>CM036909.1:32283760-33483760 GCA_020800305.1 Porphyrio hochstetteri
AGAACTAGTTCGTTCTCTTCACTAATGGCCATACAAGCACACATTTACTATTAGTAGGAATGATTTAAGAATTCAGATCTGCAATGAACACTAACAGAACTATTTTTCTTTTTTACCACTGAGTTCAGATGATCAAGGCAGAGTAGCTGGGCAGTAGATCGGCGCAGCAGGAGTGAGACTGCTCTGCAGGGTGGGTAACCATGGGGCAGCTGAGCCATCCCCTCATCTGCAGGCAGGGCCCCAGGGCCAGAAGCAGGCAGGCGTGGCACCAGGCTGGCAGCAGTGGGGCTGATGAGCATTGGGAGGGATGGGAATAAACCATGTCTGAGATCAGTGCAGGAAATAAAACCGCCCAAGGACAGGACTAGGGGCAGGCAGGCCTGAGGCACTGCTGGGGCAGGGAATGAAGGCCTCGGCTGGGCTGAAATGACGTCCCTGGCCTGTGGGGTGTGGAGCAGGCCCTGAGGGCGGCTGGCCTGTGCCAGGAAGGCCCATTACTGCACTGAGGGCCCCGAGGCAGGAAAAGATAGTGCACATCTGTCTCTGATGGTCCAAAAGAGAATTTGTAAGAAGATACCAGGTTGAAGCATTGTGGAGCCCATTTGCTCAGCTGGCAGGATTTCTTCTTCAGGTATATGTCTTTTTGACATATATATTGTCAGTCAGACAGTCCAGCTTTTTTTCTTCTTTGTCACTCAAAGATCATTTGCTGAAATAGGGACTTCCCTTACTTGCAAACAAAAAAAAAGAGAGAAATTTTCATTAAAAGTACATTAATATATTTCCTTAAAAATAGACTTTTAACTGTGTACATTGCTTATAGTTATCTAAATACAGTTTAACAAGCGTACCTTGAAAATCTGTTTCTCAGAAAGTGTTAAGACTAACTTTGGTCATGAAATATACTAGGATGAAAATGTTTGCCTTTTGTTTTTTCTTCCCACTCACAGACATAACAAAATCACTGGAACTGAGATGCAGATTTCACATCTGCTTTACTTTTGAGTTCAGAGATACAATGCAAATTTGAATCTCTTAAGAATGTGTGATTTTTTTTTCTAAGCATTTATCAGTGACGTACTCCTAGATAAGATATAGTTGTAATATTTGTTGCATGTATATCAAGGTGATTAAGCAAATAAACTATTGAAATCTTAGATCAAAATAAGAGCTATGTATTTTATCAGACATAAAGAACAGAGAGCAGTGGCAGTTGGCAGTTATATGAATCAGTGTTTTGATGGCAGACCAATGTATCATACAGCAGAGTGGAAAGGGGAGGGTTAAACCATCATTCTCAATTATACCACAGTTCTGTTTTGAAAATAAACATATCAGTGGTTTGGAGAAGAGCCTGCAACACTGATTGCTTATAAGAAATAGACAAGAACTATCATTACTGAGAGAGCTGTCAAAAGGGCTGGCTCAGGATCTGTTGGGTCTGAAGATATATGTTGCAGAGGTTCCTAATTCATAGGTTTCACCCACGCTCCTGAAGAAAGCAGGATTTACATCTGCTACTGAACTTAAACTGCTACTCCTATCCTTTCATTTTCCCCTCCTGCAAACATCAAGAAAAGGAGTTTTCAAAGGAGGGTTTGAGGAAGTAAGACAAGTTTCTTCTTAATTAATCAGGCAGGTCTTTAAAATAATGTTTTCATGAGGGAATGTTTTAAATTAACAAAACTGATTTCACTGAAACTCAGAACATCAACGTGTCTTCACATTCCTATTTAAAATGATAAATGGCTAATTTTATTTCTTTTTGGCAAGGAAAATCTTTAAACATATGTATCAGAAGAAGACATTGAGGCTCTGGAATGCGTTCAGAGGAGGGCTACTAAGCTGGTGAGGGGTCTGGAACACAGGCCTTACGAGGAGCGTCTGAGGAAGCTGGGATTGTTCAGCCTGGAGAAGAGGAGGCTTAGGGGAGACCTTATAGCTCTCTATAACTTCCTGAAGGGAGGTTGTAGTGAGCTGGGGGTCGGCCTCTTCTCCCGTGTAGGCAGTGACACAACTAGAGGGAATGGTAGCAAGCTGCGCCAGGGGAGATTCAGGCTCGACATTAGGAAGCACTACTTCTCAGAAAGGGTAGTCAGGCACTGGAAGGCACTGCCCAGGGAGGTGGTGGAGTCACCAACCCTGGGGGTGTTCAAGGAAAGACTGGATGTTGTATTGAGGGATATGGTTTAGTGGGAGCTAGTAGTAATAGGTGAATGGTTGGACTGGATGATCTTCTAGGTCTTTTCCAACCTTGATAATTCTGTGATTCTGTGATTCTGTGAAATGTATAATGAGTTTAAAAAATAAGTTACTCTAAATGGAAACATTGATAGTCATTTAAATGCAATTTTTCTTAATTGCCATATTTGTACTGTAATTTTAACTATTAAATCAGTGATCCAGATTTACAAACTTCCCTTTCTGTGTGTAGCAATTCCATAATTTATGTTCTTAGCTGCTTCTGTACTTGTGCTACACAGTGCTTCTGTCTTATAGCCTGAATCACATGGGCTGACTCAATCATTAATCTAAGCTATCCCACGCACCTGCAGAAGGCAAATAGATGCTGAAGCTTCTCTTTATATTAAGGTTTCAACTTTGACCCTGGTTTAATAGATCTACAAAAAACAAAGCCAAACCCCCTAGTGCATCAGACTAGGAGGTATAATCATATCTATCAACAGTTAATGCTCTTTACTTAACTCCTTGCTTTTATCTTCTAGGTTCATATGGGTACATTACTGGCTACCTAAGACTGCCTGGTGAACTCTTTTGGCCTTGTTGTGTGACTTCTACATATGAAAGTACTGCCTTACAAGTACACACAGGAAAATTTCTATGCATGTACAACTGTTTTAAAAGTGTAGTTTATTTAGCATTCAAATTCTATAATGTATCTGACACTATTTATATTAGCAAAATATGCTACTATATGTTTTCCTTTTAATTTTCTTAGTGCTTCAGGGTCAAACAGTTGGTAGCGTTCAATGTGGATTATGTTAAATAATAATAAGAGCTGCAGAACTAACTATTTTAGCTAGTAAAGGTGCAGATTTTTTCTTGCATATTTGAGATTTAGAAAAATTTTAAATATGTGTTTACTGATAACTGCCCATAGGAATCTTCATTGTCTTGTTACAGTCTTTATCCCAGCGGCTTATTTTGTATTTACATCTGTGTGGAAAAGCTTACGAAAAGAGATGACTGTTTATCTGTATATGTATTTCCCAACTGCTTTTAAAGAGGACAATTAATTTGCATATATTTAAGAAAAATAATAAGTTTAAGAGACAGAAATTAAGATAATTAACAGTCTCCATCAAAGGAATGAAAACTTTTGAGGCCTGCAGAGTCTGATTCATTTCTTTTTTTTCTGGGATTTTTTTTTTTTTTAAGTAAAATTTAGAGTGAGAGGGGCTATGACTGCTTTTTTAACTACATCATTGGGTAACCACTTAGGAGGAAAAAAAGCTATAGAAGACAAAGCATATTGTTGGCACAAAAACAAATGCGTAAGCACTAGCTAAGAATAAATTTATGCTAGAAATAAGGAAAAAAATTGCTAGTCATCAAGGAACTGACTCTCTGGAACATTCCAAGAACAATACCTGGTGACCCAGCAGATCACTCCTCATCCTCAGTCTTCAGTTTTCATATGTTTAAAATGCTTTGGGCTGTGGTCTCCCAGCCCTCCCAAACAGCTGTGGCTTCTTGCTACATTAGCTAAATGTCACTTTAAAGAGTACAGAGGAATACAAAGGGAAACGAATTAATGCAATACAAAAAGAAAATATATTTTTAGAATAACACTAAAGCTGAAAACTTCATTTTTATGGATTTCCAACTACAGTTTTTCAAGCTTTTTAAGTATTTTGCCAGTTTGTCAAAGGTAATGTTGTCCTTGAGGATTTGCCCTGCAGTTTTATAGCTAGTAGCTTTTCTTATTTACAACTGCATTAAGCAGGTCGCCTGATAGTAGCATAAATGGGTACGAAGCAGTGGTGATATTTAGTCATTCCTAATAAGAGTGCCAGCTAGGAGATATGTGTTCCAAGGGGCCAAGAGAATATAGATGAATTACGTTATGGAATACAGAGCATGGAAACCCCAAGCTATCAATTAAACTCTCACCGTTTCAGTGGAAAGAATTGTGGATTATCAACAAGATTAATTATTCTGAAATGCTAATGTTGAAATCTCTGGTAGACTATTAGGTGTTGTCTGTTACGGACACATTTACTGGGACAAGGAATACGTTTGTGGGAAAGGAAGAGCTTTATCCTCCACTGGCTTTTGACAGGGCTGCATAGCAGTTTATGCCTATGTATCAGTAGCTGACACACCAGTCTCCTCTTTATAAACAAGCATTACTTTTATTGTAATCACCACTATTTATCTTTGGTTGTTTGGTTGCATATTTCTACATAAGTGGGCACTTGGGCTCCAACAGGGTTCCGAGAAGCAAAAAGCTTAGAGATTGCCTGAGCTAAAGCAGCTGCACTGTAAGGGCACTGCAGTTTCTCCATCACTCCATCCATCTAGAACAGCAGTGACAAATGACAGGAGTGGAGTTATGGAGCAGCTTGAAATAAAGCTGCAACATCCCTCAACCATTCACATAATCCAGGAAGGACAAAGGCTGTGTGAAAGCACCTTTGTGTTCCACCCACAAGAAATCTCAAAAGGATGTTAGCATCACTAGCTTGTTCTAATGTACAGCATCTGCCAATTTCACTCCCTGGGGTCATTGTCTTAAAGAATACAGTTACCCCGCCCTCCCACCATCTACTTGTATTTTCAGATCTAGAAATGTGTAATAAGCACTGTAGTTGCAATTCTTAACTTAATTGGCAGTCTTTCAAGTGCAATTATATCTAAAAGATTGGCCTTTAATCTTGCTACACTGCTACTTAAAATGCCTGATTTTTTTTTAATACACTGACCATATTCACTCATTTTAAATATCACACTGACAGCTCTATACAACAAAAATCACTGGGTTTGAGAAGTTCATTCAATAAATAGTTTTAACATTTAGAGAAATACAAAGTAGACATTTTCCCTGTAAAAAACTTAAATTGTTTGGTTCTTTCACCTAATTAGCATGAAGTCAAGGAAAATAAAGAACTGAAAATACACTTTGTCCTTTATGTAGCCCACTTTTTAAAAGAACTATTTTCTTTGTTTTCAACTAACTTTAATTTACTTTGCAAGGTTACTTATTTCAGATAGCACAGTTGCTGAGAAGATGTCTCCATTTTTTCCCAATTGAGGGCAAAACATAAAATATGTCTGCTATTCATAGTCTTGCAGTTTCTGGCAGTCTGTACCTTGGCCAGATTATACATAAATATCTTTACGTTTCTTAAGTCATATTTACATCAGAGTCAATTTTCTTTAAAAGGAAAAAGAAGTGGTAGTAAGCAGCCCTGAGTTTGAAGATATTTTACCACCCTAGAAAATGTATTTCATATAAACAGGTAATTTCAACTGGAAGACAATAGTTGTAATGAGACCAAAGTATTCAGATCTAATATTAAAAAAAAAAAAAATTAGGCATCTATATTTTTAAAGGCATTTTTACAGACCTAAAATATCCTTTAGCATTACTTTATGTAGGAGAAATAGTCTTACTTGGTTTTATTCATTAAAATATAAGCAACAAAAATATTTATAAAATTTCTAAAAAATTGTAATTTAGTTTTCTTTCACAGCTCAAAATAACTTGTATGCCTAATGTGCAGCTACTTCTCCAGAAAGTCGACCCAACAATTCTGGAAAGTGTAAATGGACACATGTATCTCGGAAGCATATTAATTCCTCAACTTATTACAGCATATTACAAGCCTCCATAAAATTCCATTTCACAAGGCAGAAAAGAAAAAAAAACTGAGATGAGTGGCCTCCTTAAACAGCATGCTGATGACTCCTTTCTGCCTTTGCAGGATAGAGACAAACATATACACCAACAGAAGAAAACTGGAAGTTCTTCAGAGATAGATGTGTGTCTGTGCACGTGGTATGGTATGTTTCATTCAACATTTCCAAATCTCCAGAAACTGATAGAACTTATCTGTTAGCCAAGAAGTTGTTGTGGCTTTGTTTTACCACCTTCTGTTCATTTTCTGTTTTCAAAGAGGCTCTGTTCTGGTACTTTTGTCACACTATGCCCAGTGCCATATTGTTGTGATAGATGTGTTGATATTAAGAATGGGGTAAATTATAATTTTAATGGACAGCACACAAGATGTAAGGGATCAGCAAAAGAGGTTTGGTTTTATCCAAGTTATTTTGCACAACCCAGCAAGTACTAAGAAATTCTAATTTAAAATCAAGTGAAGTGAAGCAGCCTAAAGGAGGAAGGGGAAAAAAAATTGGAAATGAGTATATAAGAATGGAAGGACAATACTCTTAATTTTATAAAAGTGATCCATGAATTGTTCTGTGAACAACAGCATCGCTCTAACATACTCATTTTGCCTTTTAAATAATGTGTACAATGATTAGCAAGAGATGTGGAACCACCTGTTTTACTACACATATTGCCATTCTATTTCTTCTTAAATCAAATTGTTTAGGTACATAATGAAATTGCACTAATGGAGTACTACAATTACAGATCAAAATAGCACTTTGTGGTTCCATTTTACACACTACGTTTACTATGAAAGTCTCAAAGTCTTTCTTCTTGTAATCTTATTCATATCTCTTTCTGTTTTGGTGAATAAAATTTATCCCAAGGTGGACTCTAGTCTGTTTCTAAGAGTCTACTCTTTCAGAGATTTTGATAGGAAGATGGGAAAACTTGAGAAGTAATAGAAATTATGAAGCCTATTTGCTCATCTACCTGAGAGCTGGGAATGCATGATTTTCAGCCATCAAGTATGCTTGTTCTCAAGAATTATGTCTCTCTTGCAAACCCATAGTCTTTCTTGAAAGCACTGTTTGCACTGGATTCTAAACTTAAATCATATTTAGATATCAGATATATGGCTAAATATATTGGCAGATATAGAAACATTTCCTCATATTTACTCCAAATGTAACGCCATGTAACCCTATTATCCTGTCCTTAAGATCAGCCAAGATGATAGGTTGACTTAGCTGTAAATATCTACAGCTATAGGACTTGTTCTTGAACAGTTTTCCAGACAGTCTCAAAAAGGCCTCGTTTTAGAAAGTTAACTAGTTACATACTATTTCCGTCTTTTTAGTTTTCTCTAGTCTTTCATGTTCTTGTTGACCTGTCAGCAAAAACAGACCTCACATCCTCAATGCAGCTAGTATGACATGAAGCCTTCAAGGCATTAAATGCTCTTCAACTTCATAAACTCAGAAAGAACAGCTCAAATTTGTCAATGAACTGTTTTAAAGAAAACAGAAAATGTTTTATTTATCAATAATACAAGGAGTAAGTAGGATTATCTTTCTCTAAAAACAAGCAAACTGTACACATAGGCTGAATGCATCAATTGGGATTAAAAAACATACATATCCATATGCCAAAGCATACTGAGAACCAAAGTTACAGGGCATTGTTGTTGATATGGGGCATTTTGCTTCAAGAATTGCAACATTTGACATTTCATAAATGCTCAGGTCCAGGAATCATGCTGTCACAAGAGTCTCTGTTTATAAACTTTATAAATTACTGTAAATAAGCTCTGAAGTTCCTATGATAATGAAAACAAGCTTGAAAAAAGGACCACGAGGGATAAAAACCAAAAAAAAAAAAAAAGCTTTGAAAACAGAGGGCAAACAAAAAGATGTAAAATTTTCTATTGTTTTGAGTGCCATAAGAAGTAAAATATTTTTGAGAACATAGGGATTTGCCTTACTATGCAAAGCACCAACTTGGTGATGTGAATAACTAGCGAACTTCTTGCTAAGTGTTTCGTACAGGAAGACAGGTTTGAGATTCTGTTGAGCTTTTAGGAAACTAGAGGTTTTCCAGAATATGTGGATCTTCAAAGCATCTCCCACCTCATTCCAGAGCTTTATGGTCCAGTATATAGCTTCCCTCTTTTCCTCTGTTTTGAAGCTTAGTTCAGCAGATGTGGGCAAAACTTAGAGAACGAGGCTCTGCACAGTTTTTCTCTATTCTCTTCTCTTTTCTATTTCATGAAACTTACTGTAAATGCAGCATCTGGTTAAGCTGCTCTAGAATTCTGAAGAGACATAAACGTCGACTGTACTGAAGCTAGTAGCAAAACCTGATCATTTCCTGCATCAGGATAAGAAGTGATTTCTCCTTGCTTTGCAGTTAAGTGAGAAAAAGGGTATTTCACAGACTAAAAGATAGTGTGATCACTCCACATATTAGTATATATTCCTTGATAGCGATGATGATGATAAAATGACCTTAAAAAGAGCTTTTGTTCATTATTATTTAGGGAATACATTCTTTGGATAGCACTATTATTTGTCATAGAATAGTACAGGTATTTCTAATAAAAAAAATTTTGGTCAGCTTGCAAACAGTTTGAGCACTTTTAAACTAATAGTGTATTTGAGAACAAGAGAAGGCATCACTGAATGTTTTTATTGTCAAAATATTACACCCATCATACTTACAAATATTCAGACTCCAGAGAGTATTTTACATATGCAATATACGCTGTTGTTGCTTCTGTTACTATTCAATTGTGTTTTATCAATAATCTTACATAATATTTAGCTAAAATGCCAGTCCAAAGGTTAACCATAAAGAATAAAAGAAGATTTGCGTAATAATTATTCATCAGTTCAACAGAAGAGATTAAATAATGAGTCTTTTAAAAACCTGAAAATTTCCATGAGGTTATAAATCCAAATCTACTAACAATATAATTAATGTGTTTTCTTCCAAGGCTGTCCAAAATTTCTTTTAGAAGTCACAGCACAGTATACTCTTAAAAAATAAATCACCTGACCATAATAATTTCTTTCTTGTCTTCAGAGATACTTTTAATTAATTAGTAATGATAATAATCCATGCTCCTATATTACTTTCCCACTATGATTAATGAAGTGTTTCATAGGCATTATTAAATTAAATCTCCTAATACCCTGAGAGATGAGTAAATACTATTATTTCATCTACAACATACGGAAGAGCAGTTAGGTCTGGAAAGGTTAAATAACTTGCGTGGCTCGGTGTGCATAAGGATAAATATTAAGAAATTGGGAGTAATTCCCACCCCTAGAATTATGAGATGGCTTTAAAATAATTTGATCTATATTTCTTAATGCTATTTTTATTTGCTTTTGCTCCCCAAGATGTTGGCCTTCAGTTGTTTTTCTAACAGTTCTTTTTAAAGGTTCCTCTCTGCAACCATGGAGTCTAGAGACCTTTTTTTTTTTTCCCTTAAACTAGAGAGAGGAATAGATAGATAGAATTCTCACATAAAAATTCATCCCCACGAGCTTAGACTTCAAGCAGAGAAACAAATAATTTGAGATTGAAACAGAAAAGCAAACAAGAAAAAACAAAACCCAAGAATCCAGTGCAGCAGAACTGAAAACAGATTTCCTTAACTTTTTTTTCTTGGTTAGGTATTATGGTGAGATTTTCCACCCATACTCAGGCGCCTACAGAAACAACTTGACTTTTGCCAGCTAATTATGCACACAGTGGTTTCCCTTGAGTTAACTGGAATTTAATGAATACTCAGAACCTTTGAGCACCCAGGCCGTTTTTTACGTGTTCTGGTATGAACTTAAGATACCATTTTTGAAAAATCTTATCCTGTGTCTCTTGACTTCCAATCTTGGCTTAATGGCCCATTTTTCTTCCTCACATTTTTATTTATATTGCACTTGTCACCGTAGCAGATTAGGGCAAATTAAATTCCACAATAATTCACCCAAAGCTGTGAGTTCTATTTTAAGATTAAGAGCAGTTGGTTCATTATAATAAAATATTTCCATGTTAACTGCATAGTTTTGGAAATGATGAAATTATTTTTACAACAAAATTAACACTTTTGACATATACAGCACAGAAACCGTAAGTAAAGGAGAAGTTAAATAAAAAAACATTATTCCTGAAGCTGTAGATGCTTAGTGAAACCTTTGTTTAAACAATCCTTCGTAATAGATTTTTTTTTCAGAATGTTCTCTAATAAAATTCACTTTCCACTTCTGCAGTGTAAACAAAACACATGTAAATTCAGCAGGTTCATGATAACAGTATTAGCAAAATTGCTCAGCATGATGATATCCTTTAGCCTCAGTATTTTCTTCAGCCCTTCTGTTCTAAGTTCCTGTGGAATGAGGAGCAGATACCTTAGTATTTTTGACCTCCAGATATGTTTGAATGGAAACTACACACACTCAAGCACAATTACACACTAATATAATTGTCTTCATATGGCAGAAATAAATTGTCCTTTCATTGTAATACTTCTGTTTTATACTTGAGAGAAAGGCCAAAAAGGGATAAGGAATGATTGCTTCAATGACCTTATAGATCAGATATGAACTTTAGCATGTAAGTAAGCACATATCTAAAGGATTGTGCTCTTTGATTTACTCCTGGGCCTAGCACTGTCATAAATATAAGGTCAGTCTCTTTTTTCAGTGTCTGAACCAGCCGTTACTTTATACTTTATGAACTGTATACTCTATCTCTGTTCTGTACAGGACTAAACCTCATTTTTCTCTGTTTCCTAAATAATTGATACACAGCCATTATCACAACAGAACTCTTCCACAAAAGTGTTTTCCAATGCAGCATCTGCACAAGCAATTTGACCTGCACTTGCAAAATAGTGAGGTAATTTGTAATCCACTGGGGCCATTTTCCCTTTTAAACTAAA
This sequence comes from Porphyrio hochstetteri, assembly GCA_020800305.1. Lineage (NCBI taxonomy): Eukaryota > Metazoa > Chordata > Aves > Gruiformes > Rallidae > Porphyrio > Porphyrio hochstetteri. The sequence goes on from CM036909.1 coordinate 32,294,563, forward strand.
ACTATTTAAAGTCAATATGAACCAGATTGAAAGCAGCAACATCTGGTGGTAAAAAATTGTCTGTATACTATAAATAATTATAATTTTTGAAATATATATTTTTAATTGATTTCACTTGGAACAGTATGCTATACATAATGACAGTACAAGCCAGAGTTCAACTCCTTTAATCAATATTTAAACAGACTTTATTTAGGGATTTCCTGTCTATCTTCAAGGGCTTTGGGATTTTTCTTTTCATTTCAGGAACTTTTTGCAATTGTGTGATATTCCCAAGCCATCTATTTGTTTCTTGGATGTGTTTTTTGTGGGGTTGGAGCTTGGGTCTTGGGGAGGTTTTTGGGTAGGGACTATATGGCAGTGAATAGCAACGTGTATGGTGTGATGGTTTCACCCCAGCTGGTAACTAACATGCAGATGCTTGTTCACCCTTCTCCTCACAAGGGGTTGGGGACAAGAATGGAAAAAATTCCCAACTCGTTGGTTGAATTAAGACAGTTTAACAGGATAACAAAGGAAGAGAATAAGAATAATATAACAACAACAAAACCAACAACAGCACCACCACTAATAATAAAATTATAATAATATAAATATAAACCAAATTATGCATGTTGTCTGGGTCATAATAAAATATCTCATGCATGGCTAATTCTCATAGGCACTAATACTTCTGTCTGTGATGGTCCACTTGCCTGGGTGTCATACAACTTTCCTGAAGGGATCTTTAACTTTCCAAATTGGTATGATTATCAATAATTTTATCATGCCATAAGACAGAAGTACACCCAACAGCAGAAAATAACCTTAATCCAACACCCAGAGGACACAAAACACACATAAACTCTGATAGCCAGTATATATGGCAACTAAGGTGTTATGTAACACAACCTGGAGAGCAAATAAACCAGCCCTGTGACTAGCGGACCAGTAACAATTAAACTTACATAATAAATTATTATAATAAATTTGTTCTGGCCAGATCTATCATTATCTCAACCCTTTGTGCCCCATGTTTTGTGGCAAAAAGGAGTGTTGTGGTTTAACACCAGCAAGTAAATAAGCACCTTGTGCCTGCTCATTCACTCCTCCATCCCTCCTCTGCATTTTTGCTGTGTTCTCATGTCTCACCTACATCTGTAGAATTGTCTACCTCCTCCAAGCTTGATGAGTTCCCCCCAAAAAATCAGTGAAATATTATACCTCCATTTTACAAATTACTGTAATTTCACTGTGTAGGGCTCAGGCAGGCCTTCCTGTAACACTGTAATACTGCTGTACAACTTGCAAAATCACCTGCTACATAGGCATGCATATGTAAGCACAAAATGACTTTCCAAGATATACAGAGATGCATTCTGCATAATGACCTCAGACAACAGGATTAAGCACTATAACCTCTGTGATTCCTACCATAAGGGTAATTTTAAAACTGAAATATTTAATTGTCTTTAAAAGTCCCTAAACCATGTTCTTACCAGCCATACTAATAAGAATTTAAATAAGGATTTAGCTTTTAGCCATATATGCATATATTTGTTTTTCTTGGTTACTTTAAAAGTTCTGCAGTAAAAATCAATGTGTGGAAGGGTAATAGATGTAACAGCATCAATAACAATAATTCTTATATTCTGTTAAAGGCCAAACCACTGTCAAAATCAGATTTCATATTATGCTTTCGTCTTCTTTCAGATACAAAACTGTCCATTTCATTTCTGTAGCACATTTATTGTCATTTGTTACAGCTCTGCTGCATGTGCTACTGATGCTGTTTAAGCATTATCTGTTACAAGAGTCAGCTAGAATGGGTATATGTGCATATGCTGATAAACTATTTTACTGTGATTTGGCTATAATTTATTTCATCCACATAAAAGGAAAAGGTAGAATATAGGACAATCTTACAGCTGTTAAAGAGCCTGAACTAGATTTGCCAAAAGCTTATGTATTTCTAAGTACCTTTCCTTAAAATAAAAAAACCAAACAACTTTATATTTATCCCTATTTTCCTTAGCGATGGTACTATTTATTATTAACTGTCAATGTTTTTAGCAAGGAGTTATGCACAGATGATTCAGTCAAATAAGCAACATCACTGTCTTGGATGTTGTACAAATACAGAGCATCCCATGTAGCTTAAAATCTGAAAAAGTCTAGAAACAGACAGGCTGGAGAACAGACAGTTTAGTTAATCCAAACAATTGAGATATAATGAATACAATTGGGATGTAATTAATAATTTTCTATTACATTTTCTCTTTTCTTTGCATAATGTATCTTATTTCTTTTGTTAATCCTCCATCAAGACTGATGGGGGAAAACTGATAATGGTAGTAACAGATGGGCATGGTAATAGCATATATTAAGGAAAGAGGGAGGAGACAACAAAGTCTGGCAGCCAGAACTCATCTGTTGCTGTATCTCGGTCCAGTTGTGGTTTATGTGCACAGTAAAATTTTCTACTCCTATTGCCATTGTTCTTCAGTGTTGCTAGAAAGACTCAAAGTCTTTGAGTTTCTGCTTTAGCATATAAATATAGACAAGATCTGCTCCCAGTCTACTGGCTTTTACCTTTCCCACAGTCTTTGTAAGAACTAAAATAGAGTTACCTCCCAAAGTGTTTACACAGCAAGAAATGTTTTTCATGAGAACCTACTGTCATTATGGAAGAAATCTGAAATATTTAGGGCTTCATATAAACTATGAAAAGTAATTTCAGCATTGTTTCTGTGGACAGTGCCATTATTTCTTATTTTCATGTACGATGACATTAAGAGAAATAGCCCTTATCCTCTTCCACCTAATCAATATAAAAATATTGCTACATCTCTCTTTCTATGACCTACAGCAGATGCTCCTCACTCTGCAAACTTAATTAAGCTTCTCTCCAGTGCCAGAATGCAACAAAAGCCATTCTGTGCAGCTTTTCTTACAGTATGCAAAGACAATGGCATAAAAGTATTATTTCTGAAGCACCAGGCATAGCAGGACTGGTCAGTTTAAATCAAATTCTTAATCACAGTATAAAGCCATTAATACTATGTAGTCTGATTACTCCTCTTGGATTACACGAATTGTTTTAAACAAGAGGAAGAAAACCCACCTTAAAACGGTAAGTTACACACAAGGGAAAGCCAAATGGCTCTGATATATGACATAGCAGCATATCACTTCTTTAAAAATATTATCAATTTCATTGTGATAACTCTACCAGTCAGTTCTGTGTTGCAGAAAACAAGACAGACCTAATTACTAAACCATGAGCTATGGAAATTTAGGTATGTTAATTAGAAAGTCTGATTTTACATGTTGACTTTTATGTAGTGGACATCTTGGAAACTTGTTGGAAGGATACTAATGAATGACATTATGAATCAAAGGAGAAAATTACATAAGAATAACAGAATATTTGACAGGAGTATTAAACTAACATTCTCTATTGGAGGTTTTTCTGAATTATTCCTATATACCTTAACACTATTTCTCAATCATGCAGAGAAATTTGATTGCCCAGTTGAAAACTGACCCACAAGGAAGAAAACTATGGCATCCATGTAATTTTCTATCATGGTATTTTAAGAATATCTATCATCTTCCAAAAAAACTCATGGTACACTGACAATTTGAACACAGACTGCTGTTATGGCAACTCTACTTTAAAGCAATATAGTAGAATTTGAAAATGTCTAAGCAAGCACAACAAAGATTATCAGAATGGCTACTAAAGAGCAGTTGTGTCTCAACTATAATCTTATATAGCCATCTCACTGAATGCTTGGCGTTGTGGGATCACTTTGAGCTTAGTGTTTCATCTACTTTTTCCACAGACAGCCAGAGCTGGCCACTGGTAGAGGTGGGACACCAGTTCATAGGAAGTTTTGATTTATTCTCATATTTTCCCTTCCTCCTTCATTGTTAATCAGTATTTCAAATTGGACTGTAAACTCCAATTTGAAGTCATGACAAAATGCCTGTTGTCACTAAAAAACTCTCATGACATGCGAGAGCTTGAAATTTTGCCGTCTACAAATAATTAAAAACTAGTTTGGGAAGTTTCATCTATATATGGTCTGCTGTTAATTGTAGAATCTTACAGTCTATTCACTCAAACCTTCAGACCTTACTGAAAATAAACAAAGGAAGATTACTAAAAAATGTGAAAGGTAACTAACTCATCTCTTTCTTGCAAAATGTATTTTTTATGCAATGATCTCTAAGAAATATTTTAATTTGTATCTAGTATCTAAGCATTGCTTGATTAGCTATAAAAATTATTAAACTGTACTCAGTCTTTCTGAACACCTGCAGTAGTTAAGGCAGAACAGTACAGCAGCCATTTATTAAGCTAAAACTTCCACAGTTGAGCCCACTGAGACAGATTGTTCACGGTTGCTAGCATAATACCCCAAAACCAACACCACCAAAAATCCATTAACTGCAAGCAGTGTAGTTTTGCTTAGTTGGTTTGTGACACAATGTTTGATAAGAACTTACTGTGAATATTTTACAAAATATTTAGGAACATGGGTTTGCAATCTGAATATGTCAATTTTCAGTTTGCACAGTTTCTGTCACTTTGTAAGGTTTGTCCTGCCTTTGACATGTATAAATGAACTAGAATTTCTTCTGTAGTAATAGGATGCCTTAATAGCTAACATTTGTGTCTATTCTGTTTAAAGTTTATGTCGCTTTTTGCCATGGCCCTGTGGACACAGCTATGCCTTACTGGCCTTGGCCAGCCTCCCCTGGGGCCCTCCCCCCACCCTCTGCCCCCTGCCAACATGCCCAGTACCCCATTACAGTTCAGCCAAGAGGAGGGATGTCTCTGGTCCTGCCTCCTCAGTGGTCCTCAGCCCTACATTGTGGGTGCTTGTCTCCTGGATGCTTCTGTCAGAAGTACATGTAGCCTTGTCTCCAGCACTGCCCTTAGCCATATCCCCTTTTGCTCCTGGCTGAGCTCCCTGGAGGTCCCTTGGACATGGTCCACCACTTGTCATATCGGGGCCTGGGTCAGCCTTGGTTTCTTTGTGGACGATGAGAGACCTAGAAAGTTCTGTTAGTTTGACCATATTCTAGAAAATCCAAATGTCAGCATTATCTCTTTTTGCCTAGAAAATTCCTTTTTAAATTCCTATTGCATTTTTTATTCTGTCCTGAAGGAATGTCTCCCAAGATCTTTTTAAGTCTGCTTTTGGTTTACTAGGGTCTTCAACTTCACCACCTTCTCCTTATAATTCCACATCTAACAATAAGCAATAGAAAATTAATTTTATATAAATAATTGAGCTAAAGTTGAATGTACACAGTTAGACCTTTACACAGTGAGACAAGTTGGGCGTACAGAGGTGAAAAATAGCTCTTCCATTATGGTTTTAAGTATCTCATGCCTTTCTCCAAAACATATATCCATACTTTCAAAGTCAAATGTAAGCAAAGCCGCTTTTACAGTATCTTGCATGTAATTCAGTTTGTAGTTTTTGTTGCTAGGCAGGTAAGCTGGTTTCCTAAGCCTTTACCTTGTCTAATCCAACAGTAACAGCTGAATATTTTACTTCACCATCTTCATTACACATACCCCAATTTTAGTCCATTGTTCATCTTACTAGTGTCTTCTTTGTACATAACATACTTATCCCCATTAATATGTTCAGAAAGATTTCCTGTGCTTACAAAACATAAATTGAGCAAAGTTGTCTTCATCCTTCAGATAATGTCATGAACCCAATTAACCCTCCGTGAAAAAAAACGAGGAAAAAAATCTATCTGAACATTAAATATTATTTGAATTTGTTTCTGACTGGATACACTGGTCTCATTAGTTTTCAACAGGAAGGGTTTGTTTAATTTTAATTGTGCAGATATCTAGCTAACACTAACAGCTACTGTAGGAGAGCTGCAAAAAACCCCCCAGTATTTTCATTTCGTATTTTTATAGGTAGATATTCTACTAATTCTCTTTACAGAAGAATGATCCAGATTGCATCTTTCTCTAAAGATTAGTTTTCTTCCTTTCAACCTACTTCCCATTCATTTTTCTAATCATCAGTCATATGTCATGTAATCAGGTTCTGAAAAAAAAATTAAGTGGGAAAATTTTTGTTTTAATCATATTGGGAAATCTTTATTGATATTAACAAATTTAATTATCTCCTCCCAAAATAGAATAATAGAATAATTAAAAAAGGAAAAGAATAGCATACCAATTATGATTGGAAACTAAGGAACACCACTGGGCCTGTAGGCAGCTGTAATATAAATTATAAATGTATTTCTATAATTAAGGATTGGTCATGAGGTTACAGTTACTGGTCAGGTGGAAAACACGCTCCTTTCACACACAGAGGAAATGGCTAGATGAATGCAATGCCTATGCATGACCTTTAGATTAAAAGCAAACAAACTACAATTGTTTTTAAAATTATTTTTTAATTTGATAAAAATTTCTTATTTTAAGTGTGATACTTCAATTGAAAAAAGTCACTCTTTAAAATTAAATTAACTTTCTGTACTGAAACTGAGACTTGGTGACATTTCAGAGGAAGACGTATTTGTTGCTTTTTCTTAGTTCACTTTCTTTTAACAGGTTTCTGCTGTAGTTTCTTGGCTTATTTTCACTTACAATACTATGTACCAAATAAACAGGGTGTTTTGGTAGAGAGATCATCAGTAGACTCCCACTAGAATTGTGCAGAGATGTATGCTGTTCAGCATATTAATAAATTATCTAGGGAAGGAATGATGAATTGTGAAGAAAGTTTGCTGATGCTGGTAAGTTACTCTATGTAGTGAAAATGAAACCTAACTGAAATACTGCAGAGCATCTCATGCCAAGTGGCTAAGCAGGAAATCCAAAGTTGGTAAGTGATGGGTGAAACACACCAATTCTATATGTGCAGAATCACAGAACTGTTCCAGTTGAAGGACCTTGGGAGACATGTAGTTCAACCTCCTACTCAGAACAAGGTCTGCTTTGAGATGAGAGGTCAGCTATGAGTTTGGTCACTGAGAGTCGCTACTCAGATCATCCAATAATTTTTCTTTCATGTTAGATATTCAAGACAGGATTCCCTGCTCTTTTTTTCCTCTTGGGATTCCATGAGTGTGCTTCTTTTGTCAAACATTCTTGTCTTATTCAAAATTATTTTGTACTTTCCATTGTCAAAATGGTCTTATGCAACATTGCAAATTTAAAGCAGATACACTGAAACTTTACCAAAAGTTACATAGGACATGTAGAACTTCATAGTGATATTCACATTTCCACATTGATATAATAGGGTTTTGTCTTCCTTTTTTCTTTCAAACTTCATAGTGTGTTCCACAGGACAAACCATATATTTGCTACTAGTATAGTTCAGTGAAACATTGATTATTAATGCAAGCATTTCTTTTGAAAGTACATTTGAAGGCAGAATGCATGGTGCCTAAATTCCTGTCAGATCGAAAATGCTGAAGGTATCTATCCAGCTTAAGATTCATAAAAATGGCAAAGCTGACCGAGAGCTTTGATATGCACAAAGTACAACTTCACTCACAATGTTTCTGCTCTCAACAAATATATTGCAGGTTCCAGCATCTTCAATGCAATCTATGTCATTCAGTGACACTGATAATCAGTGGTTTTAAAAGTGTAAAAATGAAGGTCACATCAGTCTGTTTATGAAAATGTGAGTGATAGATGTCAAATGAAACAAATACTTCAAAATGTGGACTAAATGTTGCTTGGCAACAGAATGATCAACTAATGGTGGGGTGTCTATGAGACAAGCAGTTGGTAAAAGTGCTACTTAGAAGCAGGAGGAAAAGCATGGTAGTAACAGTAATTAACATCTTAATAATCATTATTTAAACATCCCATACCCATCTGTTGTGATGGAAAAAAAAATAATTGTGAAAATACATCAGCTTTAAATCACAGTCTATTTTCATTTTTTCATTAAGATAGCAGCTGTATTCCTGGCAAGTATAAAGGTGGACTCAATAAGAATTTTCTTTTGGTTTTGGTTGTAGATTCATTTCAAAATTCAGTTTACAAAAAATAAGTCAACCCACAAATACTTGCTCCATTCAGGTGCAATGCAGATAATATTTTTTTATACAAATGATCTAAAGATAATGAATCTGTGGATAAACTAACTATTTTCTGTCCAGCATTTTATGTAAGATACTTTTTAGGTACAGAACCACAAATTACATTTAATTTCCAGGTAGAGACTAAGAATTCAGATCATCTTTAAAGGCCTTAAACTGTTGAAACATTTGCATTAATTTGTGAAGGTGCTGGATCATACATAAATGGAATGAACACTTGGTGAAGTTCTGTTACTGGTCCAAATCCAAACGAAAACATTTTTAATGAACAATTTAATTAATTTTAAATTGACTTGGCTCGGAGAGCAAAAAGACTTCAGTACACATTTTTGTAAGATATTTTATCTACCTTGCCTTCTAGAATTTAAGATAAAATTCTAGCCCTAGGGCACTGGGGTGGCTGCCTGTGTAGAATTGCTAAACTTAGAATAGTTCTTCTAAAATATATAATCTAAATTCATCTCCATAATACCGAGTTGGTGCTAGCTGCCTGCCTTGAAATAACTAAATGTGATTCCATTTAATAAGCTAAGGACATTTGAAAAATTTCCCTCTTTCGAGTATTTAAATTTGGGTTAAAAAAACCTAAAAGTTGCTTTTGAAATGAGATTGTGTGTGACTTTAGAGTAGTGCTTTCCTGTGGAGTCATAAAATATATCAAAGATAATGTGTTCCTATAGAAGGTAAAAATATGCTTTAGTTACCATGACATAAATTTCGAGGGTGGTTATACCTGTACGTAGTCACTGTTCATGGAATACTGACTGTTATCAGAAGTTATTTAAGGAATGGTTTTTTGCAGTTCTTAATATTAATTCAATTTTTCTTCATACCTGTTTTGCATATCTCTTGATTTGGCACAGAAAACCATTTAAATTCATTTCTGGAGAACTTAGCATTTCAGGGCTAAAATGGAAAAGCCATTCTTACCTAATGCTGCATCATAAACTCTTGTAGAGTGACACTTAACTTAGGTAAAGTGTTGCAATACCTGGACACAGAAAACCCACTAAACCCCGAAATTTTTATTTCAACTCTGAACTTCCTTCCTATTATGTGTTTATACTGGCAGTCTTCAGTATTACTTTGATGGATTGTAGGTATTTTTGATGCTTCAGTTGTCAAGTGACCATATGTAACTGCATGTATATACTGCAGAACTATCTGGTCAAGATTACACACATCAGTCATGCCAATAGCTTCACTTCCAACATCAGGAGCGAGATGGAATCATCACAGGGAAAAGCAATAATCTGAGGTAACAGGAAATGTTTTGCTCTAAATACAGAAGTTTCTTTGTCACATACACTAACCTCTTCTTTCATAGGAGGAGAAATAATGTTGCCTAGGTGTGTCACCCTCCTTCCTTGGGTCATTTTTCAAGCCCTGCACAAAGAACATCTGCCAGCGAGAGAGAGAGAGAGAGAGAGAGAGAGGGAGAATCTTGAAAGTACCATGCGCATAAAGATATCTAGGCTTTAACAAGCTACTAGACGAAGTACTAATAACACAGTTTGGAATTATAAGACACACAGAGCCTCCGCTGGCCAGGCAGGCAACAGCCTGGAGGGAGAGGGCCAGATTCCACTGTCCCTGAAACAGATCCTTTTTCACTGACTCCAGTTTTTTCCTTCAGGGTTTTATACCATTTCATGCTGATGTTCTTCCTCTTGAAACCCTTGAGCTACTAACGATCCAGTCCTAACAATCCTACTCTGCAGTTTTACCTTTCTTATCTTGCATACCTCTACTCTGCAGACTTCCTCTCAACTTAGCAGTTTCCTCGGAGGTCTGAGCCAAGGTTATGAAGCTGAGACATATCCAGTGTAGGTCTTTACAGGCAGCTGCACCCTGTGGAGAGTGAGGAGGTGGTTACAGAAGGGATCACAGAGAGAGACGGGTACATGTGCAATTCAGTTCATGACCAAAGACAGCAGCAAAAGTGGGCCTGACCTCAAAAAGCTATTAAGACTGCACAGTTTTCCAACGCCTGCTGACTCCACTTTCATACCTTCCAAATCCTCAAAACAGTCCATGCTAACAGCACTCCCCACCTTGGTGTCACCTACCCCTCCACACACACTGAATCGCTTTCAGACGTGAGGAAACACCTTGCCCACAGGTCCAAACCCTAGGCTTTGGCATAGCTGATCTCTTACCGGATTCTTTTATTTCTGTTTCAAGTACTGCCACGTGAACTACAGTATCAGAGATTAAAGTCTGTGTGGGAAAACATGGTTTCATTCCTTTCCCTTCGGAGAAGAGAAAGAGAAAACATTTTTGTTCTCTACCCTCCATGTGGCAAAGGAAGATAGTCTGGAAGTAATGAGATCTTTCATTCTTTTACCTCTAGGAACAAATGGAAATTCTTTTTCTTTGGCAGAGATGTCAGGCTTCTCTGAGATGACTATGTATCTGGAGTTGCTGCAAGCAGCATAAACACATCATTGCATTTTTGATTAAAAATCTTCTAGCTACTGAAAGTCCAGCAGTTTATTATCTCCTAGTTAGTTGTAGAGTGCCCACCCTTGAAAACTTCATGAGAGTTTAACCACAGAGAGTTTAGCAGAGGGGAGGTAGGTGGATCACATTCCCCAAAATAGGGTTTAAAACGGTCATGTTAATTCCATCAGGTAATTTTCATGCTGATTCACTGTAGCCAATACAGGTGAAATATGAACACTGTGTCCCAGGTCCACGTGTCTGTCTGAGTTTGAGAGTCAGAATGCAGTCCAGAGACTAAGGGAACTTTGTGCAGCTCTTGTGTACTTAAATTATCTTCATTAGATAGGAAGCAATTTTGCTTGTTTGCAGGAGTATCTAAGATCACAAATGAACTACAACAACAGAGCAATTATCCTTCCATACCTTATCCTTTCCCAGTTTTAGCAAGTGCCAGACACTTGAAAGACAATTGTACAGACAGTACTTTCCCAGAGGAAGACAGCAACTTCAGTTCACGTGTTTAACTCTTCTTATAGGCGATCAAATAATTATTGTATTACACTTTATTTTATGTCCATTCAATTAGGCTTGGTTTGGACATGAATAAGTGTTTATTGACTAAATCAATAGTCTTAGCCATGTTACAGTGCATGTAAAATAGTTACAAGAATAAAATCATTTGTTACATTAACCACTTGCAAAGAATGGTCATGCTAAGCTTTGAACTAACATTGCCTCATTAGGTTATATTCAGATTAAGAAATAGATGGGAACAAAAGGAAGTAATTTTTAAAAAAATTAGTCTTCCATTTCCTTTCCACACTTTAGATTAATTAGAATTTACCACTAAAAGAGCCAGACAGTACAATTAAGTTTTACAGCAACCATATTAAAGTTTTTAAAAATTGAACTTCGACTTCCCCATAAATCCCAGGGGTACTTACAATTAAATTAGGCTTTGTCATCTGAAATAACGGAATGAGATACATAATATGCCACGCACTCTCTGGTACAGGAACCCAGCTAATCAAGAAAGTGACCTAGCATATTGCTACTTCAGAAGCACAGCAGCAGTACAGCACTTCTCATATATCTGGGAACACCTCTCGACAGACAATGTATGCATGTAAAGTTATTCCGTGTTCCTTCTCTCTGATACAGCGCTGAGCTAGAGGAGAATGAATAATGTACAACAAATAAGTTATGCAATGTATTTAGCTTCTTGTCCCCTTCCCGTCGTGGCATGTCCATGAAATGGTCAAGTTCCTTCCACAGGTATTAGGTACTACATAGAACATAAATAATTTCTGTCCTCTGATTTTTTATGCTAAACTCATTGCAAAAATCCTGCATTGTATTTTTAGTTGACATATCTTCATGAACACAGCAGTTTCAGCATCACTGTGATTCACAAAAAGTATCAAAATTAATAACATTAACGGAATTATTTTAGAAACTTGTTAAGTGATTTGGCTCCTTTTTTTTTCTGAGTCTTCTAGTTAAACACTGGGTCATTGACCAGATAAGTCTATTTGTTTGCCTCTCTTTTATATATAGTAGGCTATAATCTCTTTGAAATACATTCATAAAGGTGCTGGGGTATATCCCAGCCTCTACAGCAGAAAAATCGTTATAGGAGAGGATCAAATCAAAATGTTGAGCCCAAGGCATCCAATGGGAAGCACTCTAAGTTAATGTCAAACCCTACTCCCCTCTGGGAATTGTGTGACTTTACCTAGTGGTAGAAATCTTTGTGTTTTCCTTCTTAAAGCAAGAAACTTCAGATATTTCTTCTAAAATATGACCAGAAAAAATTGTGGGGAAAATGAAGCCCCAAACAGTATTTGTTGTTTCCAAAGGTGAAAGCTAGGGCTGCCTCTTTGCCTGGCAAGTTATTTCACACATCTCAGGAGACTAATCTACCTTTCAGGCTAAATTATTCAGAAGTGGAGAGGTTTGAGATGAATACTCTCCTGTTATTCAATTAATGTTCTATCGATTAAGCTATTCAGTTAATATTAACTTAGGCACATTGAGATGTGAATGAGAGTTATGTATAATATACCTGCACTGACCTGCTCATCACAAGCAAGAAATAAAACCTTAGGTTTCTGGACATTTCAGAGTGACTTCTGCAGTCAATTCTACAAACCTGAAGCAAAGCAGCAGTTCTGGATTTGGATAAAGAGGACTTAGAGACAATCTGCATATTGAACAATCTCCAAGACAATAGCCAGATATTTTAAGTGCTACTCAGGCAAGATTTAAACATCTACATTCAGATGTGGTCAGTTAGTTGGTTTGGTAGTTTCAGAGGGTTTTGGGGGGAGAAGAAAGTGTTTGTGTTTTTTTCTGTATCACTTACATGTATTCCTATGATGTTAGGCATGGGAAGTCTCTAGCAAATCGCTCACAAACTTTTAGCACCATGCACTTGCCCAGTGCTCATGGAAAATCAGAGAGCCATTACACTGATGTCTTATGTATTCGTCCACTTACATAATTTTGAGCGTAAACAGTTTGACCTAGGCAGCTCTGGCACAACATCGGCAGGAAGTATGGATAATTGGTATTAAAATTCAAAGACAAAATGTATTGTAAATTCTGCTTTGACAAGAAAAATATAGAATACATGCATCTTTATTTTAATTTATAGTATAACACTTCATAGACTATGGATTTTTTTTTAAAACAGTCACCCCTGTCACCCCTGAAATTATATTTATCTTACGGCATCTGGCATGTCTCTCATGCCTTGCAGTAGCTGTTTTCATTTCCGTAGTCTCTATGATGGATGGCAATATATGATCAGCAATACAGCACCTTCAAAAGAACCATAAACAGGCACTTAGGAACTCAGTGAAAGATTATACCATTTTCTACTGGACAGAGTGCTTCTTAACTCCATTAGTGTCATAGGTTGATTAAATCATTCTACCTCACATTTCAAATGCACTGCAACCAATTAAGTCAGCCCCTTGTAGCTCAATTCATCTTTACATTTCTCTGGTCATAAAGATGTTGTGAAAATTTTTCTGAGATAGCCTGTAAATGAAATGACTTCTTGTGCTATAGTTATGCCTAACACAGTTTTGTGGAAATAAATGTGATTAAAACATCTCCGGTCAGGTGCAGTTTGTATAGAAAGTAACTGTGAAATAAGTCTTAATTGTACATTTCGGAGGGTTTTTCTTGACTACAGCAGGAAAGTAAAGGACTATGTGAACCAACCAACTGGAACAGAGAAAGAAATAAGCTACATTCATTTTCAGTCAGGTCCCTATTGTGGCAACATCTCCTTGTAACTTTAATATTTCACCCAAATGATAATATCACCAAGAAGACACCAAAAGGGATGAATCTGATCCCTAGTGTAACATCCATCTAGATCCATCTAGCCAGCACATTTCAAAAGCATTTCTGATTATTCGGTTGTTCAGTTTATTTCCACATTTCTAACACCACACGGATGCTACACTAGTATCAGAGAAATTACTGAATGCTTTCAGCAGTATCTTCACGATTCATCACATGCTCACACTGAATGTTATTTATCACAGGTTCCTGACTGAAATAAAAAAGCAGGTCACATCTGTACACACCAGACAGCAAAGACAGAAAGTTCAGCACTAAGAAATGTTAAGTTTTCTGACAAAAAAAAATTCTTAAATTCGATACTTGAATTTTTGTGTGAGCTAGAAATGTTTAGTTCCCCCCCCCCACTGTCTCTCTGTCTTGCCATTTTGCAAGCATCAGCGAAGGAACAATTTCTAAGACATATGACACTGTACCTATCCTGATCAGAGTAGAAATAGAATGAATCCTGTCATTCCCAGACTGACTTGCATTTTATTATCAGTCTACCACCATAATTCCACTAGTTTTTAAGATCTTCCCAGTAGGATCACTGGAATATACTGTGTGCAGGTTTTTCACTCACAAAGTTCCTTAATCTTATTTTGACGGGAACTGGATGTCACGTGAGTTAAAATACCATTGCTTGATTCATATAAATGGCCCCAGAGCAAGTAGACAGGCAGTGGGGAAGAGTTTGGGACAGAGCTGGGCAAGCTGAGCTGAATTGATGGAGAGATATCCCATGCTGTGTAACATCTCACCCAGCAATAAAATGGGGGGAGCAAGGGAGCAGCTCATGGGTGCTTAGTCACTGACTGGGGCCAAACCCACTGCAAAATACCTTAATCTTTGCACCATATGACATAGTTCTGTATTTCAGCAGAGACATTTACAAGGAAGGCCTTATCCCTGGATTGCACTATAGCCTACCCAAAAATCTGATATTCTCAATTCTGTAGTGGTAGACATATAATTTTCTGCATTAAGAGTAGAAATGGAAAGGATGAGGAAATACACGGAAAGGTGAAATACATGTGGATTAGATAACCAATACTGTCTGAGTGAAATCCTACCGTCCTTAAAAGTTAATGACAACATTCAAGTGGAGTTGAATGAAGTCAATATTTCAGCTATGAAACTTCCCATCATTCCTATAATTCTATCCAAATATTATTAGAAGCAGACAAATAGGGGGAAAATGCCCTGTGTACTGATGCCAAGTCCCATGTCCCAAAATAATGAGAAAGATTGAGAACAAGTAATTTTCTCAATTTCCAAGATGCATCGTAGCCTTGGCAATAAAGGGGATTTACTAGTATGATATTGCCTGATGTATAAGAGAACACAGAAAAGTATTTCATCAAAATATCAGTAGTCAAAGCAGAACTAGCATCAAAAAAAGGACATGTTGTATTGAAGTAGCATCATGTAAGTAGTGTATAAGGAGGTATCGATTGCTGCTGGGAATTCTGGAAAGTATTTTCTTTGGTTGTGGAGGTGGGGCTTCATGCAGCATGCCAATTTTCCTCATGATTTTTCTGGTTTTAGAACTGGAGGTGCACAAATTAATGTGCTGCAAAGGTACCGATGGTTTCAGGGCAAGACTTCTTTAGTTTATTATTTATAGTTTGCACTGTGGGCCAGGAGAGAGAAGGAAAGAGAGAACTTGCATACTAAAATCAATACAAATAATAATAGCCTGTTACAATAGAAGCCTCAGGGGCTGAATATCTCTGGGTTCCTTTTTTTACAGAAATGATCTCGGTGGATTATTGTTTCAATGTTTTGTGCTGTCAGTCACAGTCAGCTACCAGCTCTCTTTTTGTCCCATGGATATCTTCTCACTTCGATGTGCCAAAGTAAAACAAAATTACATAGCAGCAGGTAGCCCGTGATGGCTTCCCAGAATGTCTTCAGCAGAACAGTGTGACAGCAGAAGCAGTAACCCGTGCTGTTCATGCACTCCTTTCCGGACGCACTCCCTGTCGGTCAATGCTGAAGTTGCCAGATGTCTTCTTACATTTTATCTCAACTTCCTCATTCCAGAGCAACTTGAGGCTGTGACTCAGTTATTTGTCTTGTTTTATTTTCACCTATTTTTAGCAAGGAAAACACACTGAAAACCAAAAAATATTCATTTGGGCCACAAGAACATTTATATTTGATAACATTACTGTCAGTCTAATAGGAATGTGCATTAGGATGCTGCAGGGTTCTGAATACCTTGATATTAGGTAAACCAAAGACATTCTGATATCTATGTATTTTTTATGTGTGTATATAATAACAATACTTAGTGCCAATATTTTTCCACAGACTTCTTTTTCCCAAACAACCCACTTACTATTGGCACTGTTACTCTACTTACTGCTGTACTACGTAGGGAGGAGAAATTAATTACAATATTTCTTAATTCTTTTGGTATCATCATAATAGGATTTTTCTTATTAGTCATCTTTACTCATCTACATAAACATTCAGTGAAATACATTCAAATTATTTAAAATGTTTGTAATTTTAATAACTGTGTAATTATATTCAGAGGGTAAAAAATCTTGCATAAAATAAATGATATCTCTTTTTTAAAATAGATTACCATCATCCTGTTTACTGAATTATTCCGTGCTTACAGAGAACATATTACAGTCTCTGCATTTTTCCATTATTATATTACTATTTTACTGAAACAAGAACATTATTTTGGAACCAGGGGCATATCTTCATTGAGTTCCTTTTGATTTTTTTATTCCCTTTCATACTCAGATAATTTAGAAACATAGGAGGGAAATTAATTAAGATGTCTGCATTTTCTGGATCTTAGAAAGAAGTTGAGCAGTTGGCATTTTGACTCATTTTTTGCTAAGTAAATGTTGTTTTCTCTCCAGGGATCTTTTCATGGTAACTATTCAGCTTATTGTAGAAGTTGTAGGTCGCATGCAACAGTGGCTGTCTTGCAAACCTACCTCAAAAGAAAATGGATGGAAAAGTAGAGGCTTTGACCAAAAGACATTGAAAGAACCAGTCTTACTGTATCACCCACCTGTGTATACTCACACACTGTTATTTCTTTAAGACCGCATCAGCTGGAGAAACTCAGGAGTTTACTGCTAGAAGCTAAACAATGAAACTGAAAAGTAGCGAATAGACAATATCATTCTGCATGGAACCTCAAAGCTATATTGATGCCTAACTTTCATTGCAAGCAGTGCCTTAAAAACAAAAACTCAAGTCTTAAAGCAAGTCTTAAAGCCACAGAGGTCCTGAACGTGTATCAAGAACAAAGCATAGGAAAACAAGAGTTCTATCCTTTAATGTTACAGTGCTTAAAGAACAGTATTTTCCCTTTCTCCTTCACCTAGTTGTTGGAAAATTAAAAAAAAGAGAATCTTCATCATTGTTATGTTATGGGCTCTGCTGATTGATTCAGGTCTCCTTTGGCAGAAGTGCACATTTTTTCTGTCACACGATAACAAAAGAAGTAGTTATAACAAAGCATCATGGTTTACCAACTTTAAATTTAAAATATTTTTCAATATAGCTTAGTACGGCACAACCCTCCTCTCGTGGCCAAATGACTAGCTGCCACAGCTTGCAACTGCTATTTTTCCATCTTCACCCAGCACTGTCTACAGCTGCTCAGGAGGTGATTTCAGTGGAAGTCACTTGTGCAGACTCTTTCACATATTTTGGTTCATTGTAAGGACCTGTGAAGCAAGAATTCCAGCAGAGGTGTCACCAACAGACACTGACCAGAAATACTTACATGGCACAGGTTCTTCTTGCAGCTCACTTTAACTGTCCTAATACATTTCACATTTGACTGTGCTTAGCAGAGAGGTGCTATTTTACCCACAAGGACTCATCCAGTGGTCAAACACAGTTGGTTCAATATACAAAGTACTACGTTAATTACACTGACTGATGGCCTGAGACTTTTCTGAGTTCTCAGCTATTTGGGATGCAGTCCTCCTTGCCTGTGCCTCTCCATCAGCCTGCACGTATTACCCAGCTGGCCCCTGGGGGTTCTGGCCCTGGGGTCCATGAAGGAAACACACACAGTCGGAAGTGCTGTGTAACATGTAATGATGAAGTATGCACATACCAATATAGGGGGGGAAATGCATATATTTTATATAGACAGGAACTACATAAATGAAATTTAATATGTTTTCTTCAACAACCTTTTCTTCTCCATTTACAGCACTCAATGAATGTAAAACACTTGTTGCTTAGGACCTTTCGTACTTTCTTGGTGACAATGTAAAAAATAATCACGTGCCAACTTAATGCTCTGCCAGAAGAAAGAGGGACAAATTTGCTCCTATGACTTCAGTGAGAACATATTTTAATGTAAAGTAGGATGTAAAACAATTTTTATGTCTCTTGAAGACTGAGATTTATGTATTTCCATTTTTATTAGAGGCAGATAAACTGAACTAGAACTCTTATAGTGGAGCCACTTAGTACCCTCATGTAGCTCATCTCTCCTAAAGGTTTGAACTTTTACTTATTTGTGCAGTTTACACGTGAATGGAACTGAAGGTTCCCCAGTCCTCACTTTTCCATAGTATGTAAGAGATTCTGAGCTCCTTAACACTAATAAAGTGACTAGCATTCTTATTTGGTCACTACTATCAATTCAGAAAAATAAACAAATATTAAACAAACCGACTCCATTAACTTGTGATACTTAACTAGCCTGCCTGCATGTTTTCCTCTTGCATCACTATCTCTCCTTCTTTTAGTCAGTGAGTTATTTCAGATAAGATTATAAACCCTTAGAGAAAATGTCTTCTTAGAGAAAATGCCTACATTCCACCAAACACCTAATACAATGAATCTCTAATCCTAACCACAGTTGTCTACTATTATTTATAAATAATACAGTAGTTTTAAGCTGATACACTCAATTTAACCAAGGGCAGCTTAGCATTCTATCTGTATATATTACCTCTTTGTTTTCACTCATTATTTTTAATCCTTAAAACAGGTCTTGTTGCATAGTGGAGCAAAGGTAAACAAGGAGAAAGAGTGAGTAAGGAAAGAAGCCTCATCTGAGCTGTGCTAAATTGACTTTTATTATGATAGCTATCTGCGATTACAGACAGCTTCCCCTTCCAGTTCAGTGTTACTAGAATTTCTATTATGGTTGTAAAATTATAACTTATAACTAATAATTATAACTTATTTGTAGTATTTGGGTCCTGTGTACTTGAAGAAATACTCTGTACCTCAGATGTAACAACGTCTGGTCCTAAACATGGGTCAGAGTCACACTTCCATGTTATAGAGCACTAGAACTTCATACCTTCTACTCTTTCTTTTCCTTTTCCCTTCAAAAGAAACAACAAAAACCCACCATGCCCCTAAAATTTTCCTTCAAGACTTCCTTAAGACTTTAAAGAAATTCTTTATTCTCTATGAGAATTATAAAAAAAAAATAAAATTAATTGAAACTGAATGAGTAATAAGATATGCTATTCTGAGCAGAGTGAAAAGGAGACAGAACCCTTAGAAATACAGCTGTAAGGTAGAAAGTTTGCATGTCTCTCTATAAGAACACTCCAATAAACTTACTGGGTTTTGAGTTGCAGACAATTAACATAATATAAAAAGCTGTTTTCTTGCTTATATATCCAAGTGTCAATAGTATCCATAGCTAATTTGAGCCAGTCTGTAAAGTTAAGCATTGAATTCTCTCTAAATGATAAAACGTCATTTATCATGACATTGGAAGGCTGCCAACCAAGAAACTGTAAAACAGTTCCCATGCAGCTCAGCCTTTGTGAGTTGCTGAATTCAGAGGAAGAAAAATTCTAGAAGCAGGCACTGGAATTTGCAGCTTTAAAAAAAATAAAAACAAACAGCAAAATCAGTCTTTCAAACAGTTCTTAAATTTTTGTACAGTCTTTTTGCTCAGCCTTGCAAAGTTTGAAGTTACACCCACACTCCAGTTAAAAAGCTGCAGACATGCTATTGACAATTGCTATTTTTTAAACCCCTACCAAGACTTCATCAACACACTTTTATGATATCCTGTGTAACATCTTGGACTTAGAGAAGATAAACAGCAATAATGAACTACTTTGTTTCCCGAACACATTTTTTTCCTGTAGTTTTTCTCATTTATCACAGTGTATCTGGGATAAGAAGTGCTACTCTTATTAGAGCATCATCTAAATCACATAAAGCCTTTTTTTAGAACAAAAATTCAAGCTGAGATATTTGTTGTAAAAGTCTTGTAATTTATTAGTTATCTCATTGTGATAATTTCTAAACATTTGGGTTCTAAAGTATTTCCATTTTAATTCAGAATATAATACTAAGTGTGCAAACCGTTCTAACACATCACATTTAGCACAATCTTTACAGTTTATTAAGCTCCAGTCTTAAGAGTAAAAATCTTTTTTGGCTGACTATCACTTATGAGTATTGTTTTTGTGATCCCTACCCTTCTACCACTCAAGTTACAGCAGGCAATATTTATGTAAGTTTTATTGAGAATTTAAGCATTATGAAGTTCAAAAAGGGAAAAAAAAAGGCTCAAGCATAATTAGAGAGCAGCAGCAGGGTTAAAACTGTCTTTGTTATGGGTTAATGTAACTAAAGAAAAAACAGAACATTTGGGAAAAAAAAATAGGAAGACTAGAATAAATCATTAGAATGCAGTGAATGTCATACCTGAAAAGGCAAAAAATTCAGTGGCATTAATTTTCACTGTTTGTAACCATTTATGTTGAAGACAGGAGGCCTGTTCTTGAAATGGGAAACAAGAGAATAACAGAGAAGTTTATAAAATCCTACCTGTAAGTGCTGTAACTCTGTAGTTGCCTGTGCGCAGTAAATCTGCTAAATCTCAAGCGTGTCCATGTACAGTGTCTGGAATAATTAGAGGGGTAAATCATGTCTTTATCACTTTATCTGCAACAACAAGAGTCAAAAGCGCCACTGATACACCTGCAACTATGATGTGTCAGATATCCTTTCAAATGAGCTTAGTCACCTCACACTCAGTATAAATTCAGTATTACCTATGTCCAAATTAAGTGAAGACAAAACGTGCAGTAACTTACATTCAGTGCTAACTAGATTGCAAACCTGAAACTAGGAGGTTTTCAGTATCACTGCAGACAAAACTAGAGAGCTAAGGAAAAAAAGAGGGAGACTGAACTATACTTGAATTTGAACTTTCTGTCATTCATAAAGGAGCAAATGTGAAAATTTTCACAAAAAAAAAAAACCCGAAAAAGCAAGTAGAGCAAATATCCTGCCAAGGATTTTTATTCTCAGCTTTCAGATGCTATCCTGTACCAGTATTACATGTATTAGCTATCTTCCTCACTTTCTCTGCAGCACTGCATTTCTTTCCTGTTCCCCGCAATACCTGATCTTTCCTTTTTTACTCTTGTTCTTTTTCTCAAATATTTATTTTGTATAATTCATTAAAAACTTAATTTTGTCTGCTCTCTGGAATAAAAATATTTACATTTTCCTCCCTTATTACAAATATCTCCTTTTCCATCACAAATTAATGAAGCACCATTCATCTATGTAATCAGCCTTCATTATAGTATTTTTCAAGCTATAGTTATTTGTAAAGTTACAGTGTTCAGGTGGCAAAATGCAGGTAGGAGCAGGGAAGCTTGAATGCAGGCAGGGAAGGACTTTGGAAGAATGGTTGCTTAAAGTGATCTCATAGAAGTTAATGGTGACTCCCAAAAATTTCCCCACAACATGAGAAATAAAACCTATCCCAGATTTTTCAAACTGCAGAGGTTCAAAACCTTTTGCACTCAGTTCTACGAGGTGATGAACACAGTACTTACGGACTCTATACACATGGCAATTGGTTGAGAAAAACAAAGGTTTCCCACAATGACTATGCAGCTTCCTTCTGTGGCTCATACACTTTTTTCTCAGGATATGTCTCAGTTGAGTACTTGTATCCAACTGAAATGCAAAGTATACCAAACAATTACATTTTTACTGTTTAATTCTGAAGAGATTAAGTGTCCAGATATTGGGAACTGATATTTTAAAAAACTATCCCCCTCTCTTCTTCCAGAGGTTAAGTTTTAGAGTTCCAAATATCTAGGACCAAGTTTGGGGAAGTGTAAGGGAACCAGAGTACTGAAGTTAACATTATGTAACAGTGACTCAGTGGCCAAATCACATTCTGAATTGGGATAGGAAAGAGTTCCTTGTTTGTCTCATTTTTTCCATACATGTCTTCTAGCAATATCATACCTTTCTACCTCTTGCAAGCAGTGTTACAAATAAATTTAACTGAAGAGCTGCAGTTCAGGAAAGATTTTCTGTCTGAGGCAAAAAGTATGTCAAAGCATTGACAAAATTTTTGGACTAATTATTTTGTATTTGCAAAAAGGAATTTAATTTTTAACCAAATGGAGTGAGTGTTTTGTTTTACAGTCACTAAAAGAATTTAACAATAACTAGGCAATGTAGACATAATACATAGGTTTGTTTGTAATGGCATAATGCAGCTAGGATATGAAATAAGAATTGGAAATGACTACAGCCGAAGGTCTGGCTACAGCTGGAAAAAAACCTCAGCTGTAAGGAAAGGAAGGTAGAGACCATATGAGGACACGGAGCCTTCATCTGCTGCAAAGGCAAGTATCAGTACCTGTGTCTTGTGTAAGTTCAGCTTTCATTTTGCTCGTTTCCGATGGTGAATCTTCTCATAAAGAGAAATGACTAAAGGCTAGGCTTTTCTCAGCTGCTTCTAGTTTATCTAGGCCTACTGGATACTTTAGTATTTTTTTTCTTGATAAAATATATTCCGAGGAGAAGGTATTTAATCTTTAAGCCTTTAAAACAATAACGAAATCATACACATTTTCACGTAATAAATCTCTGGCTTGTGAAACTCTGTAAAATGTCTTAAAAGCCAAGGATTGTAACAGGCTAGGAGTTCAATTTCATTATGTCATAAACATCTAACTTTTTAACCAGCTATTTATACGTAAAAGAATTTTATTCACTTGCATCCATCACCAAAAGAAGACAAGCTTTAAAGTAAAACACAGCAGCTACCTGTTCAGGATAACAGCATTTAAGATTTTGGAAGGAAAAAAAGAAAAAAAGTAGACAAATGAAAGCAAGCAATGAAATTGGCTTATAAACCACACTAATGAGCATAATATAAAAATTATATTAGACAAATCAAATATAGACTAAAAATATGTAATTTTTCAAATGTAACATTAATCAGGATTTTATGGCTAGAACTTCCAATTTTTATTAAATGTTTCAAGTACTCTTACAGCAAGAGGTCATCTTGATTTCAGCTGCATAATCAAGCAGAAATCATCTTTTTAAGACTTCTCTCATCCTAATGGCGTGCAAGCCTAGCAACCCAGAAATATTATTTTCTCATTGAAATGTATTTCATTTCTGGAAACACTGTTCTTCTCTTACTTGTTTCCCTTTTGTTTCCTTACATGCTGTAAGCATCAGGTTGTATTTCCTCCAATCAGTTTCTAGTTGCAGAATTGCCGTTGCCAATACTAGACTCTTGTATCCGTTATGTCATTTCTGCCTATTACTTAGGTGAGCAAAATGAAGATAAATTGTCCCCATCTCAGGATGGCTTAAGATATAAGAAATGATCTTGGTTTGATTTGGAACTTGGCTTTCCAAGCATTTATTATTAATAAAATTCTGTAAACATTCTACAAATTATACATGTCTATGTCTTCAATAAACCTTTACTGGTATTTTAGGAGAGGAGGTGAGCTTTCCTTTATAAGTGTAAAAGTTCAGGAGATTAGTCACAGCCTGTACTGGCAAAGGCAGCATAGGAGCCAGGGAGGACAAAGTGATCTAGCTTGAAGCATTGATAAAGGATGATTTTTTTTTCAATGGTATTTTTACTAAAAACTTAGTGCATTAAAAGTTTATGGCAAGCAAGATTGCTTAGCGTGTCAGGATACTGTATAACCTTCATACATTCATGGAGGCTACTTGAAGGGCAATTTCAATGCATGGACCTGTATACATAAGACAGCTTTTTATTATTGACAAAGTCTAGAGCCCTCTGAGTATTTTTACAGTACATTATTTTTTAGAACCAATAAATTACTCATCTGAACTACCCAAGTATAAACATGATGACGTTTTGTCAGGCTTGACTATTATACTATTACAATGAATTATGGATTTTAGTGGTTATCTGCTTTTGATGTGGTGCAATAAATCACGATCACTTGTGATTGGTCCTGAACTTCGTATCGGTTTTTCATATAGTTTGTCCTGCATTTGTAAGATTCCTCAGACTTACACTTCTAAAGATGTCAAACAGTCTCAAGATAGCATTAGACCAATTTTGAATTCTTTGAAAAGCATAGACAAGATAAATAAAAAGAAATTTCAACACATTTGCAGACCTCCTTTCTATTACCTACACAATTTTTAAAACCTGCAAATAAAGAGTGAACTACATTCTTTTTGTTAAAGGACAGGGAACAGTGAGATTTAAAAATAAAAATGCAAAACCCCCTATGTGCTGTAGTTACACAGAGTAAATAAGAAGCTATTGGCAGATGATTAATCTAATAGCACCCTTCAGATTTTAAAAAAAGGACCCACCAAAAAACATCAACAAAAAATAACCCACCCCAAAAGCAAAAGACAAGACAACTTTAGGCCATGTGTGACTGTAGCTATATTCCATATAACAAACATATCCCAGAGGAAGAAAAATCTTCTCTTAATCTCACCTTCTGTCCAGTCTGTCATCTTTTCCTACATCCTCTGTATTATCCAGAAATGGCATCACTGGATTAGGAGTTGAGCCAGTCCCCCAGTGGAACTAAGATTTTACCCTAATTCTCCTTTATCCTGATTAATTATTCTCCTGTTCTATTATCTACCTCTGAATTTCCACTGGTTTTTTTCTCCTGACCTTCTACGTTACTTCTGTTTGGCAGGATGTATCCATCTTTGCTTGCATCTCTTCTTCGCCTGTGTGCCTTGTCCTGTATTATACTGTGGTTTGTTATTTATTAGCACTGGGACTAGGCCCTTCCCTCTCCATAATGCTGTAGTTACATTTAAAGGATCCATCTGGTCAATACAGTTGATGAAAGTATTATTTCAACAGTTAAATATCCTTAATAAGAAGTGTTAAATAACTTTTTTTTAAGAACGAAAATGAAAGAATTCTCCTTTTTTTTTTTTTTTTTTTTCTATTTCCTCCCTGGATTGAGCAAATGCTTGTATGTATTTGAAGTTATGTAGGACACATAGGACACAGAAGTGACTTCTTTCCCTTAGGGAAGTGTTTGTGTAGGCACAAAAGAAAGTTGTCTCCTTGTCTGTCATCTCAGAATCTGTGAGAAAGCTCACCTTTTCTCAGCAGCCATAGTACCCACCTCGGGTGTTTTGATGCCCTTCTTTTCAGAGAGTATTGGGTGACTCAGTCACCATGACAGTCTTGTTGCACACATCTGCGTTCAACATAGCTAAATGCATTGAATGCAGATGAGAATTTTCTCAGTTACAGTTTATCCCTGCTTTACTTCTAATGTACATTAGCATAAGCTATCCATAGAAACATGCTACCTACTCGTTCTGCAAAGCAGAAGGTTGCCTTCGTTCCTAACTCGGTGAATAAGCTTCTTTCCCATCTCCTTAATATGATTGCCCTAATAATCAGAGAGAGGTTTTACACTCCAGAGGATGTGTAGGTTGGAGATATGCCTGGATCCTATATCAAAGGGAGAGGACGGAAATAAAATTCTTCTAAACCTAATACACATGCAGGGCTTTTGTTCCCCACCACTAAGTTTGGTTAGAAAATTCTATGTTGGTATCCTTTTGAATTTTCAGTCACACAGTAATTTAAAGTAGCATTTCATGCCTTTTGTTTCACAGTACCAGAATTACAGCTCCACAGTTTTCACCTCTCTTTAGCTCTCCTATCCTTCAGTTATTCACTAACCCTTATAAAACAAGGGTTTAATTTATTAAAGAATCTTGGGAAAAATCCTCTTTAAACACAGCACTGCATTAAAGCTCACCTCAAAGATCCAGCTAGGTCAGAAATAGATGTCAAACAGCAAATTCCTTTTCTCCTGACTTAAACACTGACCTTTATTTGTTAATATTCCATCATTACAGTAGGAATGCACCTCTATTTTGTTTCTTAACTAAACTTTCCTTCCCCTTGTAAGTTAGTAACACCACTTGACCACTCCCTTCCTCCCCCTGAGGCCAAGCAAAGGAGAGGAACAGCACTAGTACTGCTATGTACCATTCTCACTGGCAGAGACAGTGCAAGGAGAACAAGCATTTGGAGAGCTCACACTCATTTTAGATGCAATGTAGCAACTTTAAAAGACTATTTTCTACCTGGAGCCTGTTTCCTAAGACTATCAAGCATAGAAAAAGTACCAGCAGTCAGGCATGTTCTCCATTCCATCTTGTTCCACTGCTGAATGCTTAACACAAACCCACCCAGAAAACTAAATGGAAAGGAAAACTCATCCAAGCAGACCCCAGTCTCTGTAGAAAGCCAGTCAATATGACCATTGCTTCCAGCATGCAACTGACTCCTGACTGCGCTCTTTGTTGAGCTAAACCATCTGGATGCAGGGAATAATCTCTGCTGAGAGATAGCTGCGGCTGTGAGCTTCTGCTTCCTAGTGAGCTGGGTGTTTACTCCTTCCCAACTGGAACAGGATACCCGCCAGAGACCCAGCTGTTCTATGTCACACATAGGCTAAGAAGCCAAGTCACTCAGTAGGAGGGGATGAGCCTACTGTGATTATTGGCAAGTTATTTAACCTCTCACACATGTAGGCTTAAAGTTCATTAGTGGTTCAACACCCCTAGGCTCTAGATTAAGGAATGTCATGTTTCTTTTAAAGTGGAAAGAGTCTGACCAGTTGTTGAGGAGTTTAGTTGTGGTTTAGGTTGTTTTACAGCATTTCCTCATACAGAGTGTGCAAAATCTTGTTCTACTATGGGTTCCATTCTTTAATTGATAGCCCTTCACAGTGTTTCTTTAATATGACTTCACTCTGTTTAACAGTCTCCAGGATTTAAGCCTGCATCATCAGGCAGATATATCAAGTAGATGATCAGAAATGTATTTGATATTTATAAAGCATAATAAGCCCTTTTTTGTTCTTTTTATGATGCCATCAGACTTATCACCATTTCTTGCAGTGAACTGACAGGTTTGCAAAAAATTCAAAAAAATCTAAAGCTAGGAAGGTACTTGGTCTCCAAATGTAATTTTTAAACAAATGCTGTAAAACAGTTTACTGTGTCCCTGTTTCTTCATCCATACACAATAAACACTGGAACAATTTCCCCAAAGTAGCACTTGAACATGTGACTTGCTTTGGCTCATGCTTTTATTAGATTAAATATTTAAAGCTGACAATAAGCTACTGTCAGTAATTCCTTAGAAAGCTGAGATTTTATATTATGGTTTGTATTACCGGGACCTCTGATTCCCAACCTGAGCCTTCCTGATGTGTATTGCCAAATACACAGCATCTGTACCTCTAACGGCCTCCAACAAACATTACCATCAAAAATTGCTTGCAGCTCACATCTGAGATCCAGTGTGGGTTAAGAAAAGAGCTGAAAGAGATTTTTTAGCATTCTGTTGGCACTTGCAAAATATAACACATCTAAATCACAGTATTCCCTTTGGAAGAAAACATGTAGATTATTTCACAGTTTTCAGCGGCTACTGCAATACCTCGAATTAGAGTTTAGAACTAGAAGAGCTCATGGCCATGGGCATCCTCACTTCACACAGTGCTAAAAGATGTTTACTACCCCCTAAATAAATACAGATAATGAGATTTGTATAATACGTAACTTTTGTACACTGCTCTGAATTTTGTTCTTGTTTGCCAGCAGGTAGCCTAAGGAATGTGAGTGTGCCAAATCTACTTCATCTCCAGCTGCTGGATGCTTTTACCGGCTTTTCTTTTTCCCTATCTGACTGGAAATGAAAAAAAAACAACAAACAAACAAAACCCAAAAAACCCCCCAACATCTTAATTCCATATGAGGGCACAGAACACATCATGATGATTACACAGTTATGGTACACATGGAAACAAATGAAATAGCCCATGACTAAATGAATTACTGGGTCAACACATCTTAAGGCCAGCAGGGCCCCTCTATGGCACTACAGACTCACATTAACAGCCTGGGCCAAGATTTTCGCTCCTTTATGTGCCTGCGAAATGGCTGCGGGTGGGAAGGTTTGCTTTTCCTCCCCTTAAAACAGAGCTGCTCTTGCTTTTAGGAAAAATGTCAAAACCTGGAAGCACACCTAAGCAGGGAAGCATAAACATGAGCCAAAGCAGCAGCAGCCTTGCCTTCTAAGGATCTATTAGATGTCAGTTTAAGTCTGAAACGTGTCGCCAGTTCCTCAGTGGCCCTGCTGATTTCAGAGATGTGTACACATTCCCAATTGTGCCTGATACAGAAGCTTAAGTTTTTCAAACTGCTGCCTGAAGATAAGCTCATTTTGTGTGTGGTAAAAAGATTGTATCACACACCCCCTCGAAATCATGAGGTGAAAAATATGTAATACGCTATAGATAATGAAATCTACTCTTTTGTTTCACTTTTATAATTCATGTGTGGCAAAATTTTTTATATTTTTATATATATTACATAGGCAAATGTATATGTACAAAGGTTAATATCTGAATAAACTCTATAAAAATTATTCCAGAATTGTAGTTATAATGAAAAAGTTATTAAGACTCTACTATGAGTTCAAGACAAGTTTGAAAACTGAAAGACATTGCAAAAGAAATTAACCTCAGTTGTCAAAGTAACCATAGCCATGAGTTTTCTAGCAAAGTCTTTCCAACTCACTAGTCAACACCAGCTAGAGACAGCTTCTTGGTGCTAAAATCAGCAGTGCTAAAGCTAAGACCAGATAGATTATGATCTTTATAAACCATTAGTGCTGAGAGGTTCTTGCCCAGTTTGTACTCCACCCTTCGTAGTGGCTTCCATGGAAATCAGTTTGAGTAGAGTCAGTAAAGACCCAGCAACAATTCCAGAATAATTAACATATCTCAATGCTGAATGATACATTAGGAACAAGAGGACAGGCTTCTTGTCTGTGAAAGAGAAAATGAGCAGAGAACAACAATGGGTGCAAGCAGAGGCAGCAATAAGAAAGAAGTACCACACTAAAAAGTTAGGGACAGATTGCAGCATGCAAACACCATAGCAAGGGAAGTTACAGCAGTTCTGCTTATTTTCTGTTACTAGTACCATGTTCTATCAGAAGAGGATTCCATCTGCAAGCTATTCTTCATAAGCAGGAAACACGTCAAGACATTTAGTGTTATACCAATAAGTACCTCAATTCTAGAGAAACTGGAGATGGTGAATTCTCAGGGGTCAAGTTATGTCCCTGCCTAGGAATTTAGTACCTTCAGAACTTTGTGTCCAAGTTCACAGAGGCAAAAAACCACCATGGGTTCCACGTTCATGGCCATTTTCCTTCAGGAAATACATTTTAAAAAGCTACTTCATGGAGTAAGTCGGTAAATAAGATAGCACATTAGCCATTAGTCATTTAATGGATTTTTTTAACTCGTCTTTTACACCCACACCAGGAATCTACTGTGTGCTAGTAACCATACATTTTAGCTGACAGCTGTTATATTTAGTAAAACTTGCCTCCAATTCATTATTCATGTTCTCAAACACCCTCAGAGATAATTCCAATGAAGCTCAAAGATTCATCTAAATGGCTGTTGAAATGACATTTGATAGTATAGGAGTGCGTTGAACATGTCTAGATAAATCTGATGCTATGTTATTACAACGCTCTTACAAAACTTGTAAGATATTCTGTTACTAGTAAGATGCATGTTATGCGAGACTGTCATCAAACATAATTATCTTCCAAGGAAAAGGTAAAGGCCAAAGTATGACAGAGCAAACTGATTTGCTGGAAAATCTGACTAAAAACCTATTGCCCGTGGAGGACTGGCAAGATTTTATAGAGCCCAAAGCCATAAGAAGCTGCCTTATCAATCAGAATTAGCAAGTGATGGGGAAGGAAGCAACTCATATGAAACAAAACAAGCTGTTTATATTCAGTGTTTACAGTGTGAAGTGGTGTGAAAAAGTTAATATAATTTGTTTACTTGCTTTGTCTTTTTCAAGGTTTTTCTGTCTTGCTGTGAAATGTTGTCTCTAACCAGTAAGTTCTGTGGGTAGAATCTGCAAGAGCATCACATATGTACAGAGTGGTATCTCACGTTTCTGTCAGTGGAAGCCTGTAGAGAAGTACGGTTCTGTTTGTGTTCGTATGTTTATCAAGCTTAAAAGGCAGGGATTTAAAAGCTCTTTAAAGGACTGCAGAAATATTTTACCATTCATAGGCCTCAGGTTTACAGTATGTTCAATAATTTCTTCAGTGCTCACGATAATCCCTGCATGTGTTCTTCCAACATGCATGTCCGACCTTGCTTATACATATACAAGCTTTATTTTCTGTCACCATAAATATGGATAAGCATATGACTCAGTTCGGTCTTTGAACAAATGTTCTCATCATTGCTTCCTGCATCTGTGGATGAATCACAGCCCTCGCTGTTCCTTTGCATTGGACAATGAAGACTGGAATAGCTTTTAGTGTGGTTAATGGTCTAAGAATATGGAAAGAAGATAGAACTTCTGCAGAATTGTGGATTTGAAATTTGCTGAATCGTCACCCTGAACACGGTGAGAAAACATGAGCAGTGAATATGATGGCAGCCTGGGGGGCCACAGCATAAGAAATCACAGTATGCATTTTATGCAGAACTACTTCTGTAATTATGTAGATTAAATACTTTCACAAGATTCTTACATATCAACAAAATAATAATGATGCATTATGGAGGGGGGGGGGTGGGTTTTTTATTGTTATTGGCATGATAGAACTGTAAGTTTCAAGAAGACAGATTCTTTAGCTATATGTATCAGTAATCCCATACTTGAAATTCCTTATAGTTTAGAAATCATTTTGAAAGTACTCTAATGTGAAACTTTCATGGGCAGGTAGGGTTTGGGGTACATTTCAATGGAGTCAGTCCCTTCTTGTGAATATAACAAAATTATTTTTAGCACTTTATAAACCCAACCTTTACCAAGCAATTACCCAACAGGTAACTGCACAAGGAGCATTTGTACATGTAATTGTACATGCCTACCTACAATTGTATTTCTGTTTTGAGTGCAAGTCAGCAGAACAATTCAGCAAAAAATGTTCCTAAACACTTCATGGAGAATTGTGTTCTTTTCCTATTGGAAATCTATTCTGTGTAATTTCTTTTAAGTGCTATTCACTCCCTGCTTCCTCTTAGAGATCTCCGTGTCCTCCGCCTGTGGCACAAGAAAGATACTTTAGTTTAGTTTAAAATGCTTCTGATGCCTGATAATCTCAGTTCCCAGAAATATGGCTTAAAGAAGCACTGTTGGGTGGGGACGTGTGTCAAGTCAGGACCAGTTCTACACTGCTTGAGATCCCTCCTTTCATATCCAAAAAAAAAAAGAAAGATAAAAATCTGTGGTTCATTTGGACTCATGAATAAACCACCTTGGAAGTACTTTGCAAATAATTTTGTTTAAAATCAATCGAAAGCTTAGCAAACAGAGCAATGATGCTAAACCCAGCTCCCCAAGATCAATATATCACCATTAATTGGCACTAGATCATATGCTCCAGAGGACGGAACATGTTTCAAGTGACGCAAGGTCTGCTGAGTAACGATGAAATTGTAGGTGGATAATAGTAACTGGATATCTTGGGACCCTCCCTGCCATTTATATTGGTAAAAGGGGAAAGGTGCAATAGAGTCATTAATCTGCACTAGCTCTGGGGTTTCACAATACCTCTTCCATTACCAGAAGGTGTTTTTTTCCACCAATCTTCTCTAATGCTACTAGCAACAATTCATTGCATATCTCCAGACAAATTAATTATGAACATACCTTAATTGCACTAGTCATAATAAAATCAATTTAATCATAGATAATCATAGACTAGTCATAATTACTTCTGAAGAAGTTTCATTTTAATTCAAAATTCATTAAGCTGACATAGATGGGCACTTTGTGTAAAGTACTTTTGCTTAATAATGGAAACAAATCCTGTGATTTTGAGCAAGACTGTCCCTTTTGCCAACAGTATATTTCAGAAATTACTGGTTTTCTTGTACTGTGTGTTGTTATTCAATAAGAAGTTGTCAGCAAAAGTGGCAGGTATTTAGAACCTCAAGTAGACATTTACAGAAAAAAACCACTTGTGATTTTGCCAGAAAAATATGTATTTGAGAAAGGAGAATAGGAAACAGAAAAGAATCTGGATACTTTTTGGTCACATTCTGTGTTTAAACAGTATCCCTCACTTAAGGACAATCATCAGAGGCACATAATTAAAAACATTTTGGATATTACATTGTGTTATGTTACATTACCTTATGTTACATGCTCACTGTGCCCTGTATAGTAGGATTTATTTTTTCTGTTTAGGCTTCAGCCAAAGGTATAATTTTTTAACTAAGGAAACCATCAATAGACATATCTGGTTTTGCTGGCATATAGTCCTCGATGGAAGTGTCTGCTCATGTAAACCTGTAGCAGTGAGAAAGCTATTGCAAAGAGAACTACTAGCCAAACAAATAATTTAGCAGTCAAAACATCTAAACAAGTTGAAGTGTAATTCTGACACACTGAAAATACTTAATATTTCTGTAACTAGATAGGCAAACATATAGATTATGTCTATTTAGAAATTAAGCTGCCTGAAAAAACCTTGGAAGCTCTCTCAATGAGTATAGAGTGTTGCATTCTTTATGGTTTAATTCAAGAGAGTAGAAGTAGCTAACTGTATGTATCTAAGAAGAATATTATTACTATTTGCTCTGGAGACAGACGGGAAGTACAAGGACCAATTCTGCATTGATGTATTCAGATGATGTCTAGGAACTCCCTTCCTTTCAATGGCAATACAATTAACTGCTTCTGTTCAGCATAGCATTTCCTTTAATCTTATCATGAAACTCTGTCTAAGCATGAGATTGTAAACCTGGTTGTATCTGTATTGTGTAAGTGAAGTTCAGGAAATTACAATGCTTTACATACATGCACAGATGAAAAAGTTTAAATTTAGGCAGCAGTCTCCAGAGGTAGTAGATTTTGGGCAGGGAAATGCCTTGTCCCGTTCCTGAGAACTTCTGGATGTAAAAAAAAAAAATCTTCCAAAAGTCAGGCTGAAAAGACAAGGAAATATTTCATTAAGAATAGGAAAATTTAAAGGTGGTTTCAAAAAGCGATCAAAATTGACCATTCTCATAAAACACTGTTTCAATTCATTAGAATGTCAATGTGAAAGTTCTGGACATTTACCACGAAATACATAATAAACTGTAAAACTTACGACGTCAACTTTTTTCCAGGTTTGCTTCTTAGAAAATATATTGGATTTGCTTTGAACTTCCATGTAAATCACTAACAATAGGAGTAAAAAGTACTGGTAAGTGGGAAATGAGAATGATCTGAAGATTGAAAAGTGCCAGTCAAATAATAGTGCAGTTAGTGATTTTTCATTTCTCTTTTCCAGAACAGTTATGATTTCTCTTTTTCTGAAAACACGTAAATGAGACCCGTTGTTCATAGAATCACAGAATGGTTGAGGCTGGAAGGGATCTCTGAGGGTCTTCTCATCCAAACCTCTCCCCTAGCAGGTCACCTAAAGCAGGCTGCCCAGGACCATGTTGAGCTAGCTTTTGAGTAAGTACACGGAAGGAGGCTCCACAGCCTCTTTGGGCAACCTGTTGCCAGCACTTGGTCACTCTCACAATAAAAAGTGTTTCCTGATGTTCATGCAGACCCTCCTGTGCTTCACTCTGTGCCCACAGTCTCTTTGTCAGTGGCCACCATTACAAAGATCCTGCCTCCATCTTTGTACACCCTCCTTTCAGGTATTTGTGCATACTGAGATCTCCCTGAGCCTTCTCTTCTCCAGACTGAGCAGTGCCAGCTCTTTCAGCCTCTTCTCATAGGAGAGATGCTCCAGACCATTAATCATCTTAGTGGCCTTATACTGGACTCTCTCCGGTATAGCTTTTGTACTGGAGCGCCCCACAATGGACGCAGTAGTCCAAGTGTGGAGTTATTAATAGCAGCTTCATAGAAAATTGACTACTTTCACAGGTATATATATGTGTTCCAGATTATCTGATCATGGAGAAGATTCGGGCTTTCAATCACCAGTAGCTCATCCAACAGCTGCAGATTTGTACCATGCTGACTTTTTCTGCTCAGAAATACAATGGAAATGAAGCAATGGAGCATTAGAGCTGAAGCATCCAATGTTGAGCATGAATGAACACACTTTCAGAGACTATTACATCAACATAAAAAATTTAGAAGTATATTGATAGAGGCAGTCAAGGAGACTAATCCTTTAAATCAGAATGATTTAAATATCTTTGGTTTGCTATGGCAAGTAAACAAGAAGGTTTTTTTCCTGAGTTAGTTGGAAAAGATAGAAAAAACATTTAGAAACAATGGAACTATGTCAGAAATTGGGATCATCAAATCCAGCTCCTATTCTTGCTTAAAAACATGCAAAACGATTATTTTAGAAACTTACCTCGTTCTAAGCTTATGCCACATAATTTTCCCCCTACCCCAGAATATAATTAAAGAATGATTATCAAGTTATCTATCATTAATTTAAACTATTGCTTCATAGAAGGAAACTCCTTACAGATTTTCTCAGAGTTCCTTAACTGAAAGAGTTTTCTTGTCACCAGGGATAATAAAAGATACTCTACTTCCCTTCTACCCTTTAATATTTGAAGCTAGTTGCATTTTGTTAGACCCTTCATATAATATTTTCTATTCCTCTTATCATCCTGGCAGCATCTATTGCAATTTGAACTCATCTTTCTTGAACATCAGTGATCACAACTGGTACTTGAAATTATCAGAAATAGACAGGCCTGAAACTGGAATGTTTGGATAAGAAATTCTGAATTAAGCTTTTAATATAGATACAAGAATAGATTAATTATTCTGAAAAAATCTGAGGAAATGACTTTACAGATGATGGATTGCATTAATAGTTGTTCTCTCTTCAGGTGTAGGAGTGTATGGAAGAACAGTGACTAAGACCTAAGGAATTTGTGAGAGACAAGTTAGATGGCAGAATGGTATGTAATAAAATCATAGAATGGTTTGTGTTGGAAGGAATCTCAAAGCCCATCTAGTTCCAACCCCCTTGCCATGGACAGGGACACCCTCCACTAACCCAGGTTGCCCAAAGCCCCATCCAACCTGGCCTTGAACACTGCCAGGGAGGGGACAGGCACATCTTCTCTGGGCATCCTGTGCCAGTGCCTCACCACCCTCATGATGAAGATTTTTTTCCTAGTATCTCATCTAAATCTACTCTTCAATCTAAATCACCTTCCACAGGTTTAATAGTGCATAAATGTATCACATGATCATAAGAATGGTGAGGGTATCGGCACAGGATGGCACAAAATCTGTCAGTAGCTCTAATGAGCTCAGCACAGGTGCTGTTAAGTTGCATATTGTTAAAGTAAAAAAAGGATAGTTAAAACTATTTAACTTTTTGACATTCAAGCTGTTAAAGATGATTAAATGTAATGTAGCAGTAGCTATAGGGCATGTAAAGATCATAAAAAGATGAAAGAGACATGGCGTGATAACCCAACAGTGCATCAGCAGTAATGGCAGAACAGTAATAGTCTACATATTCTTCATACAGCTCCCTTGCTGCTCAAAATCCTCTCTGTCATGGACTAGATTAATGAAACTGAGAAGAACTTTATAAAGGTAGCACTTTGCTGCTAAAAACTGTTAACTATCTAATCTTTCCGTGACACTAATGCTACCTTTTCCACTGTAAATTCTTTCCAAGAAGAATTCTTCATTTTCTGTGTACCTAGAGACCTTGATTGTTATAAATTACTTGTGCTGTATACCTGTAATTTTGTTTAATCCTAGCTACTTATTCTTCTGTCAGTTGACATGTGAAAAAAAAAACAAACCCTCTCACAAAACAAAACCAAAAGAAAACCATGCAAAGGAAAAGATACACAGGGCTGGATTCTGACAGCTTTTCCCCTTCCAACTAGAAAGTTGCAGCCTGTTTCTGTGAATTGGTTCTGTTTGAATTTTTTGGATGTCTATTTCTTCCTTAACATTTACATTTAAATGAGAACAGTATGTTCCTGTTGGATTGATTGAAAATAGCCACCCCAATGTTTTCTCAAAAACTTCATTAGAAAACAAATTGCTCACAAAAGTTTGGTGGATGATACACGAGTTTCATAGACATCTCCAAAATTAATCAGATCTGATTAATTCTAATATGCCATTGAGGTAAACAAGAAATGTTTCATAAATCTGTTACAAGTGCTGTAGTACTTCCTCAGATTTTCCATAGGTTCATGGACTCTGACATAAGTAGTTCTTTTGACAACAGTGGAATTAACAGTATAAAGGCACTCAAGAATCCACGTCTTGCAGTACCAGCCATAAATTCTCGTAATATTAAATCTCACTAAATGCAGAAGGCATCTAAGGGATTGACCTTAAGAATAAAAATAGAGAACCGGAATTGTCTTCCATGAAGAACTGAATGTCAGCAGTTTGTTTTCACTTAATTCTCTCCTACAGTCAGCATCTTTTCTACCATTTCTTTTCTAGGGAGATCATATCTGTTAGAAGCTTCTTCACTTGATGTGCTTTGTCCAACCTTCTCTACTCCAGTATTTGACTTTCCTATAAAATTGCTGTTTCCTTGACATATTTTCTTAGGGAAGAAGCTCTGTTTGTTCTTTGTTAGGGCACAGCTGTTGTACAAATCAGTGCCAGTTTCAGAGAGGCACTGCGCTGTTGAAGCACTGAAAGGACTGTGGTCTTCCACTAGATTGTCTGTGAGTCTGTGCTGCATCTTCTTTCCTCCATAACATCATTATGTTTTCAGCACCTAACGGTACTATCTATGAAAGTGCCTTATTGGATCAAGAAAGTGTGAGCACTGCACTACGTAAGTGCTACTGAAGCAAGACAGGCTCATGGGGTCACTCAGCTACCACCCTATCCAGTTTAGCAGGACAAACATAACTTACGGAGAGTTTCAGTCAGGTTTTAGATACAAGGAATTTTTCAGGTTCACAAATAAATAATAAATAGATTCCCAAAAGATGTTCTTGGAATTTCTTCTTGAAGGGAAAGGCCACTAAGAAAGTTACTCCAGAACTGGCACTCTGCCTGCACTTACAAGTTTTGGTACTGACAGAAACATCTACACAGAGAGATATAAGAGAGTGGGGAAGGCATAGAGCAACATGGGAACAAGGAAATAACAACTGCAGTGCGATACTTCACACGATAGTACACTGCATAGAGACAAACCGGTGCATAAAATGTGAGAGTATTGCTTTGGATAAAAATATTGAATTATTTATTTAGCCAATCTTATGAAAAAAAGAATCGTTCTAGGAAAATTTCTATTTCTGTCAATTTTTGGTTTCAGAAATCTATCGCACAGTGCTGCTTCTTAACTGTAGCTAAAACAACAGGGGACAGTTCTGAGAAATGGAAGTGAATGAAACCATTAAAGAGGGACAAAGCTTGTGGTCAGATAGGTCCTCTGACTAAATTGTCTCAGCCAACAGCATTACAAAGGGTAAGTTGGAAATCACAGAATTTACTCTAAAGCCAGTTTGTATTAATAGCAAATGTGTTTTAGATTCCAGGCATAACTGTGTACATAACCATAGAATTGTAAACATAAAAATGTACTTTCAAACTTAGGGTGGTTATTGATGTTTGCTTTTTAGGAGAAATTAAATTTTCCACAAATGTTTAAATGTGTTGTACATGTTTGATTAGGTGAGCTTTACAGCCCCCGGGTGAAACTTCTGGCTAAGAAAGAACAGCACAACAGCAACATGTTTTAGCACCTGAGATGCATGAAAAACAAGTTTAGGTCTTTGTTCCAAATCCTGCAAACTGGGAACTCTCTCACATTTGAGAAAAGAGGTCTTACCCAATAGGCTACTGCAGAATATATTATGGGGCTGGCAGGGAGGGGATTAAAGGGTACAAATATTTTGGAAAGGTCTTGGCTTTCACTTTGCATTGGAATAAAAACAAACAAACAAAAAAAAAATCTGAGAGGAAGTTTCCCACAAAAACTAAAACCACATTTTCCAAACCCATCTTGTTTCCAGTCCTATTTCTAATTAAGAAGAAATGAGTTTCGAAACACAAGTTAGGGCAAGGTGCACGTGCCTGATTCTAAGAGTATATTAATCATTATTCATGCAAGCATAGTTGTCGTAATTACTTTCAGACATGATTACTGCTCCTAGAAATCCATCTTTTGATACGGAAAAGGGTGGGAGGTTCATTAGTTTTTAGTCCATTCCTAATAGTAAGTTGTGGGAGTGCTTCGGGGATGGCATAAAATCCTTTCAATGCACCATGATTAAAATATTACAGAAGCATGATACATGGGTAATTCTGTATTTAAAGTTGAACATGTGCTTTATGCTCAAGAAGGTATATGAGGACTTTCTTAAGTAAATTCTGAGCGAAGCCTATCCTACCAAACATTGCTGCTTTTATTCTAAGTACACAACAGGTTTGTTTCTGAGAAGTTACAAAGTAAACAAATTAATTAGTCTGAGTAAATGGAATTTAAAGATACCTAGTACTGTTTTGGATCGTTTATTGGTCCCTACTGATCTTTATAATAGAATAACCTGATCTTTCAGAATGAATACTCACTGAAAGTCTGTGCTATGGCAACATCTCACTCCCCCTCCTTCCGCCTCTCTGCATTTATATTACAATTACTGCTAATCCAGGCTTCATTCTGAATGAATAACGGTTTTCAAAGAATAGAGGGCAAACTGTAAAAAAAAAGAAAATTAAAAAAATTGCAAATTTGCATCATTTTTCCAGCCCTGCTGAGTAAAACCAGAAGGTTAGGTATTCATAGAGATCTTCTCTTCCTCCCAGAGATAACTATTTACAATCAGTTGGAAATGAAGTCATGTTCTGAAACCTGAACTTCTGGAGTTATCAGTATTTTACGTCAGTTCATTTTCGCCTTCTGTATTTCATGTAATAAATTTAATTGTAAAGTAAGCTGCAAAATGAACTTTTAGTTTAGTAGAAATCATATCTGAGCTTGCCAAGGTAAAGGCTATCAGCTGCAGAACATGGAGGCTGGCCAGAACTAAACAATAATTTTCATATTTTTTCCCGTTTCACAGACCATAA
This sequence comes from Porphyrio hochstetteri, assembly GCA_020800305.1. NCBI lineage: Eukaryota > Metazoa > Chordata > Aves > Gruiformes > Rallidae > Porphyrio > Porphyrio hochstetteri. Next base: position 32,333,800 of record CM036909.1, read on the forward strand.
TGCTGCCCCTCTTTTCCTTACAGCTCCAAGGTTACCACTTCAGCTACACTTTTTAGATTTACATTGCTACTTACTCCTAACATGTGAACCTGTAGTTTATGATCTTGTCTGCAAACAATTGAAGCAGCAGATGGACAAACCAGGAGATAAACCAAAACCTGCTTGGACTGTGAAACTTTTACCATTGCTGTTGTGCTAAATTTGCTTTGTTGCATTTTAATGTTAGAAGGCTATGACCACACAGCCATGAAGTCCTGTCCTGCATTTCCAATACTTGTGCTGAGTGGTATGACTCTTGATTAATTTTACAAAGCCAGCCTCTAAGACTGGACCTACTTTTAGGCTGTTTAAGAGCAAATGTGCATATCACATGAAAAATTCAGAACAGACCGTTACTATTTCATCAGCTGCCACAAGAGTAAAGTATTACAGATATTTTACACAGGGGGACGTGCTTCTGTTGTGCATGAACTGCTGACTACAGTCAATTCTCTGCTTCATTTAGACAGAAGCACCATTTTTTGTGTCAAAGTAGCTGTGCATGTGTTCACCCAAGGTGTTGGCCAGGCCTTACCATGCAAAGAGAAAAAGCACATAGCTGTAAGACATTTGGAGGTGGGGGAGAAATTAAAATGCTGTGAAATGTAAAGACCTTGAAGAAGATGTGTTGCAGCTGCATTTGACAAAGGGTATTTGCCAAGCTGCCAGCTGTACTGATTAACCAAAAACCACAGAGTACCACTTTATACCTTTCCTGTTTCAGAAATTAAATAGCATTTTATACCAATACTCAGCATTAAAGGGTTTGCACTGAAATGTTACTTGAGATCTAAGTGTTTACATGTATTTCTTGATGTTCTTATTATTTTTCTTTAGAATTAAGAACTGTTTCAGTTTGCACTTAAAAGGCACTGAGTGTACTCAGGCTGGCATACAGCACCATTTAAATATGAGATATAGGAAGATTTAGAATGGTGTTTTCAAAATGGAAAGCAGATAACACAGAGCTTATTTATATGAGGTAATTATGCTTCTTATTACTTCTTCCTTTTGGTGCCAGATTGGCTGTTACTCCACAGAGAATATAGGTAAGCACCGTATTTTCCGAATTGCTGGTTTGTTATCAGGCTAAATGTCAAGATACACAGAATCTGAGCAAGGAACGTTATAATTCAACTGCTCAATAAATGAAATATTTTATCCCCATTAGACCTCAACACATTTATGCAAAAACCAGGCCTTTATTCCATTACTATGGCTGCTGTCAGTTACCTCAGTGTTTAGGACTGTAGGAAAATTACAATTGCAATGAGCCAGCGGCTACCCAGAAGCTGTCTTCTAACACGCAGCTGACAGACATGTTAATGCCCATACTAACTACTCATCCCACAGACTCAGCCAAGCACCCTTTTTCAGCATGTCTCATACCTATTTTTAGAGACAAAGCAGTGACAGACAATATAGGTCATTTCAGAATCCAAGTCGGGAGTTATCTTGCTAGTCTTTTAAAATTTGGTGACCTCAAAGCTGGGGAATGCTTCTGGACTGGAGGCAGCACTTGTTTCCCTTCTGGCCTTGCTTTTGTGCTGAAACACAGACACATTTCCTGCCGGCTGGGAAATCTGCACTGATACAAATTTTATAAATCTGAATAAAGGTCACAGAGCTACACAGTGCAGCCACCCTTTGGTAACCCACACACCCCGCTGGCAATCACAGCAGTAATCACAACAGTGAACGCGAATGACTCACTTTTCTGAAGTCCCAGTAAGTTTGGACTTCAGCTGTTATTAAACAGCTAGAAACAGGACAAGGTCTGTGAAATAGAGGCTCCAGGTCAGGAACATCCAACTAGTGTACAGGCATCTAGCTAGCCTTCATTTCAAAGGGAGGTGGTTGCCTACCGTAGGTCACCTGCATCTGGGAAAATGTTACTTTCTTACTAAACTTGTAAGTTTGGGAGCTGCTGGATCTATGCTAGCTTATGAAGTGCAGGGTTGCTCCTGAGAGACACATCAGGTCTCTGATCAGAGAAACGAGGATTAACGCCATTCTTCTCAGCTCCAGTTTAGCTCATCTCAAACTTATTCAAAGTTTTAAGAAGATATTCTCATCCAGCACACAACAGAAGGAACAATCATATAATTACTTAAAAGGTTATAGCTTTAAAGGGTCTCTCAGCCTCAAGGTCCCTTTGTGTCAGAGGCAACAGAATGCCTTCTAGTAAATATTTTACTAGCACACTACGTGCAGTTTTATTTTTTGTTGTGAACAAAGCAAAACCTTAATTTCTCAAAAGGAATCATAATTCTCTTGTTTACATTTCTGTCACTCAAAGAAAAAAAAGTTTTGTCTTCTTGCTCTATTTTATGTTAAGAACAAATTATAATAACAAATACAAATCCCCACTGATTTTTCCCTCACTGTTTCCTCAATTCTTTCTTGCTTAAAATGCCTGTCAATACTTTTCACAGTTCCTTGTATCTCCAACAAGACTGGCCTTAGGCTGTAGCTTGACAAAGACACCCCAGATACCTCCATCACTTCATAGGTGGCAGCTGTCACCTTCCTAATGCTCCTTTTGTTAGGAAATGTGTGTTGCTACTTACTCTTCCTCTAGCTGTTGCAAAGTTGTATAACCAGGGTGCTTCAACATGGTTGTATTACATGATGCAGCTCTTTGACAACATATATGAAGAGTTAGTCTTACAATTATGCAAACTTTATAACTTAGGTTGCTGGCATGTTTTATAAAGACGTTGAGTTTTAGCTACACAATCATTGACACAGGATAATGTATGAAAAGGGTGCAAAATACAGTGTTTAAAAGGACATGAAAAATGCCACCATTATAGTAGTGGAAAGAGGACTTATGCTAATACCACCTCATTTTCCTCATAGCCATCCTTAGGTGTATATCTGCATTCTTGGAATGACTCACTATAGCATCAAACTGTGAATAGAAATTAAAGGACTTCTTGATGATAATTTAGTCAAGCCACCTAATCCAGCATGAAAAACTGCAAAGACAACATCCTCAGGAATGGCAATTTCTTTATCTGAGGCAATGATCAATAACATCCATCAGTTTTAAGCAAGGAAAAGATCAAAATGTATGGAAAATAATAATCCTGAGCAAAACAGTCCTCTATAATAAAATGAGAGAGGTAATTTGATAAAGGAATATAGCTTTACTTACATTCTTTTCCACTACTTGTGAGACAACAAAAGCTTGTAATGGTTGGTGATAGGATGTTGCCCTTACGACAGTAATGCACAAGAAATGTCTATTTTATGCACTTAATTATGGGGATAATTCTTTGGGACACATTTCAAACTTAAAAACATGGCAGAGGTAACAATCTTTAGGCTCAGTCCAGAGGCATTCTGTGGAAAAAGGGTCCTGTTACTGATACTTTCAATACTAGAAGTAAATTTAAATCTGCTGGTGTTTTAACACCAGAGAAATCTTTTTTTTTTATAGCAGAACTTCATATTTGTCAACACAAACCCTAAAGGCAGGTCTGTTATTGACGAAGAGATGGGTTAAGCTCCATGAGATCCCTTCTATCTCCTGAAGGTCTGCAGATAAACCAAATGCCTGCTTTGCTCATGCTATCCTAAAATTCCCAAATCCTTACTGTTTCAGTTTAAATGTGAGTTCAACATTCTAAGCACTTCTTCCCCAAATCTTATTTTAATTGAAGTCTAAAGCTGAAGCCCAGCCCTTTGAGTCCTTCTGAGACTGATTACAGAGGCTTCTGCCTCCACTGCAGCTCCTCTCTACTGGGCTAAAGATACAGTCATTCTTGCTACTGTTCCTTTGCTTTGTGACACTGAGATATTATTCAAGCCTTAGTGCCAGGACAATTTTTTTAAACTCTTCTCTCAAAAACTGGTGGCACAGAGGAAGTTTCCACACACAGAGAGAACAGCTTGCACTGGGGATTTGGCATTCAGTGCCATGTAAAGCACTGCATAAGCACTGTGCCCTGCTTCTGTCCATTACTGCTCTGCAATTACTTGTCTTCAGTTCAGGGCTTCAGCTCTGTTTGTTAGTCACGTGAATTATGTGAATTATATAAAAGCAATTAACCTCTACATCAGAAGAGTCTGCACCTAGCAATCAGTAATGAATACTGAATAAGAATTATATATGCATTCAGATGATATACGTCAGGTACTGGCATAACACAAGGTCAAAACCTCGAAGTCTTCAGAGGGATCTCACAAAACCCCAACGTTTGCAGGGGTGGCCTAAATTTAATTTTACTGAGCTTGTCATCTCACATTCAACTTCACAAAAAAGCATAACTATGTCCCAGCTGCAGAACCAGAACCCTGCTGTTACCGAGTTCTTGATTACAGCCATCTCTCTTTGCAGGAAAGTCCTTTATATTGCACCTCATACCCAAATGTGATTTTAAATTTTGGTTCAGTTGCTTAGAGAAGTTTCTGCCTTGCTAGACAGGACTGATAGCATTTTTGAAATTAGTTAGAGGACAGTAAAACAGGCTCAGAGGATTGTAACTCTTAAAAAAAGAAGTCAATAAAATCCACAATGAGAAATCTGTATTTGCCCACCTGTGCATTAGGTAAGCATAATGACAAACTTCTTGATTTTATACCACAGGGCATGCATAAAATCAGAGCCTTGGCAGCGCGGTCTTTTACGTAGCAGATTATACTGATTATTTTGTAGGGACAAACTTAAATTCTTTATACTGATTATTTTGTAGGGACAAATTTAAATTCTAAGTATTAACTCTTGTTCATCTCAGGTGGGAAAGATAAAACCTTTTTCTACAGAAGGAAGCAAGAACAAGTAGGTTCCACAGAGGAGAAGCACTGGACTTGTAATACTTATTATGTGCTTACAGCTTGGCACCTTCAAGGGGCTGTATGCCCCATGTAACTGAAATAATTGCTAAGTGACATTGTTCTATAGGTAATGGCTTTCAATAGGCTCACTGTACTTCTGTGGATGTCATTACAGTATGATGCCATCAATACTGTGTGCTGCTGCCGAATCATCCCCTTGGTTGTAATAAAAGCCATAGAGAACCACCTCATTGTACAGCTTTAGGGTCATTTCTTCCCCTCTTTCTAAACCATAATGAGTAGTATGTTACATATAGGCTAAAAAAAAAATAAATCAATTCCCCTTATTCCAAAAAGCTTAGGACACTATTACCTGAGCTACCACGTATTCTCCTCAGTTCCATCATGCTGCTGGGATTTTAAGCACACAAATGAGTAGGCACAATCTCCAGACCATATCTTTGGTCTTCATCTATGTGGGTGAGCTATTAAACTTGGACCAGTTTAGAGCAGCTCAAGTCTTGGTTCATTGCCACTTTCAGAGCCGGGAGTTGAAAGTGCCTTGTGTCTTCTGTCTTCTTTCTCCACATCCCGTGTTTACCAAAGACTTGGATCATCTTAATTTACTGTCTTCTTTTGTTGGCTTCTTTCTTTAAGTCTTTGACTGGTTTTTGGTCTTGAAAACTTGCAAAGCTCTCTCAAATCTATTGTATGAGCCCTCTTTTTAGGTGTTTGGAAAAAAAGAAACAGGCTTAGTTTGCTAGGCTTATGAATTGACTCGAGTGACTGAATGTGGCCTTCTTTGTGGAAGTATCTGTAGAATGGAAAGAAGAAAGAGGAGAACAAGGGGGGCAGGGAAAAGGAACATTCCCAAGTTAAGCAGTCAAGAGAAAAGACAACGAAAAAGGCAATTTTATAGCTGTAAGTATGAAGAATTTTATATGGAGTAGAAAAAGGGGACACATCTTTATGGACCTGCAATATTATGTATCTATATACTCCTCATTTACCAAACTACTCCTTTCAGTTGGCCTCGCTGACCTGCCCTATGGCTTTCATTTCTCATGCCATCTGTATACTTTAATATCTTTAATTAGACATACCGAGGCCAAGGGCTTAAGCTTTTAAAGGATTAGACATTTATATAGATAATGATAACAACCGTAGTTGCATTAGGTAAGATTAAACACTTTTTCTGAAGAGACATAAGCTTCATATTTTATAGAACAAGAGAAGTTCAACTGACAGAAGGAAGAAAACTTCCCAAAAGGCAAATTATTTCATAATTGTTCACTAAGGGGATTCTTTCTCCTTCTTTAAAGTACGATCTAGACTGCATCGCAGATAAAATACAGGACTCTGTGGATCCGTTCAAGTGTTTGATCCTATATTCCAAACACGAACAAGGACTATTTTAACTAACACTAACTTATTTCAGTACTTGATCTCTCAAAACTTTATGACTCCTCTTTTTTCTGCACTACAGCTAATTAAGGCTGTAAGATCCATTGCCTGAAGCCTATTACTATTTCATTGCCTAGCAGTGTTACACTGGTAGTAATAATTAAAAGTATAATCATGATATTAAAGCCCATAGATGGTAATTCTACCCATAAACACAGGTGTATAATTTGAGTTTTTAAATATATTTACCATAATAAGAGGTATTAGTAGTAATTGTAGTGCATTTAAAGTGGGATTAATGTACATGTTAATTATGTTAGTCATGTTAAATTTTGAAAAAAAAATGGTAAAGGTCACCTCATTTTTCTCCTTCTACCTCCTCCTGAAAACTTTCTCTTGGCAGCATGTCATCTGCTGCTAGGTGGTCGCTTACTGCACCATTCAGACTTTATTGTTATGAAGTGCTTACTCTTCTGGCTTTCTCACGTCATATACATGGACTGGAGTGAAAACAGCAGTTTATGGATCTCTAATAGGCAGTGGGCAGGGTCTCAGTAAAGATTTTTTTTTCTCCCAACCTTCAAGTATGCGGCCATGAAGGTAATAATGAGGCAACTTGTTTACTGGCATTTATCTTTGAACTGAAAAGCAAGATCACATGCAAGTGAGAAAGTGATGCACTTCTTATCTTCACAGAGGGAAATACATGTATCTCGGTGAGTAAGCAAGCATTGTTTACCTGTACTATCCACTTTCTTTCTATTTTGAAAAAGTTTGAACTCAGGAAAGAAAAGTATCTTGACGGAAATGGATCCTACTTGCCTGTAGGAGAGATGTAGGAGGCTGCATCATCCTTAGAAGACTTTCCAAAATTTATGTAGAAATATGCTCACTGCTAATCCCCCAATTCAGGTTCATTGAACTTTCTTTTGAACCATATTAAATTCAGAAGCAGGCCTAGTGCCCAGAAAGGTCCAGGGATGGAGCAAGTGTCTATAATAAGTTTTGTTCAAGGAGTGTAGCTGAATCTAACTACTGAAGATGTGAGGCCAGGCTTCCCTTACGCAAGCCTAAGAAGAGAGAGGGAGCATAACCCAGTGGCAAGAGTTATAGGCATATCTGAGCTTTCACAAGACTAAGCCTTTATAAATAACAGATAGAAGTTATAGTCTATATGAACACAGTTGTTTTCAGCTTAATTAAAGTAGAATGTAAATGTGTTATCTTCACTCTGTGTATCAATTATTCCAACTGCAAGCCATGCCATCCTTGAGGTAAAAATTGCTGCATTCAGGTTTAACAGAGTCTTCAGGGACAGGCCAGACCAAATACCACATGCAATTTATTTGGTCTGAAGAGGCACACCTTCTATGCAAAGGCAGGAGTACACTGTTACTCTTATTAAATCTTAAGAATCTATCATTCATAATCCAAGTATTACAGCACAGTACCAGTAACGATACAGCTAAACCAGATAAAACACCAACTCCATAGCATTTCTTCCCCTTTCTTCTGGTGTCAGTGCTTACCCTTCTTACGCTGCTTGGGTACTGAAATGGGGGGAGAAGAGGTCAGAGCAAGCCATTACCATCTCGAGTTCATTGGCAGGCAGAGTATGGTGATATCAGTGGTTTCTTCCTCCCACTTACTGGAATGATTCTTACACGTTTACTAATGGGCAGTGTAACTACCTCTTTGGTTTACAACTCCACATTAAAGGCAGGTGTAGGGGGAGCTGTTGCAATGTCCTGTTATTTCTTCACTAGCCTTCAAGTTGTCATTTCCTGATAAAACTAGTGTTTAAATAGCACATCACATCCACACATACAACCTTGCTCTAGGCCATTTGAATTCCAATCTACGCTTAACCTACGATCTGCAAGCCTTAGCTGAAGAAGGAATAAAGCCATGCAATTGCACATACCAAAGGCTGGCAAGGGAGTTCACCCTTTTCCCCCATCTCTTCTGTAGCCCACTAATCTTTAATTATTCTCTGTAGAGTAAAAGGGTGTCAGTGAGCAAGGATATGAGAGTCCTACAACCTTGTTATTATAGGAGTTAGAATTGGCATGCAGGGTAGGATTGGCAAATTCACATTACTTCAGGCAGGTATAAGAAATTACAAGTGAATTATCTAACTACCTTCAGCTAAAATAGGAAGGCATTTATTCCGTATCTTGGGATTAGTATATTAGATGTTCTTTAAAAATACCTACTGGATTTGAGTTTGCAGGCAGGAAGCCCAAAGCTCTACTTCTACCTTCTTTTACTCCAGTAAGATGTATTTTAATAAAGCCTGACAATGTTTCATGCTTATATAGTCATAGACCTGCACAGGACCAGAATTTCTAGTTAGGCAATTTTGTCCGTAAAATAATACAAATAATGGGCTTATGGCATCTCCAGGGTATGGTAGTAACTGAAGAAGCCTGGTGGTTATTTCATATGTGGATTTACAGATTTCTAGGGGAAGACAGAAATTAATTAATCAACTTTTATTTCTGAAACACTTTGCAAAATTGCACAGGATCCTTGCTGAGATATAAAAGAGACCTGCAGAAAGTAAATTTTTAACCTTAGAACTATTTCAGAGTCTTATGAATTTTCTTGCCAATCACTAACCATTAAAAAATATTATGTCCCCAGATCACAAGTTTAATTTAAAACCACCAAATGTATACTATAACATTAACTATTACAATGAGAATTTCTTATTTTTTTCTACCATCTTCAAAATTTCTGTGCATTTGTGCTATTCTGTAGAGGTATGAAGAAAAAAGCCTTACATATGAAAATTAAAACTGAGATTTTTCATGTAAAAAAACCCTTAATGATGTAAGACTTCTGATTAAAATAAGTGTTGGAGGTAAAAACCTGTATTCATCAAAATTAACTGCGTGTTTCTAAAACATAGGATGTAAAACTATTTCTTTTTGTGACTAAGATGAAAGGTACTACTATTTCCAAAAACTGCAAGATGGTATTTTAGGTATTTAGAATTTTATTATCCAAGTTGAGGTTTTCTCTATTAAGCATAATATGTACTGGTACAACTGTTAGTTACATTAAGCAGCAACAACTCTTATCCAATTGTGCTGCGCTGTACAACCCCACTCTTGCTCCTGCCAGAAGCTTTCTGGTCCTGCAGGACATACTCTTCAAACAGCACAACTGGGTGTTATCTGTTCTCAGTGGGACATAGAGGTTTTGAGCAACTAAGGTTTTATTTGCAAAAGAAAAATGGAAGGATCGCTCCCTCTCTCTCTACACCCTTTCCAGCCCACAGGAACTCTACAGTTCTTGGATAGGCTCAGATGAGTTTTGTCTTTGCTCAGCAATATGCTATTCGGGCTCCTTTTGCTTTCCTTGTAGCTGATGGTCCTGCACACATAGTCCAGCAACATGGATGGGGGTTTCCAGTAGCAAGAGGAATGGTGCTGAGGAGGAAGGGGCTTAGGTGCACTGAGTTCTGCTGAACATTGGCTTGCTTCAGTGCAAAAGCCTAGGCACCATGTTGGAAGAGATTACATCCAATCAGCCTCAAATTAAGGCCATAAGGGTACTAGGCAGCGAGCTGGAAGAAAGATTGCAGTCAAAATGAAAGAGGGAATTAAATCAGCTTCTCAGTAAAGGCGAATTGCTACTTTGTGTTGAATAGTTAAGTAATAGAGAAGTGTGAAAGAAGATGAGAAAAAGGTGAGCCCAGAGTTCAGAGATCATCTAGAGCTAGGTTCCCTCTTTCTCTCAGCTGACAGAAATATGTTGTCCCTGGTAAGTAGAGACTTCAGGCTCCTACCAGACATGAATACAGTCAAAATTGGGAAACAAAAGTTGACTTTTCTCTCAGGGGAAAGATCAAAGCTCTGTCAGAGAAAGGTTTCCCATTTTCCAAAGAACTGACTTCCCCAGGAGATTAAATAAAGGGAGATTAGAAATTGAAAAGAACATATCAGATTCCCAGGCAAATAGTTTTCATCCCTTCCTGCTCCATACCATGCAGTACTGTAGGTTTCCCTGTGAAAAAAGAGTACAGTACATTTCTCTTGGAAAAATCTTTTTATGCTCAGTAGAATATTCTTCTGATTATACTTCTGCCTTTCACAGTGATCACAGCACAGTAAACAGAGAACAACAAGTTTCTATTAGCAATTTCCCACAGACACGCACACGAGACACATCTGTGGCGTTCTTCATCAGCCTGTTCTTCATACACCACTAAAGCCAAATTTCATGGAAGTCTGACGTCTCTAGGTGCCAGGAATCCTGTTTTGGATTTCATACAAATCCAAAGCTTTTAGCAAGTCTTTGCATGTTAATCTATCAAGGGACCTGGTTTACAGTACTTTCAAGAAAGATTTGCATCTATCAAGTCAGTACTGTTTTCTTCAGCTGCTGGAACTGCCTTGGAGATCCCTTATCCAACGAGGAATCAGATCTGCGTATTCACTGTGTCTGAAATGGTAAAATAATCTGTAGCAGCCAACAGTCCTGCTCTCCTAAGGAATCGCTAACCATCTTGAACTAACCAATCTTTTCCAGTGCTGCCCTTCTGCAGCCAGTATTGCTGTGATGGGCAGTGCTCTGTTCATTGCCCACACGGGATCCTCCGTTTTATTTGTGGAAGCTCACCGAAGAAAAGTGAGTGGCACAGAAGTCAACAGGAAGTGTCTGCAGACAGACATGGGTCCTGGGTCGAGTTTATAGCTGAATCACAGAATCACAGAATCACAGAATCGTAGGGGTTGGAAGGGACCTCGAGAGATCATCGGGTCCAACCCCCCTGCCAAAGCGGCTCCCTAGCACATATTGCACAGGGAGGCGTCCAGACGAGTCTTGAGTATCTCCAGAGAAGGAGACTCCACCACCTCCCTGGGCAGCCTGTCCCAGGGCTCTGTCACCCTCACTGGGGAAAAGTTCTTCCGCATGTTGGTGCGGAACTTCCTGTGCTCCAGTTTACAGCCATTGCCCCTTGTCCTATCTCCACAGACCACTGAAAAGGGGTTGGCTGATTCCCCCTGCATCCCATACTTAAGATATTTATAAACATTAATTAGGTCCCCCCTCAGTCTTCTCCTCTCCAGGCTGAACAGCCCCAGCTCACTCCGCCTCTCCTCATACGGGAGATGTTCCAGGCCCTTAATCATCTTCGTAGCCCTTCTCTGGACTCTCTCCAGGAGATCCCTGTCTTTTTTGTACCAGGGAGCCCAGAACTGGACACAATACTCCAGGTGGGTCCTGACCAGGGCAAAGTAGAGGGGGAGGATCACCTCCTTAGACCTGCTGGCCACACTCTTCCTAATGCATCCCAGGATCCCATTGGCCCTCTTAGCCACCAAATGAAATGGTGACATTAACTGAGGAGGGGCAAAAGCAGCAACCCACAGTCCACAGTTCACAGCTTTTCAAGTCAGATTTGATAGACAGTCTTTAATAAATGCTATAGATGTTTAGTAAAAACACAAGGCCACTGTATGGTTATTTTAAAATCTGGTTTTATAAAAGAAACTCTTTTTAAGCTCCCTTTCAAGCAACATTCTCCACATGCTCTTTCCAAAGTAGTGTCTACCATGAGTGAGTTAAAAGCACTGGGCTACACTGGTGCTAAACTCAGTGTTTTAATTAGCTGTTTAAAAACCGCCGCAGTGTATGTGTGTTTGGCTGTGATGTATTTATTTGAAATATGTGTGTACACACATACAAAAATAATAATTATAAATAAAATGAGCTAGAATCCTTTTTTCTATCACATGCTGGAGAAAAGTAGACTCTGTGACCAAGGAAAAAAAAGAAAAAGCTAACCCTACATTGAAAGCTAACCCTACTCATTGAAACAACTGTGCCTTTTAACTTCCCTCGTTCGTGTTACGAAATTGACATTCTTCTGTCTAGAAAAAAAAAAAATTAAACTGATTTGTGTTTGTCACCTGAGCTTGCCAAAATACATAGCTAACTCAGATCACTGCTGTTCAAAGAAGATTAGGATAATGAATGTCAAACTCAAAATCAGGAGTTTTGCTGATAAAATTCTGGAGTTTTTCTTTTCTTTGAGTCATCTGTCTGCCTCTGAGCTGGTGTGCACTGGCAAGTTAGAAGGGTGGTTCTGTGAGTCACCCTATGTGTTAAGGAAATCTTTCTGGGCTGAACATAGAGGACAGGACTATCATTCACTGAACTCATATCCATTACCTCCAGGAAAGAACAATTATGATAAAAAATGGAAACTCTGCAGAGTGAAGTCACAGTAGTTGTGCTGTGCCACGAATGTGGCTTTTGGTTGAACCTGTGTTTGTTCCCATTCCATGGATGCCCTGTCACTTGGCTTATGCGCACATGCTGGCTACACAGAATGATCATGGGACCTGGAACCCATGTAGGAACACAGCATCATGAGAGAGCTTATGTGTAACCACATTTGTGGGGTTTTTCCCCCACAGGAGAACTGTTTCAGGCATTGCAAAGGGTAGACATTTTTTTTTACCCCACCCTTTCCCTTGCTGATAGTACCCTATTTCTTTCAATGCCTAGGTCACTTATAGCATCCCCTGACTGTTCTGTTCCTAGCCTTGCCTTTACCCTCTCTTCCTGTCCTGCCCATGTATTTTTTTTTCCCGGTTTTTCTCTTTTATCCATCTATATAACCTGAGCTTTCACCCTTCTCTGCCTTTCTTTCACCTAGCAGGAAAACCCTTATAAACACAACTGGAATTGTCCAACTCATTTTGGTCCCAAAGCTGGTGCCAAAATGGTCTCCCAGTAGCAAGCAGAGAAAGTGTTCTTTATATCTTTCCCTTTTTGTTGCTTACTCCTTCAATATGTTTGGTACAGAGACAATCCTAATTGAATTTAGTGTGTCAGAGTCCTGCAACTCTCCTTTAATGCACTGAGATTCAGGCAAGGACATGTTTTTCCAAGGGTGACAAAAGACATGATATAAGATTCAAAGTGTGTAGATAACGAATATGGTAAAGTTTCGTGACAAAGCAGTTCTCAGATTTCTTTAGTCTTTGACATTTAGTCAAACCAGTATTTCCCTGTGGTCCATGGAAACAAAAGATGAGTCACCTTGGGAAACAAGGATAATCTGTATGGATGGTTTTCCACATAATTTCACTTTCATAGACTTTCATACTCACCTTCAGAATGTTTCAGACCAAATGTGTCATGTATTGCCAAAAACCAACCAATTAAGCCCATATTCTTATAAGGATATGTTAAGAAGCAACCCTGAAAGTAATCAAGAAACGCTTCCTCGTTCACCATTGGTATCATACATGTGAGAAGAATTTCCATGCAGGACCCTCTGTCCTGATCTCCTTCTCTAACCCATCATCACTTTGCCACTTATCTATGGCTTATGATATTAAATTAATGCCAATAAAATCTGTGGGCTCCTTCTTTAGATTCTATAACCTGATTGCGATTGGCAGGCTTAAGTGCTTTCACTATAATAATCCTTATTTCAGTCATAAAACCTTTAACACATTTTTTCATCCACTTGTCCCTGTGTAAACTAATAATCCTGAACAATTCTCTCGACATTACACCTTTCATGAGCATGAAAGAATCTGAAACTGTGGGTCCCTTCACCTCCAGTGGAAATGAATTGCATCAACACAGAGAAGCCCAGCAAACAAGGCTCTGTCTTGAAAGAAAAATAGTGTTCTGCTTAGCTAAAAACAACTACTTGTGTTAACAGAATAGCCAGAACAGAACGTTTAATTTTCACCAGACAACTATTGACCTTCCACAATATTTGATCTTCAGAATAAAAAAAAACTTCATCTCTGATTACATATGTCTTCAACAGTAGAAAAATTAGCTAATAAAAAGCATACATTGAAAACTGCTTGCCTGAACAATATTCGCAAATTCCTACTGATAGAATAAAAAGTTAACTTAATTACTATATTACTCACTTTTATCACATGCTTCCACTTTTTGTTGCAGTAATTTTCACTTCCACAGACACTAGAAAAATGCAAGAACAAAGAAAACCAAAACGAAATTATAATTTTGGTATTGATTTGAAGTCTTCTGCTGCCCTTTTAACTCTCTCAGCATCTGTCCAATAATGAATCAATGAAATATTGTGTAGCAGGGGTTGTGATGCTGATCAGTACATTGCACATGAATCACTGAAGTGAGGTTTCACTGGTTGTGTTTGAAACAGTCCTCAGAAGTCAACAGCAAAACTTCTGTTGATTTTGATGGGAGCAGAACTGATCCCATGCTCAGCGACTTGCATCGGGAAATGATCAAGATTGTACCACAACACTGCTACCTTGTGGCATGACATAGAGCAAAACCCTGATTGCTTTTGTGACATGCCTCTCACTGCAGTAAGGGGGATGCCATATGTCACAAAATGCTAACGCCTCATCTTACACTTGAATGTACGATTTCCTTTCCACTCTAAGTCTTTACATGATAATTAGTGGAAAGCTATGCCCACTTTATTCATGGTTAAGACTCCAAAGTTTTAAAAGATGATGCCAAGTTACTTCTCCATTATGGCTCCATTTCATAATATATTCATTCTTACAGATGCTAATTGTCTTGCAAAATTTTGTAATGCTGATGTTAGGAAAATGGATATAGTTTTCCATTAATGACCTGAACAAGTTTGGAACTAGTTTGTATATCACAGATAAAAATACCCTTCCTTACTCCACTATATTTATGTCTCATTAGTTTATGGACCTAAAGCCCTCCAGGGATTGTCACTCAGAAATCCACCTAATGTTTATGAGCTCTAGATTTTGCATTTGGATCTCTAATTTAGCCAACAGATATGGAAAATCATATAGATAGAAAACTCCCTAGTGACTACAAAGCTCTAGGTTTTAATAGAGAGGGCAGAAATAGTTTAAGCATAATGTTTAATATAAGCATAATGCTTAGCGCATTAGTGGTGAGCTAAGTGTATCACCTCGGAGGAAAGACACTCGCTGTATTTCAGATAAGTGTAATACTATTCCTGCTCCTTCCAGGACTGTTGGCTTCTAATGATACAGAGCTTAATGTGGTTGTGTGTTAATGCCAACCAGCTCTGGCTGAAGACAGTTTTTTAATGGCATAGCTTCATCACAAGCAAGTGAGGATCAGCTATTTTCTAAGCTGGTAGCTTAAACTTTGGGAACCCGTGGACCACTGTCATGTATGCAGGTTCTCACAGGCCACCACACAGTCATTATCAATACCCTTTTTATTTGCAAACCCTATACAAAACAGCCCTACCCCAAACGTACGCTAACGGCAGAAGTTAGGCTCACTACTCCAAAATTCAAAGCTGCACAGGACAATGACAATGCTGTCCAGTTATTGCTGTTGGATTCTCTGAAACCTCTATCACACACACATGAATTTAACCATTCTTTCAGTTGTCCACATAACACGTGGTGCAGTGTGCATAGATCTCTAGCACACGTAGAGATTTCCATTCTGTTCCACTGGGCAAACAGTCTCAAAACAACTATTGAGGTATCTACGAAGTAGAATATTAAATTCAGTTTTTCATCTGAAGACAATTAAGTTTTAAAAGAATGCATGTGGCTGCAACGTAAATTTGGGGAAATTGAACTGGAAATGTGGGATTTTCCTAAGACGAAGGATTCAGGAATGGATAAGATATGGGATAGGTATTTAGCAAGACTTATAAAAAAGGTGGATTGGCAGCAGCAGCAGTGTCTTACCAGCGAGTACTAAATAAAAATTCCCAGTAGACACTGCAATTCCGAAATTTGGCTAAACTCATAATGCAGTTTTATTGTTAAATCAACCTTTTCTGTCCAGAGGCATTTAGTGAGATAGTAGTCTCTACATCATGATTACTTGGCATTAACTCTGTATGAGATTTTATTTCATATGAAATTAAAAAATTCAAACTAAATGGGTGGACCTCCTAGATGCTTTTTGGGTTTTTTTAAACTGAGTGGCTTTTTCTACAGAGGTGATATATTTTATGTATGTATTCCGAAGCATTTAAAGATATTTTCCCATTTAAGGTCTCCTCTTCTTTAGGTTTAAATTCATAATGTTTTATTACACTCCCTTTACCCACAAATATATAACTGAGTAGGTATTTCCTGGATGATTAAAGTTCTTCTTCAAATTATTTTACAGGGTTTGAATTTTTACAGGGATTATTTTATTCACCTAGAAATTCTGAGCTGAAAATTATATACCTGGTAAACTGCAATGTATCACTTGTACTCTCAGCTCAGCCCTGTGAACCAGAAGATAGATACTTACATTATTGTTCTGCCTGCTCTGTGTTAAGATGAATTCAAATATAATATTACTGCCCTGATAAATACATTCTGAGTTGCATATCGTGCATAATATACACATCTATACCATAATTCTTTGAACTAATACCGAAGCTAGTGGATTAGGTATTTTATAAAAGTAATATTTGTAATAAAACTTGCTGGCACTAGCAACCTAAGAGCAGATGGGGTTTTATAGAGAGCGCGTAATGATGATTCATTGCAGTAAGTACACATGGATTCTTCAGATCTTCCTTCAGTTGAGCTCTTTCTTTGGTTTATACAGTGATTACCTGGCTACATAATTATTTAAAAAAGCAAGCAAAAATTATGTCAGCCATCTGCTAAATTATTAGTAGATATAAGCAAGCTTTATCTTGCAGATTCTTTCCTGTGATGCCACTTACTGATGTGAAATTAAATACCCGTAGATAAAATGTTTCACCTGATATGCTCTCTATTGTTAAGTCAGCAAGTGATCCTCAACTGATAAAATACATTTCAGAAATGTACCAGTGGGGAAGAGAGGAAGACAAGTTAGTGATTAAAATACTGAATGGAGTTTGAGAATCTGGGACTGGTCTGCACTAACTCCCTGCGTGCCCCTAAGCATGCATCTCTCTGTCTCAGGTGCTCTGACATGGAAATAAAGCCCATGCTGCTCAAAGTCACAGAACTACTGTGAAGAAAAAAAATTATAATTAAAAAATTGATAGGTACTTTAGCCTTCAATAAAGGATTCTTCACTGTGTTGATCCCACCCTATCTCCTGATACAAATAAGTAAAACGTTCCCCTCTAATTATCTGCAATTGCTTAAATTGAGGGGAACAGGAGGAGGAGTATGTGGAAGTGTTACGGTCACAGTTCACGTGTGCTCTACATCCAGACCCCCCATTCTTGAGACTTCCTTTTAACTTCTGAAGCAGTGGGAAGTTTCCTGTTGAGCCACAGCTCCATCGTTTCTGCTGCCAATGCTCCTTCAGCCTGCTCATCATCCCCAGCCAGCCCACAGGAATAAAAATTAAAAAAAAAAATAAAAGCAAACAGAAAGAAGGAGAGCCCAGGGAACATATGGTACAAACAGCGCAGACCTGAGTTTCAGCTACCTGAGTGTTGATCAGTTTTCAGCTCAATCACACTGGCAGCTTCTCAAAGCAGCTTATACATCCCTAAAATATCTGAAGAAGCCACCTATATGAGACAAACTGTACCTGGAAGGAACATCTGAAGCATATGTTGTTTTTCTGAAAGACAAGGAAGACTCTAAATGTGGGGGTTTTGCAGAGGCTTGTTTCACTTCAACAGATTCGTGTGCTGCCTCTTATGGGGTAGCATTGATGGCATCTGTTTCTAGAGTGAAAGCGTTCGTAAACATATTTTTGCAGATCAAACACCACTAAATTCTTTCCCTACTTCATTTTTACAAGCAATTTTAACCGCAGGTTTGAATTTATTAAACAGATCTTCAAGACTGAGCCTGCTTTATGTGTGAAAATAAACAATGACAAGTCTGAATACCACTTCCCATTTTTCAGATTTTATATCCAAGGCATTAATCAAATTAAATGGAAAGGATTAAACTCATTGCTAGCTTTCAGAGGAAAAAGGAGTTTGCTCCCAAATTACTACAGCGGTATACTTTCCTGTTTCTGATTGATCCCCTGGATCTCACTCTGTTTATCTCGATGTAGGAGCATATCGCTGAATTAAACGGTAAGGCAATCACAGATGAGAGATTTTATCTGGAGACACAAGGAATGCTCATGACTTTACTGTGAGAGCAGTGTGTAAGAAGGAATACATCTCTCCAGAGTCAAAGACAAGAGCTTTACTTAAACTTGCTCAAAATCATGACAGACATCATCCATATCAGCTTATTTAAGTTACAACTTTGCATCTGACTAGGAAAGTATTTTCAAGAAATAGATTTTATAATTTCTTTAAGAAGTACTATACGTTTAAGAAATAATATTTTATTA
Source organism: Porphyrio hochstetteri (assembly GCA_020800305.1). Classification (NCBI taxonomy): domain Eukaryota; kingdom Metazoa; phylum Chordata; class Aves; order Gruiformes; family Rallidae; genus Porphyrio; species Porphyrio hochstetteri. The sequence continues at coordinate 32,352,274 of CM036909.1, forward strand.
ATAACCAGCATCCTGCTTAGGCCAATAGGACCATCTGTATGAGGCATATGATGCCACAGGTAGGAGAATGGGAGTCAAAGATCAGGTTTGAGGGTTTAGCACGCTAGATTTATAATTTATTTGTTTTAAAGCTGAAGAAACTCAGTCATAAAAATAACTAAATACCTTCTACTGCTATCATATCTGAAAAATCTTTTTGAAATGCAGCTGAAACCCCTGAAAGGAAGGTTTTCACCAAGAAGCAAGTTTGAGGAAAAAAGCATATTAAAATTCTATCCATACCAACAGTTACTTTCCAAATATTCTAGCTACAGCTGGTAGCATTTCTTATTTTAAAGCACATTTTTTTCCTCCTGGCTGATAAACAAACACATTGTGATCACATGCTTCAGCTATCAAAGATTTTGCCACAATAATTGTCCTTATATCCCTACCTCATTTAAACCTTGACCTCCGAATATATCCCCTTTTATTTTAGCATAATGAGGGCGCTTATGTGGCGAGTATTGCTGCCTTCCAAGGTGAAATAATCCAAGATCTGCACTTAATATCTACACCCCCAAGTTACCTGCAATTTGATATACAGGATGCCCATAAAATGATGCAGTACAAATACCAACTGAGAGACTGTTCCTGTTGCACATGGAAACTTCACAATCAAAACCACATATACAGAGCTAACATAAAACCAGAGCTCGCAAAATGACTCCAGCATGGTGACTAAATCATCATGTTAATGCCATATTAAAATATTTATATGTTTATTTTTGCATGAGTCCGTTTCAGGAGGAACAGGAAAAGGAGAAGTTAAGCTGAGGAGGGAGGAGAATAAAAGATGAAAGTGGAGGGTGAAACTGAAGTAAATTATCTGAGTGGAGGGGAACTGAAAGCAGTGGATCTGGTAAAGCAGCATCAGCAGGCACAGGACACAGAAAATCTAGTTAAAACCGTTGAGAACTCTGAGTGAATCCTTCACAGTGTCCTCAGGGCTACTGCCCCCAGCTGACAGTCCAGTTTCTGCTCAGAAGACTAAGTATCGACTGGCTCTAAAGCTCTTAAAACCTCTCCTATATATCTCTGGATCTGTAAACATTGTGGTCAAGTGGAGAAAACACAGCACTGGAATACAAAGATTAGCACTAAGTTATTGGTCACTGACTGCATAAATACTTGGAGACAGTTCTTCATCATCACCTCTCACTTACCAACCTGTAAGGACAGAATCTGGTACTACCTGGTACTGTGACTTGGGTCACACAGGAAAAAGAAACAGGGTTATATGCTATTACTGTATGTAAATAGGCAAAAGAAAAGGCAAACCAGCACCATAATTAGAAGGGCAAGGTTAATGCAAAAAAAAGCTTTTCAGTGTTGCAGATTAGAAATGAAACTGTTGACCAAATCTAATTATTTTGCACAGGAATCCTCCAGGCTCAGCTTCAGAACTCCTCTACCTCATGGACTGACTGTCAGGCCACACGGGACTCTCAAATACACAGCTGTGCTGACACAACACCAAGTGTTCAAGCCCCTAAAATTATGATTCTGAGGTAAAAATTACAGGAATTGGGGAGAAAAAAAAAAGTAAACAAAATATTTATGTCAAATGGGATTCCTCTGACATATTTCTTAAGCAAATATCTCGTCTCCCTACAGAAAGCCACACTAACTTCACTTGTTGATTGACTTCACAGGTACCTGGCAGCTGCAAGGTCACTCAGTGCAAAGGTGAGACTTCTGCTCCTCTAGGAATACAAAGAAACTCCAACACAAGGTCATCAGTCTTCCCCTATTCTCATTAAAACAGGCATAAATTAATTTTTCTTCCATGGTAAAGAAATTTTTGGAATAGCAATTCTATGAAGAAAATCTGCATCCTGGAACCTTCTGGCATCAGTTCCCTTTACAGGAAAGACCCTGCATGTGTGCTTGCAGACCTGCTTGCAAAAAAGCATTTGTAGAATTGGAACTGGGACTTATTTCTGTCCTCATAAGAGAAACCAAGGACAATATTATCTGATGAGTAGGGTCAGACCAACACTGATAAGTCCGTGCACAAATCTAAGCTGCCACCCTCAGCCAGACAGTCCAGCCTGAGTGATGGGCGAAATTTCTTACAGACCAAAGCTAGAAGGTTGGTGCAATTAATTTCTCCAGGGCTGTTCAGAATAACATTTATGGTCTCTGAAACCACTATGACTCCTAGAGTACTGCTTACAGAATACACCTATTACACTGCTTTAATCTCCGCTGCCTTTGAACTAGAAGTTTTGCTAAATCTGAGCTCTCATTCTAATAATTTCCCCTCTTTTACAGGACATGATATTACAGGGTTAAAAAATGTACCTGCAGGCAACCAGGAAAAACAGGGTTTCCCCATAAATTCTTCTCATCATCTTTGTTGCTAGCGTGCTACTGCAAATGCATTTGTTTCAGCAGCTCCATAATTTCTAGCACAATGAGGATTCAATGATTCAAAGTCTGCATCACACAGATTGATTCTATATTTAATGTTATACCTTGTAAAGTTCTACTCTGATTTTTGGTGCAGACTTTACCCTGTATTTCCCTGTAAGGTGTTCCTACGAGCAAACCTGCGAGAGTCCAGCTGCACGCTATTTGTAGGAACATTCCATTTTACCTGTTACCCTAGAAAAAGACAATCATAAAGTGCATAATATTTTATAATAAAATACTAAACTCATAAATTTCTTAAATATGAAAAATATGCATAATTGCTCTTTATCAATTGCTATTGTGTTCCCAAACTGAGAATATTAAATGTAGTGTACACAGAATTTACTTTTTTCTTCTTACAATAAAATCTACAGAAACTATGTAAAGATTCTGCTTTCAGAAAAATGTCTATTTTGTAGTGATAAACTTTAAAAACTCTTTGTGTGTTAATAGTAGGTCTTTGCATTTACTAATAAGAAAGTTTCTATTAAAAAAGTACCACTAGAGCCAATCACAGCTAAGCAGATTAAAAGCTTTACATTTAAGTAGTTTGTGGTGTAATAGCACCTTCTTTAAAACTGCCTTTGTATTTGGAAATGATAAAAAAGCTCACATTTCCTGTTCTCTTGTGCTTCGTGGTAAGAAACTGGTGCTGCGTTCTTACTCGCTGCTTTGAACAATTCATGTGTAGCAAGCACAATCCATCCTTGCAGAGGAATACAGGAGTTTTCACATCGCTTTCACACACTGAGTTTTGTGTTCTTCAGAGTAGCAATTGCAGCACTCTCACTCTATTTGGCTAATAGAAATGTGTTCTTTGCTGTACATAACAGCTGAGTTTAGAAACTGAAATAAGAAATTTCAGTTTATGAGCAGATATGTTACAATTTCTGGAAGAAAAGTCAGCAGTAGCAAAAAGATACCATCCTATTTCAAAAAATTATGTGTGTGGTACATAAAAGTCCATTAGAATGTTTGATTCTTCCTTTTTTCCTTTTGACAGATGCAATTTTCATCGCAAAAACAATCCCCTGAAGTAAAGAGATGGAGATGAATCCAGATTCAAGAATGTTTAGGAAATGTCTTGTGCGATGGGAGTAATTCATATAGATAGGTCCTTAAGGAGAAATCCTTAAAAACATCCATATGTTTAGAAAGGCATTATAAACACCTGTTATAAGCCAAGTTGGAAATTGAGGAATTTTTTTAAAGTTACAGCTGATATTCTTGTAAAGAGAAGTCTGGATTGTTTCAGGTTGCTCCTGTCCTCCATTTCCACATGATCAGTGTCCACTTTCAGCCAGGCAGTATGAGTAGGGGAATCTCCTGTAGTATAAAGCCTCATCTCCACAGGGGGGAACATCAGCACACTTCAGTTTGGGGCTTTCCTCCCTCCGTCTTCATTTGCAATCCTAGTCCCAGTTCAGTTAAACTAAAACTAGATCAATCCCCCTGTGAACATAGATGTGCCATTGCAGGTATTTCAAAGCACGTGGCAGCTGAGACGTACGAGTGAGACATACAGTGTATGCTCGCATGGAACCTATAATTCAGGAGGAGTCTACCTCCCACAGAGACCAATAAAAGTGAAGAATCTAAGTATTTTCTTTCTCTGAGTTCCTAGGAGTTATATCATGGCCTCAGTGAAATCTTAGGGAATTTTGCCAAAAATCTACCCCATCGAAGTAAAAGATGACCCACTGAAAGGTAAGCAACTTCTCAACTGCAGCAGCTCTTTTTATGATATCATGTTATACCAGGAGTTTTTATGCCTGTTTTCAAGCAGAACATGAAATCAGAAGTTATACAGCTGAAAAACAAGTGTACATCAGGCATTTCTTCTGCACACTCTAATTTTAATTTTTATTCTTATTTTATTCTTACTTTTTCAAGGAAGTACTAGAGTGCACAGTCTGTAAAGCAGAAAGGATTTGAAATACTGTAGGGTTTTTTTAAAAAAACAGGTTAGACAAACACCTGTCAGGAATGAATTGGGTATGACTGACCTTGATTCAGAGGAGGGTGAGAGATGCATTGACTGAATATCCACTTGATGTTTCTACTCATATTTTTCTACAATTTCTATGAAAAAAAAAGTGAAACAAACTTTAGGCAACTGTTCGCGGTTGTAATAATACCTCTCTACATCTGAAAAGCAGCTGTTCTACTATTTGAATTACCACCATAAGGCACATGTTTTCAAGAAAATGTCATAAAAAAGTCATCAGAAGTCACCCATAACACAAAGGTTTTCTCTGGGAAAACCTGTTCCCATTAGTTAAGATATATTACTCTTCAGTGTGTGTACATTAAGGTGTTTATATTCACCGAATGTGAAATCTTTTCCCGTTCTGTGCCCAAAACACATTAGGCGAATGCTAGGTTTGCAAATATGACATTAACTCTGCTTTCTCAAATATTAGCACATAAATATAGGAGAAACTCTGAATTTCTTATGAAGGGACATTCTTCTAATTTCCACAGAGACAGACACTGTAGGCAACAGTTGTTCCATCCCTTGTTATGTGTCAAGACAAGCATAAAGCAATAAATAAATATCTATTATCTCTTGATATATTTTTAATTATTATTCACTCATAACAGTTTACTCAATGGAATGCTCAATTCAATTTAAAAAGATGTTTAATAATGTGATTAATCCTGTTAGACAATGGGTTTTCTTAACCAAAACCACAATTAAACAGTCAGTGGTGGTATTGATGGAGTGGAAGGTCTTGTCTGAGAAGTACTGCTGATGTTTGAGTGACAGATTCCAAGATACTTATCTACTAGCAAGGGATATTCAGGTGTTGAAGTTAACATCAACTTTTTAAACCGCTCCATTGCTGGAGCTAGCCAGTCCAGAAGTTGATATGAAATTCCAGTAAATGGTCAGAATCGTTAAATCTGTGACCACATGGAATTTAGGATGGTAGAAGGAAGTAGTCTGTGCTCATTGTACCAATTTCTGTCTCTGTGTGATCCATAGGAAATAAAGGGGCAAGTTCTCACCAGCTCTGCTCCATGTGCCAACCACTTTCAATGCAGATCAGTGCTCTGTCTGATTTCAAGCTTTTTTATTTCTTCCAGAATTAGCTGCAGCCTGAGGGGATCTCACAAGAAGAAAATTAGAAGGCAGCGTCTTGTCAAGTACAGAGGGCAAGAAAAGGAAGATGGAAGGAGGAAGGAGGAAAAGAGAAAGGGGAAGGGTGAAGGTAAACGGTAAGCAACCAGCTCTGTGAATTGTACATTATATGATCAATATGTAGTATACCAGTGCTTTGGGGAAATACATTTATCAGCTTATTTTTAAGGCATGTTAGCATAATGTATTTTTTCCATACACATAATTTCATGGACTAGCTTTGCTTGTCTTATACAGTTTATAAGAAAAGATGCAGCACCTAATATAATCTGAGATAAAATACTTGAACATAAATTGTCTGATAATTTCAGTGGAGAACAAAGTATTATACACCTTACCCTCACATTTCCTAACTTTATACTCATCCTTCTATCAATACAGTTCTTGAATAGAAAGTCATGTTTTACTGTAACTATTATTGTAAACCAAGTACTATGTCAGAGTAAAAAAAAAATCTATTTTTCTTCTATTAATAAAATCCATATACACACACACACACATATATATATATATGAACTATGAAAGAAATGCTTACCAAAATATCTAAAAAGGATAATTTAAAGAGACCAAAGATAAGGAAAAACGCTAAGGAAGACTAAAAATGTGCTCAGCATATTTTCTGTTCCAGGATTTTCCAGAACATACTGACAATAGATGCAATAGCTCTTTTACAGTTTTTATAACTGTTCTGTATTTTAATAGACAGATTTGGCAATATGGAGAGTAATAAAACATATCTTAAAAAAATCACATATGAGTTCACTACGTGACACATTACATCTGTGCTGTACATAGAATGAAACATCTTGTTTTGAATCTTTTTGGTCACCTTCTTAGATTTCACTGTCTTCCTGCACTCTAACATGCACTTACCTTACTGCTATTTGTTTTACTGTGCAGAGACCTCGCTACCATACAGAGGAAGAAATACTTAAAACATCATCGTTGAAGGTATTTTGTCACTACTCAATGTAAGAAGCTTTGTTATTTCAGATGTGATAAGCAGTTTATGTTACAAAGACAACAAATCCAACAAGAGATTCCCCAGCTGTGAGTTTTCTCCACAAAGATTTGATCTTTTCACTATAATGAACTAAAATGATCATTCATTAGTAATTTAAAAAAAAAAAAAAGGAAAAATGATTCTTTTGTCAAATGAATGGAAAACTGATCACTGAGCAAGGAAAGAATTGCCTCAGATTCTTCCCGTGGGTTTTCCCCACATTATCCTACAAACTTTTGATAAACTTCATCATACACAAAACAATAGAGTACCTCATGATTCCTCTGCCACGGCACTTGGAACTTCAAATCCTTCAGTGACACAAACCCTCTCAGTGGGCACAAATGCAGCCTTTGCAGAGCACTAGACAAGATTTTGTTACCATTACCCTTTAAGATCATCTAAACCCAGCAAGGCAGAGGTCTCTTGGCAGACATTTACATCATTCTACAAACATCATTAGTATTTTTCATTGTAGCTTAAGCTAAACATGGATTTACAAAATAATTGCCTAGTCCTTGAACACAGAGGTTAACTTTTGGTAGCTTAGAAAAAGATAAAAGCATAGGACTTCTCAGTGAGGGTTACTGTTTGACAAACACCAGCTTTCTACTCCAAGTTCTTTTTGTAGTGGACTACAGAAAAAAAAGCAAACTGCAAAAGCTGGGTTACACTGGGAAAAGTTTTTCCTTTACTTAAATTGAACTGGAAATCAACCGAAGTGTCTTTATATGATTATGTCACCAGCGACAGAAAACGTCTTAATTTCTGAGTAAATGAGAGACGTGCCACAAAACGTCCCCAAAGGTTAAGTAACATGACTAAAACCATGAATTTGAAAGTATGTTCTTCAGCAATCATGTGTTCTCAGATGTAATTTACAATATACCTTCGGATTATATTAAAACTCCTGTTAAATGAAAGTAGACACTGCAATGTAGTGCATTAAGGTGAAAGGGATATACTGTATTTTATATATGTTAAATGAAGAGAGCTCTGGTTTTGTAAGGAAGAACGAGCTCCGTTCAGGTACGCAGTATTTCAGGCTAATGTTCAGAAGCACCGATTAAGTAATTGCACTGTAAAAGAACCCATCTTCTGCTTCTGACTCCAAATGAAATTTCCTTCCTAGACCAAGAGGAAGTTTTTCCAAGAGCCTGAAACCTCTCCTAATGATTTTTTCTTTAGAGGGCACTTGAAAAGTTTTTGTCCTTGAAAAAGTAACAAACCCAATATTTTTCTTATTTAAAAAAAAAAAAAATAAAATTGATTGTGCTCTCCAACACTTTAGCTATCAGTGTTTTTTGTGTCATGTTAAAAGGCTCTTATGGAAATTCTAATCCACCCAGTACAATATCACATACAAATCACGTATAATCTATTATTTTCCGCCAAAGGGTATTTTGATGCTACTGAATGATGACGGCAGTCTTTAAACATTCAGCATCTTTCTGGATACATTTTGTGACAAAGTGTAGACAGCGATTATAGATAAGCTTAAAAATAGCACATAAAGTAAATGGCAAAAAAACCCCATTAAATTCTGTTGTATGATTTTGCAGATAATGGGGAAAGCTAAAAGCCATCGCGATGTTTATGTTTTTCGTACAGCAACAGGAAATGGCAGAAAGTCACACAGCCTCACTGGAGATTCAGAATAAAAGTGTCAAAATGGGGAGAAAGGAGCAAAGGAAATAATTTTGAAAGGCACAACACTCTAGATAACAATCATAGTAAAGTCAGACAACTGTGAACCTCAGTTTCAGATGTTGGAATAGCTGAAAGCAGCTATTGTTGTGCCTGCAATAAAGGCACTTCCATATATAGACTCTTGATGCTTAATGGCGATTATTAGGATGGCAGATAGAGCAAGAGAAAGCAAAAAGTTATCAGTCCCTCAGCTACCTGTCCTTTAACAAGCCACCGGTTCTTTGGTGTGTCGATAATCAGAATGGCATTGCAGGGACAAGTTCCAACACAACGGGGTAGTCTCCACAAGAAGAAAAGTAATCAGAAACTGATTTGACTCAATAGACCAAATCCTTTCCTGATGTTACTTCAAACAGCCAGTCTTTTCAAAACAACCTGATACACTAGAAATACATGTTGCCTCTGCCAAGTGAACGTGGTCCACCTGCAGAAAGAATTTTCAAAGGCTTATCTCAAAAACAACAAGGTACAAACCTCGCACTGAAAGAGCACAGTTTTGTTTTACCAGAAGAGAATTTCCTCTTCCTGGATGAAAAGAAACAAACCCATCTCAGTCTTGCATAAGGTGAGGAACGAGGTGGGAGGCAAACCAGCCAATTGGTTTCCAAACGCTGTCATGAAGTTAATAGGGCTTCTCTAAACTCAGACCAGAATCCTAACTAATCACAGTAGGCACTAACTAGGAACTAATTAGCTGTGAGCTCTAACTTGTATTTTTACCTGCCAAACTGAATGTAAAGGTCTAATCAGAACATAACTGAAAATAACAGGAAAAGTGCAAATGCCTGAGCAAGAGTAACTTTTCAGATACTAAATGTAAGTTATGGTGCTTTGGTTTGGGATGGACAGAACACATGTTTATATGTGAGCATATGCCTTAGTGACAGCTGGAACAGAGATGTTACAGAGTGCCATGTGTTTACTGGAAGTTAGCACAAATGCCATAATTCTGTGTGAAACGATCAATCCAAGCACTGCCAGATACTGCGAATGCTTTGCAATATACCAAACCTCTTCAGCTTTATTTACAAAACCTACACAATGAGAACAAATGCCAGTGCAATCACAAAGCAGCACACTTGTAGCAGGACATTGAGTCCATGGAACAGACCATAAAGGCAGTTCTAGGTATTTCCCATGAGAAGGAAGGAGAGGGTTCTATTTGATACACCAATAGAACATTTCACGTTCATTACTATTGTCCCATTTTAAAAAAATATTGAATATATATACCCTTTATTAATTTTGTTATATAAAAAAGGCATATCTCTACTTGTATCTACAAGCATAGGTACATATGTAAATACATATAGCTTTGTATGCGTACTGATATAAATGCATATGTATATATCAACTTTATTATACATTCACATACATCTTCATTTTGAATCCTCTGTTTTTTAACAGGGGTTGGCTTCCTATTCTTAAATTACTGATATTCATCCCTAATTTAAAAACTTGTTTAATCTAATCACTTGTGAATGGCAGTGGTTGAATAATCCAAGAACTGAATAATGTTTCCTTAATGAGTGATCTCCTCACAGCGAATACAGAATGCAGTCAAAAGCATTACATTAGATAAAATATCTATGCAAACAATGTATTTTTTTAATGATGGATCAAAGCTTATTTCAAATCATTGCCCTATATGATGGTATTGTTCTGAATGTAAATGATTTAATACAGTATTCAGCCCAAGACTGAAAAATGCTAGTGTGTTCATAATCACCATCATGTAGGAAATCACTCAAAAAAGAAACTGTGACCATAAATAACACAAACATTAAAAAAAATCTTGCCATTCTCTGTATTTGTACACATGAAAGATTCTAATAGATCTATTACAAAAATTAATCTGGGTACAACATACACATTGCATAGGGAAATACATTCAAGCTATTTACAGAAATTAGAGATTGATTCAGGCCATTGTGATTTTCCAAAGAAAATGTCTTCATTTATATATAAATATATATATATATATGAATAGTAGATTGCAAAACTGAATAATTCAGTCAAGTATTAATATCCAGAGACAAACTCAGAGCTCTCTAAATGTTCTATATTATCAGCTGGCTGCTGACTATTAATGCACTCCATAGACAAGGCAGCTTTGTTTTCAAACTTAAATAATTTTTTACACTTATGGTTATTAAACTTCTTTAATGAAAAGACTCTTTATCATAGAATCCATCATTAAAAGACCCTTTATAATACTTTGGAGAAAAAAAAGAATCAATAATTTTCCAGACAGTTGTGAGGAGATTTATAAAGAGAACAAGTAGATGTGTGAAATATTGTGCTTCTGTCTTGCACTTTTCTTACAAAGTTCTAAACACAAAAGATGTTCATGCAAATTCTCACCTATAAAATTCTCCAGAAAATCTGGAAACAATATAGAGGAATAAATGTATTGAAAAGTATTACATACTCAGTCTTTTAATCTGCATCCTCAATTTTTGTTTATTATATCCTTACCAAAAAAAAGAATGATGATTATGCAAATGTGACAAAAAGGCAAGAATCTTCCTCCTTTCCTGACTGAAAACCAAGTGAGTGATAAGAACAAAAAAAGTCCCTTCCCAGCCCTTGGCCACATGTGGGTGCAGAGATTTTAGTTGGAGTTGACAAGTCACCACGTACTTGTTCTATCTCATTTCAAGACCTCTCTGTTGGGGCAGACAAGCTCTGAAACCTCTTTATTTTCTCAAGGTGTGCTAGCCTAGGATTGAAACAGCTACCCCTGGCAAACATTATGCTCGCCACCCCTTGTCTGGTAGCTATTAAGGTAGAACAAGAGCCTAAAAGTTTCATCTTTCTGTATTTATGTAAAAGTAATGCTGGTTTTAATTTTAATTCAACTTCTTGATGCTATCTTACAAGGAAGAACTAATTTATTTCATGTTTCTTCCTAAAGATTTGGTTTGCATCCTTGTTCACTAAGGACTGCCAAGTCTAAGTTGTATTGGCCAGACTAGTCACTGGCTTTGGTCATCATTGTCGATAAAGTCTCTCCATTATGAATTATTTTCCAGCCCTTACTAAAAACATTTTCTGTGTGTTTTCACTCCTCAGACCCATTTGCAATCCAAGACTAAACTGTGATCTGCTGAGCTGAACTATTAATCATTCGTCGTCACTTAAGTTGCGAGGATTTTATCTCCTTCCAGAATGAGTGAAACGCTTGAACAAGGGGACTAATGAAAAGGGAGTAACAAATCAAACATTCATGTTTACATGGGGATATTAGGATCGCTTGGTTATACAGGTGAGAGAAAGATCACTGGTGCCAGAGGTCACAGACAGCTCAGTTAATATTCTGGAAAAGTATCAATATGGTTTTTTCTCCTCTCATAGTTTCCCCTAGACTCTGTTAGAAACCAGCAACTAGACTAAGTGGATTTGGGCTTTCCCGTTACAGATATTTGGATGTTATGTTTGCACCACCACCCATTCCCAAATCATTTGTGCAAACACATGCATATGAAATGCAACCTCGACATATTCCCAGATAGGAAGTAATGAGTGATCGTAGTAAAACTGAGCAACAGCTAAAAACCCAGTAATTAACAGCATTCAGCAAAATTTCTGTATGATTTTAAACAGTTTTATCTCCTCCTTTGAATTCCAATTATTGCAGTACAAATTAAATAACGCGGAAATGTTCACATGCTGATGGCACAGGAACAGTAGCTGTGGAAGAAATGGAAATGATACTGATTTCAAATTGTTAAAGATGTTCATTTAATAAACCAGAAACCAGAATTTTCATCTTGCAAGGAGTTCTATCTTTTTTGTTAGATAAAATGTGTGTTATTATCCTCTGGGTGGTATTTCTGTAGCTTTTGTTTTGATATTAAAGTTATTAAACTTGCCTTTTCTATTCTCATTACCAGAATATTTTATGGGTAAATCCACTTAAGGAACCTACTGTGCTTTCTGATCAAAGTGGAAAACGAAGCCAGGTTATAATAAGCAATTTAATTTTTAATGAGCTGATTGAGGCCCAAGGTCATAACAAAGGGCACAAACAAAAAAAATACAAACAACAAAATTTCTAGCACAGAACACTAATGATAGCACCCTACACATGACCTGGGCAAAACAATATTTGGCAGAGTATATCTAAAAGCTATCCCAGTTGTATTTTTTATTTTCTTTCAGAACTCTGACTAAGTCTAAGTAAGGTGTAGCATATTAAATAATACAGAAGCACATAAAAATGCATGAGACTTGTTTTCTGAAAAGAACTTAGCTAGGGTGTTTATTGAATTTAAATTTCCCAAGCCCAAGTTTAAATGCTATAGCTACATGCTGAGCGTTTAACCCTCTAATATCTCTTATCAGAGCCCAGAAGGTACTTAGCTACGACTCCAGAGTGTAATTCCACCAGAATCCTGCATGTAACTTCCACTGAAGACCTTGGGAATTGCTCTTTCAGTCTTCAAAAATAATAAATCATCCGTAAGTAGAATCTTTACATAAGCATGGTGTCCTTGCTTTCTTTGCAGTTTGTAAATTAAGTCATCAAACTTTATTATTTTTTAATACAGGCTTGTTTAAGATGTTATTTAGCATATTCTTCAGTTGTTACTGGTGGACTTTCTTACAGCTTTCTCTAGCAGAAATATTTATGTCACTAAGCCCTCTGGGAAGCAGTTTACGTCCAAGACACACATCACTTTACCCTGACAAAACTGCTATATGTATTGCAAGTAATGTCCTTATGAAACACAATCTCTCATTAAAGGAATATAAAATTTAAAATTAAATTAGATATACCTTTACAGCTAGCAGAATATAAGCACTAGAGGAGATGATAATGAGTCCTGCAAGTTCTACAGGTAGTCCATGGATCAAGTCCAGGCCACATGATGCTTTCATCTGCTTTACTAGCTTTTCTCTAGGGAACGGGAACAGCTAATTGCTGCTGGCACAGCCAAACTCTTCATCATGGTACTGTCACTGCCTCTACTCTCCCAGTGAGAGGGGACAGAAAGAAGTGCAGTGGACAGACATATCTGCCCACATTCAAAGAGAAGGAGAAATGATACCCCTGCAGTGCTCCAAAGTAAATGTTCTCCCCAAGTGACAGCGGCATGAAACACAGAAGGCAGCACATGTCTATGCTGGTATCACCCAGCAGACCCATGAGCTCCTATTTTTATGACAGAGTCTTCAAGCAAAAACTGAAGTCCCGTACCAGTGGTTGCTGTGGTGATAGTGACCCTGCTCAGAAGGTTTACACACTTCCTCAAAACACTTTTTCTTAATAAAATGTGTTCTAATCCCTCCCTTTCTTCCCATTACTCACAACATATGCCATCTCAGTTCAACCAGGAGTTGGAAAATACAACAAATATCAGAGCTGACTATCTGGTACAGTATTATTAGAAAAGTATCTGATGCATTTCAGCTCTGTTCAGCTTAGGACTGGAGGAGGGCAGCAGGACAAAAATACTGTGTGATAAACAGGTTTTTCAATGGGCCACAGAACACAATTTATAGAGAACCACTAACTTGTGTGATCACATATCAGTCATTTAAACAGATATGAAAAACATTAAGATGAATGTCACCTTATGTCACATTTTGTGCATTATGTAACCATGCATTGCAGGTATGCTGCACAAGTGTTATCCTACTTGTTACCTATAGAGGAATTAGACATGGCCCTTATTTCTTCTGATAACATGAACAATTTGACATAACAAGTGTATACTCTGAAATTTATCACAGGATTTTAGTTGATATTTATTTGGATGTTTGGGGTTTTTTTTCCAGTTTCCTTTAAAAACAAGTACAGATCAGTGCCCCTGATATTTGGTCTGCATAACTTCTACTTCCAATAAAAGAAAATAAGAACAAGAAGGAAGAAACAAAGAGGAGAAAAAGAGAGAGGGAAGAAGGGAGGGAGATTGTCAGTGAGGATGTTTAGTGTTTGGAAAGTATCTGAAAGAACGAGGATGGAGAGTGGGAATGATAGGAAACACAAAGAGGTAAGTAACAGAGTAGTACAACTGAGGACTCAGAGTGTCTGGAGGTAACACCATGTTAAGCTGTGCCTTTAATTTGTTGTTTCAGTAGAAAGGATATTGTACAAAGAGGTGTTACAACATGATTTAAATACGATGCACATGTGCAGATTATCCATTACTTGCCCAGTGCAAGCTTCTCTACTGCATTTTATCTATAATGTGTTATGATGTGTTGCTCTATGACATCTGGAAGGGGCATCATGAATACCTCACAAATGATCCAGTAACTGGATTGGAGACCACTTCTGTTTCTTTCTTCTGAAGATGCACAGAGGTGGACGCATTGCTTCACACCTTTTTGGGGAAAATAATACAGATCAGACAACTCCGATATAATGCATAAATGCATTCAGTTTTGCCAGAGTGCTATTAGAAAAGCTTTACAACAGCTTTACAATTGCTGTTGTAAAAGCTTTAAGGAAACTAAGAAAATCAGAATAAATCGCTTAGTTTTGAATTGATATTTCATTCAAAAGAAATGGGTGCTTTTTTTCAGCCTGAATTAAAAGTAAAGTTTGGTTTATTTTGGGGGACTTCAACAGAAGAACCCTCTTTCCTAAGTTGTTCCAATAGTTACCTAATTGGGCTTTAAAAAATCCAGACTATTTCCTTTAGTCTAAAAAAAAGTCTAAAAAGCAGTATACTGCTGGCTGTTATTTTTCCTTCTAATTCGATTCCTCTAACTTATCCTGAGATCCGTCAATTTTCAGGAGCTATACCTCTGTCTTAAAGCATTGTCATGAATTTTGGATTGTCAGCTGAAAACACAAACAGAAAAACAGCAGTTGCAGGTAATAAGATTTGATAGTAGCAGAAATTACCTATAGGACAGATGCCCAAGACAGTATTGGACATGATGGAAGTAGGTGTCCACTAATCTAGTCTGTAGTCGCAAAAATGGCATAAACACACTTTAAATTAACATAAAAACAACATCACTCCTGAAAGAACTCTGGAATGGCGTGGAATCTAGAGAAATCAATACCATTTACTAGAGAAAAGCAGCTCCAAACTCGACCGGTATTTGTCATTATCAGCCACCTCAAAGCAGTTTCTGTACCAGTGTCAGACACTTCTCGCATGCGCGAGGGGGTGACAGCGCGCGTCCCTCTCCACCTATTAGAGCACATAAACTCAATAAACTCAATACAGTACTTTGACAGTAGAAATACAGAGAAAAAATCCTTAGTCATAGTCCTGGGAACAATAGAAATTTGCCATAGCCTGAAATTTGTAGTCTCTTGTGTTCAGAATGCAAAGATGACTCGTTTAATTCTTCAGTCCAGAACGTTCATTCTGCTGCACAGTCTTGACCCAGACCCAACAGAGCCAGTGATGTACTGCCTCTGTACAATACAGATACGGGAAAATCCTGACATCTAAAGAAGCAACACAAGCACCACATGGGCTTTTCAAATTACCTGAGAGCAAGAGTCAATTTCACAGCAATTTAAAGATACCAGCAATATCTATTACAAATAATCATGATGCAAACTGTGATAATTATTGTGGCATTTCTCTTCTCTGATGCTAGGAAAATCCCACCATACTTAAGCTGAGCAACTCAATTTCTGTTTTCTTGCAAGCTGTCTTCCCAAAACTTTAATGTGGAGTTATTAAGAAAGTGACACTACACACATGACCCTTTACAAATAGTACCACATCAAATTGCAGTCTTTGCTTGCTGACCATTAGCCTAACTAAAGGCTTTGACAGTGTAAATTATTAGGGACTCCTGAAGCTTTTGCAGATGTGCGAATGCCCTGAAAATTTTCCCTCTAACATATTTAAGTCTTCTCTAAGATGATGGTTAGAGAGGTGGGAAATGGCAAGATCTCTTTAATATCATAAATGGTTTCCACACCCCTGTCCATCTTGTCTCTGTTGTGCAGATGGAAGCACTCTGTGCCATTGGCAGAGCTGTATTTATTCAGTTTCTTACTGATGCAAGTTGTTCAGTCTGCAGACACGTGTGGCTGGTTTCTTCATTAGTGAGCTGCTTTTTGCTGATGACTGTGAGTTGGTAGCTCACTCAGTCAATAACATTCAATTTACTATTGATGACTTTCCTTGTGCATACCATCCCCTTACTTTGCCCGTGAACCTAAGAGACATAGAGACACCAAGCCATCCAACAGAATGGCACAAACACATGCACTCACATTTTTGCACTTAGCAAAATTCTCTCAAGCCTATAGGATGTTTTTCTAGTTAAATATCATTCAGATACAGACACACTGTGAAGCTCCTTCCACCTTGCCATTTTAACTCTTAATATGAAATATTAGCATATGACCACGTAGCCATGAGAAGGACAATCACCAAACATGCACTCCAGCATGTTCATGAGACACAGACAATTTATCCTCTCTAAACTCAGTTTCATAGGCAGTGCCTCTAGGATATCTGGAAAATTGAATGACTATATGCTTCTAGCAGCAGGCTCGTTTAATAACAACAAGTATTGAAAATTAAGTCCCGATCCTAAAAACTTGGCTACAATAATAATTAGACAATTAGGCCCAACTGTCTCATGTATTAGTGCCTCCCTCCAAGATAGCCAATGCAAGCTGAAATAACCTCTGAAATACCATGAGAGCATACCACGCAAATCTGAGCACACGGCAGCATTTTATGGGGCAGCAGATCCAGTATATTCCAGTTAATTCTAATTAGCCTATGACGCCTTTCTAAAGATTCATAATGCTGTGTTGTACTGCAATGTCATAGCCTTCTCTTTTCCTCAAATGGAATTGAATAAATTTTTCTGAACAAACCAGGGTGATGAGTGCAAGGGAAGATATTGCTGGCCTTTCGGCCAGCCTCGAGTAAAGTCCAGTAGGGCTTCCAAATGCAAAAAGCTGCACAGAAGCCTGGACTGTGTCCTACCCCTGCAAGTACACTCTTCTGCTGCCATATCCTTCCTGTGACATCAATGTGACTTACCGACCGGGTGGCAGGGGTTTTTTTGGAACTACTGGGATAGCCCAAGGGCTCCTAGTGACCATCAGCCAGATGCTCAATCATTTGTGAAAGAAGCTCCGAGCTGTACAGAAATGCAGCACAACATTCAGCAATTTTCTTGCAGCTTTTCTCTCTCCACAGATCAACCCCTAAGTAATAAACCTTTCTGCTAAGGACAACAGAGCTAATGAGCTTTGCTACACCATATGTCCATCAGCTAGGCCATAACTACCTTCCCGGTCTCCTGATATTAGTGGCTACAAAGCAAGAAGGAACATTATAATCTTTTGAAAGATTAAAGATTTCATTTCCCCTGGATTAACTCAGCTAAAATCCACACACATTCTTCTGAGGCCTGTGAGAATAGTTCCATAGTCTAAATGAATACAGCAATTGTTTTCTAGGACTAGACCACTGACACCTCATGAGAAAGAGTTTTCATCCAAGTATATTTCCTAACTCTTTTCTGAGTGATGCAATAATATCCATGTCTAATGGTTCTTTTCTTTTTAAATTTTAAATAAATTCCCTTTTATTGTACGAGTTGTCACACCAACTTAGTGACTGACTGAAAACCTACATTTTTCTTGCAAGGAATCAAAGTCTATGTGGCAATACTTTTAACTATAATTTGACCCATTATTTTCAGTGGAGTTAAGGCACTTAGGAAAGCAATAACCTTTGCTATGAGAAACTTCAGGTGCCTGAAAATTCCTGAACACAAAGACACAGATATGTTGACATTCTGAACATTAATGTTGCTACATTTACTATTGTATATTCCATCAATGCCTATTTGTTCAGATTTCCAAATCTAGTACTTGCTGGATACTTCTTAAGAGTCATTTTGATCCTTTTGAGTACTGTTTTACAGCACTTGACAACTTGCAAAACACTACATAAAAGGAAACACAATAGGTGAAAGAATTTGTATCTTTTACAGCTTTCAAAAGTTAGAGAGTTACAGCTTTCATTTCACAGTCAATATAACCAGGTGAGAGCATGCAAGGAACAGGGCTGCACTCACTGCAGAACAGAAGCATTATTCATGCAAAAACATGCAGAAAATCAATAGAAATCTAGAAATAGTCATCTTAGTTCCTAGTTTCGTATCAGTGTTAAACATATTTTTGCAATGCTTTGAATAAGAGATAATTATTGTGGCTTTTAGCTTGTATTGACTTGTGCTGACCAGCTAAATAAATAGATGGATTAAAAAAAACCTTATCAACTGATGAAAGAACAATTTATTAAAAAAAAAAAAATCCTCTATAAAACAATTTACTTCTTGAATTACATAATGAAGGGAAATAATTTACTTAACTTGCAATTTATGATACTTTTTCTTTTTTTAAGAATGGCATGTTGCAATTTATTAGCTCTGTTTTGTTAAAGACTGGTAAATAATTGTTTCATCAGATTTATGACAGACCTTACTGAAAAGTAAAACTTTCAGTGTGTATTGGTTGTGATGCTATTTGTAAAAATAGGATGTCATTTAAAAGGGTTTACAATACATATTTATATATTTTCTGTTTTGAAAAGGAGATACTATTTTGACTTCAAATGTACAGAGAAAATGCTTTCTCAATCTGAAGCTACACTTTAGGAAAAATTACTTTCACGAGTTGAAAGTGGTGTTTGTTAAGTATAAATGATCTTCAGAGGAAGTATAATCTTCATATTTTTCTGTACTACAGAGCATAAAACAGACAATAAAAGATTGTAAAATATTTACCAAATCCAAGAAGATGATATCTAAGGAGATTTTAGACATACCTTTGGAAACAGCTTTCATTTTCCAATTCTACTTTAATAAAATTATTCCATCAGCTTCCCAGAAGCAAGGCCTAATGTTTTCTTTACTCTTTCTGAATATATTCCCACTTGGAAACAGAAGAGAAAAAGCAAGGGAGAGGGAATTCCTTACTATGATACCATTTCATTTCAAACTAAAATCAAGAAGAGAAACTTCATAATTCTTCCCTTTGAAGTCAGACACACAGCTGGTGAAGCCATTAGATTTAAAAAAAACTTTCATTTATGTAGCTTTTAGATATATCTATCAATCTATCTATTATTTATTTATTTATTTTGCTCTCTGGCAATATATTTTGGGTTGGGGAAATGTTTTCTGTTGCTAAAATATTCACTTTTTTCTTAGTATTCTTGCAGTCAAAAGGCAATACTTCATTGAAGGAAGAAACAGATGAAAAAGAAAGTAAGAAATAAGTCAAGAACCCGTTCCATTCCAGAGGTAAATTTTCTTGTCCCCTCTAACTTTATTGAAGGTAGTTTCATTACATTAGAACACACAATACATTTTTGTTTCCAGAGGATTCCCAGCCACATATGGATTCTCTGAAGATTTTTGAAATTTCATTTAAATCAACAGCTGTCTGTAAATTCCAGTGAAGCTCTCTTTTTTTATAAAGAAAGAAGAGTGGTGTGGGTAAAGAAAACTCAGTTTCAATAGGTAATGTTTGGGAATGTTGTACAGCTGCCTAAGGATGTTCAGAATAAAATAATCCTTCTGATTCTTTGATTTTTTCCAGTAAGGAAGGAAAGGAATGAAATTGTCAGTTCAGGGGAGCTTTAAAATTGAGACTTGATACTTGGGGACTACACCTCCCCACCCACACCCACACATTAAAAAAAGGAAACATTAAAAGAAGGATCCTATTAAAATAGGAAAATAGAATCTCTTAAAGTCTTTCCAGTCTGCAGAGGGATGACATCAGAAAGCAGACAAGCAATTAAAGAAACACGATCCTTCACATTGTAACGTAGAGATCTGAACCGAACAGAGGGTCTACAAATATTTTCCTCCAAAGTTATCTGCTTCTACATACATACATAGATAATATGTACAGCATCTTGATAATCATTCAGATCTAAGCATGGTCATCTATTTTCTCCTTTTCAAATGTTACTCTATAACCTCTTTAATATTCTTCTTAACTTTCTGTAGGTGCTCCAAATTTTGAACCATGAAAATGTCTTCTGATTTGTTTCTGTTTTGATCAGACTGTTCAAAATAATCTTTCAGTCATTAGGGAAAAAAAAGCAATGGCTCACTGAAAACAGTATTGAGAAACTAAGACATAAATTAAATGTTTATAAAGGATTATAAACCTTTTCTTAATGAACTCACATGCAGATCTGTAGCTCCACCTAGAGAAGGAGCTCCACTTGGAGGAGTATAGAGGAGAAGGAAGGCGAAGGTGTCATAACACCTCCAAGTACTGGGTTTAAGTCATTATTATTATTATTATTATTATTATTATTACTATTTTGTGCTTAATTGTTTCCTGTCCCCCATTTTGTGAAAGAAGAAAGAAATATTGTAACAAACATCAGTTCCAGTGGGAAACAAAGAAATCTTTCCCAGAAATCTTGTCTGGTTTCTCAATTCTTAAATACACTTAATGATAAAGACTCTTTGAACATTTTGAAAATAAGTGCCTCAAAATTTGGTCTAAAATCTTATATAAAGTAAATTTAAAAGGTTTTAGTCAATAGCTCTTTATCTATTGATTTTGATTTTTATGGCTTTGCCCTTTAGCCACTTGTAAAATGGAAAATGTAGTATGTAAAATACATACACTTGTTTTGACATAAAGATAAATTATCTAATTTCTGTAATCTATCTCAGCCTTGGACAGGCACAGGGAAATTCCTGGGAGGCAGATACTGGGTCTTTGAGGCAACATGCAACATTTTGAAAGTCAGAACACAAATAACCTTGATATAAGAAACAAAAGTGGTCTCTACCAATTTATTAAATTGCATCTCTTTTGTACTCACATAACTTCATTAGTCTGGGTTAAGCTTGAAGTGGCTCTTCCCTCAAGTTCTCATTTCTTTAGTACACTCAGTCACCTAGTGACAGCTTTGTCTCTTCACAGGAAGCACAGAGCTGGGTATCAATATATAGATTTAATATGAACCTCTTTTTGGAGGATCTTGGAGATGTCAACATCATATTTTGAATTGGAAAGTAGACAGGTTCAATCAACATGTGACAGGACTTTGAAAGGACTCACACTTTCTTATTACCATCTTTAAAAAAATAAAAAGAATAAAAAACCAGATGAAATATGCTGAAAAGCAGTTGAAGGATCAGTGTGTAGGACAACATCCAACAACTAGTCAATGTGGTAGTTTGAAAATGCATATACATGTAACAATTTGGAAAAAAAAAATTGGGTAAGCAAGATCATTTCATTATACTCTGCATGATCTTCTGTGATAGCACTTTTCTTTACTATTTGTTTTTTTAATGCATTTAAGAATTGGCTTAACACTATGCCAGACAGTACTCAGCACTGCAATACTCCCATTGTCTCAGAGTGCATTTAAGCTTTTGAATTTTATTTTTTTGTTCCTTTTGCTCATGACAGATTTTTTCAGAGACTTCAACACAGTGGAAAGGTGGCAAGGGCAGAAGGGGATACAAGCAATTAACTTACTGAAATAAAATAATCAACATAATACCAAACAGCAAGGGGGTTTGTATGTAGCTACAGCATTGCTAGTACCTAAGTGAGGAACTTCCAAGCTCTCTGTCGCCACACTACCAAAGTACTGATTGTATTAAAGATGTATCCCCGATGCTTCGTGCTCCACTGACACAAAGCAGCCACATGCAACAGTGCACAGCAACTTGGGACAGACACCTGAAATGAGATCTCTCAGAGTTTATCTCTAAGTTCCTGATCTGATAATAGTACTGGGTGTAGAACAACCACAGCCATTGTAATTACTCCTAAATCTGAACCAGCTCTTCTATTCCCCTTAGGTCCATGATTTCTGCACAAGCCTTCTCACAGCACTATGTATCGGCCTTACCACCGAGCCTGCCTCTGTGGAACAATGCAAATCAGCAGTACCACCAGCACACCCAAACTAGTCATCTCAACAGCTTGCACGAACTTCAACAGAGAAAAAGATGATCACTGTTGTGGATGACGTGCACACTAAACTCCTGCGATTTACATGTGACATATTTCTCTGCTGGATTTCGTGGTGACACTGGGAAACCTAAATTGGACATGGAGACCTGAAGTATTTATTTGCTTGTTATTACACTTTTATCCTATGTGACTGTTTTCAATAGCAATACTGTGGCATGGGATCCAGCCAAAGCCTTGGCTATATTTTAAATTAATTTTCTGCTTTGATTTCAGTTGAAGTTGTTTTGCAAGACGACAAAAAAATCATCAGAAATATAAATATATGCATACAAATATATCTCTACACATATATAAATATAAACATAGATTTTAGAAGGCCTTAAATCTTTCTCTTCCTATAGGAGTTCAATCACTCCTGAAAAAAAAAATGCAAGTACGTACCTAGAAAATGTAATCTGAATAAACGTCATGAAATGCAAGTACAATGCTGTCCATTAGAAATGATGTCTATCCCACAAATGAGGAAGAGTCACTGACTTACGGGTGGTTTTCCTCACAAATAGGACATTTATATTAAATTCAGTTTTCTATTGATATAGCAAATGTCTCTATGTAACTGGCAGACATTTTTAATTTGGGGGTTTTTTTTTTAAGTTTTAAAAAAACGCTTTAAAATTTCAGTCCCTATGAGCTGCTGAGGAGCAGGGCTCTGAAGCGGGAGACTCCGTCGAGGGACCCCCTTTCTGCGAGCAACAACCCCCGGACATAGATCCGCGAGGGCAACTAACAAAAAGCACCTAAGATCAAAAGGAGAGAGGCAGAGGTGCACCCATCAGTGGCCATCAGCACCCATTAACAGCCATTGTTCGTCCCCTGCACTGCCCGGAGCGGTGACTCATCGGGGGCGGAGCTAAGGGCGACAGGAATTATCCCTCTCCATACAAGAGAGGCCTCTGGGAGCGCGGCGACCCGGAGCGCGGCGACCAGGACGGGCAAACAGGGCGTGGCGCGGCAGTTAGCGAGGCAGTTCGCGCAGGCAGAGCAAGCAGGCCGAGCAAGCCTCCCCTCCTAGTTTGCTGAGGGGGTATACTCAGAGGACCGGCTCGCAGAGTACAAAAGGGCGAGCTGAGGGTTCCCTGTCTGCTGTGTGCTCAGCTAACCATGGTCTCCACCAGGCGCAGAGGTTCCCCCTGCAAATCTCGGGCAACCCCGATGGAGGGCCTGCCTAGGGATGCTGCGGTCCAGGTCTCAGGCTGCAGGGAATGCCAGAGCCTGCAGTTGCCTGGGATAAGAGGCAAACACCTAGCCTGTCTGAGGTGTGAGCAGGTCGATGACCTGCTTGCTTTGGTGGTACAACTAAAGGAAGAGGTTGATAGACTGCGGGTGATCAGGGACTGCGAGCGAGAGATTGACTGGTGGAGTAGCTCCCTGGCGTCCCAAAAGGAAGACAGTCGGGATGACACCTCCCACCTGAAGACGGTCCCCCCTCACTGCCCGTGCCAGGTTAATGGGAGTGACCCAAACCCCGAGGAGGCCTGGAAGACAGTCCCGACTCGGCGTCGTAGGCACTCCCCCTGCCTACCTACCCCACCCCCTCAGGTGTCCCTGAGCAACAGGTTTGGGGCCCTGACAGTTGAGGAGGAGGTACCTGAGGAGATGAATGGAGCCCCTCTGCCTCAGAGAAAGCGGAGGCCTAGAGTGAGGCGGTCATCTGCACGCCTTGAGACTGCCTCTGTTAGGCAAGAGAGGAAGGTAGTCGTAGTAGGAGATTCCCTTCTCAGAGGGACAGAAGGGCCTATATGTAGGCCAGACCCTACACGCAGGGAGGTGTGTTGCCTCCCTGGAGCCCGGGTCAGGGATATTACCAGAAGGCTACCAGGCCTGGTAAGATCCACTGACTATTATCCCTTACTGATAGTTCAAGCAGGCAGGGACGCAATCACAAAGTGTAGCCTGCAAGCTGTCAAAAGGGAATTCCGGGACCTGGGGCGCTCTGTTGAGGCGGGGGGAGCCCAAATAATATTCTGCTCTATCCCCACTTGTGGGAGGAGGGGCTCAGAGCAGGACAGGATAACCCACGAGTTGAATGTGTGGTTAAAAGGCTGGTGCCGGCGCAAGAACTTTGGATTCTTTGACCAAGGGATGGTGTACTCTGCTCCTGGCATGAGTACTGCTAATGGGGCTCACCTGTCCTATAAAGGAAAGCGGATGCTCGCCCAGGAGATAGCAGGGCTCATCGATCGTGCTTTAAACTAGTTAGGAAGGGGGAAGGGGATATTAAGGCGGCTGCCAGGGTTAGGCTTTTGGAGACACAACGGGAGTTGACGGTGGGAAGAGGTAAATACCAACAGCACAGTCGTGGACTTGGGGACGTTTTTCCACGTGAGAGTAGGGAAAATTCTGTGGACTGCCCTGAGTACTCCTCCGTGGAGCCACTTTTGCCAGTCCCCTGTCAGAAATCTCGCTGTGGGCCGTTGAGGATACCTACATCTGCTTCACCACTGAACTGTCTTTACACAAATGCACGTAGCATGGGGAAC
The DNA here is from genome assembly GCA_020800305.1 of Porphyrio hochstetteri. Lineage (NCBI taxonomy): Eukaryota > Metazoa > Chordata > Aves > Gruiformes > Rallidae > Porphyrio > Porphyrio hochstetteri. Next base: position 32,377,047 of record CM036909.1, read on the forward strand.
AAACAAGAAGAACTAGAGATCTTTGTGCGGTCGCAGGGCCATGATCTCATCGCAATCACAGAGACGTGGTGGGACAACCTGGACGACTGGCACACTGTCATGGATGGCTATGTGCTTTTTAGGAAAGACAGGCTAGGGAAGCGAGGTGGAGGAGTTGCTCTTTATGTGAGAGAGCACCTAGAATGTGTTGAGCTCCACCTGGGGAAGGATGAACCTTCTGTCGAGTGTTTGTGGGTTAAAATCAAGGGGCAAACCGGTATGGGGGACATTGTTGTGGGAGTGTGCTATAGGCCCCCTGATCAAGAGGAGCAGGTAGATAACGCATTCCATAAACAGTTAGAAGTAGCCTCAAGTTCCCGGGCACTGATCCTTATGGGGGACTTCAACTACCCAGATATTTGCTGGGCAAGCAATACGGCCAGTCGTATGCAGTCCAGACAATTTCTGCAGTGTGTTGAAGACAATTTCCTGCTACAGATGGTGCAGGAGCCCACAAGGGGAGGGCGGCTGCTGGACCTTGTTTTCACTAACAAGGATGGACTTGTTAGGGAAGTGAAGGTCGGGGGCAGCTTAGGGCAAAGCGACCATGAAATGGTTCAGTTCATGATCCTGGGTGGAAGAAGCAAGCCAAAAAGTAGGATAGCTACCCTGAATTTTGGTAGAGCTAACTTTGATCTCCTCCGCCACTTAATGGGGGCTATCCCGTGGGCTACGCTGTTTGAAGGAATTGGAGCCTGCGAGAGCTGGCTAGCATTCAAACAGCACTTCTTCCAAGCACAGGAACGATGCATCCCTTTGAGGAGGAAATGGGGAAAGAGAGGCAGAAGACCTGCATGGATGAACAGGGAGCTATTGAGCAAACTCAAAGAGAAGCAGAAGATCTATGAATCGTGGAAAAAGGGTCTGAGCACCTGGGAAGAATACAGGAATGTGGTCAGGGCCTGTAGGGATGCAACTAGGAAGGCTAAAGCCCTCTTGGAAATTAAGCTGGCAAGGGACATAAAGGATAATAAAAAGGGGTTTTTTAGACACGTGAACAGTAAGAGGATGTCCAGGGATAATGTAGGTCCCTTGCTGAATAAGGAGGGTGTCCTGGTTACGGGGGATGCTGAGAAAGTGGAGATACTGAATGCCGCCTTTGCTTCGGTCTTCACTTCAAAGGCCCCCCGGGACCCACAGACACTGGATGAGAGTAGGACTGATTGGGAAATGAAGAATTTCCCTCTGGTTCAAGTAGGGGAGGTCCAGGAGCGGCTCAAAGGGATTAATGCACACAAATCCATGGGCCCAGATGGGTTACATCCACGTGTGCTGAGGGAGCTGGCGGAGGTGATTGCTGAGCCGCTCTCTATCATCTTCGACAGGTCTTGGAGGACAGGAGAAGTGCCTGAAGACTGGAGGATAGCCAATGTCACTCCAGTCTTTAAAAAGGGCAAGAAGGAGGAACCTAGTAACTATAGGCCAGTCAGCCTCACCTCTGCCCCTGGAAAGGTAATGGAACAGCTTGTTCTGGATGCCATCTCCAAGCAATTGGAAGAGAAGAAGGTCATGAGGAGTAGTCAGCATGGATTCACTAAGGGGAAATCGTGCTCGACCAACCTCATAGCCTTCTACGATCTCATGACAGGCTGGGTAGATGGAGGGAGAGCAGTGGATGTCATCTACCTTGACTTCAGCAAGGCCTTTGATACTGTCTCCCATGACATCCTGATAGCAAAGCTGAGAAAGCATGGGATAGATGAGTGGACAGTGAGGTGGGTTGAGAATTGGCTGTCGGACCGAACCCAGAGGGTTGTGATTCGTGGAGTAGAATCTGACTGGAGGCCTGTTACCAGCGGTGTTCCCCAGGGCTCAGTGTTGGGTCCAGTCCTGTTTAATATCTTCATTGACGATCTTGATGAGGGAATAGCATCCACCCTCAGCAAGTACGCCGATGATACAAAGCTGGGAGGAGTGGCTGACACGCAGGAGCACTGCGCTGCCATCCAGAGAGACCTGGACAGGCTGGAGAGCTGGGCAGTGAGAAACCAGATGAAGTTCAACAAAAGCAAGTGTAAAGTCTTGCACCTGGGAAGGAACAACTGTTTGTATCAGTACAGGCTGGGGGATGACCTGCTGGAGAAGAGCTCAGTGGAGAAGGACCTGGGGGTCCTGGTAGATGACAGGTTGGCCATGAGCCAGCAGTGTGCCTCGGTGGCCAAGAGAGCCAATGGGATCCTGGGATGCATCAGGAGGAGTGTAGCCAGCAGGTCAAAGGAGGTGATCCTCCCTCTCTACTCTGCCCTGGTCAGGCCCCACCTGGAGTACTGTGTCCAGTTCTGGGCTCCTTGGTATAAAAAGGACAGGGATCTCCTGGAAAGAGTCCAAAGAAGGGCTACGAAGATGATTAAGGGCCTAGAGCATCTCCCCTATGAGGAAAGGCTGAGTAAGCTGGGACTGTTCAGCCTTGAGAAGAGAAGACTAAGGGGGGACCTAATCAAAGTTTATAATTATCTGAAGCAGGGGATGCAGGGGGAATCAGCCAGCCCCTTTTCAGTGGTCTGTGGGGATAGGACAAGGGGCAATGGCTGTAAACTGGAGCACAGGAAGTTCCGCACCAACATGCGGAAGAACTTTTTCACAGTGAGGGTGACAGAGCCCTGGGACAGGCTGCCCAGGGAGGTGGTGGAGTCTCCTTCACTGGAGATATTCAAGACCCGCCTGGACGCCTATCTGTGCAATATGAGCTAGGGAGCTGCTTTGGCAGGGGGGTTGGACCCGATGATCTCTCGAGGTCCCTTCCAACCCCTACAATTCTGTGATTCTGTGATTCTGTGATCTACAGACAATTGTGAAAGGATTAGATTTGCACACAAACTCTGAAGATGCCTTATGATTTTTAGTGTGATGATACTACATGGATAAAATTACATTCTTAATGGATAGATAGATCAATTTACCACCCTTTTACTCTTCTCTCCCTGTACAAAAATCCCAAATAGAAGCTGTGTTAACAAAGTGGGTGAAATTTAAAACAAAACTTCCTCTGGTGTGTCCTGGAAAAGGTGTTTTAAGTTTCCCCTTAAAGTAAGTTTAGAAAATTATTATTTTTTGTTAAGAATACCTAAGTACTACAAATCAGTGAATAAATATACTAATCCATATGCTATAAGGCATAAATATACTATTTTCCTCTGTCAGTGACAGAAACAATCTTTCTTTTGTATTATTCAGTCCTTCTCCCCTAGAAAGGAGCATAATTTCTGGCAGGTTCAAAATGTAAGATGCAAATTAGGAGGACTTTAAAGCAGACCATGAAAAGTAAGTAACCAAAGACATAAACAATTCTTGAAAGTAAATAAAGGATAGTTAAGAAAGAACTGGTGGTATGGATGGATTTTAAAGGACAACAGCATTACAGAAAGCTTTGTTTTGCTTTGTTTTGACACTTTTCTCCAGAAGATGGAATAAGTCATGTACAAAGTTTCTGAATATGAGTGGTAAGGAAACACTGGAACAAACAGATAAATTGAAAAGCTGTACTTCATTAGGCCTAGATACAGTTATTCACGAGCTCTGCTGCAGCCTCAGAGTCATCTGGCTGAACTATGAGATCTAATGCAGTAATTAACAGAAAATGAAAAAGGCTGCAGTGTAGCAAATCTACTTATCCTGTGCAAGGTATGACTCCAAAATCAGGGATACCAGCAGTCAAACCTGATTGCTTTGAAAGTGTACGATATAGAAAATATTAAAAAACAGTTATGAATTTCTGACTAATTTGGACACTGCTAGTGCAAAAGGAGCATCTTCTACTAAGGGGAGCTAATACATAATATAAAAAAAAATTTAAAATATATAAAAATATAATGTTTTATCTTTAAAAGTTCTTGACAGTAAAACCTGGGACTGCTCATGGGAGAAAAGAAAAAGTTTTATCATGGATTAAGCCTTGGTTAATTGGAAAGAGACTAAAAAGAGAAATGAAATAATCAGTTGTCATTGTCACCAGTGGTTAGCGTGTTAATTAACACATTATTTACTCTATATTTATATCTGTAAAGGGTCAAGCAGACATTGAAATTTGCAGAGGACATAGAATTCTGCGAGCTGTAATGTCAAGATGGTAGGTGAGTGGAGAAAACAAATGAAATTCAGTGTCAAAGAATGAACTAATTCATATTCGGAGCAGTATTTTAAGCAAACCAGAAACAGTGGATGGTTCTAATTATCTATAACAGTGCAACATTTCTGGCTAGTGGCATGTAAAGCTTTGCAAAATCCTGTAGCATTCAAAAAAACCTCCCAAAAAACAACAAAAGAACCAAACAACAAAAGAATATCTCTAGAATTAATGTAATATACACATACACACACATATATATGTATATGTAGGTATTCAAAAACCCAAGAACTTACAAGGTTCTTTGATGTCATTCTTTCCTTTAGCTCGTGAAGTTCAGCACTGATTATCCCATCTTGAAAAAGATAGAGCACAAACAGAAGGGGATTAGAACTGAAGGTTGCATATTGAAACATTTTCCTTTAAGGAGACGCGATAAAGATTCTTAGTACAAGGGCACACAATGAAACCATACAGAACGATAGGTATCACACAGGCAGAGCAGCATTTCCAAATAGACTTATGTGACTTTAACCTTTCAAGTTTCATTTTCAAGTGTCTAAGGAATTTTAAATGCAAGATTTAAGACTGCTAATTTTCTTTGGGTCCTCTAGCAAATTATACCCAAGAAATTAGGTGTTCTTTCCTAGAAAGAACATAGAAACATTCATTGGCAATGAAAGGCAAGAAAATAAAACCACACAGCGACATTTATATGAATATATCTGCACTTACATTCGTGTGTCTAAACAAAATGTATAATTGACTTATGTAATTCAGTGCATTAAAATTTCATAGTAGAAGACTAGGAATATGCATAAAAGAACAGGATAAACCCAGTAAGATGTAACTATGGATAATGGATAATGATATTTGTCACAGTTACTGCAAGAAAGGAAAAATGTTGCATGTCAATGTTGTAATCTGTTTAGTGGTAAGCGAGCACAAGCAAGCCGAATCCTCTGGCACGTAATGCGGGCACAAACACAGCAGATGACAGAACCATGTACATTTGGGGAAGGAGAAACAGTACTTTACTTCCTCCTGAGCAAAAAAGCTTGTTTTCCCTCAGAGGTCACTACCAGAAATTCCTTCTCCCAAATGACACGCTATTTTACATGAAACAAATGGGTCGGGAAGGGTGTTGTCATGACTATGTCACTACAGAACGTTAAACATGCCAAGGTTTCTTTTTGGTAGCAAAACCTGAGACTGAGACTTATGGAAAATATAACCGGGGAAGTAATGTTTGAGGCTTGGAAATTGACTGATTATGTTGGGTTAGAAAATGATGTATAAAAACCCAAAACATTGCAGGTTAGTCATGGGGGCTGGACATCAGAGCTTACTTAGTTCAGTCAAGAAAACTGTCTAGGTAGAAACCCATTTTTTGCTGTTTATCTCTGACTGATTAGGACAGATACACTGCTCCATTGGATGGTGTGAAGAACAGAAATTTAGATTATGCAGGGCTAAGACAGTTTGATGAGCGTAAGAATGAAATATAAATGAGGTAAAGCAAACCGTGGTTTTACACGTGACTGTTGGGCATCCTTGGCTGTTCATTAGTAAGGGTGAGGTATTTGCAATATAAATAACCTCCTTTTATAGACAACTTATTACACAACAATCAAGTATCATACTTCTTGCTGGTGGAAATTGAGAGTGGAAAAAAAAAATCTTACTATGATCTGATCTAATACTGTATTTTTTACTTTCAGGTTATTAAAAGGGAAATTATAATCCTCTAATATAAGTCCTTGCTCTAAAATTCCAAAATGTAATAAAGTACCTCTCAATTTAAAACTTTAACATATCTATAAAATAATTTTGTATCTATTCTAATGTAATATTAGAATATTTAGGACCTATTTTATTTTAATATTAGAATATACGAACATAAATTTGACTAGTTTTATACATGCAAAAGGACAAAAACCTTCTAAAATCTTTAACAATTAAAGTATTAGAAAGTGAAAGGAGAGCATGAGGTGTAAATACTAGTGTTCTGCATACCATTAGAGGTGATAAATAATATGAGCTAACATGTTACACAAACATGACTTGCAGAGACTTATTTTAAAACAATTGAAATTGTCCACTTCAAAATCACATTGATCAGAGTATTCAAGGACAGAAAGAACCAGGTATATCACAGGCCCTTATAACTGTCTCAGATTTAAATTTAAATGTTTTATTTGATTAAAGAATAATCTGTACCTGATTAAAAGACAGATCCAGATTTTATCCGAGTACCAGAAGGAATGCAGAATTTATCATCGTTCTAGGGAGTTTGTTCTTATAGTTGATCTCATCATGAAAAATACATACTATATTTACATTTTGAAATCTCTGGTGGCAATCTCCAGAAATACAGCCTACAAAGTCTTACACTGAAAAATTCACTAGTGTCTGATATTTTCCTTTTACCACCTAGCTAATCGTTTTAAATACTTAGATATCTTCTCCAGTTTCCAAGCACTTAGAGCTCTTTTCTGTAAATTTTCTATTTTTCGGTTTTATTGTATCGTCTGGGCATAAGGAGCTGATACAACATTCTTTTGTCAGCTTTATCTATACCACACGTGAACAATTTAATCTCTCTTGTCCTAACCACTACTTATTTCTACATAAAACAATTAAAGAGAACTACCATTTTAAATGCAGCATGGTTGTGTGTGTGTGTGTGTGTGTGTGTGTGTGTGTGTGTGTATCAGAGTGACTTACCTATCCATTTTACGGCCTTTTATTTATTTTCAGAATGGTTGTTTTCAAGGGTACAATCCCAATTTTGAAAGTGCTGCTTATGTATCTAATTTCTAAGCATACAACTATCCAGGCAGCTATACAAAAGCACTTACTTTTATCAGTCAAACTTTTAACATTCTCAAAGAAAGCATTCACATTTGTTTGACAAGACTTTATCTTCCAAAACCCTTCTGCCTTGAATTCTAGCAGTAATGGTCTGTATTCAAAGTTTTTGAACCATTATGTATAGAAACCCACCTCATCATTCTATTAGCTTCTCGTTTACAACATGGGTCACGTTGCTTTGGTTTCTATTTTAATTTTTTTAAGCTTTAATATTACATTCACTGCATCCAGGAGTTTCTAGAGTATTCCAAGATTCCTCTAAAATGAATACAGTATATACCTACTTCTGAATTCAGTTCACCTGAATCAGCTGCTTTTGAATATTCATCCATAAAAATACTGCCTAATGCTTTCCTTAGAAACTAATTGCTTGGAAAATACTTCACCATCATCATGGAATACAAGTGCACTCTCCTACTTCTTCCCCGAAACAGAAAAGAAATAGATATTGAACACCACCTTTTTTTCTCTCATTAGTAACAATTTGATTTTCTTAAACTTTCAATGGTGTCATTTGTAGATACAAGGAGATATTCCTTTCTTCTTGAATATATGTTCTATTGTCCTTAGCTAAGCCAAGGATTGTTCCTTGGTCTCACTTTCACTATATGTTTTAGATGCTATTTCATATCAAATGATATTTGCTTTCCCACTTTTTACACCGTGATATTATATACACCTTTTTTTTTTCTTTTTTTTTTTTCCTAACTGGTGTCCTCTTTTTGTCACCACAGTTGGGTTTTTAGAAGTTGCTTTTCTCATTCATGGCTCAGTGGCTATTTGGCTAGCTCCCTAAGCTTCCTCTTCTTTAATTTGCCTTTCAGTCACAATCTCATACCCACTTACACTTTTATCTCCAAAGAACATCATTCAGAACATGTTTAACTTTGAGAAATTAGCCTCTTTGAGGTATCAGTTCTCCACATTATTGCTAAGGACCTTCCTCTGTTTACCAACAGTAAGTACAAGCAACTTAAAACCACTGGTCCCTAGGCAACTGTAAACTTCAATTACAATGATTAATTCATCTTTATCTAGCCCAATAAAGTCCAAAGTGGAATGAGTGCATGTAGAGTATCTAGCTATACATCTCCTAAATTGAGTTCCCAAATAGCAATTCCATTTTTCTTCAGAAGAAGGGAATTTAAAAAGAAAAAAGAAAACAAAACCCACCACCGAAAAATCACACAGTTTAAGTTCAGGAGAACAATTAGTCTAACCATCTTTTCCCCTATAGCTATAAATGAATTGTCTAAATATTAAACTTCAGGTCAAAAATTTGAGTGTGTGAATATTTGTTTGAAGACTGGGAAGTCCATGAGCAAGGAAGGGATTACTAGGACTTGAAAAACAAAGTAGCTTTAAATATCAACATGATGAACATTACAGAATATAGTTCCTTTCTGTGGCAATTTAGTTTTTCAAAACTTCATTATATAGATTAACCCTGTGTGTATATATATATATTTCTGCAAACAGTTCATTTTAGCAGCTATTTAGCTGCATACGCTGGAGCAGTACAGACCACGTCTGCAAGACATACTTGTTTCAGATCAAGAGTGCTGCATGTAAAAAAGTATAACAACTGGTTTAATTTCTTGACATGAAGCCCGTAGTTACAATAATTTCAGAAGGCAAAACAAAATAAACTAAAATGAAAATGATAGCATCTATTTGAAAAAGCAGTAGAAACCCAAACATTTTCTTTTCCACCTATAAATGTCAAATGTCTATCATTATATCAAACTTCCAGTCATGATATGTATTACTTTAGACAAGTAATTTTTAACAGTTAAGGTCTCTTTCAGTTAATTTGTTCAGATATCTACTGCAGACATCTCTTTTATATAAGAGCCTTCATCTTTAAATTGTGCTCTTGTTAACATCAGTTTTGACTATTAGAGTGACAGATAGTTTCCACTGCAACTTCTTGATTTCATAAGTTCATAATCCTGTGAAACTTTGAAGCTAGCCTTTTCTAAATGTGTTTTGTGGTTGTTTTTTCTCTGAAGTGTGTATGGTATTCTAAACCGCTCAGTAGGACCATGAAATAGCATCATTTATTCCAGTATGAGCTGCAGAACAGGTTCTAAAACCATGTAAGAGCAGACAGGACCCAATCAAAGACACCTCTCATCCAGTACCCCTGCTAGTCAAAAAGCTGTTTGATGTATAAGGTGATGTCTAAGCATAGACAAGCATATAGTGATGAGTTCCTGGGAAACCCTCCCAAGATCTGGCACTACATGGCTCAAAACTGAGCTGGAGTCAAAGATGTTACCTATGTTTCTATACCCTTCACTGTACTCTTCTTCTTAAGGTCATTTAATCACAGGTATGTTGTCAGCAGTCACCATGTCCTGCTGTATTGTATCAACTGACCTGAAAGCTGCAGCAAATGCCTTTCACTTTCAGTTATTTCCCTATTCTAGGGAATTCTAGAAAGGTTACCTTCATCTTCTCCTGAACCTTTATATCAATGAATCTTTCCAGGCACAAGACCCTTTTTGTGCCTTGCTTAATAGGACGTAAGCTTTTATCTCAGTATTTACACTGTCATTGGGAAGTACCCAAGTGCTGAATAAAATGTATGGCTGGGAGAAGATGTGGTTATTCTGAACATCTGTGCTACCAGATATTTTTTTAAAGACAATGTATGGTGGGAAAGGTTCAACTGGCAGGACACAGGAGGGGTCGGGGGAGGGGGGAAATGTTCTGTTGAAGCACTGATTCACTCCAAATCAGGACAAGTAAAAAGCACGCTGCTCAGGGTCAGCTCATAAACACATCGCTTGGAAGCTTTTGCCCTTTAGCTCTACATCTCTGACCTGGGCAGGGCTAATACCTGGACATTTGCCAGCAAATCATGACAATTGCAACATGGTATTCAAGCATCCTCAAAATAAAGAAGTGCTATTTTCAGCTCCCTCTCTGATATGCACATAAAGTTACCAATGTGTCGGACGCAGGTGAAGCAGCTCTTCCCGGGTGCTGAAGGACACAGGTGTCATGGAGCCATACCTGAAAGTTTTAGTTACTGTAATGGTAATGGCACATGTGACATCCCTATTTTTCATTGAAAGGAATCATAGAATATCTTAAGTTGGGTCATCAAGTCCAATTCCCCACTTCTTGCAGGACTACCTGAATCTAAACCATATGACTAAGAGAACTGTTCAGACACTCCTTGAACTCTGACAGGCTCAGTGCTGGGACCACTTCCCTGGGGAGCCCGTTCCAGCAGCTGACCACTCTTGCAGTGAAGAAGCTTTTACTAATATCCAACCTGAATTTCCCCTGACACAGTTAATTTCATTTCTTTGTGTTTTATGGCTGGTCACCACAGCGAAGAGAGATCAGCACCTCACCCTCTGCTGCTCCCCTTCAGGAAGTTTTAGGCTGTGATGAGGTCAGAAGACGCAGATCTTCTTAGTTACCAGAACAGAAATAGATTGCAAGCAACTTCCACTACTAAAGGCAGCTGCTCTTTCTTATTTTATCTAGAAGCCCTGGACCTCACCTGTGGTTGTATGCTTCCTTACAAGAAATCATTTCCCCCTAACCAAACAGGAAAAGTAAACCGCAGTCAGACCCAGAATTTATTCAAATGTATTCATATCACCTGAATTTGAAGGTTTAATTTGCAGGGAAGTAAATAATCTTCCTCCAACACAATGTCTTGAGAATATCAACATTTCCTTAAAAGGCTACAGATTTTGTTTCTCTTTTCCAGTCTTTAGAATGGTTTTTCCTTCTTCCAGATCTACTTATTGGTACACATTTCTTGCAAAATGTGCAACATTAGCACACTTCTCCTAATAAGCTATATATATTCATCTGTATTTCCAGAAACTGGGGAACAAGCCAAAGACTAAATTCTCTAGTAGCCCTTGGACAAGCTAAGCTAAAAGCAATGCTTTGCTTATTTGGTCTGAGAAAGGGAGAATTCCTACCTTTTCTTGCCTTTGAAATGCTTGCAGTAGTAAAATATTCCAAATTCTATTTCAAAACCTATTCATTAAATCTCTATAAGACTGCAATAATTAGGTAAGATTTCATAATATATTAAATGTTATCTGGCCATAAATTTAACATGCACTCGTGTAGAATTCTTCATACGTTGTAACATATGCCAGCATCTGATTTTTGACACAATTTTAAAACTCAAACTGTCCAATACATTCTTGCTAGTTTACTCACAGCTTTGCCTGACATATTTATAAATTGTGATCAAAAGCATTTCAGCTACCTGAAAAGAAATTGAAAAAGGAGTGAAAAGTTGCCTGTTCAGCTGTGGAAGAAAAATTCATCTTTTTTGTAAGAAGCTTCCTGCACAGATAAAATGGCTGAGGGTAGAAAACAGTGCTTGTTTTGGAGAACCTTCTTACTGATGAGCTCTCTCTCTTGATAATTAAAGAGAACTTGCTCAGATTTGACTGATTTGAATATTTGAAAATATTAAGACATATGCTTAATTTTCTGCTGAGAACATTAGTTGCATTTCTGAAGTAACGTTCACAGGGTGCACATCAGCAGCTATATATATTATTAGCAGCTCTTTAAGCCTTTAGAAGTCGGATTTTAAGAGTCCAGACCGAAAACCGACAGGTATATTCGAAGGAAGAAAGCTTGTTTTAAGGTTGTCTCAGTTGGTTGGGTGACAGTGGGGACTGCAATTTTTTTCTTTTTTTATTTTAGCAATCTCCATTTGAAACACTTTAAAACACCAAGATGCCAAGTGTGAGATCACAGGGATTTAAATGATGAAAGCAGCCAAATGAAGGCAAGTAAACAATGCAAGATGAAATTTTTAGAAAACATAACTTTGCTTTCTCTTTTTCCTTTTTGCTTTTATGCCTGCTTCTTTTTTCTGCTGTTTTTCTTAATTTTAGTTATTTATTCCTGGCCTCCTTGTATATTTCTCAGCTATGGCTCCAGAACAATAAGTAACATTCTGCTTGCATAACTCAAGTAAACGGTCCATTAAGTAGCCACTAAATTCATTATTAGCTTGAGTTAGTTGAGTCAAAGTCCCATTGAGGTAGATCCACCTGCCCAAGGAATTCATTTTGGTGGAAGCAGATACAATATGCTAGTATATGATCAGTCCTGTTAGGGGCTTTGGTGGTTTTAGATAGTGTTTTCTTTTCTTAGAATCTATATAAGGAGAGGAGTCTCAGTTTAGTCATAAATAAATTGGTTTTTAAAGATATGTGGAAATTTCAAAAAGTGTATTACAGTATAAGTGTCAGACTAGATTTACTGAAATGAATGAGAGTCTTTTCACTGACTTTGACAAGTGTTCTTGTAGGCCCATCTTAAAATAGTATCTTCATTAACCTCACATATTTTGAAAATACAGTAGTTTGTTCCAGTGGAAGACACTTTGTGCTCTTCTGAACCAATGTTGGCTGAAAACTGAGTGTTCACAGATTAAAATAAGTCAGACAGTCAACTTCTCAAATATTGCTCACTAAATCCTACCTAAAGTTGGTGGCATTCTTTTGGGCATGGAATGCATCTGTCATTTGCATTTCATTGACCTTGACACTTACTGGTTAGAGATGAAACTTCACCTATACAAAGCAAGCTGCTTAAAACATTTAAATAGGGGGGTTTTTAAGTGCATTTCACTTTTAATATCCTACTGTTCTTCTTCCATTGAGAAAGCACTGCCTGAACCCAAAGGGATTTCCACATCTAGCTTTCATGCTTTTTGTTGCTACATGGCAGTGACCGCTAGATTGGCAAATAGAAAAATTGCCTTTGAGAGATTTCTTTAAGGATGTTAAGAGCATGAACTTCATTCTTTTTAAGTAGCTTCTTAAATAAATGCTTCAAAACAAAGTCAACTATTGATCCAATTCTTTGAATAAAATGTTCTCCCCATTTGACAACAGGATTTACTACTGAAGACAAAATGTACATTAATCTTTCTAGTTTATTGTCTTTGGTTGACAAAGGTAGAATTACAGAGGTGCTGCACAAAGAAAGATTTGTATCCTCTGTTTGAAATGACAAATCTACATAAATTCATTGACAGACTTAGGATAAAGCAATCTTTACATCTTTATGTCACGTGAAGAGAAATAGGGATATAATTTATGCTTTCTTGTGTAGTAATATCATTGAATGAATAACTGTTTATTATCTAAGCACATTTGTGATTTCCTTGTTTGTTTATTATAGAGCTTTGAGCAATTTTTTTTCCCCCTTGAAGTGAAAAAGAGCATCTAGAATATCTATTTACTTCCAGGGAAGGCTGGAAATTTTACGTGGGGAAGCCCAATCAAATAAATAACACACACAACACTCCCCCCCCCGGCCCCCCCACCCCACCCACCCCCATACCTGGAAGAGTTTCTACCAACTTCACAGATTTACAGATTTTACACTTCTGTCTTTAACCACTGGGACATGTAATTTGAACCCTAATTTCTAAAGGGGGAGGGTTGGAAGAGAACACAAGAATGTCAATATTCTCTCTGTCACGTGTATATACAGCAGGATAAAAACAGCCACTGTGGGACAGAAACGTTTTTTTCCATTGACAGCTGCAATGAGAAGCCGAGCTAAGACGGATACCGCAGGAGCAGTGAAGGGAATCCTTCATGCAGTCTCACCTCCGCAGCTTTTAACTTATGTTCCCTTTCTTTACGATAACCGTAGTGGTGTTACACGGCCCTAAGGAACTGACAGGTGAGACCTGCTGTGTTGCTCGAGTTGCATGCGGATTTGGGGGACATGGCGGGGAAAGGGCAATAAAACCAGAAAGCACGGGTTCAGCAGCCGATAAGACAGAGGTGAAATAAATCTTGCTCTGCACTGGTCACGCATAAGCTACAGCAAAACCTAAAAGCGATGCGCACAAAGTACACTGCGGCTAGCGAGCCTGGAGTCTCCTTGAAAACAAGCTCCGTGCAACATTACCGGAGACACACGTACGTAACCACACACAGAGGCACTTAGAGACACACGAGCGTGCCCGTACGCGCACACGCCGAGAGGCATACCCTCCAGTGCACGCCCGCCCGCTCCCGACCGGGGCTGCCGGGCGCACGTTCCCGGCGCCGCCGCTGCAGCACCGCGGCGAAGCCCGCTCCCGCCGCACCGCGGCCGCCGGGGCTCCCCCGGGCGGGGGCCGCTAAACGCCACCGCAGGGCTCCCCGGGCTCCCCGCGGCAGCCGCCCGGTAGGGGCCGGCCGCTCTCCTTCCCGCCTCCGGTCACCAAGCATCCCCCTGCCCGGCTGGCCCGTCCCTGCGGTGGCCAGGGCCAGGTGGGGATCACGCTCCCGCGCCCCGGCGCGGAGAACGGGGCGTCCGGGGCCACCTCCCGCCCGCTCTCCGCTCTCGCCCGGCAGCTTGCGCGGCGGCTGCCCCGCTCCCGCCCGCCTCCGCGCCCGCCTCCCCGCGGCGCGCCCGCCCCTCGCCCGGCACCCGGCGCTGCCGCCGGCCGCAGACCAGCCACGGCCGCGCTGCGCGGCGCGGAGAGATCAGAGCTGGCTGGGCGGTGTTCGGCCGGGGAGGGAAGGCCGGGGAGGGGGAGGGAAAGGGAAGTGGAAGGGAAGGGAAGGGAAGAGAAGAGAAGGGGGGGTGTGAAGGGGGAGGGGGGGGGGGGGGGAGAAATCAAATAAATAAATAACCTCCGCACCAATAAGAGAGGCAGCGGCTGCCGAGCAGGCTGGGATCGGATGGGAGAGGTCCTTCCTGGGCTGTATTTGTTTGTTTGTGACTGGAGCTGCAAAGTTCAGAACCAAACGTGTTGCTTTCCGGCGGCGGCGACCGCCCCATTTCACCTGCTCCGCTGACGGGGTGCCTGCCCGGCCCGGGGCGGCCCCGCCGCTCTGCGGGCCCTCTGCCTGGCATCCTCCCTGACGCTGGGGCCGAAGGACGGGAGAAGAGCGCGGGGCTGCGTCTCTCGCCTGCCCGCCTTCCCCTCCGCGGCTGCCGGAGGGGCAACGGACAGGTGAGTGCCTCTTTCCGCACTTCTGCCCAGCACGGCTCGGAGGGTGCCTCCGCTCCGTAGTTGTCTGCCACTGCGGGAGCTGCTCATTTATCAAACTTTGCCTCCTCTTGGCTCCCGCACCCCCTGCCTTGCCATTTGCAGGAGAGCGAGTGCTGGGGGTTAATTGTTTTTGCGCAGAGGGAAGCCGGCGTGGTGGTGTCCCGCTCTGCGGAGCGCAATTCAGCTCTCATTGGAGAGGGGGCTTGTCCGAGCCGTGCCCCCCTTCTGCCGCTCGGGGCTGCCGCCCGCCAAGAGTTCGTACCGCGGGCGCGGAGGCGGCGCGGATGCCCGGCGGAGAGAAGTTGGGGTTTTTTTTGCCCTGGAGGGAGCCTAGGGGCCCGTGCAACAGGCACCGTCCTGCGGAGCGAGGGAGGGAGGGAGGGCGGGCGGCGGAGGGGCGCCTCGCCCGCCGGCGTGCCGTCACCGAGCGGACCTCTGCCCTTTTAGGTAATTTCGCTTTGCTTCCAACACCTCCAAGGATTTGCCTTGCTGGGAGCCTGTGCCGTGCGGCTGCTTCGGGGCGCCGAGAAGCAAGCCTAGGAGGCACGCCTCCCGCTAAGAAGGAGAGAAACTTGCCGCTCCGCATGAGGGACGGACGGGCTGTTTTCACCTGCCTGCGCGGAAGATGCGCGTTGGGGCGCCCGGCGGCTCTGCCTCCCCGCCGTGGGGGCACTCCCCGGGGAGGGAGGGCCGGAGAGGGCTGCGCGGCGCTGCGCGGGGCGCGGGCGCCCGGCAGGTGGAGCCGTGGGGAGCGGCGGCGGTGATATATCTCGGCTTAAGAAGGCGTTGCAAACGGAGCCCAGTAGGCTCCGTCGCGAAGCGGCCCGGTGCCCCCTGAGCCCGCACCTCCGCGGACGGAGCTGATCCTTGGGTCGGATGCGGCGGGCGGTGAGCGGGGCTGCGCCGGGCGGCTGCGGGTGCGCGCCTTCCTGTCGGGGCTGCGGGAGGCGGGCGGAGGCGGCGTGCTTCGGCGCGAACGGTACCCTTGGTCGCACGCCTGTTTCCTACCAGCGATTGTCTTTCTGGTTGTCACTGTGTACTTGGAAAAAAGATGACATTCTAGGGGTAGTCTGTCTTAATTATCACAGAATGTATAAAAGCGTAATTGCTAAAATTATTCAATAGCGGTTAACAATTAAAAGATTATCCCAGTACTCTGCAGCTAGCAAGGAGCAGACTGTACTAATTGGATAGTTAATGACATTTAAATAGGCAGCCTTTCTTAAAATAGTAAGCTCCACTCTTCCAGGGAACTGAATAGGGTGCTAGAATATTTAATAATTATATTGCAATGATGGTAACACTTCTGAAAGGGCTCTGATAATTAAGTTGTTAGCTTGGCCAGCAGCACTGGGACAGACTTTACAGTTTCAGAGCGTCAGCTAGGAGAGGGCTGGACATTAATCATTTTTCCTTTGATAGGTAAATATAGTGATTCTGTGAAGACACATCGAAGGGGAGGCAATATTTTACATATTGCCCAGTGAAATATTCCATCTTTTACTGACATTATTTGACTGAATGGATAGTTGAACTTGTGTTTTGCATCACTTGAGTTTTATGTCACTTTCTGCCACATGCACTGATTGGAAATAGTCATGGTTTAATATTGGGAAGACTGGATCGGGGATGGCATAAAAATACTCCTTGTCAACCTTTTAAAACTAAGCAGCTGCCATAGGGTCTGGAATATTTTTTTTTTTTTTTGGTAGTAATAACATGCCAGTTTGAACACTGTTCTTCAATAACAAAGTGATAAATAAATCAACTTCTGTGTGTTAAAGATTGTTTTCTAAACCTTGGTCTCCACCTCTCATATTTCTTGGATAACTTGAAAATGTGCTATGAGAAACTCACAGAGTAACTGCATTAACTTGTTGCATTTTGCTTTAAAAGTTTTCTCAGTGTAATGTGTAATAAAGCTGGCAAAACAAGAAACGACACAATGTAATCTCACGCTTGCTGTATTTTTTTTTCCGCAGATAAAATGTTTCCCACTATCTTAATCAAAGACATATACTTAAGGAAAATGCCAGAAATGGAATTAAATAGGAGATTAAATTTAACAAATTAAACAAGAGATTCTATTTTAAGTACTACTGAAGACAATAACACATAATTAAAAACGTAAATGCACTTTTATCTACCTATGCTTTATTCGGTCAATCTTAAGTTTTGTCATCAGCATAGTTTTCTCTGAGGTAAAAAAATACAGGAATAAATGAACTCCTGAAACACTGATCTAAATACTGAGAGGGCTTGGGCTATGTGTCTCTCGAGTCCGTGAGAATGCTGAGCTTCACAGAAGTTACATTCACAACTGTAAAACTAGTCATTTTTTTTTGTGTCGGATGCTACAATTGTCACTTAGGAATCCTTTTGTGTTGTATCCCAACCTTGCTCTTTTCCCAATTATAGATACATTTCTCAAACACTTTCTTTATTCTTGCATGCCAAAATATTAAAACATTTCTAATGAGTGTTGCTGCTAACTTGTGAAGCTGAAATCCATTCTCTCAAAATGTTAGTTTGAGTGAAGATAGGGTTGGAAGTTAAGATTGGATTTCCTCCAAAACAAACGTATGACTTTCCACAGAGCTGATAAATAGATAGCTGAGTGTGTTATCAAAGATTTACAAAACACTGATGTCTTGACATCTGGGTTTCTGGAGTGTCTTTGATAAAACATGGAATGTGATAAAATGCTCAAGAGAGATTTGGGGATTTTTTTGAGGGGGAAAAAAGCCCAACCCCCCTAATAGAAGGGTTATTTTAAATGCTTTCCATGACATACTGGATTGTATAAGCTGTTTTGGGGAGTTGTGTTTTTGTGTTTTCCATGTATTAATTAAGATTATAGCAGCACAAGTTTTATAAGAAAATGAACTCTGCTTGAAAAATCCTCTTACTGAAACATTACAGAAACATTCAGCTTTTCTTTTGAGAACATCTATGTATTTTTGCACCCGATTTTTTCCCCAACTCTTTATCGGTAAATCTATGCAAGAAGATTCGCCAGCATTATTAAGGATGTTTTTCTGTATTTCTTCCAAACTGTACCACTAAAAGTCTTTCTTTCATCCTAACATTTGCAATACTAATGTTGAACTTAATGTCCTTTGTAGGTTGAAAGTACCTTTCCACTGATCTGACACTTCCAGAGGATACAATCCAATGTTTGACATGTAATTTATCTAGAAAGGTTGTATTTACTAAACTCGCATGTCACTATGGATAAACCCCACAATTTTGATCTTGAAAAATGCAATTTTAAATATTTGGGAAAGGGAAGGCAAAAGTTTTTCAGTTCTCTAATTACCATATTCATATTGCTTGTTAAATGAGGAAATGTCAACTTCTGGGCACGTGCCTTTGTCAGAACAGGAAAATACCCTGTGGTTGACATTGAAGCTACAGCATACGTTACAAATCACTGCAGGTAAAACAAATATTTAAGACACAGAGATGCAAAATATTTGTTAACTCATCCAAGTGAACAGGTTATGAAATTCAGTAGCTGAGAATATTTGTAGTATAGCTAATAAAATAATAATAATTATCTGTGATAGATACTGGAATCAGACTTCTGGAAGCCAAAACTTCTGTTTTTTAAAAAGTACACTGGCTTCATAGATGTTGACTTTTTATAAGGTTATAATAGCATTTAACTGTATTAAATATAGCAGTTGAAGCTATAAACTAATAAATTCTATAGGCTTAGCAGAGTCATGGTCTGCAAATTATCGGAATGACTAAAGCATTAAATTACACTTTTATTTGTGCAATAAAGATAATTTCATACAAGACTTGACTTGCAGCTCTGTTACATTATGAATACGTTTGTATTTCTGAAATTGCATTCTTTCATTCAGGTCCATAAAGAAACTAAGTTTTACACATGGATCTGTTACTTCTGGACTATGAATTTAACAGTTTAATGAAGGATACTAACGTTTTGTCAAACAGAGAAGGCTGGTCTTGGTTTAGCACACACACACATGCATATCTAAATCTGTGCGTATGTATGCTTGCTGAGTGAAAATCAGTCTTTTATTTAATAAACTTTAGCTAGAAAGATAATCTATCTGCTTTACAAGTTGTTTTAAAGATTTAAATTATCTAGTAATTTGTACCGCAAAGAATACATCTATTATCATGTAAGAAAATGTAAGAGACTTGGCAAAGATTCTTTTAAAGCATGTGAAGTGTTTTAGCTATAGCACATCCACAGATCAGCACGGGGTATTTGCAAATACTCCTCTAGAAACAAGAACGAGTCAAAGATGACACTAATTCTGTTAATTCAAATTGCATCTCTAATCATAAGCTATTGCGGTATAGTACCTAACGGCAGTCTGCCTGGGAGGTCCCCTGAAATCTAGAACTCTTGAGAATGTCTCTTCCAATAGCTGCTAAATGTTCCAGTGTTAATTAAGAGGTAATGTAAGTGGAATCGAATGTTATGACAGTGTAATGGTCTCCTGTTGAATATAAGTTCTGTGGCTAAGCAGACACACTTTCAGAAAACAAGCATATTTCAGCATTGTCTCCTCAGTAGGAAGCGTTTCTGCAAAAGCCTTAAATAATCCCCCATAGAGGTCTGTTCATTGCATTTCTACTGTAGCAGTCTGAGAGCAGCATCACTTTCCCTTCATTAGTTGAATGCAGAGTTGGTTTACAGAAATCTGTAGGGCCACAAACACGGGGCCTCTGCACTCCAGTCCTTGTTTGCACCGCTACCCAAGACTTCTGCTAGCAGAAGCTTTTATGTCCTCCAGGGGGAAGAGAAAGTAAGAAAGTTTAGCTGTATGCCGCCCTGAATATGTCTTCATGACTGATTGGCACTGCAGAGGGTGGACTCAATGGCCATCCCACTGTCCATGGTCTTGACCCATATGGAATAGTTAGAGTAGGAGCACTTTGAACATAAAATGGAAGTGGTCAAGTTGCTTTTCCCTTCTGATAGACTCTGATGCATTGACAAATTCTGTTCATTCAGAAATCATTCCACTTTTTAAAGTAGTGTTAAAAATCACTTTGATTTGTGATCAGTCATTCAGGCTGAAGAACTGTTCCCACACTGATCTCTGCCTTTTTATTCTAAACATGTTCTCCCTTGGGACAGACTAAAATTGTGATGTAGCCATAATGATGTTCAAAGGAACATCAACCATTTCCAAGGGCAGGGAGCAAGGCACAATCAGGGGAAGCCAGCCAGTATGGATTGAGCTCATAGTTACCCACTTGCAAAGTTGAGGAAGAAAGAAAGATGGAGCATGTGCTAATTGACAGTGGGCAGTGGCCCTAGGTCACAGCAGGAGTGAAGCTTGTTGAAGTCTGAACTCAAACACCTCCAACTCAGTTCTGAGAGACATTATCTTGGCAGCTAATTTTACTTTATGGTAGACTGACCATTATATGTACGATTTCAGATGAAAGCATTTGAACTGTTAACAAAATTATCTGAAATTGCACTGACTTATGCAGTGACAACCATCTAACATTATGACTGATAAAACCCATTTAGGCCCTCTTCCCGTGGACACTACATACATGTTTAATATGATGGCAAGCCCTGCTTGTATTTTTAGGACTACAACTTGATAGAACAAGAGATACAAAGCATCATTTTTATCAGAAGCAGAATCATTTTTATCAGAAGCAGAATCTGTTTAATGCTTTTGATTTTGGAAACTAACAACTTTAATTTTCATTTCGGTGGCTCTCCGGCTGGCAATGAGTCATACCTCAGCCACTGCCTATAGCACAGTTTTGCTCACCTACTAACCCCCGGAGATCATTGGGGTATAGCTTGTTCTTGGGCAGAAGAGATTACTGAAACTAATTTTATGATAGGCTGGAATAAAAGATCACATTCAAGGAACATACAAATCCTGTCAAGGTAATTTTTAAGTGTTTCTAACTATTTGTTGCAGAGAAGAGGATAAAATACAAGGTTGAGAATCAAAATGGACTAGCTGATGGTCTGAGGGGAAATCAAGCTTTGGAGGGAAGAGGTGATAGTTAATAGAGTTTTGTCCTTTTCTAATTTTTTTTTTTTTTATTTCTGCCAATCTGCTGCTAATTTAGGGTGTGGGCAGAGGACAGCCTGTGAATTACATAGTGTGGGTAAGAAGATACTGTCCATTCACTTAAAAGCTAGTGTTAATTTAATTGGATTTTTAGCTGCCTTTCAGACTAAACTGCACATGTATTCCTAGTCCATTGGAGCAGGAAGTAAAATATGCTCATTTGCAACTGCAAGACTAATTAATTTTACTTCACTTTGCAAAAGATTTATTGTGGCTTATGTGTCCCTGGGAAAAGGAGTTGTAGATGGTTGTAAAGTGCTGTAGCATTAATTTATTTTTTTTTAAATACAGATTGACTAGTTAGGGCTTACTTCAGCAATAGGTAGGATTAGCAGAACTGAAGCACAGGTAGAATAAGCGTTAGGTTACACCATCCTTCCTTATACTCACTAATAAATAGTTGTAACAGTGAGTATTCACTCATACATGCTTTTTGATTTCTCATGCAAAAACTGGGGAAGAAACTACCCAAAAAGAATGAGAGGAGATTGCATGGGACTGATTGGCAAACTAGCAGCAGCTGTTACAGCAATCAAGGGGGATGACAAATAGTCATTCTTTAGTAGGAACTGAAGGAGGGAGGATTGGATTTAACATGAAGAAGAAAAAGGAGGAGTGATGAGAACAGCTAAAGAAAGTTTTAAAATCCTACCTTCACAGAAGTTCTTGGGGCAAACTTTAGTCTCCTGAAGAGTACTGGATGTGCTGTAGAGTGCATGAAGTAAGTGTCTGAATCGCAAACAGAACATGGATTCTTTGGGTTTCAGCTAGGTGGGGGAGAACTGCTCTTTATATACACAGGGTTTACTCCATGCTATGTGGTCTCGTGTTCTTGGAGAACAGGAAAAGCTTTTAGCAATTTCTAAAATTTTCTGCCCTTGTTTCCTTTTTATAGACTTTCATCCTACTGTCTTTTTCTCTGCCTTTGTTTTCTTTACTTCTGTGATTCAAGAGCACGAGGATCTGAAGATAAAATTGACCTAAACTGAAAACTCCCTGAACCAGTAGAATTGACTGGGGCTGTGATCACACTCAATTTCACACTGCTGCTAGTGTCATGTAGAGTAATATTGTGAAGGATTCTGTCAATTTTTGGTTCAGCTGCTAGTTGTCATAATGGTAAAGAATCACAGGGAGAGTCGCTATCTTCAGTCAGTGAATGAGAAACTTTATTAGAGAAAGGAAAACTGGTATTTTCTCTGAAGCTTTCTTTTTTCCCTCATTATAAAGCTTTCACATAGAATCTTTTCATTTCCTGACTGAATATCTGCAGCTGATTTTCAAAAACTGTACATGACATTTGAAGTCTTGGCTCCATACGTATTTTTCTTGATGGAAAAGTTAAATCGTTCCAGCTCTTTGGCTATTCATTTCTACTCACTAACAACCTTCTCAGTTGAATTCTTTAGAGAACTATACACAACCAATCTAAACTGAGTAATTCCGTGCCACAAAAAACCCCCACAACCTATGAGATTTTTAACCATATTGAGTCACCACAGTGCCCCCAAATAGTTTTGCTGGTGCAAATGAGGGTGTAGATTAAGGGCATGACTTCCTTCAGGTAGGGAAGAAGAGGTGGGATCTGCTTTAGCCAGCCTTGCCGTGAGAATAAAAATCTGTAGAATTTGCACTTCATACTTACTATCATCTATACTCTGCAATCTGAAGGTTTTATGATGGTTTCATTACTATCTATAATCTGTGCTCTGCCATAACAGCTAGAGACCTAGTAAGAAAGCAGAACACGTACATTACATTCAGTATGGATTCTGTTTTATCCTTGTAATGGACATAAGATTCCAGAGCCTTGTCAAGATATATGCACTTGCATATACGGCACATTTAATAACATGTAAGAATATTTGTTCCTATTTAGAACTTCAGAAAATTTAGTTAAATTTATTCATGTTTGGTGGGTTTTTTTGTTTGTTTGTGTTTCTTTCATTCACCCATGTGCCACTATAATGTCTGTTCCTTAGTTGGGATTTCATAGCTTTCAGATCACATACTGAAGCTCTTATTTGCTATTTATGTGTTAATAACTCTTGGCACAACGTAAGCAGTGTGTGGCTATCTACAGTAAATAATTCTTTGCAAAGGAAACTTCCCATTGCTGCTTTTGTTTACTTGTCTTCCCCCTTGCTCTTCTATTGTAGTCTCATCTGTTTCTCAGGGGCAACTGTACTTCTGCTGTTACTGCAGTTATCTGCATTTACAACTTGGAATTGAATTCACTGTGGTCAGCCCCGACTGCGATACCCTGAGCTTTCCAAGTGGCTATCCCTTTCTCTGAGTCTTTGTCTGAGTCTGTGTCTTTGCCCTTTACCTCTCCACAGAAATGCTCCGAAGTTGATATTTTGGGAGCCAAATCTGAGTCTCACACAATCCTTTTTGCGAATAACCTGTAAGCCTGGAAAAAGATCTATTGTGGAATCTGTGTAGCAGCCCTTCTTTCTTATCTTCCTCATAGAAAGAGGAAAGCACGAGGAAAAGATGAAGTAACTAGATAGTGTTTTTAAGATAAAAAATACAGTCTGTAGCCTAAAATGATTTCTTCATTAGTGCACAGATTATGATCTGTTTAAGAGCTGTGCTCAGTGGTCACACTTTCAGAATAACGGAAGAAGCATACTGCTTGGGGTTTTTCTGAAAGCTAATTTGAAGCTAGTGAAGGAGAAGTGTTAGCTGCATGAAAAGCTTGTCAACTTACCCAGGGAAAAGACGCACACTGGGTAGAGAGGTATAAGGCTCTATTTCATCGCTGTCATTATAATCCATCTCGATCTTACTTTTGGGAGGCCACTTCTAAGTTTAATGTCAATTTGTGTTTTTGGTGAATACATTGTTTCTTTTTCTTCACTGCAGTGAAGATATCCTTACTTATTAGAAGACAGCATTTTTGAAATGCCTATCATGCTTGTAAAAAATACCTACAGTGAGAAAACCTATGTGGTTAAATGTAAGCTGTAGAAAATCATATTGCATGCTGCACTGCCAGTAATTTCAGCCCCGGTAAAACAAAAACCCCACAACCTACTCCTGAAGTTACCCTACATTTCCCTAACACGCCTTCAGTGCTCCAAGATGATGAATGAACGTCTTTACATGTCTAAAGCCTGCTGAGTCTGGACTCTGAGGGGATCCACAATAGAAGTTTAAATGTCAGTAGGAATTTTTTGTTTAAATGCCCTCAATAACCACAGTAAAAATACTGCTTCATGGGGATGAAAATGCATGTCACAAGCAAGATATTTCAGGAATTGTGCATTCAAACTGCTATCACGAGCTTCATTTTTACAAAACAAAAGCTTTCATCATTCAGTGAAGACAGTACTTTGTGCCATCTTCAGAGAACAATACCAAACCTGTCTGGCTGAATTCTGCATTAACCATCTTCTAAATGTTCAAGGGTGTTATGCTATGTAATGTGCAGAAATAATGTACTGGATTATAGCTGCAGTTCCTCAAAATCAAGAATCAGTCTGTTATCCAATATAATAATTTTTGCAGTGAAATAAAAGGACAGCTCTGTGACACTCTGCAAAGTAAAAATTGTACATACTTTGCTGTCTGTGATTTTGCTGCCACAATTCTCTGCTCCTCTGAACTCTTGACAAATGCTACCAAATCTACTGCATATTGTAAATATTACAGTGGTAGGTCCTCTCTATTTAATATTTTATTGTTTTTGCTGCTGTGAAAACAACTAAAGGCAAGTAGCTTTTTATGAGTAATTAATCTTAACTCACTGATAACTTAAGGGTTTACATGATTTGAGGGTTGTCACTGTGTAGAACACACATACTTTGTACACTGCTGGTTTGCCTGCTGGTGAAAAACTGTGTTGAAGACATCCTTCCTTTCACATTTGACATAATTATTGCATACTTTGCTCCTTTCAGTTTCTTTCTTGGGACTTTTCATTGTGTAACTCTATTTAAAAGAAATGCCATGTTTACTCAGGATATGTAATCCTTCTGTCATAATTAAAGCAAAGCCAGAAAACAACAATAAAAAAAGGCCATTTCTCTCTCTCTCTCATGTTTTTTTTTTAATTTGTTTTATGTACATATTTTATTAGGTTATTGGACCTGAAATCCCCTATGAAAGAAAATGCTGAATGTTAGACTATATCATACTGGAAGCTAAAGTTTTAGCTGTAATATTTTAGTGAACTTGACTCCCAGTTGAACAAACTGTATTAAAGGTTAGCAACAGCTAATGCTTTTGAAATAAAAATCTGCCATTTATGGTTTTATGTTGTGGTTTACAAAATGGGCATTCTTCAATTCTACTTGTTTATTTTGTATTGCTTGTTGGTATGAAGCTGAATAAAATAAACCCTCAATTTTGCTAATATTCATGAATGTTCAAGACAGAGTTAAAAACATGTAAATGAGAGCTTGTACAGAATAATTTTCGTTGAAGCTACAGCAGTATTGATCTAAGAATACATCACTTTCAGAGGTCTGAAAAATGAGGTATTTGGGGAAAATGGCATGACGCTGGTACTTGTTTGCATCAGTTCATTGTCATCTCTTTGGTAGTATCCATCATTTTGCTGCTAAAACCAAGATTATTTTGTGGTTCCTCTGGTTTATAGTTCTTAAGACATATTAGAATAAATTTAATTTAAAATCCTTCATATGTATTTCTGGCTTTGAGGGTTACCTTGTCCATGCAGAAATTATAACCTGCTCTGTAGGTGCAAAGGCTTTGGAAATAGTTGCTGGCAAATCAGAAAAAGTTAAAATCGCTCTCCACTTGAAGACCCTATTTTACATAAAGAGCAAGTTGGAAACAGTAACGTGCTAGTTTTCCATTGAAAAGTGGCTCTGAGGTGAGTGCTACTGAGTACTTAATATAACCTGCTGAGTACTAAAGGGTTATATCTCCATTCTTTGCAACTACAAGGAATTATAAAATTTGTGTGAGATCTTAAAATGCATGAATAGCTGGTAACATGTGAGTGTTGTTCAACTTAACTGAATTTCCTTATTTGTTAGCATATATATTCTTAAATGCTGCAGAATTTACTGTTGTAAGATGACTTGGACACCTCAGTCTTGTCTATTTTTTTCTTTTTTTAAAATATTTTATACCTACAGTTTCCTGCTGCTTGTTCCAATTTGGATTTAAATATAAAGCTTGGTATAGTTTCAAGGTGATAAGTACCTTGAAACCTGGTTTTTAGATTCAATTATCTGATTGTCTTTTTGTCCCATTTATCCTCAATTTTTTAATTTTCTGTAATAAAGTTGGTAAAAATTTTCAGTAAATAATTCATATGGTCTTTAAACTGGCAAAGGATATCTTCCTATTGTGTTTTATTTGTAATAACTGTAAAAATAAATCAGAAATAAAATTAATTAAGCAGAAATTAGTGTATTAATTTCTTATCACTTCAGTGAATTTTGTCTCTTCTCTAAAGTTAAATCTTCATGCTTTGAATTAGGTGTATAGTTGGTGAGAAAAGTAATACTGTCAGTGAATTTCAGATTCTAGTTATTTTATTCCTGTGCACTTTTTTGGGGGTAATTATCTTTTGGTCAGAATGTGAAAAGCTATGGAAAGAGTTTTATCATTGCTTAATTTTTTTTCCATTGTTTGATTATTTGATATACAGGAGGCCAGTGAAAGCCTCATTCCCTTTTATTATGTGTTAAAAGAGCTAAATATAACCTTTGTCACTGGCTCTGGAGAGCTCTTATACAAAGTAATTTTCTACTAAATTGAAAGCTTCTCATAGTCAATAATCACTTTATGTAATAGACATACATCTTATCTCATAGCTCAATTATCATATAAAGGTGCTTTATACTGAGGAATTTTCTTAGGTAAGCCAGTTGTTTGGTTGAAACCCAGAAATGTGGTGAATCAATTACTTGATACCCATGTAAAAAGCTTGTAGAAGGTAGCCGGGTAGTGACTGGCTCTGTAGTCGCCCCAGTCATTGATACTTACTTTATGGATTAACGGTAAAAGGGTTAGTGTGTTGGTTTGGGAAACTAATTTAATCTGTTTTACAATCTGAATGGCTCTGTCTCTTGTTTACTAGGTACCCTTTGTTGCTCTATAGTGTCAGTTTTAATGCTGCTTTACAAGATACATTTCTTCCTCTTTTTCTTTGCTTTCCTTATCCGATACTATGTTGAAGCCAGTGTGCAGACGAGCTGAAGATGCTCTTTCCTAATAGGCATTTGTCACTGGCTGCCTTTGCTTTTTATGGTCTGTATTTTCCTGCATGTACTGAGTATGGTAGGGCACACATTGAAATTCAGGGAAATTAAGCAGAAAGATAGAGCCTGCCTAGTTAGAGCTCTTCATGGAGAAACTGTCTGTCTTTTGAAGTATGGTCAGAGTACTACATGCTGATTGAGAGGCTGCAGCGAGCTGGTCAATTGACAATGCCAGGTGTACAGTCTGAAATCTCACATCTCCTTAGGGCTTGAAAGACTGACTCAGGGCTGTACATTAGAAGTATCCATTCAGGAGCCAAAAATCTGGCATTCTTTTTATAGGAGCAAACACTTAAGTGAGAGGAGCTTACTCTCTTTAAAAGGACAGTAATAGTGATTGCAGGCACCTCTAAGCGCTTAGAGCAGTTGCACACATAGTGGGAACACCACTCTTTCAGTCTGCTGTCTTTTGAAGAGACTTGAATTAATAACTCTGTGTCCTACAGAAACAGCAGGTTGGTGTATTACTGTGCAGCAAGTAATGTTGAGAGAGAAGTAGAAAGAAAACAAAGAATATTTCTTTGAGATGCAGTGAATAGGAGAGGAAGTCTTGGGTGTGCCATTAGATTGCTTTTACTTTTTTTTTTTCTTCCTGTTACACAGTTATTGGGTAAACAGATTAAATCTTATGAGCAGAAACTAAAATCCAGGTCTCAACTCAGTAAAGTTTTAAAGCTCTTGATCGCTAAGGTCGTAGACACACAGGCATTCAATGTCAGAACTGAATATAAAAGATCTGGCATTTAGCTATTGTTAGTGAATGTCAACTATTGTACCTGAAGAATGAATAGCTTTAGAAATAAGTTTACTGAATTATATAAACCACATTTCTATTTTCACAATATTCTTACATGCTTTACAAAAAGAGATTCTTTCTTTTTCGTATGTGTTAGCAAGTGTCACGGTTATAATTTTGGCTGGCAGAGAACTTTGGCAGAGAATTTGAATGGAATTCCAAGGTTCAAACAACTATGTAGATCAAACAACTGTATCTTACTAGGAAGAACATCAGGGAAATATTTCTGTAATGTTTTATTGTCAAATTACAATGTCTAGCAATCTAGAAGGAAAATTAGGACTGTGTTTGGGAGCTCTGTATAGTGGCAGTGCTATAATAAGCCTCTAAGTAATCAACACGAATACATTAAAAAAATATTGAATAGAAGGTGTAAACTCTGCAGTGCTAGTGTGTGTCCCCCTGACTAAAACACAGTGAGTAACGAATGCCTTCTGCATTTCAAAAGGGCATATGTGGGGGTGAAAATATATCTCCAGTCAATTCTCAGTCATGGCACATTCAGTAGAGTGTCTTACCCAATGTAATATCATTATTTGCTCTGTTACCACTAGTATATTTTTATTAGTCTTAAGTCTTTGAGTCTTAAAAGCTCCAGGGCTTTCTGCATCTGTGTGTACCGATTTTTCTCATGGTGCCAACATAGTTGTTGTCAATATTATCCCAGTGATGAACAGAGTAAATGAAATGGCCAGCTGTCTTTTTCTGTACATTTTTCCTTGTTTAATATTCTTATGAATATTCATAGAACTCCTTGATTCACTTTTTATCCAACTGTTTAACCTGAAACTACAGAATTTTTTAGTTCACTAAAAACTTGTTTGTTATTTGAAAAGAGTGATGTTATGGCAAAAGGTTGGAATGCTAATTGTGCTGCATTTCTTTGTGGTATAAAAATCTAGACATTTGTATGTGCTTAAGCTTCAAATATAAAGCAAGATGATTTTGTCTAATTACCAAAATGCGAAAGAGGTTCAGCTCATAAGCCATAACAAAACTGCAGAGCACTCTTTATTTCTCTTCATAACAGTAATGGACTGAACTGTGCTTTTAAGATGAATGAGTGTAGTCTTCATAAAATTCATCTGTCTTGCTACAGCCGAATGTGTGTAAAGTAAAACGATGACTTTGCATTTGTGTAGGGAGCAGGTATTAAAGAAGGCTTCTGAGGTATCACTAGGCTATAACCAGAATGATAAGTATTTGTAACAACAGTGGAAAAGTATTTTAAAGAATCAAATTTGGAAGTCTAGAAAATGGTTTCTTATTAGTGATTCAGATTATAAACTTTTTGTACATGAACATTACTCTTTCAGAAGGATTTAGCTAAGTGGGAGAGAAAAAAAATAAATCCCAAAACTCAGCCTTAAAATGTTACTAGCAAAGTGTGCCAGCCAGTTCAGTAGTGGCTAATGCAAGTTTCACACATGAAGACTGAAAACTGAAGATAGAGCAATTATTGCTTATAATTAATAAAAAGATCAACTACAAAGCGTCCTGAATATTAATGAGTCCAGTTACTACCTAAAGCTCCCTTCTTTACTTAGACTAAAGGGTGACTTTTTCAGGAGTATTTCCAAAGCAGTTCTAAGGTACTCTAAGGTGCCTCTGTCACAGCTTAGTTGTGAGGTTTAATAAACAGAGAATGTAAGTGAAATTCTGCTACACTGTGTGAAGAAAACATCAATTCTGTTGTAGGATAGAATCCAAATAACAGACCTAAAATTTTGTGAAGTTCTGGTGTATTTGTACAACCTACTTTGCATAAGCCAGAGCATGTGTGTGGAAAATCTAGCATGGTATTTTTAGGTTCATCTTTGACATAGTTTTACATAGATGGCAGTATTTGTAGTAAATAGCACTGAGGATCACGAGAGTCTAGAGCAAGATTGTTTTTTGATTAAATTGCATGTAAAAGTTAGTATACAGTATCAGTTCTATATCTTTCTTAAAGTGCCTAAATATAATATATAAAATTAAGTGATCATTAATAACG
The DNA here is from genome assembly GCA_020800305.1 of Porphyrio hochstetteri. Classification (NCBI taxonomy): domain Eukaryota; kingdom Metazoa; phylum Chordata; class Aves; order Gruiformes; family Rallidae; genus Porphyrio; species Porphyrio hochstetteri. Next base: position 32,407,154 of record CM036909.1, read on the forward strand.
CACAGTATTATTGTATATTATGTAATTGGAAATTTGCACTTCAAATACATAAAGTTAGGTTATTGGAAATCATGCTTTTCTAAGCATGGGCAGTTATTTTTTTCTGAAAAAGTAGACATGGCACTTAAGCCTCAATGTGCTTTGTTGCTTTGTACAAGTATCCTAATAGCTTTTATTGCGGATTTATAACTTATTGACAGAATCCCCAATAATTTTGGTATGTGCATATAATTTTACTGTTAGAATACAAACCAGTCAAACTAAATCTGTAAATTGGTATGCCACAAATACTTGCCTTATCTAGCATCGTGCCTATCATCTTGGGATGCTATTCAGTACTGAGGTCTACAACTCAGCAGATCTCAAGGAAATTACAGGCTGGGGACAACAGAAGAAAGGAGTGAAGTTTCATTTGTCATTTATAGTTCTAGGACAGTATATAGGACATTCCACTTTGTGCATCAGTGGTACACTTGAGTGCATATGCTGAACTTCAAGACAAACTTGTACTAAAAACATGCACTAACTTGCTGATACAAATGTGTTAGAGTAGCATCCTGTCATTATGGAGCTAGTCATGTTAAAAGACCAGGAAAACTGAAGAACTGAAGGAAAACCTTGCTGGATACCACTGGCTCCACTGACTCAAAGTTTTTATTGGCTGGGGGAATTAGCTGAAAATTTAGTTGTTCTGACCCGAATTTATGGAATGAAACAAGACTGGAGTATTGAAACGTTTGAAGAAAATGTTGCTGGATTATTTTATTTTTTTTTCTTCAACCTAGAGAAGAGGCTCAAATCCTAAGAAAGGGGAGGTAGACACAGTTTTCAAATACCTTAAAAGTAATTATAAAAAAAAAAAGACCCTGCATTCAACAGCAGGTTGGACCAGATCATCTCTGGAAGTCCCTTGCAATACCAGCTTTTCTGGGATTCAAGGGTGTAGTAAGAGCATTATGTTTTCCTTCCATATTTCTGCCTAGAGGAATGAGGAAACCAGAGAAAACGCTGAGTGTGGCTCAGTTTGGAATATTCTTTTGCTTGTGGTTCTTGTGTTCACATGCATCTTCAGCAAGTCTAGAAGTGACAATATGTTCAGTCATGCTGAATATAGTAAAGAATTATGTAGTATATGTCAGTATCCTATCGTATGCACTTTATCATTATTGTTAATGGGATACTCTTTATACAAGTATATTGAGGGGTGGAGGGGAAAAAGACAACCTTGATCATGTCAAATAGCAAACAGACTTATAATCAGGTAAACTGTATTTATTTTATCCTGGAAGAATTAATTAACTGCACTTAGTGTCTCAGAGTCATTATATATAACTTTTGGTTCAGGGCTTACTGGTAAATCTCAGTTTACAAGGAATGTATTCACTGTAGCTGTAAAGACTACTGTTTACACTGTGGAGTACTCTAAGGAAAGAACAAGGTCCCCAGGAAGATTGGTGTGTATACATACCCCTGTGACACAGGAAAAACATGGGTTTTGGTGGGGATCGGGTTGGTTTGGTTTGAGTAACTCTGAGGTGTGGTTTTGTGAGTGGGTTGTGGGGTTTTTTTGATTTTTATTTTTTTTTAATAATGAAAAAGTGTGTGAGATTTATTGAAGGTGAAAGAACTGTTCAGACTTTCAGGATTCTATGTTGCATTGGCTGTTTAGGGTGGTGCATGCTACATTTGGTGTGGTGGGTATCGATGCTGTCTGTCTATAGTGGACTTTGGAGGAATCTTGGTAATGGTACCTGGATTTCCTCTTAGAAGAGGCTAGCATGACTGAATTACTTTAAAATGAGATTACTAGATTACTCTAAAATGAACTCTGTATGAATATGAAGGTCATTCTACCACAACATGCCATCAGAGCAGACTTCCTTTGGTGTCCTAAATTTCAAATGTACTAAAAATGTTACAGGTGCATGTTACACACTTTGGGAAGTGGACTAACTGTTGAGGTGCAAGTGGTGTACAGGGACAGCTATGTGTGAACATCCAAAGAATCAGAGTAGGCCTGATGAGCTAGCTGTGGCTTGTTTGGGTGTTTTTTTATTTTTGTGCCTTCACAAGCAATTTGAAATGAATGCACATCACAAATCAGGCAAAAGATGGCTTCAAAATTCTCACTAGAATTAATGAAAGATCTTCTAAAGATGACTACATTTATCTTTTGGGGGTTTAGATGATTCAGTTTCCTTTTATCCGATCTTTATTTCTTTTGTTGTATGGTACTGAATTGCTTTTGTTTTCAGACTCTGGAGAGCTGGAGGAAGTCTGATTTATGCACTGTTTCTTGAATGGGTTAACTTAAGATGTAATTATGCGTGATAATGTTCAGATTTATTATACGAGTAGGTATGGTCCTTTCATTTCTTTCCCCCAAAATTACTACTGAGTGGTTGACTGAAATCATCCATCTGCCAGTTATTTCTTATGTAAGTATTGCAGGCCATCTTATATTAAGAAAGGCTTAAATATTTACTAGCTGTGTTAATCTTACTGTCTAGTACAGCAGTTTCAGGTGGTTTAGTTAAAAAAAAAAATAGTTATGACTACGCTATGTAATGGCACACTGACTATACAAAGGGCTTGTAATGCATCACTCTTGTGCTTATATGTATGTGGTGTTATGTATGGATGTTTGTGTGTCTGAGTGTGTGTCACTTTAAGTCTCTCTGTGTGTATATATATATATATAAAATGAAACTGCTATATACAGTTTTATGTAATTTGTAATTATTCCTAAAAGATGTCAACAGTTTCTGTGAGCAGTCAAAACTAGTAAAATCATGCCATATGCTTTCATCAGCCTGTTCATAAATTCCTCCACTGACACCCTTTAGTCAATAACAAATTATATACTTTATGAGCTACCATCAATGAGCACTGAGTGGTTCTTGCATAAAGCCAACTCGAATGATTCCTATGAAAAACTACCACTGTATGTGCCTCCATCAGAAGTTTTCTTCTGCTGTCTCTTACAATTCATTATCGTAAATCTGTAAATCAGAGTGGAGTGATACAATGTCTTTTCTCTGATACCATGCAGTTTTGCTGGCCAAGTTCAGGAGGAAGATACTATAATTTCTTTTTGACGGAAACATCCTGAGGGTGCACACTTAATCCATTGCAGTAAGAAATTGGTGTAGCTGTTTCCTGAGAGATTGTGATCAGTAGGGACTGCATTAATGTCCCTCAATTCATCCTTTTCTGTGTCTTCCGGAACCCAGATGTCAGATTTTAGACAGAGTTGTGTATTATGGTCATTGGAGGAAAGCCTGAAGAAGGTAGGCTGTGCATTCAGCCCTGATAGACTTCACCATATAAGAAGAAAAAACTGCTCTTGAGCAACTGAGGCTACTGCTTAGCTGTGATGGGATCCAAATAACAATGTCTCAGCTAATTATTAAAAGAAAGGATGTTCTAAAACTTGGGCTGCTCAGTGGTTGATACTGATATTACTTGTAGAGGAATAGTTTATAGGAAGGGTTGCTTCTTTTTGGTAAAATGAAAACATTAAAAAAAAAAGGTTAATTATACATGAAAAGTATTTTTTTAAAAACAAATAACCTTGAAACCCGACAATGGTTTGAAAATATCCTTCTGAAGATACAGATTTTGTATTTCTGAAGAAGGTATCACATGAAAAGGGAAAGGAATTTAACTTGATTAAATATGGACATGCATTGATTTATTTAGAGATAGAAAATAATTGAAAATTTTGTTTAAACAATACTATTTGGAATACAAAATAAGAACATAGCTTGGTAATTGTAAATGTGACTTGCCTCTGTAATTTTACTGATTTTAGTCGGAATTCTGAAAGGCTTATCTGCTTGGTTATCTTTCACTTCTAAAGGCAGAAATTAGAAAAAAGTGTATTCTTTCTGTGGGTGGTTGTTGCTGGTTTTATTTTTTTTAAGCAAACAGGAGAAATTCTATAAATACATATACAAGAGCAAGCTAGACTGGCAAGGAGATCTGAAGGGGTACTTAAAAGTTGATTGAAACACTGTATTCTCTGAAGAGAATAACTAAAAAAAGTTTGCAACAGTACTGAAGAGAATACTCAATAAATCAGTGAATATAATAATTCTTGAGAATTGCTGAGTTGATGTTTCCAGATAACTGTGTCTGGAGCTACTGCTTGATTTAGACTAGATAGATTTAGATACAAGGAAAAAATCCTTCACCATGAGGGTAGTGAGGCACTGGCACAGGTGTCCCAGAGAAGCTGTTGCTGCCCCTGGATCCCTGGCAGTATTCAAGGCCAGGTTGGATGGGGCTTTGGGCAACCTGGGCTAGCGGAGCGTGTTCCTGCCCATGGCAGGGGAGTGAAACAGGACTATTTTTAAGGTCCCTTCAAACCCAAACCATTCCATGATTCTATGAATTAAGCACACAGAGTTCTAGTTACGATTTAGCTCCCACAGTTTGTCCCACTGAGTGTAGTAGTGGCTTCCAGCATCATAGATAAAAGCAGAACATGTATAATTACAGAATAATCAGACACTTGTACAAAAGCTGTTTGGTCATTAGCTTACTCTTAAATGAAGAAGTTCTCTGAGAACTCTAAAACTTGTCCACCAGTTAAACTGCTCAGATGCCTGGTAGGCTGCCCTAGAAAAACAGTTTAACCTTTGGCATATGCTAGCAGTGCTTATGCTTCACTAACTCAGAAATTGCCAAGGATATGACTGCTGACCTGATATATCAGTTTAGTTGTTAGTAGCAGCTAATACCTTTTTTGTTATTCCTGTTCCTAATGTCATGTCAGGATTTAATGAAAAATGAGCAAGTGTATGGGCGTAATTTTACCCCCACTGAAGTCCACAGGAAAATTCATAACTTCTTTGAAGTTGGACTTATATACTGACTGTTTTCTTCATATCCATTGTGCTCTCACAAAGAATTATCAAAATATGAAAATGCTGTACAGTTACATAATGGACTTAATATGGAGCACAGCTGGACTATTTTGATCTTTTCATATTAAAGTTACAGCAGACTGCTAAATTGTAGGATGTTTGATTGTGGTAAGCTAAGTGGCAGTTACAGTGAATAGTATGCCTCTATCCTCCAACTTATCTATTTTCCCTCATCCTCTCCAGTTCTTCCTTTCCTTCCTTCCTCTTTCTATTGTGGAGGGTTGGCTTGCTTAGACAAATGACAATAAAGTTAGGACAAATCAAAGGAAATAATATTGTCTGTTCATTAGATAATGTCAGTCCAGATATCTGGGATTATTTTTCATGCATTCAGGCAGAAAGATCAATCAGAAGATGCCAGTTTTGCTGCCATAGTGTTTCATTTCCCTTCTAGATTCTATTCTGCTAATAACATAAATGTATATTGTTGTTTTTTTTCTTTTGTTTGTGGGAATAAATGGAGTATCTGGAATGCGATTTTAACTTTCCTGGGAACTTAGAAATTTAAAAAAATTTGTTAACAGTTCTTTTTCCTAACTTTTTTTTTTTTACAAGTTAACTGAGTAGAAAGAAGTCTTATCGGTTTATCCATTAAAGGAGAAGAGATGACACTTATGACAAATGATGGATATTTTTGTCTAATAAAAGAGTTTAGGAAGCATACTGAAGGTTTTGTGGTTTTTTTTTTAATATACCTTATAGGAGTAAAAATTTTCTCATTGAAGGAGAAAGACAGGTGACAAATTTGATCAGTCTTTTGTAGCTTTTTGTTCTGTAGAAAATAATGGGAGATGCCTAATGTTTTCAGTTTTTGATCCAAAGAGATGTTCAAGTTGTGAATTGACATCACTCTTGCAAGTATTCATCCTAGAACTGGCTGATACAATATCAAGATTCAAATCCTATGAAAGGCCTGTGCCAAAGAAAGAAGACTAAAGAATGGAAAAGTGTACGGCAGAAGGGACAACTAGAAAAACTAAATATTTTGCAAAAAGTGACTGCAGAAACCACAATAATTAAACCTCAATTGACTGTGAATAAGGTCTGTCTCAAAAATCTGTATCATTGCTTGTAGGTAAAGCCAGACTTGATGAGAAAATGGAATCCTAATCATCACGTGCCAGTAATACTCCCACTAGTTTCCTATGCTCTCCTGTCATTTTCTCACCTTTCCTGCACTTCTCCTTCCCACCCGTATCCATTCTGTAACTAAATTTGGGAAATAGGAAGGAAACGTAGAACTGAGTTATGAACATGCTTGTAGATTCTGATCATAACAGTCAATCAACCAAAAAGACTTAACCAAATACCATCTTTCTCCCCCTACTCAAAAAGCCAGCAAGATACGTACAATATTTTTTTTCCTGGTTTACCCTTGTGCAAAGTAATCTATGATAAAGGCTTTAAAAGAAAAGGTAAGAGAGGTTCCTCATTCCTCATGTTCATCTTTCTTACAGCAGAGATGGGATTCTTTTCAGACTTGAAAAAAGAACTTCAAACTCATAGATATATATGTAATTGGCATTTACAGGATTAGAGCTGGGTAAAGTTGGGATTTTCTAGAGTGTGGTGTTGGTGGTACAAGAAAGTTCAGCAATAATGAAACCCTGTCACGCTGTCTAGATGAAACATTGTTGATACAATTTTTAGTCCTGCTAGGAGAGCATTTATTTATTTTTCTTAACTCAAAAGTCTGAATTACTTTGGGGCAGCTTTTATTTTTTTACCTGTTTTGTCTTGAACGTACTGCCCATAATTTTGATATATTTCTTAGTGGATTGGGATTTTTTTGCCTATTAATTGTACACAAAGGAACTTTGCTTAGTATTCACTCTAATCTATAATACAAGATAACATCGCTAATAAATGCAATCTTCTCTCCATAGAATTTTTTAAAAATATGTGCTATGTAGTTTCGGAAGCTTTGTTCTTCTGCCTTTGGGAGTAAATTGGAAAGTTCAGCCAGCAGAATGTACTTTCTCAAAGGACATAACAGGCATTGATAATGTACTGTAAACTGTAATTCTGTAGTGACATCAGACTGCAGACTGACAGCAATCTCTTGGGCGCAAGTGCCAAGGTTGTAATGCTTTCTCAGTGAAGTGACTGATGTCTTCAGAAGGTGTGTTTGATTTCAAAGGACATTTTATTTTTCTTTAAAGATTAAAGCATTTTTGACTTTTCTAATGCAAAGTTATGACTGTATAATAACAGTAAATAAGTCCACTACTCTGCGAGAGATTTGTGGTTTGAATGTATACGTAGTCCATCTTGTTTTCAACCTAAGTTCTGCACAATTAAATTGGGTTTTTTAAAGAGAATAGGCTGCCTCTAATATCTATTGAGAGAAAAATTTTGAGTAAAATATTCTTTCTTTATTGGGATTTTTTTGTAGGCCTAAACTTTCCTACAGGCAGCCTTTAATAAGAATCGAAAGACAAGTGTTTCATTATAATCTTAATTATTCCTAAATGTAAGGGGTCTTATCTGTGGTAAACACAAAGAAAATATTTTAGTCACAAATACTGTTTGTTATTATGCACAACTGTTAGTAGCTATGTAATGTATTTCATAAATACTTTCACAAATCTTTTTATTTGCAACTTAAAAACTCCTGACTGACACATGATTGGACCCATGGAAACTACACGATTTAATCATTGTACTTGAGAAACCAAGCACTGGTTTGCCTTTTCTTTGTTATACTGTAGCTGAGAGAAAGCAAAAGATAAATCAGTTTTACATAAGTGTTCCAAGTGTTTCTTTGATCTTTAGTGCCATAGTTCATGTTAGCTCATTGCAATAGCATTCCCTGTTTACAGAATGTTTGTTTTCAGGGGAAGAAAACAACAAACAATACCTAGATTTCATTATAACTTTTTTCTTAAACAATATTTTTCTTAATTTGACAATTCTTTGTCATACTTTTGAGTAACATGATACCATTGCTAGTGGTTTTGTCACAGCAGCATCAAGCTTTATACTGGGTCCTGAGCAACTTGAGGCATTGCTTGATTTTAAGCAAATATTTGTTAAGATGTTTTAGATCTTTTTCTTCCATAAGAAAATACTTGCAAGCTCTTTTTGCTTCAAAATATTTCTTTTAATTTCCATATATATTCCTCTCTATGAAGGTAAAACACTTTAAAATGAAGATCTGTTGGAATACATTAATCTCAATTTTCTACAATTTTTGACTTTCATTGTCAAGCTGAAGACAAAACTTCTGTGTATCCTGGTGATATTTTCATCTCCACAGAGAAAAATATACTATATCATGCCTGTGTATCCTTTTGGCTTCTTTTTTGGTTGCTATTAGTTTTTGTTTGTTTGATTTTGGTTGTTGGTTTTGGTTTGTTTTTTTTTTTTTAATGAAGAGTAACAGCTTGAGTTCTGGCTTGATTTGTCCAAAGGTTGGTCATAACAGTGAATATTATAAGTATTAGTTTAACTTCTGCATGGCAACTGCTCAAAAAAATACTAACAACAAAGCATCAGAGGAAAGCAGATAAAATGAATAAATGGAACCTTTATTAAATAAGCATTCATTAAAAGAAATCAGTGAATGAAGGCTACTAAGATGTGTTTGCAGTGTAAACAGCTGGGATTTAATACATTCAAATCTGACAATGAGAAATCTATTTTCTGATCTTCAAAACATTTGTTCTAATCTTTCAGAACCAGGTAGTCATTAAGTGCTATTTTTGGTTTTGCTATCCTTGTTACAATTATATTGAGCTTCTGTGTTGCTTTGTATGTGAAAATCTTAAATAGAGCTTATACGGGCACCAGTGCTCTCTCTGTGTAAAATGATAAATCTTCTTTTAAGTGAGAGAGATTTCTAGAACCAGAAACTATATGAAAACATCTCTTCACTCTCTAGGTTTAAAGTGTTGTCCCTTTTTGTCTTAAATTATTTTTCTTGACACTTAGCCAAACAGGAATGTATACTACCTCCTCAGAAAGAAGAAAGCAGAAGAGTCTTAATTTAAATAGGAAAACACAGGGAAAAGAAATGTCTTGGACATACTATTAAGTTGACTGATTTTCAAGGTACCAATTACTTTGATATGTTAGGAAAAGTTTGAAGCATACCAGTCTCCAACATAATCGTTAATTACTTATTCTTAAATTAAGATGGATATTTTTTTGTTTCTGTCACTTGTCACGAAGTTTACTACTTTGTTATAAGAATAGAAGATCCTACTTTGGGCTCTAATCTTCATGTTTATTGATTGTAGCTTCTTTGACTGATTGGCAGTCTATCCCTTAAACTCACCTGTTTTCAATTAAAATGTCCCCCTTCCTCCAGAAATTATGGAGAAGGCATTAAAAACAGTATGAAGATATGACTGGGCTGCTTCTCAGATCTCAGTGGTTACACTACTGGAAATAACTAGCATTTCTATGGGGGCAAGAGCCACTCAAACTGGAACCTGTAACAGCATGCATCTCTGCACTGGTGAAAAATATTATATTCTGGCAAGATTATCTGTGTCTTCTGTCCCAGTCAAGTGTTCTGTTTTGCTTTGGAACTCCTCAATACTCCACAGGACAACTTGAAGGCAAAGTTTCAGTAGTGTATAAAACATAAGTAAAAGGAAAGGTGCTCACTGACTCTATCACTCCCTGCAATAGTATTTGTAATAAATTATTTCAATAACCTGTATCAGTGTACTAGCAAGCAACTTTCCTTTTCCATGTTTTAATTCTTTATGCGTGCTCCTGTTGTGCTGTTAGAAAGAACTTGGGATAGTTTTTCTTCCATTTGCAAAGATCTGTTTTCTCAAGGCATCCATGTTGATATATAGCCATTCTCTACTTATATACTCCCCCTGAACAATATTCCATATGTTTAGATTTTCAGAGATGCAGAGGTCATTTGGCTTCAGTTTTCATTTATTTCACTGACTTGCAGTCATTTACCTCTGAAAGTTTATATAGAACGTGTGAGCACTAGTCATTTCCAGGAGATTTGTACTGCTGCATAATAAATATATGGGAAGTACAATCATCTTCATATAATTTGTTGAACATGGCAGTTTTTTCCTTTAGTTACTATATTCAGAGCTGTATTTTTGCTCTCAGTATATTTAACATGTTTTTCAGAGGGGAAAAAAAGGAAACTGTGTCTGAAATTTAAAAAAAAAATTAAAAATTACTGCATTTCAATCACACGCTTTGGAATTTTTGAAGGAAGGAGCGGTGACATCCAAAAGAGACTCAAAAGGTTAACAGTTTTAATGGCAGAAAGCTATGAAATAGAAACCGATACTGGAAAGGATACAGGAAATGCTATTAAAGAGTAGGGAAGTTATCTGTAAAGTTTATGAGGATCATGTTTTCTTGGATTAAAAACTTGTATGCTTGTTAAGTCTCCACATGCTAAGGTGCATGGAACATAGAGGCAGCTTTCAGCATATTAACTACAGTCATAATGTATTAATGGGCTGTTGTATCTGGGAAAAAACGGGGTTTTTCTTCATACAGGTAAATCAGAGATCTGTTAAAATTTGTTTTATTGTTCCATGAAAGAGTTATCTATCAAGTCATTATGAACTGCTTGTTGCATAACTTGACAGTAATTAGGAAGGTAAAGTAAAAATATCTTTGTGTTCTGTCAGTGATTATTAAATCATCTTATTTAAAAAACTTCTAAATACTTAGGTTTGTTTAAAGATGTATAACAAATAGATGACTGAAAATGGTGAATAGAATATTTTCAATGAAGTGCATGGGACAGAAGACAAATCAGAAGTAGCTGTGGATGAGAATTAAAAAGTCCTCTCTATAGTAACTGTAAAACTTTAATATTTTCAGCTATGAGAGGTAGATGGATAATTAATATGGTAGATAACTAGGATTAGGATTGCTTTTTTTTTTTTTAAAGGGGATTTAAACTTTATGTGAATGGTGAGGAGAAGAATAAAAGTGAGAGTTAGTTAAGGAACACAAAGTTTGTCTCAAAAATTACTAGAACTAGGTTTTAAAATTTTTACTGGAGTATGTCTTGATCAAAACAGCTCATGATGACCAGTCACCATCTGAAGGGTATGGATGGGAGGAGTACCCTCCACAGGCATCCTCATGGAGATTTTTTAAGCTGAGCCAAGTGATGTGGTAGAGGTAATTTTTGAGTAACAGACAGATTTTAGAGAAAATTCAAATAAATGGTGTTTAGTAATTATTGAATATTTGCCAGCAGTTAGCATTAATGAAGAAAATCTGATATACACACCTTTTAACCTAACTGTCAAAGCAAGTAACACTAAAGTGCTTCATCTTTTAAATGGGCAGCACTGTATTAAGAAATTTAAGATCTTAACACCACTGATGTAAAGGAAGTATAGGAATATTATTTACATAGTATATTTGTATTAAAAATTGTCCTGATATTTTAAATAATATATGATATTACACAAAGCAAGAGAAAACATATGCTATAAACAATATAAACAGCCTGAAATGCACAAATTGAGCTGAAAGAGTCCTGATTAAATGCTTGAGGGAATATTCATTTTCTCTACATGCTTCTGTAAAACTCCATTTTTCACTGGCAGTTACATATAAACAGAATGGCACTTTTATTCAGTGTCTGTACCTCCTCTCCCTGGCTCTTTTGGCTTTGGCAAGTGAAAAGATGCATCTGAGCCAGGGAGTTTGTAACACTGGGGCAAATGGAACCTGAAGAATTAGAGATAATGAATCAATAAATATACCAAGTAACAAAACAGTTGTCATGCCAGTGTTTCACTGCTGTAAGCTTTCTCCCTGGCAAGTGGCCACTGTCATACTGTGTCCGTTCCTGTTACATGATAGAGAAAAATAACAATATCTCTAGAGGTATCAATGTGCCAAATCCCAATATTGAATATGTAATGGAAGACCCATATTAATCCTTTATGACCTTTTGTAATAAAGCTTCAGTGTATATCAATTTACATTTTACGACCTTTTCTTAAAGGATAAAGATCTCTTTTCACTGTGGTGATTTACAGAGATGGTAGAGTCCAACTCATTGAACACAGAATTGAACATGTAATAGTGTTTACACTATTAGACTGATTTTAGCAGTACATACTGGATTGAAACACTTGCACATAACATTCAAGAAAAGGAATAGGCTTGTACTGGTTCAGCCTATATAACATAGGGCTCATGAAAATAAGGGAGTGTCTAACATAGCTGTTCTCAGGAAGTATCTAACATAGCTGCTTTAGAGAGGCTTAGGAATCAAAATACAAGAACCACTTTTTGATCATCTGCTGATTCCTAAAGTGAATGTCAGTCCCTATACATGTCTGGGGGAGATAGTAGTCTTCTACAGTTCCTTTAGGAGAACTAGAAGAATTTAAGTAAAGATTGTGACTGGAAAAAAGTGAGTAAGGTTCAGTCCTGTCATGTCTTTCTGTTTGGAAGTACAGGAAAGGAAGTTTGGCTGTGCTACATTGCTGTCCAGCAGGTGAGTTGTTTGCTAATATTTGTTGCTTTTCTGTGGCGAGTCATACTTGGTCTGTGTAACTCCCTCTGCTGTCCTCTTCCACTATGCTTAAGTGATGAAAATGGAAAGTGATGATGTTTTTGAATGTATAAATACACTTAAAAGACATTCTGATGCATTCTGAGATGGTAAGATGTAGACTGATTTTAAAACCAGAACCTCTGAACAGTGTAAAACTCTATATTCTTCAGCAATGATATTTTTTGAAGATGTAGTAACTTGAATTTTTTCTCAAGTAAGTTATGAGGACTGAGTCAGATAAGTGTTATTTCATAGTGTACAAGTAACAATCTCTTCCCATCTCATTTAAGGTTTTCTTGGGGGAGAAGGAGAGGAGAGAAAAGCTTTTAGAAGACTAATGGTTCTTTTGTCACATACTGACATGCCTGAGGACTCCAAATCTTACTGATTCTGTAGATTGTATTGATTATCTTTTTAAACATTTGTAATCTTTAAATGCTTTATGTCAGAGAAGAAGACATCAGCTGCAGACACTGTTCTATCAGTCACAGAGGAATGTATTCAAAATTATTGACTGTGTGATAGCGATCAAAATTTGTCAATGTAATTTGCTTCTTTTACAACTTAAATTTGAGATGTGTTTCAGATATGACACCATTCTTACTACAGATTCTTGTAGGACATCATGGAATGATTCAACCAATAAAAAATAAATTTTGGAAGTTTCTGGAAGCCACTGGGTTCCCTTACATTTCAAAAACAATATGTTATATTAGTACTGCATATTAATGTTAAGGTAACGAAGTAGTTTAGTGAAGCACCTTCTGTATTGTATATAAGAGTTTAATTCTGTTGACTGGGAGGGGTTCTGAATTTTCTAAAATTCTTCATGCTTTTCCAGATGTCCTGAAATGCCATCTGTGTTGTGACTGCGCACAGTAATGGAGGATCTTCAAACTGAGGCTATTGAAACAAGCAGTTCATGAAATACAGTATCATAGAATCATTTGAGGTCAAAATGACCTTTAAAGGTCATCTAGTCCAGTCCACCTGCAATGAGCAGGGACATCTTCAACAAGATCAGTTTGCATAGGGCCCCATCTGGCCTGACCTTGAATGTTTCCAAGGACAAGGCATCTACCACTTCTCTGGGCAACCTCTTCCAGTGTCTAGTCACCCTCATAGTAAAAAAATGTCTTCGTTAAATCTAATCTAAATCTGTCCACTGTTTAAAACCATTGCATCCTGTCCTATCACAGTAGGCCCTACTAAAAGTCTGTCCTCATCTTTCTTATATTTCCCCTTTAAGTATTGAAAGGCTGCATGTGATAAGGTCTCCCTGGCGCCTTGTCTCCACCAGGCTGGATAAGCCCAGCTCTCTCAGTCTTTCCTCACAGGATAGGTACTCCAGCCCTCTGATTGTTTTTGTGATCCTGTTCTGGACTCACTCCAAAAGGTCCATGTCTTTCTGTGCTGGGGACCTCCAGGTGGGGTCTCACTAGAGCAGAGGGAGGTGATTCTGTCTTTCTGCTCCTCCAGCTGGTCATGCTTTTGATGCTGCCCAGGATACGGCTGGCTTTCTGGGCTGTGAGTACACATTGCTGGCTCATGTCCAACTTTTCATCTCCCAGCATCCCCATTATGTCATCTGCATGGCTGCTTTCAATCCCAAACTGGGGGTTGCCCTGACCTATAGGTGGGACCTTGCATTTAGCCTTATTGAACATCATGAGGTTCACATGAGCCCACTTCTCAAGCTTGTTCAGGTTCCTCTGGCTGGCATCCTATCCCTTAGGCATGCTGACTGCATCACACAGCTTGGTGTCACCTGCAAGCTTGTTAAGGGTGCACTTGATCCCGCTGTCTGTGTCATGATGAAGATATTAAACAGTACTGGTCCCAGTATGGACCCCCAAGGGCACCACTTGTCACTGATCTCCATCTGGACATTGACCTGTTGACCACTACCCTCAGGGTGTGACCATCCAATCAGTTACTCATCCACTAAGTAGTCCACCCATCAAATCCATATCTTGCCAATTTAGAGAGAAGGATGTTATGAGGGACCATGTCAAAGGCCTTGCAGAATTCCAGATAGATGACATCTATAGCTTTTCCTCTGTCCACGTCCCTTGTCCACAACAATATAGCTTTGTTTGCTCTCATTCCCAAAGTTTTCTTAAATGTTAAAAAAATGTAATGTATTATATATAATGCTTTATAGAAGTCAAACGGGGAAGGGGGGGAAGGTATCTAGTTTAGCCTGTACTTAATATTCAGAAGAAAATTAGACTTGGCTGAAAATATGCCTACAGAGAATTTAAGGCTTTCTGATCTGTTTATTTTAGTAGGTGGAAGTATCCCAGAGGCTGTGTAATTGCAATGAAACCTTCCTAACCTTTTGCATGTTAAGTTTTTATAATAGATAAACATCATAATCAAGACAGGACAAGAGATAGTGACCTGGAAGTGTGGCAAGGGGACACACTGTGATAGGAGATGAAATACAAAGAACTTCCTTCGCATGCTTAATATTACTGCAATTGTCAGGGTTTTGTTATAGTTCTGTAATATTGCTAACTATTAAACTGCAGACTCCAAAACCATTTAATATGCAACCTTTATCTCCATTCTGATGTAATAAAATCTGCAGGAGAGAGGAACACTTAAAAGTCAGGCTCTTACCTTAGCCTTATTAAAGATATTAATGTGGCAAAAGGTAATGGCTGCTACACAAGTTAGTGTTTCATACATCTCAAACCTAGCTGAAATTTCACACAGCTCAGAAGTCTAATATTCAGTAGCAAAAGTACGCTTCTTACTCTTGTTCAAAACACAAAAAATCCAACATTGAGGTTTACTAGCGAGATGTTGAACTCTACTAAGACATCAATCTTAAGCAAAACTGGCACTTCAGGTAATACAAAATTCAGTGAATAACCCCACAACAGTCATTCTGCTGTCTACGAAGGAGACTTACTGCACACAAAACACATCTCTATTTGTCTTTAGCCTGTACAGAATAAAAGCAACATATAAATGATGTATTGTCAAATTACAGGCTGCTAAATTTAATAACTATAATGTTGTGTACAGTGTATGATCTTTTACTTCTATACATTTAGCATCATCCAAGATTATTTATTTTATTATTATTTGACTGGTGATAATCCTCAGGGCAAGCTGTGTCTCACTAATGACATATACAATGCAATGTTGAAAAGGGGTGAGAACACTGGTGTTCTTGAAGCACAGTTGGATTCATCCTGTGTCAGGCTTATAGGAATCTGGTGGAGGAGTTGACCACGCTTAAACAGTATGGTCTGTTCAGGCTTTCAAACACAATCTTCAGGAAGTTGCTTGAGCAAGTCTTCCAGTGTGCACTTACATGTTTTCTGGTTTGAAATAGTTCCCATGGTATTTTATAAGCTTGAATTCCAGGAGTTTGATCTAGAAATATTCTAGTTCTTCATATTTCTGGTTTTCATAGATCAGAATCCATATTTATTGATTTGTTTGCTTATTTAAGTTACCTAAACTTTTAGAGAACTTAACATTGTTGACAGGGTGTAATATGCCACAGAGAAAATGTAAGCTCCTGCATTTTGTTTGTTGGCGTTTGTTCTTTTTTTTTTTTTTTTTTAGGCTTGTTGGTGGAGGGGTGTTTTA
Source organism: Porphyrio hochstetteri (assembly GCA_020800305.1). Classification (NCBI taxonomy): domain Eukaryota; kingdom Metazoa; phylum Chordata; class Aves; order Gruiformes; family Rallidae; genus Porphyrio; species Porphyrio hochstetteri. Next base: position 32,423,216 of record CM036909.1, read on the forward strand.
CTTTGACTACTATCACGTGGATTTTTGTCCACTGCTATGTACCTGCGTTGAATATGTTTAGTACTTACAAATGCTATAAACCAAACAGAAACTAGAAAAGTCCACATGAACTAATAAAGTAACACTATCTAGTAAACTTAGATCATCCAAGACCTCTAAGAAAATATATAAATGTCAGTGGAAAGAGTGCTGATGATCCCAGCAGGTTTTTATTATTTGGATTAAACAGTTTTCAAAATTGTACTATTTGACAAACAGTTGCTGTGGTTTTGTATGCCATAATATATTTCCAGTATTTTGTGCTAATACTCTACATAAAGTAATTATCTCCTTGGCTTTTGTTTAATACTGCAGAGAATTTACATTTTAACTTCTTTATTTTCTTCTCAGTATTTTATAGGTTGCTTGCTCATCTTAAATGAAATCCACTTTGTTATGCGTTCAACCTAAGTGTTTTTTCTTACAGGGGTACATAATTGTAAGTGTGAGCAAACAGCTGCATTTTGTTATTTTCTGACCCTTTTGGTTTCTTCAAGTATAAGCCTCCTCTCTGTGTTGAGTCTTGATTTTAGTGTAGAAAGGCATTACAGTTTATTCGTTGTAGAATGCCTGTACTTTTTAATATAATTCACACTAAGCAGTGTTTCCTGAATTTTATAAGGGCCAAATTGTAACAGTGACATCAGCTTCTGTTTCTTGCCTATTCCCCCCCGCCCAGCCTTTTCCCCCTTTTTATACAATGTATATAATACAGAAATACCCAGGCATTACAGTATATTAAATGAAACACAGTATTGCACTAAACTTGCTGCTATGTACCCTCTTGGAAAAAAAAAAACCAAACTCCAAACAAAACAAACCTATATAATATGCTATCATCTACTGATAAAATTGCCACTTTATCTATTTCATTTCCATTGCAGTTGGAGAAACATCTCAAAGAGTGAAGTAGAGAAATAATTAGCGGAAAAAGAAGCATTTTGGACAGAATATGTAAAACTTCATAATAATTTTTCGGCCTAGGGGAGTGATCAGGAGTCCAGGAAAGTACATCAGTGTAAAAAGAAAAACTGTTAGGGCATGGAAAGCAATTAGGAACTTGGATACAAATGTTTCAGCCTGGGGAAGAACATTTGTCTTTCATGGTGGATTAAAACAGCTTCAGCCATTCCCATACTTCCATGTTGTATTTGTGAATACAGAAACCAATTGCATATCACAAACAAAATATACTGTGTTACTGAGATTAAATATTTAGGGTGGCTCAAAACAATAACAGTAGTACACAGCATAATATAAAATATGAGGTTTCTTATAGTTGTTTTTGAGTGCCTTCTAATTTTTTCCCCAGCGTTGTAAAAGTACATTTGCTTTCACTACATTTGTTCTGCAGGTAAAAGAAATCTTCTTTTTATAGCATTATTTATTTAGAAAACATTACTAATAATGAAGAAAAAATTAAATGGGTATGGGCAGCTCATTTGATTCTTTTTTTTTTTTTTTTTTTGGTGTGACTAATTGTAAAGTGCTTTACAAATATCGATCTGTGAACTGTGGGTATTTGTGCCTCCCAGTTGGCATGCATTGCAGAGTTTATTCAACTTCTTAAAAGAATAAAAAATGTATTTTCTGAATTAATAAAATTCAAATAATGCTGGGTCCTAAAACTAGAAAGAAAACATTGAATTTGATTAAAGATAGAGAATTAAGCTGCTTTTAACTACATGCTTTAAGCTGTTTTCCTAAATATCTGATCTTGTTCCGAGGGATTGTCTGAAGAAACAAAACAGATCTCAGAATATCTTTCCTGAGTTGTGGACAGTGAATATAATAGTACAGGTGAAACTCAAAGTAAGGGTTTTGCTGTATTTCTACATATCATGACCAAGAGTCTGAAAAAATTGCTACTAATGAAAAATTACAGCCTTCTAAACTGATTTGCAGTGCAGAACTCTTACAGCCTGCTTCTTGAAAATTTGGTCTGCGTTATTTCAGCTTGAAACACCAAAATCAATAATCAGCTTTAAAAACCATGATCATGCCTAAAATTAAACACAAACACAACAGACTCCAAGTTTCACAATACAGTTGGGGTTTAGGCAGAATTTTTTAGTGACTACTTCTATATTGCTTACTTTGGTAATGCTTATGAAATTTGAAATTAAATGTATAGTCTAAATCAAAATGAGAACACAGTCTTGAACTGCAAATACATCCTTAATTCAGTACAACATTTTGAGTTCAGCTGAGTCTAAACACAGCTGAACTTACCTACTAGCAATACTACTATTTTAAAGTTACTTTTTAAAGATAATTTATTATGTTAAGACTATAAAGAAACCACGGATTGATACAGGAATGTGATCTCTTTATACCTTGTGTCATTTTGTTTTAACTTCTGCCATTAGAGCATGCTAATATACAATAAATTGAGATGACTGCATTTGCTATTTGGTGACCATTTCTTCAGAGTTAGAAGGACTGTGAGTCTTCGAGATCCTTAGCTAAGACACTGAGACTTTTTTTGAGATATTTCTCAGTGTTTTTGTGATATAGAGAAAATATTTAACAAGAAGCATTAGAAATACTGTAGTATTTGGGTAGTAAAATTAAAAATGTACTGATGCATCAGTACGGTGCTATCTAGGTTAAGATTTATTTCAGCTGCCTTTAGTCATTTAAAGCTTACAGATCTAACCTAAGTTTTTCAATGGAAAGAGGCAGGAAAAAGCTGTTATTTCATCTTGAGAAACACACAAGGGTACCCTAAAGTCACTTGTCATTTGATGTCAGAGCTGTTGTCAGGATTCCCAAGTTCTCCTGCAGGGTCTGCACCTCCTGCCCTGAGGTCCTGCCCTGCCTACTGGTCCTGAGGTCCGGTGGCCAGATTGTGGCCAGCTCCATCGTGGGTACAGGTGTCCTGAGGTGGCACAACTGGCTTGTGATAGGTGGTGTGAAACAGCTGTGTTGTGAAAGACAGCTGTGAGCTCAGACCCTTGCCCTTGTTCATTTTGTCAGATATGTTGTAGGTAAGTGTGTGTAAGCCTTTACTCTGCTGATCCTGACCTCACCTCACTGACTTGATGTTAGATGTGTCTCGTTACTATGGACTTCTCTAGTGATCACAGGGTTGTGATTTTATTGTTTTATGCTGGATCTCTGCAATTCAGGGCCATGACACACAAATGTCTATTTGACAAGGATCTTATCTACAATCTATATCTGATTAATGGATAGGAAAGTAGTTGGTTTCTACTCAGATTTAATTTGGCCTGCTGTCTTTATTACTAGGCTTTATGACTGTGCACTATAACACTTTTTTAATGCTAAAAGACGAATGCTGGTGTCAAGGTTAGTGTCAAAAAATCCCCTGGGATTTGCAATGTACAGATCTTTTGTTCAAGCTCACCACTATTTTTCAGGTTCTTAAAGGAACGAATAAATTGTAAAGTGCTTTCTGGTACTTAAGCAGTGCCATACAACTTCTTTATGTAGGCATGGAAAGCCAGCAACCACAGATCCTTAATATCTTTTTTTCTTTCAATGCAATTGTTCTCTTACACGGCAGGATAAAGGATGGATGCCTAGTATGGTTATCTTCCCTTATGAGGGCGCTGTGTAGCAGGATTCTTTCTTTTCTCTCTATTGTACATTTATCTAAAGGAGGAGAAGGCCTGTTCCTGCTAATTAGAAAGAACAGATAATACTTTCTATATACTGTATCTTGAGAACCGTGAGTCCATTTCATGTCCATGCTCTTTTTTTTTTTTTTTTTTTTAAGTGTTTCAGCGACTTTCAGCTATGTCAGGGTCTCTGCCAAAGTTGCTATAGAGGAATAAGGCTTTGAAATGCTCTAAGAATTCTGGTACTGCTTTTAATAAATGAAAATAGCTATCAGTAATGCATTAGTGCATTATAGGACTTTCAAATCACTGCACCCAGACTGTGATGAATCACAGTATGAAGGGAGGATAAATGCACTGGAACACACAGTGAGCCTGTTTGCTCATGCCATATTAAATTCAACTGAAAATAGTGTTTTAGAAACATGAAAGTTAGCTTAATTTTCAAGATAGACTATTGAAAGGGTGTGAAAGTCACCTAATCTAAAGCTCCATTGTAATGAGCAACCATGTCCTCTGATACTGTTCATAAATTGACCGACTTCCCTTTTTAACTTTAATCCTGAAACCTTTGTATTATGTATACATGTTTAAAGAATTTTTCCAACTAAAGATTTACTGTATGTACTATATATCTTTGTGGTCACAATATAGCACTAAGATGCTATAAATTAATTCCTTTAGATTGCAATAGCAATCAGCAAAGAGAGAAGCTTAGCAAAATGTTGCTTCTCTGCTCATACTGGAATCCTTTTACCTTTCCCGTTCGTGCCAAAGTCTGTAGAAACAGAAATGATATATATCTTTTCTTTCATTCCAAATCATTCACCAGAAGGGATTTGATTGATGCCATTTTGCACATATTGAAACAAGATCTCATATGGGCAGCACGCTGTAGTTTGGACACTTTTGAAAAAAACTTGCCCACAGAACACACTGCACGCAAACATTTCCATGGAGCTTTTTCTGATACCAGAAGCCAGGTTAAATATTTAAGCAGTAATTAGGTGTCATGACTGATAAATGACCAATAACTTGGCATCATCTGTTCCTATTGCATACTACAGTACAGAAACACACATTGATTTCACTATGTCATGTTAGCGACCAGACACTAAAAATAAGCAATTATTCTCTCCACAATAACTACTAAAAATGACAAATTCACAGTGGAATATTTCCTACATCCTTGAGTATAACCGATTGTCTTCCTATATCCTTGATTATTTAATTGAGGAAAGTAATTTACTGAGTTTGCCGAAGTAATTAATTAAAAGCAGCCAAACTGCATTTTTTTGTAGGAATGCTGTCTCAATAATAATGTGGAGAGATCTGTACTAGTGCTAAGAGTATGTCTGTGGAACAAAGTATTCCACACTACGCATGTAAACATGATTTGATCTTGTAGCTTAACTGGGACATTTTTTTTTTTATTTGGGAAACAATTCTAAGCACGGGAAGTTGGTAGAATTAATTGCTTTCTGTTTGACATTAAAAGCAGTTCTGTTGTTCTTGGGTTAATCATTATTGGTTATACAAAAGTAAGGACAAGAAAGAAAAATGAAATCACTCAAGAAATTACTGTCCTTTCGATTATCAAACTAAATGATAACACAAACACATCCTTCTCAAACCAAAAGGTGAAAAAATTGAGAGAAACTAGAGGAACTAAAGATATGAGCGCATTGTAAAGAACATGAATGTTGCAAATTACCCTGAGTTGTACCACTCTCTAAAACTGATTTTCATCTCCCAATCTATAATGATTTTAGAAAAGAAAAAAATCCTAAAAAGACTCCTGAGTAGTTTCTTTATTCTGAGGAATGTAAAAATACCTCAGAATGAGGTAGTACCTTTTTTCCCCAAACCATACATTACAGTTCCATCAGAAAAGTTAGACATCTGGTGTGCAAAATGTTCTTTCCTACTTAACCTGCCGACAGTGGCACATACTGTAGAAACTACTTGATTATGATGTCAAAGCAAAAGCACTTTGATGTAAAGAACACCCAATTTATGATCTCCTTTTTCATTTTGCAAGATCTCCTGCCAGCTCTAAAAAAAAGTTGCCTCTTTCAAAAAGATTTGCTAATACTAGAAATATGAAATCTTGTAGTAACTCATTTTCTCTGTTAATGCAAATCAGATCTCTTCCCAGGATATTTATGGTGCCTTTCTTAGCTCAACATTGGTCTGACCAAAAGTACATGGGCTATTTTAGGTGCTGAAAGAGGGACTGAGTGCAGGGAGATTTATTGCAGGTTCAAAGGTAGAAGCCCAGGAAATTATTTCAGAACAGATGAAATACGTATTAAGTACAGCCAGTTCTCTTGTTTCAAACATCAATTAGAGACTTAATGTTTTCCCAAGAGATGGAAGTAGTTTTATTTTGGGTGCATTGATCTATTGCAACTGTATACAATTAACTAATATTTGATCAGTAAACAGTTAGATGTCAGTATCTTTTATGCTATCTTCAGCAGGTAAATAGTGAAAGTAGGTAAAACATGACCTGTTAATGTTTAGATTAATAAACATAACATAAAAATTAACACAAGCTAATTCTTAGGTTTGAATGTTTAATATTTAGATTTCTAGTTTTTGTACTTTAATCAAGGAGAAATAAATATGCTCAGAAAAAAAACCCACAACAGAAAAAGTGGACTAAGAAGTCATTAAAATACGTTTGAAAAGTTCCAGTGAATTTTTCTAATGCTATTAATTTTAAAGGTTATGATTGCCATAGAATGTTAAGCTTCATCACCCAAAATTGTAATTTTTACAATATGATTTTTTTGTTTTCCAGCATTGAAATGAAATTCACACAGGTATCATTCAGCACTTTAGAATCAGAAGAAAAATATGTCAATCAATTATAATTTTTTTGGTATTTATGACTATAACTAAGAATTTTTTAAGTTTTAGAATTTCAGATGAAAGATTTGTAGTAGACAAGTTGGATTTTTTCTTTGAAAATATTTTTGTCACTATGTTTTGTATTTGTTTTATATTTAATGTAAATGAAGTTCTCTAATAAAATATCTGTATGACTCTACTCTTGCTGAACTATTTTGTTTTTCTAAAAATATGCAGCAAACTACTGGTTTATTAGTGTGGCTAATTAGTTTATTAGTGTGGCCTCTTAGTTGTGCATGGCTAAAATGAAAGCCATTAGCACAGACCTAAGTTTATTACCTATATATTCATGCAGTTATAGTCAGCGCATATATGATCTTAAATAGGAAATTACTGTATATAGATGAAAAAGTAAGACGCACAAGGCATGCCTCACCTCCTTAGTTCATGTCTCCAAGTGTTTCTTAAATGTTAAATAATAATTTATTATAATGAGCAACTGATTTTGGAAATTCAGTGAAGTAAGAATGTAATTTCATGAAATCTTAATTTGGTTTTAAGTCAATGAAATAATTTCTGTCTGAAATTTTCATTGTTCTATGACTATACCATTTTCTTTAGATGGACTGATACACTGCACAGCTTTTAATGCTTATGCTGTACATTGACAAGAAGACAGACTTATCTTTTCAGATGATGGAGTTGGTCTACAAAGCTTTTTCCCACAGCTCCTCCCAACAGTCAATTCTATTTTCATTTAGAAGTAGGTTGTTGAAGTAGTGGTGTTCTTGGACCAGTGTTTTGAAGGTATCTTTCCTGTGGAAATTAAATTGAACACTGGCTTGCTCTTATGAGGAAGAGGAGAAGTCAGGGCAATGTAATGTTCAAAACAATACTTTATAGTAATGCTATTTGCCTTGGTAGAAAAAGTATTTAAAGAACCTTAAAGCAGTTTTTAAACAGATCTATTTTATATTTCTTTCAGTGCTCATCTTTGTAGTATTAAGAACTGAAAAAGTAAATTATCTCACTCTCTGGGATTTCACAGAACTTTGTTCTTTGTTCAGCTTCTTGTCTCACTGCTTTCTTTTTAATTGGAGAATATTTTTGAAGGTAGTTAGGCAAACAGTGTTTACACTGGTTAAAGTCAGTTTCAGTTGTAATAATTTCTCTATAGCTCTTGCAGATCAGCTGTTCTTACTTTCGCATAGGTACTGTTGATAGCATTGTCACAGAGGACTGTGACTATGGTTACTAGCCATGGACAGAGATTTGTGTCACCTGCCATGCTGTACTACTAGCTCTAAAGATGAAGGGATTAAAATCTAGAATAAGTGACAAGAAAAGGTCGTATGTTTTTCACACAAAAATATTCTATATGACCTCAGTATTTATCTCAATAAAGTTTGTTGACTTCAAAATCCTGTTTCATCTGAAGCATTTTACAACCTCACGCCTCTCCTCCCACCAGGGGAGGTCTAGATTGGATGTTAGGAAAAAATCTTCACTAAAAGGCATGTCAAGCATGGGAGTAGGCTGCCCAGGGAGGTGGCTGAGTCACCAGCCCTGGAGGGATTTGAAAAACATGTAGATGTGGTGCTTATAGACGTGGTCTGTGGTGGATCTGGCAGTGCTTGCTTAACAGTTGGACTCAATGATTTTAAGGGTCTTTTCCAACATAAATTACTCTGATTCTACAATTTAACTCCTGAATGAAAAGCCAGATCCCTCACTGGGAAAAAATGACTGTTGAAATAATAGAGCAATTAGGCCAAAATCAGTCTGCGAAATATAATGCTGCCAGTATTTTAGTAGGTATACTGCACAAAAATTTATCCAAAATCACAAGCCTTAGTTCTTGGAGAAGTTATATTCTCTGAACTGTGTGTACTAACGCATCTGTTGTAAATGTACGTTTTCACAAAAAAAAAAAAAAAAAAAAAACAAAAAAGCAGCTGTAATGCGAATTGACAGAGAAACCTGCTTAATAAGAGGATTTCTTTTTTTGAAACATCAATATTTTGCCGTTAGAATACTATATTCAGTGGTGAGAAGTTGTAATTTGACAGCATGAAACAGCAATGAGCTTGAATACTTTGTGAGAAGTATTAGAAGTAGCATTCACAAAGGATCTACTCTGAACTACCTGAAATCTAATTTTCTGGGGCCTTCATTTCATGACTCTATTAGCAGATGAAGGTAGGAAATGAGATTTTATTAGGGGAGGGCTTTTTTGTTATATATAAAGTCCTCTTTTCAAGTATAAATATGATTTTTAATGTGTGTATATATATGTGTGTATGGATAAAATGTGTATGTATGTTGGCAGAGTCCTTCTAGTACCCAAATCACAGGAAAGATATCAGAGATGCTGGAGAATGAATTCAGAGAGCAGATAATGCCAGGATTAGAGGTTCTCTCCCCACTCTTTTCTGAGTGACCAAGTACCAGGTTCTTAAGTACTCCTACATGGCAGAATAGTCATAGAGAAAAAAACTATTCTTTCATTTGAAAACATTACTGTGGTGAGAGGGAACTCCAGTATATTTACTGAAGAAACGATGAGCAGAGACAAGCTATTTCAGGTCCACAAGCAGAAGAATCTGTTTGAGTAGATGGTATATATTTCCTGGCAAAACATAGATCTTTCCCTGCCTACACCTTTTAGTAATGTAGATTAATAGGATAGTTAGACATTGCCTTTTATATAAATGAAATTATTTACTTAGTCTGCAGTTTATATTGTGTTCTTTTAAAAAGATAAATTATTTACTTAATCTGCAGTTTACAAATTTATGGCTTTTCCATATCAATTGTTTTATACTATGAAAGGGTAAGACAAGGAAGAACTGATTCTGGTTTTGATGCTTAATAACCTGACTGGAGTGATGATTGCTCATGTTTTATGTTAAGTGAGAGTTATACTAAGTACGCATTGTTTGGATCTCTGTTGTGTATCTTTACTATGAAGTGTGAGGTTGTCTCAAATGTAGTCTTGATGCCAAAACCAGTTATCAGAACTTCATGTTTGTCTCTTTTAGACTTTAAAGACTGAATATTTCTATTATCCAGATTAATGTAAAATTATGTTGTTGAAGATTCTTTGCCTCTACACTACCTGTTATTTCTACAGATTAAATAAATAAAAACTCTAATTTCTCCTTTCTGGACTTTTTCTAACTCTGGGGTATTTCAGTGAAGTTGATAAATACTGTGCTGCAGATTCCAGAGACTGTTGTGTCCATGATCTGTGTGACGTTACGACATTTTCTGTGTAATTTTTCATGTCACTCTTCATGTGTTCTAATTTGCTTATTGCTTTCTTAAGCAATATCCAAATACAGGAAGATTAAAAGAACAATCTATATTATTTCTCAGCTTTCTAGTCAATGCCTTTATTGGGTTTGCATGTCAAGTTTTTCATAGTAGTGCGGTACAGGGGTGGCTTCTGCAAGAAGCTGCTAGAAGCTTCCCCTAGGTCCAACACAGCTAATGTCAGCTGGGTCCAAGACAGACCTGCTACTGGCCAAGGCTGAGCCCATCAGCAACAGTAAGCAGGAGCAACTGCATTTGGAGAGAGGAATATGAGAAAATATGAGAGGAATAACTCCCAGGTCAGTGAAGAAAGAAAGAGGGGCTGGAGATTCTCCAGGAGCTGGAGCAGAGATTCCCCTGCAGCCCATGGACAAGACCGTGGTGAGTCAGGCTGTCACCCTACAGCCCATGAAGGATGATGAAGGGGAAGCAGATATCTACCAGTAGTCTGTGGTGCCTGAAGAAGGCTGTGACCTCATGGTAAGACCACACAGAAGCAGGATCCTGGCAGGACCTGTGGCTCCATGGAGAGAGAAGCCCAGGCTGGAGCAGGTTTGCCCCTTGTGGAAGGGCCCCATGATGGAGCAGTTCATGAAGAACTGCAGCCTGTGGGAAGGATTCATGGTAGACAAGTTGGTGGAGGACTGTGTCCTGTGGGAGGGACCCCATGGTAAAGCAGGGGAGGAGTGTGAGGAGGAAGGAGCATCAGAGGCGACATGTGATGAACTGACCCCTACTCCCATTCACCATTTCCCTGTGCCACTGAGGCAAGGGGAAGAGGAAGAGACATTGGAAGTGAAGTTGAGCCGAGGAAGAAGTGAGGGCTGGGGGGAGATGTTTTAAGATCATTACCCTACTCTGATTTGACTGGTAATAAATGAAATTAATCTTCCCCAAGTGGAGTCTGTTTTTCCTGCGAAGGTAATTGGTGAGTGATCTCTCCCTGTCCTTATCTCAACCTGTGGGCCTTTCCTTCTATTGTCTATACCCTGTCCAGCTGAGGAGGGCAATGACAGAGCAGCCTCGGTGGGCACCTGGCCTGAAGCCAGGGCCAATCCACCACAATGCCTCTGAAGTGTGTTAGTAGTCTAAAGTTATCCATTATTATTCAATAAACTTTGCATCAGTGTCTATGATTTTATCACAAAATACTGTGAACTGACATGATCAATCTGGGGGAAATTCCAGAATCAGCAGCACATTAGCTTCTCACCTGTGTGTGGTGTGAAGCCATATGTCATACTACAAGCATTTTAAATAATTCAAAGGAAAGCATTATCCCAGTAAAAAGGATAAGGTGAAGAAGCTACTTTTTAAAAAAAGTACTTTATCAGCTCTGCCAAGTCCGCTTCTCTTTCACATCCTATGAGTATGTCTGTTTAGGTTTTAAATTTTGGTAATAACATCTCTATTTAAAAGTGTTGCTATTCTGTCTTTGAGTAATGAACCTATATTTAAATCAGTGTTGAAAATCTGGTACCAAATGTTCAGCGTTTCTTTTCATGTAGGTTACCCATCTAAAACACACATACCTATTTCAGCATTTAAAAATAATCATAACTGTCTGACTCTGAGGACCAACATATGACATGCTTTAAGATGTTAAAGTTAGGACACTTTGGTCAATGTTTGTCCTAGTTTCAGCTGAGATGGAGCTAATGTTCTTCATACTAGGTAATATGGGGCTACTTTTTGGATTTGTGCTGGAAACAGTGTTGATAACACAGAGATTTTTTTTGGTACTGCTGCACAGTGCTTGCACAGAGCCAAGGCCTTTTCTGCTCCTCACACTTCCACACCAGCGAGAAGGCTGGGGGTGCACAATGAGGCGGGAGAGGACACAGCTGGACAGCTGACCCCAACTGCCCAAAGGGGTACATTCCATACCATACAGCATCATGCCTAGGTTATAAAGGGTTGGGGGAAGAAGGAGGAAGAGGGGGACATTCAGAGTGATGGCATTTGTCTTCCAAAGTAACTGTTAAGTGTGATGAAGCCCTGATTTTGGGGACTGGTTAACTCCTGCCTGCCCATGGGAAGTGGGGAATGAATTTCTTCTTTTGCTGTGCTTGTGCATATGTGGCTTTTGCTTTTGCTGTTAAAACGTCTTTATCTCAACCCATGAGTTTTCTCACTTTACCCTCTGATTCTCTGCCCCATCCCAAAAGTGAGGAGAGTGAGCAAGAGGGTGCATGTTCTTAGCTGGCAGCTGGGCAGCTAAGAACATATTAACAATGTTAATAAATAGAGCTTATTACATTTAGGTTTATTGGACTATTTCTTTTTCCTTGGGCAATGAGTTCAGTTTTCTGATACTAAGCCTTTCTCCTTCTTTTCCCTCAAAGTATGCCAAGTTAGCTGGCCTGCAGAAAGAGAATACTTTGAAAACAGTTTTTGCTGAAGAATTTCCACAACCAGTGTTCTTAGAGATTTCCTGTACACAAGCCAATTGATTTTCTAATGTAGATTTAATTGAACTTGGATACATCTACTTCTTAGACATTGAAAGCATAAAAAGGAAAAATACGTATAGATCTCTTAGTTATTTCAGTGTAACTTTCAGAGAATTGTGATTTCTATTTTCTTTCCAGTGTTTGTTCATGTATTCTTCCTCAAATTTATGAAAAAAACAAGATACTAATACAAGAAGTATGAGTTTATGACTCAACAAATTATAACATGTAATAGAATGTAATGCCTTGAATAAAAATAGGAATTTCCTCATAGTCTAAACACTAATTGCCAAAATATATTTAATTTTAATTTTAGATTGATTATGCTTATTCAAACTTCTCTTGTGGCTATACATAGCCCAGTGTACATATGTTCTCTGCAGAATCCTCATTGGGCAAGCATATTTCAAAGGCAAAAATTGTCTGCCCTTTAAAGAAGACCCTCCTGTCATTGAGACAACCAATTTTGCAGCTAATGTAAAAATTTCATAGGGATAGGTCATAAAAAGAAAAAAGATTCTTGTGATGACAGACCATTGCACTAATATATCATACCTGAAACTAATGATTAACTCCATACTTTATTGGATAATTTTAATGAATTTTACTATAGCTTCAAGACATAACACATACAGTCATTTTCAGATTTCTCATTTTTATAGCCATCAGCAGACTATATCTTAATGGCATTTTGAAAAAGAATGATAAAGGAGTTATAAGAGTGGCTAAAATGGATTTCCTCACCTGCATACTTTGGTATACGTGACTCTGGAGTCTAAGGAATGTATAAAGTAGAAAACAGAATAAAAGTCAAATGCCCATGAGTTAATAATACTCTACATGACACAAGAACTCATATGTCAAGATGGAGTATTGCACATCAGATTGGCTATACACTGTAATATAACTTCAACAGGTTTTACTAGCTTAAACAGATTAATTTGAGTATTAAAACATGAATAAACTTAAATTTTTTTTTCTTCAGCTGTGGAGCTAACATGCATGCACTGACACCCACATTCCATTAGATAAAGTGGTCCATACTTCAGTTTTCCTCTTCTCACCATAATATCCCCTAATCAGAATCTTTTAGGTTTTCATCATTTGATCTTTCCTTCCACAACACAGTCTGTACTCAAAGCCCAATGAATCTGTTGGGATTTTGTTTGTTTGGATGAGCTATTTCTGTTGGTTTTTGTTTTCTTCCCCACAGCAATTAAATTCTGGATTTTTTTTGAAATGATACCTAATTCTCACTACTACTACTACTACTAGTCACAACTAGAAATTTTAGTTTGGTGCTTTTCAGTTACGTTTTGTCAAAGCTTTATATGTTTACAGTGAGCTACTGACATCGAGAGAAATATCTAGAAAGAGGACTCATCTAAAACCCATCAAAACACTTGTCTGTGTTGTCTATGTTGTTAATTTTTAAGGTAGATAAAACTTGGTAGTATGTGCATTTGAAGTAAGGTTATTTATCACTCAAGAACAACAGATACATTCCCCCTCTGCTTCATTCTCTAGATTCACTTCATGCAAGGGAGCTCAAGGAGGTTATGTCAATGTGAACACAGCAGTATATCTCTTTTGGCACCTGGCCAAAACTATGTTATATTTCAAGAAATTTTTTCTTTCATATATCAGCAAAAAGAAGCAATATCAATTGAGAAATATAACAATAATTAGAAGAAAATATTTTAGATCATTATTGATGAATTCTTTGAAGCAGAATAGACAATAGTAGGAAACAGTTCACGTAAAGTTCGTGTTGTGAATGATAAAGTCTGGTTGAATTAATCAATGCTGCATTTTAAATAGAGTTGTGACAAAGGATTTTATATTCAGGTGACGATAGACCCACCTATTTATTTCTTATTGAAATTGTGGAAGGCTGCTAACAAAATTACTTCCTGTCTTCCCCTCTAGTCTTACTACCCATTACAGAATATGCGCCTGGGTTTTGCTCTCCAACAGCTGCAGCAGTATTGCATTACTCTACCTTGTTTTACTGTACTGGTCCATAAAACCTCTCTTTTTTAAAAAATTAAGCTCTGGGGGCATTTACATCAACCTTGACTTACTTTCTAAGTTGGACAATGTTTAGGAAAATGCCCTTTAGTAGTGTTTTGTCATCACTGGCTTCCTAACAGCAACTCTTGGAGATGGAAACGTGAGAAGCAGAACTGTTCTACCCCTATTGAAAGTATATGAATGCACATTTGGTAGGAACAGGAGACTGAACTGGGAATCTCTGTTCTCTTCCCAGGCTGAGAGTGACTTAATAGACACAGGGACACGTTAAGACTTCTACAGGCTTTCCACAGCATGAGCAGGAGGTTATTCTTTTCTCCTGTTCTCCTTGTTCAAAAGAACAGAATGTCTTCATGAGTTGGATTCAGAAACTAACCATTGCTGCCAAAAAGAAGTTGAGAATAGGCATTTTTCCAGACTTCATAAGGCTACTTTCCTCAAAGAAATCCATTTTTCTTCTTAATTCACAACTTGGATATTAGAAATGCAATTACACCAAATTTTAGGGAAACTTAGGAAAACAATTATCGTGAATTAGCATATGATTCATATAGTGAATGTTAAATTAATTAAAATTAGAAAGAAAATGTATTAATTCTCATTTGCTTGGTATTAAGCTTGTGTTCAAATAGAAAAAGTGAACAATGAATTTCAGAAGGATCTGATGATTCCAAGTGGATGTGTGATAAAAAGGCTGTTGAAATTTAAAAAAAAAAGGATAATAATTCAATTGGGGGGAAACCAGGCATAATTTTAGATACCTAACAAGAAGGTTTTAAGGTATTGACACTTAGGAAGGTATCCTATAGTCTTTGTGAGCAGAATTCTGACAATTGTAATTTAATATTTAAAGTAGCTAGGCAATTGAAATTTTTCTGACTTCTGAAAAAATGGAAAATATAATCAATTAAGCATTCCAAGTTTGGAATAAATATGTGTATTCCTGGTCCTCCAATTCTAAAAATATGCCAAAGAACTGCAGAGATTTAAATTGATTAAGTCTGGAGAAGCAAAAGAGCTAATGTAATATCTTCCTATTTACCTAAACACAGTGCTATTTGAATATCTTTAAGAAATGTAGAAAAGCCTGATTAAAGTTTGAACATCAGCTAAAAATCAAATATCAGTAAGGAGACACTGGAGGCAAGTGGACAAGTCTTGTGCGGGGTAAAATACTCCATGAAAATGGGAATAGAGAAACTCTGGAAATTTTGTTATTTATGAAAGGTTATTTCCTTACTGTATGGACAATAACTCTGCTGTGTGATATTTGCTCTTTATCTGGATTTTCTTCAAATGCATGAATCCCAAAAGTTTGCTCACTATTTTAATTTTGGTTATTTTTTTTCTGAACAGTGACATCTAATTTATTCTTGTCTCTGTTTCTGCTTTTTTAACTAACACAGATCTAGTACCTATTAAAATTAATAAAGAATACCTTTTTTACCTCTGATTTTCTGAATCCCATTCTAATTCTTTCTAGTTCCTTTTTTTTAACTACCTAAGTATTTTTGTTAATTGATTAATTATTCAGCTGTAAAATTGTATTTGCTCCGATGCAAGACTTTCCTTGTGGTTAAAATAGTATGATCAGAATATGCTAGTAAACGAACAGCAGATAGAAAGTACAATGAGGTCTAGCCACATTGTCCAAACTTGAGGCACCTGTTTTAGGTGTCCTAAACTTAAATGTCTATTAAAGGCACCATCTCCCCCTTTCATTATTAGGGAATTTTGATTCGTAAATCACACTCATTCATAGATTACTAATGGTGTTAATGATCTGTGCCTGATCTGTGTTTAACCACTTATTTAGAATTTTTGGGCTTAACTTCAATTTTTTGTTGTTTAAAGGAATATTCATTGTTGTTTTTGTAAAGGCAGTTGTTTTCATTCTGCATGGATACAGTTCATCAGCGAAATAATTAACCCTATTTGTTTTGCTGGGAGTTAATTTTTATACCTGATGGACTTCACTTATTGTGGCAGTGGTTATCATTACTAAACTCAAACCCTTGTGTTTGGTGTGTACATATGTCTATACGTTCGTGTGTGTGTGTGTATATCCCATTGCAAAGGTCACATTCTTGCCATATCTGACACATTTGTAAAGAGCTACATAACTCCGGCTCACTATGCTGTAAAAGGCCTTATTTACCAGCTCTCCACGTATGCCCTGACTCCGCTTTGACTGAATGCTACTGCGCAGCTTACAGCAGCTCTTTCTGTGAAACTGCATTTGAGTTGTGGCTAACCAGACAGTGAGGGTGACAGAGCACTGGAATAGGCTGCCTAGGGAGGTGGTGGAGTCTTCTTCTCTGGAAATATTCAAGACTCGTCTGGACACCTATCTGAGCAATATGAGCTAGGGAGCTGCTTTGGCAGGGGGGTTGGACCCGATGATCTCTCGAGGTCCCTTCCAACCCCTACGATTCTGTGATTCTGTGATTCCATTACGAATTAATCAGTGTCATACTTTCATAAAGCCAACATCTGTCTGAATCTTTATATTAAATTTTAAGCAGAGATATGCAGTCACCAAGGATGAGCTATCTATGAAGATGATAGCTGAGCTGTGAGTTCAGAGGATCAGGAGAAAATCACAGAATCACAGATCCGTAGAAGTTGGAAGGGACCTCTGGACATCACCTAAACTAACCCCCCTTCCAGAGTAGGGTCACCTAGAGTGGGTTGCACAGGACAGTGTCTAGGCAGGTTTTGAGTATTTCCAGAGAAGGAGACTACAAGTTCTCTGGGCAGCCTGTTCCAGTGCTCTGCCACGCTCACAGTAAAGAAGTTCCATCCTGCTGTATTTCTTCTCTGATGGACCACTGGAAGCAAGCTGGTGTAGAACTTAAGCTACAATTCTGCTTTCTTCCTGTGGTCTCAGCACACTTGATGATCCAGACACCAACCAACCTGCCTCCCAGTTTGCACTCAATTCTGGGATTCTTTTGCTGGGCAGCCTGAAGAATGAATACTCTGAGTTCTCAGTTTACTTTGGAGAAAAAAGGCCTTCTTTAAACAAAGATATTCTACCAGAATATCCTTGCCATATCTTCAGATGACATCTGCCTAGCTCTGCACTGCTTTTTACCCAACTTTTGGTCCTCTCAGCTCAGACTTTATACCCATCTCTACACTTTGTGGTGCCTGTAAGTTTGTAAGCAGCGTCCCATTGTATTTATAACAGTGGCAATCTGCTGTCCTTTGATGCTTCTACTGCTCTGTATAATCACTAGACATTGCCACTACTGTCCTGTCTATCCTGTGTATGCACATCTGGATGTGTGTGTGTGAGACAGAAATACAGTTAAGGAAAACAGCTCTTGCTTCAGCCTTAGCAACCCTAATTCTCAAGATAGCAGAACTGTGTAAAAGGAGTATGTGGTTAATTTGCTGCAGCTACACCGTAGCTTTCTATATTTTTACTGAATGGTACTTTTTATTTCTTTTAAATATATATAAATTTAGGCCAAAATGTATAGTTCTGAACATATGGATACACGGACTGTAGAATATTTCTGAGTCCTGTTTGATTTAAGGTGTTGATATTAGCATTTAAACATGAACATTTAGGAAAATACTACATCATAGAACCATCGAATATCTCAAGTAGGAAGGGATCCATAAGGATCGTCGACTCCAACTTCCTATCTTGATCTAAATCTTCATCTAAGAATTGCCAAAATTGGATATACTGCCAGGTAGCTTTATATGAAGCTGTCACTCACTGTCTCTTATCACTGTTCTCATTTCTTCTTACGCTATCTTGGATGATATCCTCCCCATTTTAAATTAACCAAACCCTTTTTTCCTTATCTGGAGTATTTTAGAGTATTCTCACTATTTTAGAGTATTCTAAATATTATTCTCTAATCTAAGTTGCCATGATGTTTTAAACATGCTTCAAAATTGTTTCTTAAAATCATCAGTGTACTTGTTTTATAAAGATGCCACACACATATATTTTCCTCGCAAATAGTATATAATAAAAAATTGAATAAGAATTATTTTTCTTAGAAGTCTCTGATGGGTCTATCTGGAGAAAAACAAGCAGCAAGCAACTCCACCCCATGACATTCCTGTTGTTTCTGTTGTGTAAAGGGAGATTTTTCTGTGGATCTCATTTTGTAACTTCAAAATGGGTACATTCAACTGATGGAAAAATATAATTACTGTCCTTAAGATAATTTATCACCAAACTACATTTGTGACATCAGTCATTATGAGGTCTAATGCATGTAATTGGCAAATGTGTTTGCATCTCATACTTTATTCTAATTGACATCTACCATATTGCTGCTGACAGCTTTTCAGCCCAGATGAATGCTGTTTGCCAAGAGCTATTACTACTTTGCTGAGGTAGTCATACACGGATACATTATAGTGGAGGTACAGAGTTAAAATTCACTATGTTTTTTACTGCTCAGGTGTCTGGGTTCACTAGTTCTCAATAGCGAGGCTCTGACATGCATCAAGTAGATTCTTGACAGTTTGACGATATGTCACTTCCGAGGGTTTGTACAATACACCAAGAGGACCACGGAAGTCCTGAAAGGTTACTATGTGCTTTGAAGCACTGAATGTAATTCATGCAAGATGAAACTTTATAAATTAAATCTCTGAAGAAAAATGTTTTACTACAGAAGCTACCATTAGACATTTTCTCTCTTGTAATAAGATTACATTTTGTCATCAGTACTCATGCAAGAGGACAATGAAAGTTAATTTTATGAGTTAGTGAAGGCCATAAGAGACTTTCTAGAGACATTAAATAGTCAGTGTACCTACTACAGTGACACCCTGTCATATCGTAAATAGTGGCCTGTCACTCTCAGTGGACTAAATCACAATGTGCTGTTCCTTGTATGTAAAGGTCTTGGATAATAAAAATAAAATAATTGTAGCTCTAGTGAGATCAGGATGTGTATATTTGGTATCTTGGCTATAATTAATTCAACCAAAAATCTTTAGAGGAAAAGAAAAGTGAAACACATTATTACTGTATTAAAGTAGTTAACATCACAGTTCATATATCACAGTTCAGATATAGTAAGTGCATTGAAAGTGTAAATCTTGTTCAGTTGACTCAATACAGTGAACATTAAAACACAAAAGGTACACATTTAGACACATTTTATAGACATTTGTACCAAAAAAATTGAAATCCTTTGTTATAATTTGCAGTACTTCTTTTCCCCCTGTATATTAAGACACATTTTTCCTTTCAACAGAGCAGAAAATTTCTTTAATATTCAAGAATACATATGGAAAAAATCAGACCAAATTTTAAAGTCTTACTTTGTAATTTGAAGGTGCTGTTAGATTCAAGTGTATTTTAAATTGCTGTTTTCTGTGGTGTACTTTGTAATGCCCAATAATCAAGATAAAAAAAAAAAATCACTTTAATACACCTTACAGGTTCAGTAGTGAAAAAGCCAGCTGAGAGCGCTGTATTTGAAATATGTTGTCCCTAGTAGACAGACAGTTCTGAGTTCATCCAGTCATATCTGGATTTTATTTAAAAACCACAGTTTATAAGGGAAAGATGTGGCTAGAAACTTTCCTCCTCCTTTTTTTTTTTTGTTTTTGTTTCATAAGAATTAATTTAGAGACACATTTTTAGGTTTAGTAGCCTCTAAGTGTTTACAAGTAAATATTGCTTAAACTTCTCTGGATTTTGGGTTGCAAGTCTTTTTTGCACGTTCTTTTCTCATACCATGTTCATAAGATAATCGCTGTTGCTTCAACAAACCAACCCTTTCTAGGCAGAATGAATTGCATCATCAACTCTTTGTGGCTTCATAACACCTTACAACATACATAATGTTTAAAGAATTATCTATATAATACTTTCATAGTATCCAAGTGAGAGTGATGTGGTCTTCCATACACCACATGTAACATTAATAAGTATGAAATCTGGTGCAATGTATTTCTTCATTCCAATTTCAGAGTCAAGTTTTTAAACCTGCTTGGTATCAAAGCCACATTTTCAGAAACTGACATTTAGTTATGCAGCAGTAAAGACTTATTATTAGATTCTTCATAAAGTAGCTTGATATTTTCAGACAGCAGACTTACACACTACTTTTCATCTTAAAATGACCATTTTTTGCATTTCCATGCTTCTTGACAGTCATTTTCTCAGAGATCTTATTGGAAATGTGTTTCATATTTTTAAGAAAGTAACGGGACAATTTTTCCACAGAGGCCATGTTTGCTATAATGTACATTGTACAAGACAGCTGTATTTATACTTGTAGAAAATTAAATCATGTCTTCCATATTTTAAAGGGAAAAAAATTACATCAGCAATAAATATTATCTCATTTATATAAAACTCTGAAAATGAGTTACTTACGCTGGAAATGATGTATCCATGACCAAAAAAAATAAACCCATTTGAAGGCTGCCTTAATTACCTGCATGGAAAATAACAGGAAAAAAATAGTGAGAAAACATCAAAGATATTGCTAAGAAATATAAGCAATTTTTAGAGCACTGTGCTAGGCAGCATATAGCAACCACTCTCAAACTTTAAATGACACAAAGTTTCTTGTTCTTTGCACCTGCTTTTTTGCAAAACACCATTCATCCATACCCTGCATTTGCTCATTTCATGTAGCAATACTTATTTGAAAAGGAATTCAGCTTTGCTTATATTTAAAATAAATGATAAATGGTATAGTGTTACTTATTTGTAAACATTTTTTAAGTTTTCAAAGAATCTCTCAATAAATAGTCACTTTAATTTTAGGTTTTATCACACAATTTTTATTTAGGTCTGAAGGGATGGACATCCAGAGGCCATCTAGTCTAACATCCTACTCAAAACAGGTATAATGACATGAGAATGATCATGGCTGTGTTAAGACTTGAACACCCCCAGAACAGATTTCACCATCTCTCTGGGAAACCTGCTGCCAAATTTAACCACCATCATGTTAATTCTTCCCCCCTGCCCAAATATCTAATTTATATTTCTCATGTTTCAATTTGTGTCTGTTACCTCTTGTCCTATCACCGTGGAACACCGATAGGAGTCTGGCATCATCTTTGATGAACCTTTTGATGAAGTAATTGTTCATAGCAATAAGGTCTCCCCTTGGCTTTCTCTTCTCCCAAGCTGAACAGGCCCAATTCTCTCTGCCTGTCCTTGTATATCATGCTTTCCAGTCCTCTGATCATCTTTTTGGTCTTCTACTAGAGTCACTCAGTATGTTGATAACCTTAATGTACTGGGGAGCCCAACACTGGGCATAGTACTCCAGAGGTGGTCTTACAAGTGTCAAGCAGAGCGGAAGGATTACTTGTCTGGATATGTTGCCTAGACTGCTAGTAATGCATAAAAGGATGCAGTTGGCCTACACTGCACAGAACTGCTGGCCTGTGTTCAACTTGTCCATCAGGACCCTCATGGCCTTCTTTGCAGATCAGTTGGACAGACAGTTGGTCGCCAGCCTGCCCCCCACTTCCTATGTGGACAGGCTTTGCACTTGCTCTTGTTGCACTCCACAAGCTTCTGGTCAGCCTGTTTCTCTGGCCTGTTCGTATTTGTCTAACTTGTAACCCTGCCATCCAGTAGGATTGACTGACTCCTCCAGTTGTGTCACCCTCGGGCTTGCTGAGAGTGCTGTCTGTCATCCAGGCTGTCAAAGAAGAGATTAAACTATTTGCTGCTAGCTGGACTTAGCTGATCACAACTCTCTGAGCCTGGGCAGCCCAGACAATTTTCCATCCACCTTTTAATACACTTGTCCAGCCTGTTTCTTACCAGTTTGGTCATAAGTAGACTACGGGAGACTGTTCCAAATGCCTTGTTAAAATGCAGATGCACAACATCCACTGTCTTCCCCATGTCCACAGGTGCCAGTCTTCCCACCACAGAATGCAAGGAGTTTGGTCAGGCTATTGACTCTGCTTGCTGCTGCAGCAAGAAAAGCTTCTGTGAAGATCTGGTCCACAATCTATCCAGGAACTGAGTTAAGGCTGACCAGTGTGCAGTTCGTCAGATCCTGCTTTCTGCTTGTTTTGACGAGGAACGTGACATTGTCTGCCTTCAAGTCATCATAAACATTGCAAAAAGGGCAGGCAGCAGCCGTGATGTGACATCCACCAGTGCCACAGACACCTCTGGGGATGCCTCCTTCCTGCTAGGGCCCACGCCCTTTGTACGTCCCTAAGCAATTGACTCCCTCTCCTGTGGCTGCAGCTTCGTGCCTGCAGACTCTCAGGAGGCTCAGGGACCAGGGAGGCTTGAGGATAATTCTTAACAGTGAAAGCCAAGGGCTGGAAAAGGCATGGAGTACCTCAGTTTTTTCCCCATTTCGTGTAAGCAGACCCCCTACCGCACAGAACAGCACAGAGACACTCTCCGTAGCCGCCTTGCGGTCGCCGGCGCGCAACTCTAGGCAGTGCCGGCGCTCCACAACCACGCCTCGACCGGCCCCTGCGTGCCTAACCCTTCCGCGCTCCGGCGGGCTCCGCAGGCGCTCCCGGCCAGGCGCAGAGCTGCCCTGTCCCGCCAAGTTGGCCGCGGCCCGTCAGCGGCGGCGCCGGCTCCTCGCGGCACTGGAAGCCCGGCAAAGAGCCGGGGGCGACGGGCAGATCCGGCCGCGAGCGCCGCGCGCCCTTCCTCCGGCACGTGGCGGCCGGCCGCGTGCTGGCGGCGGGGCGGGGGCCGGCTGCGGCGCCCCTGGGAAGCCTCGGCCCGGATGCTCCGAGTCCTTGGCCCGGGTGAGGCGTAGGGCGCTCTCGAGACGCAGGGGTGTTTCCAGAACTTTAGTCTGAGAGAGGCCACCGGTGGTTATGCGTACAGTGTGCCTAAGGAGGGAGCTGCTGTCGGGAGGGGGAGCAGCAAAACTCTACCTCTGTGAGAGGCAAGTCTTCAGCTTCTTCCCTGGGAGGGTTTTAGGAGACGGTAAAGGCGCCCAGGCAGGTAACCGTTCTGTCATGGAAAGACAAAAGAGAGTTTTAAAAAGCCCAGGCATGCAAGGGGAATAGGGGTTGGGTGGCTTTTTGGGGGTTTTTTTTAGCTTTTTTTTTAAAGTTTTTATTTATTTTATATATCTGTGAGCCTTGTGAGGGTTGTTGGGTAGAAGCCCAGGCATGTGCTGCTGGAAGATAAGAAAAATAAAGCAAAAGAGGAGCCTGGAATGAGCAGATAATTTTCTGACGCTATTTTGATAGGTGTTCCTTATCTGGGATTCAGTTATCATGGAAGTAGTAGAATTACAGGGCTGAACTGCTTTTCTTGGGGTCATTTTATATGTTAAGGGTGGGGTATTAAAGAGTATAGAAGCCAAGAAAGTCTTACCAAAAAAATTAATCTAGTACTTAAAAATGAGATACAGATGTTAACATAGTCTTCTCGCCAGGGATAGCTGATACTTCTCCTTGCTTTTATAAACCAAAGAGATGACCAACCCACAGCCTTGTTCGAGTAGAAGGCTGGGGGTGTGTGGGGGAGTAGTGGGCATGTGAACCTAAGTGCATTTGTTTTAGGCATACTCTAGAATAATCTTTCCTTATGCACTGAACTACAGTTTTGCTCATAATCCTATAGTAGAAGTATATGGCACATACTAAGGTTTGTGGAAAGTCATAGTTCTTTATGTCCATCCTAAAATTAAAGAGAGCAAATTAAGCTGATAGACCAGAGGGGACCAAGTGTTGAGAAGGACAAAACTGAACTGGAATAGCATAAAAGCTGAAAAAAATACAGATTATAAAGGCATATAAAATCATTTGTTGCTATGAACATGTGGTTCTTCATATCCTTCACAGGTTTCTGTGACAGTATAAAGGAACAGGAAACAATGTGACTCTCAATATTAAGCTCAGCTTGTTAAGAAGATCAAGTGAGGGAGAGGCTATGCCCAGGTGGCCTTTGCACATGTGTGCACACATGGTTAACTGAGACCTACCTCTGAGACCTACCTCTGTTATCTCTCCTCTCTGAGCTCGAACAGCTAACCCTGGGGAAATGAGACACTTGCTCTGAATAGTCTTAGAGTGTTCTGATTCTGTTTTCTAAATGCTTCCAGTAATCTGATGAATACACCTCCCTATTTAGAGTTTGACCCAGTAATGTAATCTGGATGTTCCAAAACAGGAATGTCCTTTTCGAAAATCACTTGCATTTGAAAACATAACAAGCAACAATTTTGTTCTTAAACATAGTGAAATAATATGGAAAAACCCTATTCTGTGCATGAAAATTATTGCAAGCTAAACAACTGGAGCTACGGCTACTGAAAAGAGAGCTGCATGACATGAGGGAAGAGCATGTGATCTGGGACAGTCAGCACGGCTTCACCAAGGGAAGGTCGTGCCTTACCAATCTGGTGACCTTCTATGATGGAGTGACAGCATCAGTAGATAAAGGGAAAGCAACCGATGTCATCTACCTGGACTTGTGCAAGGCCTTTGACACAGTCCCCCATCACATCCTTATCTCTAAATTGGAAAGATGTGGATTTGATGGGTGGACCATCCAGTGGATAAGAAACTGGTTAACAGACCGTAGCCAAAGGGTGGTGGTCAATGGGTCTATGTCCAGGTGGAGGCCGGTGACAAGCGGTGTCCCCCAGGGGTCTGTCTTGGGACCGGTTCTCTTTAACATCTTTATCAATGATATTGATGATGGAATTGAGTGCACCCTCAGCAAGTTTGCGGATGACACCAAGCTGAGTGGTGTGGTCGACACCCTAGAAGGAAAGGAAGCCATCCAGAGGGATCTTGACAGGCTGGAGAGATGGGCCCGGGTGAACCTAATGAGGTTCAACACTGCCAAGTGTCAGGTGTGGCACTTGGTCCGGAAGAATCCCAGACATAGATACAGACTGGGAGAAGAGCTTCTTGAGAGCAGCCCTGCTGAGAAGGACTTGGGGATTCTGGTGGATGAGAAACTTAACACGAGCCAGCAGTGTGCTCTTGCAGCTCACAAGGCCAATGGTATCCTGGGCTCCATTAGAAGAGGGGTGGCCAGCAGGGACAGGGAGGTGATTGTCCCTCTCTACTCTGCCCTCGTGAGGCCCCACCTGGAGTACTGTGTCCAGATCTGGGGCCCCCAATACAAGAAGGATGTGGAACTGTTGGAGAGGGTTCAGAGGAGGGCCACGAAGATGATTAGAGGCCTGGAGCACCTGCCCTACAAAGAGAGGCTGAGGGAGCTGGGCTTGTTCAGTCTGGAGAAGAGAAGGCTGTGGGGGGACCTCATTGCAGCCTTCCAGTACATGAAGGGAGCAGAGAAACAGGAGGGGATTCAACTTTTTAAAAGGATAGACAATGACAGGACAAGGGGGAATGGATTAAAACTAAAGGAAGGAAGGTTTAGATTAGATATTAGGGGGTAGTTTTTTACAGAAAGAGTGGTGAGGTGCTGGAACAGGCTGCCCAGAGAGCTAGTGGATGCCCCGTCCCTGGAAGTGTTCAAGGCCAGGTTGGATGGGGCCCTGGGCAACCTAGTGTAGATCCAGGCCTGAGGTTGGTGGCCCTGCCTGTGGCAGGGGGGTTGGAGCTCTGTGATCCTTGGCGTCCCTTCCAACTCATACCATTCATTGATTCTATGATTCTATGATCAGAAGAAATAGTGGGAGAAATCCATGTACAATTGCATAAAATATTAAATTGAAACATAAAGAGTTAATTACCTATCCCTTAGCCTCTTTGTGTGAAGTAATGTATAGAAAGTGGTAGAAAATTCTGAATCCAGTATTGGAATCAAGGATGCAATAATACATTAGCATGCGATGGCTTTAGCTATTTAAACAAATTAATTACACAGAAAGTCATGCCTTCTCTTAGAAAATTCAGCACAAATTATCTAACTGCAAGGCCTTCTCAACTAGCAGCAATGAACTGTCTTGGTTCAGGTCTTGATTTTGTGTGGGCACTATTGTCTCTATGATTTATGAAGCCAGAAGATATACATGCATGGAAAACCCAAATCTTTACATGATCTATAGTAACAACTATTTGAGAAGGATAGTGAAATGTCAAAAGCTCAGAGAGGGTCTGATATCAAGACCTGAAGAAATACCCAAAGAATTATGGATAGCTCTTTTTAACTGAATCTTAATTCCTGAGGAACCATAAATTATCAAACTGTCCTAAGCATCTGTAAGAGATGGTAAGAATGAACAGCTAGAACAAGTCGGACCTACCCTATCTCTAAAAAATATTGCAGCATGCCTGAAGGGGTAAAAGAGATATGATATAACTTGAATTTAGTAAACTGCAGTTTTGATAATCTTATGTGGCATTCTTTTAAGCAAGCTAAGGAACTATGGTCTAGATAAAACAAGTCTAAAATTAATATACAAATATTTTTGGGGGGTAAAAATGGGGGTTTTATTCACAGTCACTCTTTTTCCCAGTAACTTGGAGTGGGGAGGAGGAGTGTAATTCCATAAGAGTCTGTATTGTGTCTAAGGTTATTCCATAACTTCTTTCATAGTTTTGGTAATATAGTAGACATCACTCTTGCATCAGTCATTTTAGAAAACAGGACTCATATTCAAAATAATCACAATAAATTCTAGAAGCAATAGAAAATAATAGACATACAGTTTGGTAAGAACAAGCATGCACAGGCACTGAGTAAGAGTAAGTAACCACAAATACAAGATGAGGAATCCCCTCTAATGCTTCAAGAAGGAAGATGAGGACAGTGTGTTCACCATGTCATACCATTCCCTGTGTAGCTGGTTCCAGATTTCTTCCACAAGTGTTTGCCCTCCCTCCCTTTATGTCAACAGTAGCAGAGCTCAGGAAGTGTTAACATGTCTAGCAGATGTCCTTTGGCAAATCTGAAAACATTTCATGCTTCTGTTACCCTTTATGAATTTGAGTCATGGCATACTAGTTTCTACCTACACCTGTACTGGGTTGATAGTCTGTGGAATAGGCACAAGGGCTAGAGTATCTGAAAGTTCTGAAACGAGATCCACTAGAGCTCTTTCTCCACGGATCTTTGGGAGCGCAATGTGGAAGTGTCCAGTGAAACAGCTTGTAGGCTCTTAAGTTTTCAAAAATACACTATACCTAGTTATCAATAGTTCATGAAATTATTAAACTCATCAAAAGAAGACTTAGAACTAGGTTGATTTAACCTAGGAAATGAACGGAAGGGGACAGATAATGTGTAAAATTGTTGCAAGAGGAGATGATCATAAACTGGTTTGGATATCACTCTGGTTTGGATATCACAAGACGTAGCAGGGGTTAATTTGCAGCAAAGCCTAGATGCAACAGATAAGTAAAAGTTCTTTGAAAAGTAAGAATTGTCAACTCCCTGGGGTAGATTTTTTTTTATCTGAAGGATAGTCCAGCTTTGATTTCAGCTATTTAAAGAGAGATTGAACTGGCACTTGTCAGCAGCATTTTAGATGCGAGGCAGGATACAGTGAACCCTGCTGACTATAAGAAGCACCAAGACATGTAAACAGGCATTGTTTATGCCTTATTCCTATTACTTAATTCACTTTCTGTGGAATTCTGTTAAGTATGTAAATAGGAACCAGGAGAAGGAATAGAAGCTGCTTTTGTTTCTACTGAAAGACCAAATAAAAATTATGCATTAACTCTACTGTTAAATAAACATGGCTGCTTACTTAATGTATTCTATGTACTGCAATTGTTTTACATGCTGAATGGAAACCTGGTTGTGCTGTTGTGGAAGGCTGGACCAGTTCCCTCTGTGGTCATTATGTTTCCCCTCTCAGTTCCACCAGATGGCTGTTAAGGTGTAATGATAACAGCTGTTTGATTTTACTCACCAGCCGTGAGATTGAAGAACTCTGGAATCACTTGGGTACTACAGGATTTAACAAAGTCATAATTTAAGCTTTTGTCTTCTATAATGTCATAATTGCATATTGGTGAAAAATGGTCTTTGCAGGAAATTATCACTCAATGTACTCTTCTATTATTTCTTATAATTTGGTTTATCTTATTTTCTACATTTCTTCACACTTACCCTGTACTGGTTATTTCCTAGGTGCATCTGCAGAAAGGCAGAAAAGTACTCACAGGAGAGAGCGTGCTCTGGATTTTCTTCCTATGTGCAGACTACACTGGTTGAAGTACTGAATCCACTTACAGCACCACCTTCCTGTAAGTAGGCTGAAACAGTCAGTTTGAAACATATTGTATAAAATTTTGTTGGGTTCCCTGGGTGATTCAGTACCAGACAAGGAAAATTACTAATTTAATATTCTGCCAGAGAAACACTGACATATATTTATGTGCACACATAAGAACAATATATCAGCTTAAAGCATCTTCTCACAGATGTTCTTCCATTATCTTTTCTGAAATTCAGATTGAGAAAGGCAAATCAAGAGTCACAGGCACTATTAGCCAGTTTTCAGAAGTGGTAACTCTGTACACTATTGAAGATGTAACAATGAAGTTATAAGGCAAGAAAAGCAAGAAATAGAGTTGCAAGGTGAAGGGCTATAGAGGTAGCTCTCTTTGCTTTGTTCTTATCACCTTCTCCCTATGTCACTAAGACCGATTACGACAATCACTTCCAGCTTTTAACTTAGTATTGGATAGCACAGCTTTGAAATACCAGTACTAGCAGACATAACATACACCTATTGTGTGTGGTTACTCGAGGTTATCTGCCTTACATTTAATATTAAGGGATGCAGAAAGTTAATCCTGAGATGGTCAGAATGACAGAAGAAATCTGTTGTAAACAATAATCATTGCTATATTTATTTTTTTAATTGGATTTTAAGATGATATAAATGTTCTTATTTTTATGGATATGATTGGATATTTTGAATTCACAAAGTACCCAGGTGTATAAGTTTGGATCTTCGGTTATTGGTAAGAGGTATTTGGGTTGGCCTGTAGTTTTCTGGGCTCAGAGTTACAAATTTCACATCCAGAATAACACCATGGAAGTTTCATCATTTTTAAGCTGAAAAAACACGAGGAAGAATGTTGTACTGGCTTCTTTGATAGGCTGTCATTTTATATGGTTGAAATGTGTAGACATGCAAATTCTCTTAGATGATAAAATACAGTCTGTTGATTGATAATGTACCTATATTCTTTAGAAGTTTGACTCCTTGGGATCACTGACATTCAGACACTGATGTTAAGTGGAATATTCAGTGGAAAGGAACCAAAATAGGGGTCTAAAATTATGAAATGACAATTGTTATTGAGCATTTAATGCTGTCAGGGTTAAACATATCAGTGTAATTTCTGCACTTTATTTTCTGTCATATCAGAATATATCTGTGTCTACTGGACAGACTTAAATATGCAGTAGTATTTTAAGTTGGTTTCTGTGGGGGTGTTTTTGGGTTTTTTTTTGCTTTGAGTTTTTGCAGGGATTTAGGGATTGCAGCTTGCCATCTGTTGCTTAAATCTCTGTACATTTCTACTGCATTGAATGGATAGTCTTTTTAGCTTGGTTTCATGATTTGGAAATAGGAAGTGATACTTACGAAATCAGGCTGTACAAGGTTATACTAGTGCTCATTTGTTTATATCTGTACTCATTACATTTGAATCTTCTGGAAGGGATGGCATTTTAAAAGAATGAAAAGTCTTAAGACTATGCTTCTAAAACTGGCATGGAAATGAATGGATGAGCAGAGGAGAGGGGCGTGTGTACTGACTGTCTATACTGTAAGTTCAAACTGTATTGTGTAGGGGTGTAAAAAGTTCGGACAGAGCTTTCCTACGTATCCAAAGCATACAACTACAAGTTTTATGTTTGTCAGAAACAAAATATCATGTGTTTTCTCATGTTTAATGAAAAGTCTTGCTTCCAATGGCTATGACCAGCACTGTTTGCAAATCTTTTTAGCTTGGATAGTCAAAGCCCAGTGCTTCCAACAAAATGCTAATAACATGTATAAACACATAGATGTAGCTGAAAGAACTGAACTCCATATAATGCCTGAGCGCAGTCAAGTGAATGAAGCATTTGTCTCTTGTTCTCAGCTTTCTGTTTGGTTTTTTAGGTATGTTTATAATACTTCAGCATGTTTTTCATGGCAGAGCTGTTTTCCAGTGGTAACCATTTGTGTATGAAATAATTGAAGTTTGTGTAATAAAGCATAGTTCAATTTACTTGAACATGTAAATTGGCTCATTTATGAGTCACTTGTGCATGACTGGTACGGCAGTATTCCACATGATAAGTTAGGAAGTATACAGTAATTGACATACAATAATATGGCAACAGATTGTCCAATACATTTATTTCTTTGACAAAAATGGATCGATTTTAATTTGTCAAATTCCGTACTGCTCTCTCATTGAAGTGAATGTATATTTGTTAAAACAGCAGCGACTGGGAAGTCTAGTGCGTTAAAATTTGATAATTTCTTTTGTCAATGAAACAAATCGTGAGATTAACTCAAGAGTCATTGTTAAATTTAAAGTGCAAGGTAGTGGGAACACAAAAAATGCTTTATGATGAGTTTTCGTCAATCTGTATAATTTTTCAGTTAAGCAGTCATAAATCAAGGAATATTGTATTTTTTGAGGCTCATTAAAGAGACATTATACATTAGAATAGTGAGGCAGTCAGCATAATGATTTGATGAATGCCTATAACTATCTGTATGTAAATGATGTGAGACACATTTGCTGGTGCTACAGAGGAGAATAACAATCTATTTGACAGTTCCCTGTAGGTGCTACTTCTGGATACAAGTGACAGATGTTAAATGTAAACCTCTTCAACAGCAAGCACTTATTAGCACTCAGTGGGGAAAAAATGGCAATATAGAATAAGACAAATGGCAGATAATGCTATTTAAATAACTTTGTTCTTACAAAGCTTTATTGCCAGCGCGTTAAATTTGGGAGGTTGGTTTTCTTGTTTGTTTTCATTTACAAAGATTAGTTAGGTAAAAAAACATTTGGGAATTTAGAAAATTGTAATTTGAAACATTTAAGAAAACTTGCTCATTATTATGGGAACTATTGATAGAAAATAGATGTATGTGCCCTTTCATCAACGAACTTTTTTCAAAGTGTTATTTGATAAATATTTATAGAGTCATTATTATATGTCATAAATGTCAGCACTGTGTGTATTTGCGGTCATTACTTGATTTGCCAAATTACTTTTAATTAGTTTTTTTGGGTTTTTTTCCCCCTTTCCCCATGATAGAATGGAAAACCATGGTCTTTCAGAACTGTAATTTTAATGAAAAAAGCGCAGAAATAGTTAATGGAACCAGGTTAGCAACAGTGAATGATTTTTTTAGGACATTATATGATTTTTATTTCTAGGCCATTTTTCTCCAGCCTAGTCTGAGATGCTACTCCTAGAAGTATAAAATATTAATTGAGTGAGATTCACATTTCGATAATAATCCAACTCTTCAACAGAGATCAGCATCAAAGTAGTTCAGTAGACTATCAAAAACACTTGATTTATTTCTTATGCTACTTTTGTAGTAGATTAGGTTAGGGATTTATATTTCTTTAAAGTATGAATCTAGGCACGTGAATTGATTTTTTTCAAATCGTCAAAGCTTACTTTAAAGCTTTTTATTTTTTTTTTTTCTATTTGCCAGCCAAACTACTGCTTGAGAGGGTAGAGATTAAGCCAATGCTAAGAGTGATGGAATGTCTACATGTTCAGATTCTGTATGGTCTTATGTCTTTTAGTATTATGAAATCTATTATGTTCTTTGTGCTTTTTATTTGTTGTGTTTTGTCAACTGTTAAAGCTACCTTGCATTGCTTGCACTAAATCTCTTTGGAATTTAGTGTTTCACTGCACCACTGCAGATTTGTAATCCCCTTGCATGGTGGTAAATTATCAGCCACATATGCACTGTGTCTGACTTACTGGACATATTTATTGTTCCCTCAGCTACTGTGCTTGCTAATTTGTTTCTTTATTGCTTTGTCTTGAGTTAGGGAATACTCACCCTCTGTCCCCTGAATTGTTAAAAGAATAGCTAAAGTTCTTTCCTATGTACTGTTTGCTATTAGTTCCCACTGTTGCAATTCAAATCTAGATGATTTTCCACATCTAGATCCTGATCTATGTTCACATGGAACAGCTGAGATGCACAAATAGCAGAGTGTGAGTGTCATATCAGTGGGGAAAGGACAGTAAAAACATATTCTATGAGAGAAAGCAATAATCTGTGCCTGTAACAGACTTCCCACAGAGCCAGACTGTTTTTTGGAAGTAAGGAGTTAATTAGGTCCAGGAAACAAATTTTCATCCTGTTAACCTAGTCTCCATAAATGATGATAGTGTTTTAAACTGTTGCTCAATTTTACCTCTGCAACAGAACAGAGTTGCAAACAAGAGATACTCAGTTACATTAGATAGAAGAGCTTCCTATGCAAGTGCTGGCTCAATGTTGGCTCCCTTGGCTGCTGCTTCTCTTACCAGCTGTCCTACAATCCCTCTTGCGTTACATGCCACAAGTTTTTTAAAAGCTGTCTTGCCTATAGGGTTCATCAGACCTCTGAAATGTTTTGAAGAAAGTGAAAATTACTAACATCTACCTTTCCATGGCAGATCAACAAATTTGGGCCATGTGCTATGTCTTTAAAAAAGAATCAAATAATGGGCAAGGTGTTCTATGGAAACCAGCCTCCATGATGCCAAACACAGCAACTGAGATCAGAGATGACTGCATTTGAAATGAAATTCTGTCTCTCTCATTTTGGTCCTTTACGATCCTGTATGGTCCTATATGATGCGGTGTAAATCACTAGTAATGAGTCTTTTACTGGTGTTTCTAGTAAGTAAATTTATTTGACAAGTCAATTCTTAGAAGTTATTCACCAGTTCTAAAGTATACATTCATGCACATATAAAATCATAGACTGTATGGACTATATATAAATATAGTGCCTAAATATACACAAAATATGCATGTCTGTAAATAAAGACTAAAATACACGACATAAATATTTAATACCTTTTTATTTTTAGGAAAACAATTACAAGTTAATAATTTACTATATAGTGTAATTGTTTCCAGTACTTTGAAACACTGAACTTTTTTGGCTAATCAGAAAGCATACTGAAACATAAATGTTTCATTGCCTCATCACCTCTGTTTAGTGTAAATAATAAACTTAATGACATCCATGTAAACTGCTGAAGAATGATGCATTTTTTTCAAATATTGTAAGTCAAATCACCAAGGAAAACCACACTAATGAAAATAATAATACATGTATATGGTAGGCTGTGAGTTTTACTGCAATCTCATTACATTTAAAAATCAATTTACATCTCAGTTGTACTAAAGTACTTGAGTAATTATTAACTAAGATTAACATTAGATAGATATCATCAGCATTATTTCTTAAACCTGACTGGTAGTCTGCAAATATTTAGAATTATAATTACAAGTCCAGTGCCTTTGTCAGTTACATTTATCTGAATTTATGACTTTATTAATTGAAAAAAAAAAAAAAACCCAAAAAACAAAACGAAAACTCTTGGATATTGTTTCTCTTTTATTTAAAGAAATCCCTTTGCAGAATGCAATAAGGAAGTGCTATGGTGCTCATCCAACTATTTCCCCTATTTACGTTTTTAAGAACTGGAAAATATGTTCAGCTCATGTTGAATGACAGTTGTATGAGCTGAGTTCGGCAGAGTAAATGTGCCAGGAGAGTACAAATATTAAAATGTAAGCCTAAGATATAATTATATTTAATTCTTGTCTATTTCAAGTAACCAAATAGTTAAAGTAGTTGTAATTTGTGATTTATTCTAGAGGCAATATTTTTACACAAATTGTATTCTGAGTTAACCGAACTGCTAAAACAAAATGCTTGGGGATTTGTCAAACATAAAAGTGAAAAAAAGTATTGCGAGCCCATTCCAGGAGGCTTGGCCTCTCTTCAGCTTGTACAGATATCATTTAGAATTTTGCTTGTTTAAGGGCAGTCTGACTGAACCAAAAACTCAATCTTCACAGGTTGTGTCAAAAAAGTAATAGTGCCCATCGGGGGAAAAGGATAAGGGGAGGGTAAACATGTCTTTAGGCAACCTCTAAGCAGATAAATTGGATAACTTCTTCTATTAGATGTTACTACAATCTACAAATACAGGTCTGTGTCTGGATCTGCTCATACATAGTGTCTGTGTTTGGGTTTTAAAATTTGCTTTTTAGATCAAACTGGAAAAAAAAAAGTCATACATATTAAGCAAAACATTCCAGTCATGCGGTGCTATCCAGCTGAAGGGAACCTAAAATTTACACATCAATCCAGAAGAGTTTTTCTTGAACAGAAAGCTGAAAACTGTTCTTCAGTCCTTCCAACATAGAAGCATAATTTTACAGTAACGATGAGAGTCATAAGGATTGGTTGCTTCACTAATGCTTTCAAAATTCCATCACCCAGCAGCAGGAGCCACTGTATGTTGTCATTCTCTCCCATTTGTCAGCCTGTGCTTTGTCTTTTTCATAAGCAGGACAGTTTTAGAACTTCATTGTTAAGAGATTAAAGTCGAAGCAAGCTTATGGAAAATATGGATATGGAATGCGTGATAATTTTATCTTAAAACTTTTTGAGATTTCTAGAATACAGGATGTATTTAGTAGTCTCAAAATAGCCCTTTGTTTTTCCATTTTGAGATATAGAAGAACTTTTACCACTGTTTTTTTGTGAAGAGAAAATACAAAGACAAAAAGATTGATGAGTGGTATTGAAAATGCCATGGACTGAGCAATTGAATCACAACATATTCTAGGTTTCTTCTTAAACCATTCTAAAGTTTTGACATTCAAAACTGAGGCTGAAGGTGAAGGATTGTGAGGAAGACATGAAGTAAAATTGTAACTAAATGCAGGAAAACAGTAGAAAAGAATAAACAACGGGGTAAATATGACTTTGGACACCATTGAAGAGGATGGGATGAAAGGATGCTTGAAAGGGATAAAGATAATGAGAGAAAACTTTTTTTTCCATCTTAATTTTAAAGACTGCCATAACCTGAAGCAAACTGTTTGACACTGCTAAGCCGAAGCAATTACCTGTTTTACGGAAGCGATTTCCACCTGAAAGGGAGGAAATTAGAAAACGAAAAGATGAAAATACTGGCGTGGGAAGACTGTACTAGAGAGTATATATTTACAGTCTAGTAAATCCAGAAAAGAAGCATCATTTGGTAGCAGCAGTAGTAAAACTAACATGAATGTTGTTTTTCTAAAAATATCTTCAAATAAAATATATAGCTTTATGTATTTTATGTCCTTCTATATATATCTCTATATAGATAGAGATATAGATAGATTGGTGTGTAGGCATCATTAGTAACTGGTTTCAGTACCTACATTCTTTTTCTGGTGAACTGTGTCTTCTAAAACTTTAATAAAGTTTTTCTTTTCACACTTGCACTTTATCATTATATTTGAGTGATAAACATGTAATAGTCCTGTAAGTGCTTGTGTAGTAGCCTAGAATACTTCACATTTTTCCCTTCTTATCTACTGCACCAGACAAAGCTAGGTTGAATAAATACAAAGTTTTTTAGTTTTTTTAAATTAATTTGAGATGAGGACAAAAAAATAGCTTAGATAAAAATGAAAAATGTAACCTTTTTGTTTCTGAAATGAATAAAAGTAGCATTTTTCTACTTTTTGCAACATTAAGGTGTTTGCACAAATTCTTTTCGGAAAAGTAATTTTAGATTCACAAGATTCTGGTGTGGATATTTTATCAGATCTCCCCAATAGCCATTTTTATTTTAGTAGATTTATGTCCATAGTTATCAACTGAAGAAAACCAGCCCCATTTCTCTCATCTTTGAGAGGACTTGATTCTATGTTTTCTGCAAGAGTAACCTTGAGGCTGCACTTGTTTTCTGGAAAAGAGAGGGTAGATTTTCTAAATCCTGTAATTTTCTACTGTATGTATAAACCAAATTTTTCGAATGTAATATAAGCACTGATTACATATTAATTCTACTATTAATTAGTGTCCATGTAATATATATATATAAAATGTTCTTATCTATCCATTTCTTTATAAAGTGAATATAAAAACTTGGAAATGAAAAAGCTCTGCAATGACTTTCCAAGGATTGCCATTACTTTAAAACTGAAGGTTCATCTCTGACTTTCTGTATTGTATCCGACTGGGGAGAGAAGAACTGATAGATTCTTTCCTCTCTACTGTGAAAAGCAAAACAAAACAGAATGAAAAATACAGTCAGCATCATAAACATAACTGGGGAAAAAAAAAAGGCAGGAAGCATCTAATTTCCTTTTAATCTCCTGAACTCCACCTCATTCCTTTAATCTCAAAATCTTCTCTTGTAAAATCACTTACCAGTGTGGTGATGGTCTTCCAAGGGTGACAACAATTCTAGATAAAATTTTTCAATGCAATTCTGTATCTTTGTCAAATCACTGTTGTGTCATATTTTTATTGCTGAGCTGATAATATGTAAGTATTTGAACAGGTTGCTCAGACCTGCTCACTATAAACACAGAGCTGAATATTTCTAGCTAAGACAATGGTTTCTTAGTATCTTCTCTGGTGTCCTTACAGACAAGTTATAAGCATTATTACTGGTTTTGATTTTCTGAGTTCATTCGTAGAGCTTGCTTTCTTAAACTTCCTTTTCTTTCTTTTCTTTGTAAATGTATTTGCTTATATGAAAACTAGAAAAAAAGAGTTTTCTGTTTTATGGCCAAAGAAATCTTGGATTGAATGGCTGGTTAGAGGTATTTTTCAGAAATTCCTACTGTTGACAGCCTGCTATATAAAGATTCTAATGAAGAGTTCACTATAATAAAAAGTATGACAGCTGTAATGATATCTGTCACCTGGGTTACAGCAAAGACCTTACACCATTAAAAATCTGCAAGGGAGGAGGGAAAAGGCAGTTAATGTGACTAACATTTTCATAACTGATTGTAAGAGTGAACTTGCTTTTTAGCTGAGTGGTAACATTTGGTGTAAAAGAGGCAAGATCATAATAAGGAGTAACTTGTGTATAAAGAAACATAAAAAAGCTGTTCAGGCAATGGATTTTTGTGGATATTAAGGTTGAGAAGGCTGTACTTTTTAACATGCTCTAGGTTAAACATTAATTTAAACATGAATTTCATACTGTACATTTTATGCGTGTGTGTGTGTAGATTTAAAATAAGCTTCTCTATGTTGAGACTTGCTTTGTGCCTAGGAAACAACATGCTTGTGAAGCAAATATTGAGATAGAGAGTTATATTACTTATAATACAACAGATAAACCCAGGAATACTTCAACCCCACATATTTCTACTTTTTTTTTTATTTCCTGAAAATAAAATTCAAAATATTTAAAATTAATTATTCAGAAATTCACATGAAAAAGAAAAGGTAAAAGCTTGTGTTGTTCCTTTTCCTTATGTGTCTGTCACGTTCATGAAAGACTTAGCTTCACTCCTATGATCAGGTAGGGACATGAGAACTGTGAATACTTTGTGATTTTACTTTAGATTATAGCGGTTTTGTATAAAGTACTTTGATATCTCTGACACTGTATCTTTTCTCAAGCAATTTTTTTCAGTTGTTAGCAGCAAGACAGGAGTTCTCATGTTGATGCTAATATATTTAATAAACAAGCTAAGTACTCCCTTTGCGTTATCCTATGTTTCACTTCTACTTTCTGGTGATCTCAGGAGATAAGCATATGCCCACACACATATATATGTATATGCACAGCGAAACATATCAGTGTGTATATAAACACACATAGGTATACCCACTATTTCAATCGTGTTTTTAATTTAGAAGGTAAGAAGGTCATGAATACAAAAATAATGTTACTTCTCCAGCTAATAATGCCATAACTGGTGGAATCAGATTTTTTTTTTTTTTAAATTACTCGATTTCTTTGTGTTTTACTGCATTTTTCACAACATCTAATTAAAATGTAATTCTGATTTCATTAGTACCTGTTCACTTGAAAGTGTAAATCACACTGATTTATATGTACTTACTTACATAATGTACTATTTATAATACAGTTTCTTACAGTTCAGTAGGACTGTTCTCTTGAACGATAATCGAATAACAGTACTATGCAACATATATCACATTATGAGAGACAATACTACAACTTCTCACTGCACTTGCCTTAGTATACCCATAAAGGTTTTATAAATTCTCTTCATTTAAAATGGTTTGTTTCAAGTTAGATCTATGTCGCTCTTAATGCTTTCTATTGATCTTCATACTTGAAAAATTCTTGTGAATTTCAATTCTTCTTGGTGAAGTCCCTGACAAAATTAACTATTTGCAAAGTTAGTTCTTCAAAGCTATTCCTTTTCTTCTTTCTCCCACACTCTTGAGGTATTTTCAGTACTTTTGAAGGTTTTAAACTTCTCAAGAATTAAATTACCAAAATGCCTCTAAATTCTACATTTTCAAGTTGTAACAGAAAAGTTCAAATAAAAGCAGGATCTGTGAACAGTTACCAAATTTATTTAAATATAAAAAATTCACTGCATTTGGCACTTGAAAATTCTTCTGCTAGTTTTGCTCTAACAGGATGTAGTACATAGCTTTCTTTTCTGCTTGATGGTTGTCTGGGCAGGTGAATGGACCAAATTAATTACGAGGATTCCCTCCAGACCTATTTTCTATGGTTCATTTTCACGGTCTTTTCAGGCAAGAACATAACCATTAAGTTTTAGATTTTTGCAACTAAGTGGTACTTTCTGACTATAAAAATGCTTGGATTTGATATAAATGGATCTAGCATTTGCATTTTATTAGGGAATAAATGCTTGCTGTTAAAAAATTAATTTTGTACAACATATATTATTACACATACTGTGTTAACCAAATAAAAAAATAGCAAGTATTTTAGGTCTTGCTAGGTCTCTTGGGAACAGGATAGGAATTTTTGCCATATCAGTGATTTGGAAATATCAGTAAATGGAAAGGTAATAGCATTAGAATGTTTTTAAGGGTGACGCAGGTGGTAAGATGGTACCGGCAGCAGTGATTTCCGTCGTTTATCAATTGTATTCACACACCACTTACTCAAAAATTTAAAGTTTTCAATCCTTTCTTTCCCTCTGAGATTTAATTGTTTTTTATAATAAGTGTTATAATTTATTCAACTGTCAGCATAATTTATTAATCTGGTAACATACAGAGGCAGCTTTTGAAAATAGGAGATTTGGCAAACTGTATATAATTTTAATTTCTGTGTGATCTATTTCTACTCTTATAATGTATTTGAGAGATTTCACACTTTCTTCCTCATTTTTTGTCAAAATGAGCCAAATGCAACCTCATCCACGCTCAGAACTGTACAGGATGTCAGCTGAAAAAAAAAATGTTACAACACAATCTCTGTGGTTATAACCTTTCTGCAATTTCTGGGGAAAAAAATGGTTGTCAGCTGATTATAGTGATTTCTTTTTGACATATTTATAAATTAACTCTCTTCCAAAATTTGTTAATGAATTATACAAACATTGTATTATATGTTCATGCCGTCTTAAGGATCCATCAATAAAACCTTCTGTGTGTGTAGAATCAAGGTTTTAAATAGTAATCACCAGCAGGGATATACAGGTATACAAAAACCTAAAGCATGATAATGGCATTTGTTGACCAACTGTTTTTTGTGCACTTGCAGATCATAATAGTAAAAGCAAATTGTGTTGACCAGTTATACATTTTACTTTTTCATGAGCAGAAACTTCCAGTTTGTTCTCATTTTTTGAGTTCTTCAAATATTTCTTTTCTATAATTTTCCTAAAATTATTTTTTTTTAAATAAGAGTTTAAATAAAGTCTAAACATATTGCTTAAAATTTTGCAAATAAATACTTTATCTGAAATGTTATTTCTAGTAGTACTTTGGGAAAGAGAGACTAAATGAGTCAGATTAACAGTATTAACACAATTTCAGAAAACAGTATGTTTCCTTATCCTTCTGTGACACTAACATTGGTAACCCAGTGGGCCACAATATGTTGTGCTTTCTTTTAGTATTAAACCAAAGATTCTACTTTTTGGAAAGAATTAGAAGTATCTCACGAATTAAGCAGGAAAAAATAACTAAATGCTTGGTATAGACCAAGAAATGTGGCCTTTTTAAGCACTTCCCTGGCAAGCACCTCAACTGCAGATTTTGAATTTTCATATTTTTGCAAGCAGCACGCATTAAAATACTTATGTTTAGGACATTAGTCATTGCAGTTAGTGGAAGTCATAGAACAGGCAGTAAGTGAAAGAGACAGTAGTTAAAATAAGTCTTAACTACTGCTATTTTATTGCAAATAATTCACACATTAGGATCATCATGAAAGTTTTGGACCTGTCTGATAATGATACTGAACCTGGCATTACCTCGTACCCACAGGAAAAGTTGTTAACAGTAGTAGAAAGTATAGACTTTCCTGCAACTGATACTTTATTTCCTATGGGATGGTATGTCTGAGTCAAGTTCTGGGCCTAGCTATGGTGGCTTCTGTGCAGGTTTTGTGCTGGGATAGAGTTTTCTTCATAGTAGCTGGTATGAGGCTGCATTTTGGATTTGTGCTGGAAACTGTTGATAACACAGAGATGTTTGTGTTAGCACTGCTGCACAGTGCTTACACAGAGACAAGGCCTTTTCTGTTCCTCATGCTTCCCCCACCAGTGAGAAGGCTGGGGGTGCACAAGGAGCTGGGAGGGGACACAGCAGGACAGCTGACCCCAACTGCCCAAAGAGATATGCCATACCATACAGCATCATGCTCAGCATATAAAGCTGGGGAAAGAAGGAAGAAGGGAGCAGCTTTGGGACTGACGACATTTGGCTTCCCAAGTAACTGTTATGCATGATAGACCCCTGCTTTCCCGGGGATGGCTGAACACCTGCCTGCCCATGGGAAGTGGGGAATGAATTCCTTGTCTTGCTTTGCTTGCATATGTGGCTTTTACTTTTGCTATTAAACTGTCTTAATCTCAACCCACCAGATTTCTCACTTTTACCCTTCTGATTCTCTGCCCCATTCTGCCAGCGGGGAGAGGAGTGTGTGGGTGCATGTTCTTAGCTGCTCTCTGGGGTTAAACCACGACAGCTCCCAATGCAGCAAAGGGGGAACAAGATAAAATGCAATACCCTCCCTGAGAAATTCAACAGACATATCTAGACTCTGTCCCTCTTCTAAAGGGTGCTCCTGTTGCCAAATTACTTCGACTCCATTTTCTGGTTGAAACACATCACCTATCTCTGTGTGCGTATAAGATTAGCTGTCTCTTTAGGGAACTTCTTCCAGCACGATGGAGTCTTGTGGTTTTCTCAAAGCATGCCTGAGGAGGATATGCAGGTTTAATGACAAGCAATTGCATCTTCAGGCTGTTCTTCATTATCTGTCACTTCCTCGTCACTTCATATTAAATGATGACAGTTTAGGTGTAGTGATGTTATTCTATTTTTGAAGGATATTCTTGGAGAGCATGTTTGATATTTGAATAATCAAAGAAATACACTGCAGCACCTTTTTTCCTAAGAGATTGTGTGATTTTCATGTGTGATGACCCAGTCTTCAATACTATGTTAGATCAAAATACGTCATTCTTTTGATCTTTAAGATGAAAAAAGGGAATCTTGTTTTGAACTTACTATGTATTTATCTAATATCTTAAGTAAACATTGGTTATGCTTATTTACAAGCTGATAGTTCTGAGAAAAATACAAAATCTGAGATGTTTATAACTACATTTATAGTATTTGTGATTAATTAAATGAAATGCAAAAGAGCAGAATCTCAACACCTTAAAACTGGTCCTACTATTCTGTGTATGACATTTTAATCATGGAAAGCACATTATCATTTCATATTATTTGAATGTGCAGATGCTTGTTTTTCACAGGCAGGGTTAGAAATACAATTTTAAAGTCTAGACACTGCCCCTTAAAAAGCAGAGCCATAGTTGACCTGACTATATGTAATTAATTAGGAGATTAGCTGGTGAAAGATCTTTCATGGTGGCTGGCCTCCATTCATCTTCACTTTACTTCTTTTGCTTGGTCAGAGGGGTCTAACTCTCATCTTGTCTCTGAAGAACTTGTATATATGTTTCTTCTTTTTCTTAAAATTGTAAGTTTTCGTCAAAG
Organism: Porphyrio hochstetteri; assembly: GCA_020800305.1. Taxonomy (NCBI): domain Eukaryota; kingdom Metazoa; phylum Chordata; class Aves; order Gruiformes; family Rallidae; genus Porphyrio; species Porphyrio hochstetteri. The sequence goes on from CM036909.1 coordinate 32,465,586, forward strand.
TACAGCTTTTCATTAGTGTATTACTATGATAATGCAGCTTTGTATTTTCCACAACTATGATTTTCTAATGTAAAATAAAATATTAATAAATATTACCTAAACTAATCTAATGCTGCATCATCATTCTATTGAACAAGCACATCTGGCTAAGATAGAACCAAATGTTACTCCAGTTGTTATCATATTGGAATAATAATTCTAAAGTGGCAGCTTAAGGAGTGAAGTGAAATTTCCGTTGTTGACCATCAGCACTTACATGAGAGGTACAAGAGTCATATTTACTAGAGAAAATACCTGCTTCTCAGTGCTTCTAAGATTATTTCTGCATTCTGCTCACACAAAATACACATTAATGTGTTAAATATAACTTTTCTTCTTTAAGTAACAATCAGTACAGTACTTCAAGTATGGAAGGATTTAAAAAAAAAAAAAAAAACAAAAAACCCCCCATACAAATATACTGGTATCTTGGAAAAAAAATACCCTTCTAATCATGCTCGCATGCTTAACTGTTAAATGAATGGGATCTGCTTCCAAGAGAAATGGGAATTCTAAACTATAATAAGTTCTGGGTTGCGTAGCTAACATATATGTATTTGGTGTCCTTCAGCATGTTGTTGTATTTAATATTTTTTTTTTTTTTTACATCATCATGTCTTCTATTTTTTATTGAAAATATGTTACTGTAGAAAACAACAGTTTGGTTGCAAGATTAACTCAACAGTTACTGAGTATCAAAATACATATTCTTTTTAAAAGCAGTAATTTAATAGTAGACTGGTACCAAAACAATTATGAAAGATTCTTTTATCCTAGTAAGTTTCCTCAGTAATTGAAAAATAATCTTCTGCTTGATGTGGCCCACATACATAGAAAACTTGTGGTGTGAGTGAAAGAACTATGTCTAGAATTGGAATCCTTTAATTTTAGACAGGTAAAAATTGGAAGTTGTTTTCCTCATAGCATAATCTATACTACACTTCATATACTGATATATATATGTATATATGCCCATTGAACTATATCTTCAAATACTGTTAAATATATGAACATTTTAATCTGTATTTCCAATTATGTGAGCTTTCCAATGTTTTCTTTTATTAGTGTTCCAAAAATGCTGGCTTCTGTCTCTGTTACTTACAGCTATTGTAGGGAATACTTTCCCTTTATACTTTAATAACATTGATGCACTTCCCATTTAAAAAAAAAAAAAAAAAAAGAGAGATTAGTCTTTTGAATGGTAGTGCTGAGCTTTTTTTTGGAGTTTTTTTGAGTTCATTCAGATGCTCTAGTCATGCTTTTGGGCCATATGCCATAAAAATTTAGTGCATCTTATGTAGGCAGAGCAAAGTTTGTGGCCTGTTTTTAGGCTCTGGTTATGCACCTGCTGGCAGCAGTATTTGCTGTTGAACGTGGCAATTTGCAGTGTTGGTTATTTTATGACTAAGAGTTACAAGGTCTGACTAGTAACCACCCCCCACTGGTCAGGTAGCTGTAGAGCTTTTCTGCTCAAACTCAGGAAGAATATACACTCCCTCTGATGATTGGAAGCAGGGTAGCATTTTATATTTCATGGTTCAGCACATAGCAGTTACTCATCGACTGTTTAGGCAACACCACCCCTCTTGAGATTCAGCCTGCAATTCAATCCCTACTTTGTCAGTCAGAGAATGTGTTTCAAATGTACCCTTAGTTAGCCCAGTGAGCTATATCCAGAAGATATCTGGACGAAATTCAAGAAATACAGAGAGACCAGCAAAAATATCCCCCGCTGCAGTGCTATTTTAAGAGTTTGTTTAGTTGGGCATGAATTGTAGTGTCAGGAGAGTAAATTACCCTGGCTATTTCTTTGTGCCACAAACTATACTGCTCACTGTATTCAAGTTTAAAGGTAGCTGAGATGTCTCCATGCTACATATGGAGTGTACATATGCACACATGCTATTTAATTATAAAATAGAAGGGCTTCCAATGCACTTTTATTGTAGCACCACCAAAGTAATTCAGAGATAATATTGCGCAAAATTTTAATAAATGCATTTTGGAGAAAAAAATATTATTGATGTACTAAATGAGAGTGTATTCTGTGCTTTGGTAGGATAGCAATGCTGCATGGTGAACATTTTAGGATATTAAACTGTTTTTTAGACAATATAGAAATATTAATGTTGTTACTGTTATTGCATATTCAGCTGTTTGACCAAATGTGTTCTCTTGTACCTTCAAATATCTTAATAGTAATCCAGAAACATCCAGGAGACAGTCATAAATGACAGAAAAAAAATAGAAAACATAAAAGGAGATAGAAAAGTCCTGAGACATTTCACAGATTATAGCATATATAAATTATGTACCTGTACAGTTTTGTAATTCTGTACTGTTAAAACTGCAGACTATATTAAAAAAAAAAAATCATTTACAGACAAAGCAAATCTGAAATTTGCTTAATCATTCAGATTTTTGGCTGTAGTAATTCCAGTTCAGTCAAGAATTTGTTTTGCTGTCAACCAGAACTATAGTGTATTTTGGGATGATTAATGAGTTTCTGATTTAAATGTAATTTTAAAGAACAGACAAATCCTCTAGGTCCAAGGATAAACAGCAAATAATAATAATGAGGTAATTTAAAGCCCAGCCGGATTATAACCCATTGCCAGAAACTTTTATAATATTTATCCATCATCCTCAAATATTAATGTGCACTAATCTATTTGAAAAATCAATGGATATTTGTATTTGGTCTTAATTTTCTAGAGTTTGGAATATCTCGATATTTAGTAGCATTCTAGACTATTTTTAGTTGGGCTGAGTAAAGTAATTAAACCAATGCATCTCCTTATTTCATTCTATGTTAGGGTTTTTTTTAAATACCAAGTTCTATCCAAATACTTGTTTTAGTGACTTAGAAGTGCAGTATGTTTGGGTATCATCTTTCTTAGTTAGAAGTACTTCCTTTGTTGAGTCACAGAATGCTTGAGGTTGGAACAGACCTCTGTAGGCTTTATTGTCCAGGCTCCTCAAGCAGACTTTTCCCTAGAGCCTGTTGCCCACAGCTGTGTCCATCTGGGTTTTGAATATCTCCAAGGATGGAGACACTATAACCTCTCTGGGCAACCTGTGACAGTGCTCCATTGCCCTCGGAGTGTAGAGTTGTTTCCTGATATTCAGATGGAATCTCATGTGTTTCAGTTTGTGCCTGTTGCCTCTTCTGTTGTCACTGAACACCACTGGAACGAGCCTGGCTCTGTCCTCTTTGTACCTTCTCTTCAGACATTTCTATATGTTGAGTCTTCTGATCTTTCCTTTGCATTCTACAATGTTGTGTGCTCTAGAATATACTGCCAATTTTCATAGAGAACCTTCTAGTCACAAAGGACACGGAAAAGCTGTATCTGTAGTCAATATTGAATTGTTCTCAAATTTGTTACAAATGCTTTCGTGTCTTTTTTTATGTGTTTCAGATTGTTTTGCTTATGATATTAGATCTGTGGGGTTTATGATGACAACTATTAATTTTCTAATAATTAGTCAAATCACTCGTATCCTGTTGAAAGACTTACTGTGGCTTTCTTGGTTGTAAATACTTGCTAAAATATATAGGAGATGCATTTGAATTTGAAAGAAGTTTGGCTAATAATTAATTTCCAAATCTATTTTAAAGCTATCAGAGCAATTTAATTTTCTCAAAACAATTCATTTAAATTTAGTCCATGAATCAGGTGTTATTTATGGTTCTATTATTCAGGCTTTTCATTATCTCGTCATCACGGTGGCTCAAGTATTTACATGCTTCAGAGACTACTTAAAATTCTAATCTTGCTGCAGTCCTTTCAGAGATATGTCAAGGTCAAAATTCTATCCAAGCCAAGGTGATTGATCAGGCTTGTACGCTTAATAAATACCATATGACAATGAAGTAACTGGCATCATAACCAGTTGCACTTGATTACCCAGCCTTGATGGCCATCCTCAATTTACAGCTGAGCAGAACAGCAGTCATCAGCAGGAGGGAAAAGTGTAGCCTGAGCTTCTTAGCTTTGAATTATATCAAAAAAGCTGAACTGATCTGTTTTTATAAGCCTTCAAAAAATCCATAACTCCAGAATTTTTGGCCTGGCTTTTAAGGAAGCAGGGTTTAACAAACACTTTTCCTGTTCTCTCTACTAATTTTTGAACCTATTCATCCACATGTGACAGTGATACAGAAGTCTTAAAGTTGTTATATTTCTTTAGATTACAGAAAGTTAATGGCTGCATAGAAGGATTGGCTAGACGTCTGAATCTGGTATCCATACCACCTACAGCCCAGTTTTACTTCAGACCAGCTTGGTCTGAATACTTGGTATCACCTGGAATGTATTTAGCACATTGTCAAACACACTTCCTGGTTTAATTTTATCCTAAAGGATTTGCATGCATCAAGACTTTTCTGTAAAAGAAAGCAAAATAAGTAGTAGCTGTGATTAGGAGATGAGATGCAAAACTGCACTCCTCATCAAAACTAAAAAGCCAGCAAGGGGACGTGCTAAATGTGCTAGATACCCATAAGGCAATTTATTTGTGTGCATGAGAAACTGATGGCTCAGAGAATAGAGAGATAGTAGTCATGAACAGTAACAGACACATTCTGGGGTTACAAGCAGATATAGAGGACGTCTGAGTGTTTTGTGCACAATCCGAAGGAAAGAACAGAATTTGAATAGACATGGGAAGGATGCTTGGAACACAGTAATTCATAGAGCAATCTATACATACAGCAGTCTCTTTCTCAGAAAGTTGGTAGTGAGATTTTCTTTTATACTTTATCAATTTCAGATAACTTTCCTTAATTTAATCTGCTTGTACTCAGTTTTTTCAAACTGGTCTTTGCCCAGTTTCAGTCATGCTTACTTCCTGCTATCCTGAATGTCCTTTGTTTTATTTTTCACACGTTCATTCTCTTGTCAGTGTTTCATCTGTTACAGTCAAAGAGAGTTCTCAATCTCCTTATCATTATGAAGAAGATAAAACTTGGATATGGCCTTTCTTTCTCATCAGAGCAAACACTCTGTGCCACCTGCACAGTATAGAAGAAGCAGTAGTTCTTTCCTGGTTTTAGTTGTAGATGCTGTTGAAAAATGTGCACATTTACTTTGGAAAATACTCATGAAACTGAACTATAGGTCTTGGTATTGATTCTGCCTGTAACATACAATAAGTCCAAGTTGTCTTAGTTGACTGTGTAAGAAAGAAAGAAAGGAAGGAAAAAAAAAAATCTGCTTTTTAAAAATAAATAGATATTTTCTGATGGCAATTTCTTGTGCATGTTCAAGTTCTACTTATATTTATTGTATATTGCTTCATTTGTTAGGCATACCAAGGTAATGGAAAACTAGGAAGGTAGAACTAGCATTAGGAAGGTAGAAAATTAATTGTATTTTCATTTAAGTCTGAAAATTGTAGTTCTGTGATTCAATGATTTCTATATATTTTGACTTATCTCTCATACTTCTGTTGACTCTAAATATGTAAACATGTCCTGGATTATGTAGATTCCTACCTATGCTTGTTCAGACATACAGATATAATTGTATGTATACTATCAGTTTTTGTATAAGAAGTAATTACTAACACACCTTTTTAGTTCTTCAGATAAAGCCTGTGACTTCCTGAACTTACAACTTTATCATTGTGGCTTTACTGACTAAAAAATGGGGGCATAACTATTGATTTGTTGGTATCAGTGAATGTTCCCACTGAGTTATCAGGTTTTGGGGTATGTGAATACTAGGTGAATGCTCCATTTTTTCCCCAACAATGAATTATTGTCAAGATCCAATACTACAATCACGTTCCTTTGCAGGCCTTGTGACTTGTGTATCATATCACATCACAAGTTTGCTGTGTGGTGGTTTTGTTTGGGGTTGGTTTGTTTGTTTGTTTTATAATTTGATGTGATTCACTTTCTTTTTCCCTTCCCGTAAGGGCTGTAAGAAGCTTTTGAAACACATTCAACACAGATTTTCCTGTTTATTTTATTCATGCAAGTATGTTTCCATGGAGACAACGCTGGGGTTCATTTCCGCTGCAGTTCTAGACAGCTATTTATCTGTAGATCAACAACACAAATCAACTTTTCTGCATGTTGTGACAGTATTAAGGCGATTAGTTCACAGGATATATCTAAAGTTCGTTTCCATGTCTGCATTTACACACACAGGCTTAGTTTTATTTTCAGGAAGAGTAGCATAAAAAGACCATTTACTTCTTATGGATTTAGACCTCTGATTTAGGTGCAGGTACGGATAGATCAGTATTAAGGAATGTTGGAGTACTTCTGGTGAATAATCCTGATCCTGTGTTGGCATAGAGACCCAAGGGCATACCAGTTTCTTTCGGTTCCTTGCTCCTTCCCTGACATCAGAGCAGAAAGAAAACTGCTGCATTCTCAGCAGGTCCCATGCTGTGGACCAATATTGTGAAGTCTGCTGCACAGAGAACTCGGCCTCTGGCTGTCAGTGCAGTGCTTAGGATTGATTTTCAGTGCAGATGACTCATGGCCCTCAGGCAAAATGGTGGAACAGTGACGCACAGTGCATAGTCTTCTTAAGAACGTATTGACCATATCCAATTGCACTGTAGTTTATTAGTATTGTGTTTTATAGCATGTTGCTGAGAACATGTATTACTTGACATAAACCATGGAGGATGTTTGAGCATATAGAGCTTGCTACTGGTGTACAGTACAGAATGTTAGAACTGGGTGACTACTGACCTGTTTAGCGAAAAGGCACCCTCATTTGTCTTAGGTTAGGAACCTGAGATTCCTGTGCATTCAGTATAGTTCTGTGAACTCCATGGAGGGATTTATGTCCCCTGTTTTATCACTATATTTGAATATGGTTACAATATTTTGACTAAGTAATTTTTTTAACTATTGAGTATTCACAGTTAAGTACACTTAAATTAATGGAACTGTGGCTGCAGTTTTGATTGAACTAGGAAAAAAAGGATATTACAGTAAAGTTAAAGATGAACATCAAAAGACCAAACACTGTAAAAGCTCAGGGAACTTACCTGTTTTCAATTTTTCATTCAAATTCGTTGAAATTCAACAGAGATTAAAAAGTGGGAAAAGCCAGGGGGATAGCCAGAGCAATCATGCTCTCAGACTTCCACCAAGTCAAAATAAGAGAAAACATTTTTTCTAGACTTAATAGCAAATATTTTGCAAAATGAAGATGTTTACCAAAACAAACCACAGTAGTAAATGTAAGAAAAAAAAAAAAGACAAAATTAATAACATGAATGATGGTTACATGACTGTTTCTTACCAGTGTTTTTGAATCCAAGTATATTCTAGCTGGTGTTCTAGGACAACTCTTAGATGGTCAAATTTTAATGAAATTCCTGTTTACTATTCATGAACAATTACAGGGTTAGGGTTTTTGCTTACGGGTTCTCTAACCTGCTGCTCCATAATTATTTTCAGGAATTTAGTGTCTGAGCACTCTGGAGGAGTTTATTATACACTAGACAGAGTAAGCATAAAGTTCTAAGGAAAATAGTTTTATTAGCTTTCACCATTTGAGTATAAAATGTATACACATGTAGTAAATCAGTAGGCTGCAAAGCTGAAGTGGTGTCTTCCTGCATACATTTTGTTTTCTGTATTTTCTGTATGTATTAATTATTTTGTGAAATCTGTGCTAATACTACCTTGTACCATGAATAAAATACTGCATTTTGATTTTCTTAAACTGCCTCCAGTAAGTTTAATTTGCAGATTTTGTTGGCTTCATCTATTAGTTTTTAGGTGGTTTTTAACTAAAATGTCTCACTACCTTTCTCTCCAATTTAAATGCTCAAAAGAAACTAGAAGGGTTTTGCAATCCATCTGTCTGTATAATTATAATATGATTTAAATTCCTTGGTAATAGCAGTATTAGTAGTCTGTGTTCTTTGAGGCACTAATGTAAAGCATAACCTATCTTATTCATGTAAAATTGACCATATGTCATCTTAATACATGTAATATTTTCCTTATATTCTCTGGAAAATTGTTTTTAAAAGAAAGTAGAGATACTTTGGTTCCCTATTTTGGAGGGTTTATAATGAATATTTAGTATAGAATTCAAAGCGTCTTAAACCAGTTTCAGATATTTACTGTTTCTCTTAAAGTGTAATAATTAAATTCCATGCTTGATGGTTACAATTGTTCACTTTCGTTTCTCGTTAATCCTTTCCAGACTGACAATTGCACTTGTTAAAATGCAATGTGAAATATATTTTGGTACAAAGTTGGAGGAACAAAACCTTTTATGCATTGATATAGTTGAGTTTTGCCTTATAGTATAGTTTGCTGAACACTACATACTGTGAGCTCTAGCTAGGAAAGACAGTTAAGACTAGGTGGAAAATATATACAAATCAGGATTGTAAGTTTATACAGTATCATATTTTTTTCCAACTCCTATCTTAACAGAACTACAAAAAAATTGACTGTCTTTGTAAGAGTCACACTAGATGGCACCTAGAAGTTTTCGGATTTTTTTTATTTTATTAGCATAATTTACAGAACAAATAACTATTACGTCAGTATCATTTTCGCAAAAAAAAAACAAAACACAAACAAACCACCCCAGTATCGTTTTTGTAATTAGAATTAGTATACAAACTTTGAATTTTCCACTAAGAGTCAGTAATTTGTTAGGCAGCAAAGAGTGTTTCATATTTCCTCCCACCCTGGGGAAAAAAAAAAAAAAAATTGGGAAGTGAAATATGACACTGAATGGGTATAGATCCAATGGATTATTTCTAATGTTTTTAGATTCTACTCATTGAGATTCCTCCATTCAGTTTTATGGAAGAAGGCAATGATATATCAAATACATCTTGTGATATGTCAAAATACTAAGACCAAGTTGACAAGATAAATTATAGATGTTTAATACTCTTCAGAATTTCCCTTGTTAGTGATCTTTTCCATGAAGTTCATAATGAAACTAAACAAACATTTTTTTTCATGTTCATGGAGTTACACTGTACTAGATTACTAAAGTGTCTTAAAGGTGAATGCTTCAGTATAAAAACATAAACTAGTATATCAGTGTTCTAAGGGATAGGGCCAGTGATTAGAAGAATGTTCTCTTTTTCATGTTCTGTGCCTTTTTCACATGAGCCAAAAGAGGAAGGTAAGATTTTACTGGCCCTAAGCTACTCTGAGACTCTTTTCACTATTGAATTTCCTTTTATATTTAAAAAAAACCCCAAAAAAAACACAAAGAAGTGTGAGGTTTTCTTTTTTCTTAAGGAAATATTTTTAGCTAAGAATATATTTTTAGCAAGGCTTCTTTATAGATTGTCGTCAATACTTTTCCTGTTCTTGATGAATATGCTTACTAAAATTTGTGTACCAGTTTTACTATTTGATACAGAAAGCTTCAGTTATATGTTGTTTTTTTTGGTTGGGTTTTTTGGGTTTTTTTGGATTTTTTTCCCATTGGGGAGAATAATTTTTTTTTTTTTTTCTTATTAAGTGCTTGGGGGGCAGGGGGCCCACTTAAAAGTGAAGACCTAGGCATAGTACTATCAGGAATTTCAGAATATGGTTTTAAGATGTTTTGAGCAATGCACTGTAAGACTAGAACACACTGAACTCCTTGTACACATTCACAATATTTCTTAAGAATATTGAATATCAAGTAGGAGATCAAATGTATCTCAACGTGTCTCATTACAGTTCTTAAGCAGATGTGTCATTTAGTTTGGTCATTTTAATGAGTGGTTGTGGAAGTTTTCTAAAAAATTCCCTACAGGGAGATTTCATAGCTCTGCTGTTACTACTGGAGCAAGTGCTACAAAATTCCAGATTTGTTTACTGGAATTATGTCATATTTTCATCACAAAACCAAACACAAGCTATGAAGATAATGCCTAGTGACAGTTCATCTAGAAATTCTTGCAGATGTGAAAGAGGTGGAAGCTAGAGAACTAAGGGAGAAGAGTGTGAAAAATCAGTGATAAAGCTTTTTTGTATCCGAGCTGTTGTGGTATCAGAGAGGGTGTTGCACCTGTGGCAACAAAGTGAATATTATAACTTCACATGTCAGTGAAAAAAAATTACTGAATCTCATTGAAAGTCACTTATTGACTTTCATTTGCTTTATTAATTTTGGAATTGCATATGTGGCACATGATTACATATTGTATTGAAATGTTAAAACAGGAAAAATGGTTGGGATTTGGTGACTTTGAAAAATTATTCATATGAATTTTTGGGGAAGTAGGGTAAGGTATTGGTTTGAGATTGGGCAAACTTCATTTTTCTGACAGACATGATAAATTGTTATTTAACTGAATGACATAATTTCAGGTGGATCACTGGAACAGGTTGCTCAGAGAGGTAGTGGAGGCCCCATCCCTGGAGATATACATAGGTCAGGCTTGATAGGGCTCTTAGCGACCTGATCTAGTGAAGATGTCCCTGCTTACTGCAGGGAGGTTGGACTAAATGACCTCTAATGGTCCCTTCCAACCTTACACTTTCTGTGATTCTGTGATTCTGTGATCTGCTTTTCTAGCTACCTGTAGGACTGCTGCACACCTGGGAATAGCAAAGGCCTTAAGAATAACAGAGCAGAAATGGTTTTCTCTATCATTGGTGGTGTTGATCAGCAGTATGGAACAACAAACACTGTTCAGTGCTGGGCTCCACGGGGCATTCCCTACACCAGGAGAATCTCTGAGTGAGAAGCTAAGCGAGCCTCAGAATTGCCTTGCTAGGTCAGAATGGTTTGAAACGCCAGAAGCATGAGTTGTAACTGTATTTTCCATTTGGGTATGTGCATGTCTATCCAAAAAATTGTAGTGCTTCAGTGTTAGTGATGGCCGTGTTAACGCGCTGCTGACATGAGTGTTTTACATGGAATTAACTGACTGACCCAGCAAAAGGTTCAAATCACATTCCTGCTGCATCTTGTAGCACACTGAAAATGGACCATTGCTCTGATAGTCTGAATCAGGCCTTCCTCTATCCCTGTCAGAAAACATCTCCATGGAAAGGGTACTAATTCTATTCACTTGAATTGTGAACGGGAAGACAAATTATCCAATTACTAAACACATACTTCCAGGCAATACAAAGTAACATAGTGATTAATCTAACTATGTGGAGAAAAATACTTTTTTGTTACTTCAGGATATCTCCTGAAATAACCATCATGGAGATAAGCATAGAAAGTGAGCTAAATGAGTAAGAAAATATAAGTTGAGCATCGGGTATGGATAAGATGGGTTTTTTACTAGAGAAATTTCTAAATCTAATTAATAAAATTCTTAACCATTTTTACATTACACATACTTCTTAGTGGTCATATTTCTTCTGTTTGTTAATCTGATTGCAATTCCCTACTCAGATCCTTTTGGCAGAAGCCATGTTTATCACTTTTCCTTTGATCGATACTCCTCAGTAAGACCACAACTTCAGACACCATTTTCCTGCTGCTTCTGTAATTAAAGGTTTGAAGCATTTTCCTTTCTTGTGGATGTTCTGAGAGATGATCAAATCCTAGTTTAACACACAGTTTTCTTAAGCTAACAATAAAATAATAATGAAAAGAAAGTTACTTGTCATAGGCTCAAATAGCTAACATGCATTCAGCTTTAATACAATATAAAAAGAAAGTATCTCTTTTTAAAAGCAATTTTTTAAATGCACCTTTCTTTTCATGTTTCTTGAGTACACTTTTTAAAATCATCCTTATGGATGCAGCTTTTCATATACAGAAGGAAAGGAAATACGTTACCTAAAAGTGTATCAGTCACCAGAAACAAATTTTGTAGTTTCAGGACCACACTCTATTGTATTTGAAAGTTCATGTTGACATTGAAAAGTTCCCAATGAGTGGAAAAAGGCAAAGGAGCTACAGACTGGTCAGCCTTACCTTGTTGCCCAAGAATATCATGAAGGATTCCTGGGATGATCAGAAATTTTCTTGAAAGACATTTCCCACAATGGCAAAGACAAGAAGATAAACTGGAAACAACCAGCAAGATTCCACAAGAGCAAATTACACTTCATCAATCTGATTGAGTTTTGTGATTAGACGATTGGCTCAGTGGATTAGCAGAGAGCAAACAGAAAGGTGGGATGGAACAATGGTGACAGATAGCACCAAATTGTGGGGGACTGCCATTCAAAGCAATTTTATTAATCTGAAGAAAAGAGCTGCTGGAAACATTGTGAAGTCTGATACAGCCAAATAGGATATCAGTTACATGGAATTAAATAACCTTATGCAACAACACAGACTGGGCTTGGGCTGACAGGTTTGCAGAAACAGACCTGAGTGTCCAGGTGGAGAACAGGTGTGGTGTCTGCTTTTGAAGAGTATAGCCAACAAATGAAGGGAAGTGATTTTTCTCATTGAGTCTCTACTTGTGAGGCTGTATCTGGAGGAGCATGCCCAGGTTTGGTCTCCCAAATGTCAAAAGGTGAGTCCTAATGCACTCAGACTAACCAGTGGGAGATATATGGTATGACATATAATTAAAGCTTATAGTGTCAAAATGTTAGATACATTACTGACACAACACATTAAATAAAACCTCTTAGGTCTGTGATAGATTTTTATACATCTGTGACTTAGAGTCTAAAAGCAGAAATATATACCTAGCTTTTTGAGCAGTTACATGATATTTCTTCAAAATAAGACTTTGCCATGGGGCTTCAGTAATAGATTCTTTTAGAAAAAGTAAGTTAGAATCAATTACGTAGAAATAAATTTTTTAGAAAATTAAAGTCCTTAAATGTTCTTACTGGAAAGCATTATAATTGTTTTAAAATTAATTTTTAAAAATTCTTTTTAAATTAAATGCATCCTATTTTAGTAGTACAGGTGTCTCCTATTAATAATGCATTGTTAAATGTACAGGTTTCAGAATTTATGAGTTCAACTGATTTTAAAGAATTATCTATCTGCTCATGGAAAGTTCTCCAAAGACTATGTGGGATGGACGGAAAGAATTGCCTTTAGAGAAAAGAAAAATCTGTGCTTTTTAATTACCACCAAATAATATGCAATCTCTGTATACAACAACCACAGATAAAAACATAAAGTTCACTGGTTGTTTTTCATAATTTTTCAAAGAGTAGTGTTGTACAAATGGTTGTAGCTGTATATATCTTCTATGTCAATCTGTGTTATACCTTCACTACATCAGTAGTTTCATATAGAGATTGATTCTAGGTATGAGCTAGTGGTGCAGGACTTTGTTGTTTTGGAGAATGAAGAACTATTTTGCAAGAAAAATCCACAATGCTTTCAGAGTATTTCTGTGCACTTTTGGGTTTGTTGAATATGTATCAGATCATCCATGACACAATAATAGTTCGATAATCAGTTTGTATTCTCTGACAGATACCTGTTATGAGCATGGACACACAAATGTACCTACGGTAAGCAAGTAGGAGTACATTTTGGGGGTCTACTAACATGAGACCATGTTTTTATGCAGTTTTACCAGTGCACATTTTGGTAAATGCAAGGCTACTTTAGGCATTTATTCCAAGGCATTTATTCCAAGTTTTTGATTTTTGTTCAGGTTCTGGAACTCAGTATTATGTGCTGCTTTTCCTTTGAGTGGGGAGGTGTTCTGTAGAGGGCATATGTACTAGATCCTAAAGTCACATAGCATGTGAAGTGATGGAACGGACTTTGAGAGCTGCATAGCATGCCAAAGGGAAAATTAGACTGTGCTATTGGATGTGTACTTACCTCCAGTGTGGATGGGTCAAGCCTGCTGACCTAAATAAAATATGTAATTATATAATTTCATAATGCCATATGGAGGTATCATATGACTAGCAATGGAAGGAAATTAGGTTTTTGGAAGGGTCTGGAATCATGGAATGCAAAGGACTCAGCCATTGCTAGGTGGCTCAGCACAAGAAATGTAGAGGATTGCCACAAGCAAGGAGAGGATATGGTCAGGAAATACATTGCTTCTTAGCATGATTTAGGGCTAGTACTCTTGAACTTAGCCCATAGTTGGGCCTAGGGTAAGCTTCTAGCAGCTTCTCAGAGAAGGCACCCCTGCAGCCCTTCCCTGCTACCAAAACCTCAGTCAGTACAGAACTGTTTTAAGTTTGTGTGGCAAGGTTTTGGTAGCAGGGCTGATGGCAGCTGGCTCCAAGACGGACCCACCACTGACCAAGGCTGAGCCAATAGGTAAAAGCAGATAACACATTTAAGAAAGAGAAAATCTGAAACAACCTAGGAGCAGTTTCTGTGGCCAGAGAAAGGAGTGAGATGATGTCAGAAAATTTGCAGATCACAAGGTCTGCAAGAAGGAGGAGGAGGCACTCTAGGCACCAGAGCAGAGATTCCCCTGCAGCCCATGGAAGATGATAGGGAGTAGAGATTCCACATGCAGCCCATAGAAGACCCCATACTGTAGTAGGTGGAGATGCCTGAAGGAGGCTGTGACCTTCCTATGGGAAGCCTGCACTGGAGCAAGCTCCTGGCAGGACATGCAGCCCGTGGTGAGAGGGCCCCAAACCACAGAAGGTTTGTTGGTGGGACTTGTGTGACCTTGTTGGGGACCCATGCTGGAGCAGTCTGTTCCTGAAGGTCTGCACCCAGTGGAAGGGACCCATACTGAGGCAGTTCATGAAAAACTGAAGCCCCGTGGCAAAGTCTTATTTTGGAGAAGACTTATTCATGGAGGAGTGTCTCCTATGGGATGGACCCCACGCTGGAGCAGGGACAGGGTTTGAGGAGTCCTTCCCCTGAGGAGGAAAGGGCGGCAGAGACTATGTGTGATGAACTGACTGCAAATTCCATTCCCACATCCCTCTGCCCAGCTCAGAGGGGAGAAGGTAGAGAAGTTGAGCCCAGGAAGAAGAGGAGTGAGGGGAGGTGTTTTAAGATTTGGTTTTAGTTCTCATTATTCTACTTTGTTTTGGTTTGGCAATAAATGAGATTAATTTTTCCCCTATCCGAGTCTGTTTTTCCCAAGATAGTAATTGCTGAAGTATCTCTGCCTGTCCTTATCTAGACCTGTGAGCCTTTCTTTATATTTTCTTTCCCCTGTCTAGCTGAGGAGAGGAGCAATAAAGCGGCTTTGCTGGGCATCTGGCCTCCAGCCAGGGTCAACCCACCACAAGAACACAAGAATTCAGATTCAAGATGTAGTTATATCTGTACCAATATGTAAGCTTGAGGTATATCTGAAAATCAGTTATGCTTGTAAGTGTAATGTTCTACATATTAGTGGTAGAACCTCTTCTTTTATTGTCATTCTATCCCTTTTAGGAATGTTACTGAATAGTGTCAGGCATCACAAATGCTTTTAATGTTCACAAAGAAACAAGACTACTTTTTCAGAATTTCTAGTCTTTCTGGGGTTTTTAATTAAATCATATCTTGTTATCATTCTTCACTCTTTGCAGCTGTGATAGTGTGAAGATGGACACTACAGTTTGCTGTGTAGCTGGTAATTTCTATTCTCTCCTCAAAGATACCTCTGCTTATACGACTTTCTTAGAATAGATTTCAAATTATACATATAGTTTTCATGTTTTAAGGAACAAAGGACTCAACTGTTTACTGTGAAAAAGACATTATGGGAAACAGTCTGGAAGTGGAAAAACATATTTCAGAAAGAATGGTCTGAATATAGATTAGGAAAAAATGCAGAAAATATAGCAGAGAGAAAAACTATTCATGCAAAATATTATTTGTAATAATGATATTATTTATAATTTTAATAATGCTAATGCAGTCCAGTGCAATCCATGTTGCAATAGTAATAACCTTTCGAAAGATTTGGTGATGATTATATATGTATATGCACTTGGATATATTGCAGGAGCATTAAATGCTTATTCAGGCTGACTGGGATATTTAATCTGGGGATATTGTCTTTCTCTACTATTATTAGTGAGCTTTGGTGTGATGTTGCCACTTTGTTTTCATTTCATCTTATTCCTGCTTTTGGTCATGGAGTGTTGTCCTCTTCTTATGAAGCATCCGCACATCATTTGTATGACCTTGAAAAAAGGGTTTGCAGCTCAACTAGCTAAAATAATGTGGACTGCAAAGATAAACAGATAAAAAATAGGAAATAATAAAACCTGTAGCCTTTATTATACTTGCTTTGGCTTGCTCCCTTGAATGTAGTTACCAATAAATTCAAGAAGGAAGGATTTGTATAAATTAGGTACACGTATTTTCAAGTGCACAATTAATAATTTTAAGTGTTGGCTCTTCTGTCATAATGTAATATACCACAAATACTTTTACAGTTTTGTGTTAATATCCAGAAAGAACCCAAACATTTTCATTCATCCATCTTAATATTTATTTATATTTATAAGCTAAAATTATATATTAAATTAATGTAGATAGAATAAATTTTATTAATTTTATGCCTTGTACATTTAGATATATTTACTTCCCTCTATGGAAGGTGGTATACAGAAGTTAGTGTTATGTAAAGCACAAGAGTGCAAGGGAAAAGAGAACGTTGTCCTGGTTATCTAGGAAAATTATCTCCCTAAAATTTTACCCAGCTGAGAGCTCCAGCTCCAGTGCCATAGAGAAATGCATGTATAACAATTTTCTGCTGTAAGCCTATCACATTCCAGTGACTGATTAATGATATGTTGGATTTTGAGTTTGGAGTGTGTTCAAAATATTGTATTCTGCTTCATGTGAAAAAATACCCAAGGTAATGCTTCTATAACATGAAAGTTTTATGAATTGTTTTTTACTTAAAACTTTAAGGGTCTGCAAGTACTTTGCTTGGGCTGTTAAAAGTTTTCCTTGACTAAGTAGTTCAGAGGTCTTTTGATCACTGGTGCCTAAAACTGTACTGCATTATATAGATAATGTAATGGTTATTCACTCCCTTCTAGGAAGTTTCAGATTGAAGGGGATCAGAAAAAAATATCCTTGTGTCTTCTGTGGTAACTGTCACTGAAGTAAGTACTGCTCAAGAGAGGATGAATGATCCCATGACACCTTTAATGCTGAAAGTAATTTAAAGAGTAAAAAAAATATACAGAAGCCTTAATTGTTTAGAGAAAATTATTGCTACTTAGCTAAGGAAAGGAAAAAAAAAAAGCACCCTGTAATGAATGATAATGGCCTCAGTTGGGTGCAAACAGTGGTGTGCTAAAGACTGTCACTTTCATCAATCTATGAGGCAATTTATTTCCAAGAACATTAACTGTGGTATGTGTAAAGCATAACAAGTTCCACAAACTTTTTCAATGTGTTATGAGATTCCATTTGCTTCAACACAACTGTGCCTTGAATAAGGCAGCAGCCACTCAAGTGGCATTAGGTCACCTAATAGATATATGAGTAAAAGCAATGCCAAAGTCTTTTGCTATAAACAGTTGCTCTCTATATATATTTTTCTTTTTTTTTAAACTAGAATTAATTCATGGAACATTTATGGAAATTGTGGTTTTGCTCCATGATCCTCAAATGATCTCAATGAGATTCTGTTATTTTGAACGAAATTGAATGAGTGTGGAAGGATCACATTGAAAAAGAACACCAAGCAGTTGAACCTCTGGTTGTGCAGTGTTATTTGGAATTAATATTCAGTCTTTAAAATCATGCCACATTTCATGCCAGCACAGTCTCAACTGTCTTCATTTACAGAATATTAAATATATTTGTTACAGGAAAAATCCTAATGTACTGAGAATACAAGCTTCATAAGTACAGTTCTGAAAATTTTGAAGATGTTATACAGTAGTATGTGTTTTGTACTTGGTAAACTATTTAGGTATACCATATTAATATATATGGAGAACGATGTGTTTTTGAAATTAGATTTAGTAATAATTCTTGCAAGTTCGAATATGCCAAGGCTTACAACTTGGCACTCTAGGAAGCTGGAAGTCTTCGTAGTCCTTTGGAATTGGACATGCCAGGAATTCTCTGCCATAGCAACTCATTAGGAGAAAGTTCTGACTGAAACTTGAAACTTTTTTTGCCCTTTACATTGTTATTTAAAGGAATTATCAGCTTAATAGGAATATCAGAATTGGCAAACAATTGAAGAAAATTAAGTCCTGGACACAGCAAAGAATATTGTTCCCTATGGTCATATAAGGTCCATGTGTGTTTATAGTTCATGCTGCATTTCATTCCAGCACAATCTGATAGCTGTATGTGTATTGCAAAACCTCAATATCGTCACTGTGATAGAGGTGTTTGCTTTCTCTTGGATGCATACTTGCCATTCAAATCATCTATAGTGCTCAGAGTATAGAAAGGCTGTACAGCTAGGAAAGGAAAATAAGCTGTGAAGATCCACAGCACAAACCCACAGCGTTACAGCCCTGGGTGGGACCTGGCAAAGAGCGGTACCCAGAATAGAGGATTTTATCTAACCACCGTCGTTACTGAGCTGTATAAATTGTTCTGTGCCCATATGAACTTCATACATTGATGCAAACCTTGTTAGATTTTGAGAATCTGTACAGGTACTAATTATGGGAAGGGATGGGTTGTTTTTTTTAACTCATCCTGTAACACTTCAGGACTGGACTTCATTTTTTGAATGTAAATGACATTATGAAATTACATACTTATTCAATAGTGGAATTGAGTAAGATGTGTACTGAAACCAAAAATTCTACCGTTATTTAAGTTTGTAATTTACCTTTGTAATTTAGTTGTATATGCTTGTAAATCTACTAAGAAATTTGGTAAAGGAAAGTAAGGGTAAAATTGCTTAGACTACTGCAGATAACCATCTTGTAATACAGAAGAGTTTTTAAATTGGGGAGAAAACGCATTTGTGATTTTGATAGACTTTCAGTGCTATTTCCTTTCGTTTTTCTGTGCTTAGTGTCAAAGTTCATCATAGACATGGCTTCTCAGAGACTGATAATTCAATGCAAAGTTTGCATTTTACTCTCCCAGTTGAGCTGACCTTCACTAACTGCTTGTATTGCACTTGCGTGGTTCATATCAGCGTCAGCAGAATCCTTTGACTGAAATACAGACCTTAATTCAATTGAGGTCATCTATGATCTTGTATACTCATTTTCCTCTATTTACTGAATATCATCAAGGTAAAATCAATATTAATTGCAAATAAAACAATTAGAAGTCAACTATATAATGAATAATCTATATGTAGGAGCTGAGAATTCTCAAAAATGTTTTTAGTCTCAACATCTTGTGAGGTTTCTCCATCATAGACAGAACTTCAACATTCTTTTTCTGAAGTATCAGTAACATTTCATACTCAAGTTTTTACACAATCAAACTCTGGGAGGCACTTGATTTGATTGTTTAGGGCTTATTCCAAATCACATTGTGGTAACATAGTTTACTGATAGCAGAATTGCTTGAGGAATTTGTAGCTAAATCAAACAAATAATGCCTTTGAATGTTTTTCCACATTAAGAGTATATTTTCAGAATAGAAAAATGTAAATATATGTATTACAGATGACTTGAACATTTTAACTTTTTACTCTTACCCCCTCCTAGTGGAATGGGGAGAAAATAAAAAAGGGAAAAAAAAAAGAAGGAAAACTCATTAGTTGAGCTAGAGTTTAATAAGACAGAAAAGGAAGATGATAATAATAGTAATAATTATATGAAGAACAAGTAATGCACAGCACAATTTCTTACCACCCAGTGCTGATGCTCAGCTAGTTCTTGAGTTGCTCTACCTCCCAGCCAACCCCCCAGTTGTATACAGAGCATGATGTCATATTGTATGGAATATCCCGTTGGCCACTTTGGGTCAGCTGGCCTGGCTGTGCACCCTAACTTCTTGGGTGGCCCCCTGCCGCCTTCTTGGCAGAGTAGTATGCAAGTTGAAAAGTTTTGGCAACAGCCAAAACATCAGTGTGTTTTCAACATTATTGTCAACCTAAATCCAAACCACAGCACTATGCCAACTGTTAGGAAGGAAATTAACTCAATCTGCGTTGAATCGAGGACAACTATGATCTTTCTTACTGCATAATTCTTTATAATGATAATAAAAATAAAATATGCATTAGCTGCAAATGCAAAATAGGTAAGAAGTTCAGAAGTATAATAAAACTACATGCATGTTCTACTTACTTTTCTAACTTTTTAGAGAAAATATTTGGCCACAGGGTTTGTATTTAGTTAGTACGCTCTGTACTGTTGAACTGAAAAGACCTTCTAAAAGCACAGCCAATTTAATAACATACTTTCTTTAATGACGAATGTGCCTTTATCTTTTGGTGAGTTACTTAAGCTACAAAGGGCATAATGCAGCTCTTTTTAACATATGTATGTTTTTTTGCATTTTTTTCATCAACAAAGTTGAAAGCTGCAGACTAACCTTTCCAGCTGTGGATCATCAGGGTTCTCCCTTTACTTCATGCATTTAATTTTCATTCCAGATGCTAATTCAATGGTTTCCTTTTCTAATTTTCATAGAAGCATATTTTGTGGCTGAAAGCGTGTATTCAATTAGCTTTAGAACTGCTGTTCTCATGGGCATAGTTGAATAAATAATATAAATAGCTATTTCTTCTTGATAAAGTAACTTTTGCTATTATTCAGTTGTATTAAAATACTGCTCAAAATTATAGCTGAACTATTATTTTTTAGGCTGCTAAGGATATCTGATGATTTAGCTTCAAATATATTCTTCAAAAGTTTATTTTTTTCCTCCTGTGGTGAAAAAATAGTACGTATTCAGTTCTAGATGATAAGTGATTCAGCCTTCACAGTGATCTCTTTTTTTGAGGAAGTGACCATTGCACTGATTCATGGTTTATTCTAAGAAGTTACAGGGTGTGATATTGCTTTATCTTCCATTTAGAAGACATGGAATGGAATAGAATAATTCACCATATGCAAATGCAGAGAATGTGTAAAGTCTAGTATGACTGTTGGAGCATGGATATATGAATTTACAACCTTGAAAATTAAATTTCCTCTCTCTGTCAGTGCTCGAGTTTTAGGAAGCCGCAATTCTACTATCTTACATGCTCTTTTCTTGTATGCTTCCCATTGGTTCTTTTTAATTTTGATTGTTTTCTTTTCCGTGTGTATTGTCTGCTCCTAAATTTTAGGGAGAAAACTAAAGAATACTATGTATTTTCATCATTGTTTATTATTGTTAATTTCTTATTTCAACTTGCAAAATAAAAAAAAAAAAAAAATATTGTACTGTCACCACTGAGGTACATCTTCTCTTTAAGTACTGCAGTGCATCTGATTTCTCAGGTGTTCCTCTCAGTTCCTTAGGAGATGAATGAAAATACAACTTTGGATTTGTTGTCTTGGATTGGAGTACCTTTTTATACGTAATCTCAGTAAGAAAAGAAATTTGAAATTTACTGTTACCTTTGCAGTTCATCTTCTCTTTTGCCAGTTGTGTGTTACCTTGGTCTTTGATTTTCAAACATTCATGGTAAAGCTGAAATTGCATTAACCTTGTCATAGTTTATCTCTTGATATCCATTTTGAAGTATCAAAATATTTTCATATACTAAAAGACTTCCAGGCAAAAAAAAGTAAACTAAAAGAAAACTTTTCACTAAGCTGCAGTTAAGACTTGGTATGTGTCAATAGGTATGGGGAAATTATACTAAAGAGAAAATCCTCTTTTATCTTTTCGGCTAAGAAGCTCATCATGAACAACAAAACTACTGCAGTTTTTTTCTGTTGAAGAAATGAACTGATTTTGTGCAAAACCTCTTTTTTGAGTAGATCTCAAAGTGCAGAGGATTTTGATGCCACAAAGCACATGACACACTTAGGACAAATATGCTTTCAGGACAACTGCTCTGTGTATGCACTATGTTATCCTTTTGTTCTTCTATCATCTTATTAACACTATGTAACGCTTTAAAATCATATTCTCATTAAATTTTCTTTTATTTTAAAGTAAGCCAGAATCTGTATTGAATACAGACTTTTAAAACTTAGATGCAATACATTTTATGAGAAATACAAATAGCAAACAATTCATATTCAGCATTGCAGAATGTGTGCTTTGCTTGTATCACGTGAATGCAGACGCAGAAGACTTCTGTATTAAAAATTATGCTACAGAGCTACACAAAATTTGCTGACTTGAAAGCTTCCATGGAAGGAAGAGCAGTAATTAAATCTCTTATCCTCCAGAGAAAGTTAAGAGGTAAGATGTACGTAATCCTTCTATTGTATATGGAATGGAGAAACATGGGCTTAAAGGAGATTAGAGAGTGAATGATGGGTAAATGGAATAACTGAAAGCAACAAGTACTATACTACAAGTGATAGTTTCTGTGCAGAAATTCAAAGACATTTGCATTTGAGATCAAGTTTAAATTCTTTTTTTTTAAAATGAACAATTAAGTGTTTATACTGCTTCTATGTAGACAGCAGGCATCTTCTAGTCTTCCCAATTTCTACCATAAGTATATACCTGTTACTTCAACGTGATATTAATATTATGAATTCATGCCATTTTGACTATGGGATTTTTGAGTCTCAGTAAATGGAGGGTGGGTTTTCTATTGATTACCATGTTTGTTACACTCTTTTAAAACTAGCTTGTTACAACTGAAAGGAAAACCTTTTGCTTTTGTTTATAAACCAAATAGCTTATATAGCTTTTATAGCTTAATCTTAAAATAATCCAATTTTTATCCGAACACAAATAAGGATGGTAGTAGTAGATAGAGCAAGTATTTCTTATAGTGAAGATTATTGATAGCTTTTTTATTTTCCTAGAAAATGTAAAAGTTAATATATTGCACTCCTTTAGGTAAACTGTTGATGCTGACTTTTTTTAACTGTTAAGAAGCCTTCTAAAGATATTTAAGCCTGTTCTACATGATTGTCATAGAAGTACAGTTATAAAGATTGAATAATTATTTTATGAAGGTCTTTTTATTCATTTCTGTAAATGTTGCTACACTCTATTTCTGTGTGCCAGAGGTTCAGCGTAGTCTTTGTTGTAAGAGGTCGGATTTGTCATTACAGGGACATTGCAACTTATTAGTTACCTGAGGTTTCTCAAAAAGTGCATAAATACAGACAAGGTGAAGATTAGTTCTACCTTGTCTGGTATAGCAGATGTTAAGATGATCTTGGCTTGGCAAGTTGGGACACTTTACTGCAGGGCTGTAGGGTCCTATAGTTTGCCCGTCACCAGGCCAGACTTAGATCTAAAAGATTCAAACCTCGAGCTGAATGAACCTCGTTGAGGTTTTCATGTGCACAGCACAGAAAGTTAAATTGGTCCAACGCACACCAGAGCTGCAGCACGTGTGTAAGCCACTGATGTAGCTTGTGTGCTGGTCTGAAACATCTGACAGGCACAGGAGCTGTGCATAGGCTCCGAGGCAAAGTTGAGATTTATAAAATTGCACCAAGTCTTTTCTAAAGTCCTCTAATTATGCTACAACTACGCTAGCACCCTTTGTGAGAAGTGACTCACAAATTCCAAACAGATGTTCAAAATCTGGCATGTATTGTCTTGCTTTGAATGGCTTTAGGACATGGTAAACAAAACATTTTCTACTATCATTTTTTTCTTAAATGCACTTTATGCCACTTGAGAGAGTAATAATAATAATAATAATGTTGGTTATAATGCATAATATACTGAAATAGCACTTGTAGATAAAGCTGATTTGATAGTGTCCTGAGCTGCCTTTAAACACTCCAGAAAATCTTTCCTAACCAGACATCTTCTTTGAGGTGATGTTGTATGGACATAGAGATTAATTACATAACATGTTTATTTTGGTTTTTTATGATTGGTTGCATGTGTGCTTTATAGAAATATTAATATTTAATAATTATTTTAATGCAGTAGTTTTCCCCTTCATGGAAATAATGTCTTCCTTATCCTAATTTTTTTGGTGTAAATACAATAAATCTTATTCTATATTGTCGCCAAAATACTGCACTTCTAAATTTTAGTCCTTGAAGATCGTCTCCAATTGCATAGTTAATTACACCATAATTTATATAATTTCCTATTTACCTGTGTAACATAATTGCATAAAGTGGTTTCCTTATTGCACTTCATACAGATCTTTTCCAATGTTTAACTAGAGCTTAATTATCAATATTGCCACTGCTTTGCATAGCACAGGTATTTTTTTACATTTCTTCTGCATCTCTTTGTGCCTATTCTATATGCAGATATGCAATATTCTCTCTTTAATACTTCTATGTTGGCACATGTCATTCTTTTTTCCCCCGCTCTTTCAAATTAATTTTTTAGTTCTATACCTTCATTTTGTTTTATACTGCTGCTGAAAACTTGTTTGCACCTCAGGCATTCAATGTGCTCTACCAAGTCTAGATTTTTTTTTCTAGTTTTTAACTGTCTATCATAAGTAATTTTGTATTTCTTTGCATTTAATCCCTTAGGAATACATTCTTTAGCATGCACCCTTGTTGGTGAGTTACCCACTGTTTATTATGCACACATTCTCCACTTGGCAGTAGCTAAATAAGCTCTTGATTTTTTTCTCACCAGAACTTTTTTTTTTCCATAAAGAAGCCTCATCTCTGAAAAAAACAAAGAAACCCAACCTGCAAGAAGACAACTTCTCCCATTTTTGATGTCAGAATTATTTTATTTTTCAATAAGCTTGTTGCTAATCTTCAGAAAAGCAAGCTTGTTCCAAATTGAAGATTATGTACTTCAGTCAGTTTAATCTCATTTTCTGCTATTTTTATTCTAAAATCTAGTGGATTGTATTCCTTATATTTTTTGCTCAAACACCTCTCAATTCATTTGTCCTACTTGATTTGCCTTTGGGGTTCATAGGAGTTGTTTATAGTAACAGGGATCCATTTAAAACACTTAAAAAAGTTTAGATATCCGGATTTCTACATTATGCTTCATTCTCAGTAATTTTGCATAATATGCATACCTGAATATACCCAGAGAAAGCAGCAAAGAAATGTTTGTTCCTGCATTACTTCTGGTGTCTCTATTAGAAGAAGAGAAAAACATTTTTACCTGCATCATTTAGTGTAATGCAAAGCCTGACATGACCTCAAGTAGCAGAATGACTGTGACTGTAAAGAATGTCCTCTTAGATGAGGATAGAGAGAAGTCTTTTTTCTCTTAAGCACCCGATGTTTTTTGAAGGTGGTAACAAAAAAATGGCATTCTAGGTTGCAGGTGATGTGTAAGAGAGTGAGACCATCTGGAAGGCAATGAACAATAAAACAGTTTTGTTTTGCATATGCAATAATGAAGGAGAGAGTAGCCAAAGTCAGGATGTAGCGAAGAGACAAGGTAGAAATATGGGCAGAAGTAAATAATCTATCATGTTTAAATGCTGTAAGACTCTGTGAATGCTATTAATATTTTCTAAACATAGTATTCATGATGATGTTATCCAAAAGCTGCTGTTCTGAGAACCCTCAGAAAGGTTTGTTATTGTACAAGAGGAAATGGCGTCAAGTTGCACCATGGAAGGTTTAGATTGGATATTGGGAAAAATTTCTTCACCAAAAGGCTTGTCAATCATTGAAAGTGGTTGAGTCACCATCTCTGGAGGTATATGAAACGTGCAGATATGGTCCCTAGGGACACGATTTAGTTGAGGACTTGGCAATGCTAGGTTAGCAGTTGGACTTGATGATCTTAAAGATCTTTTCCAAAACAAATTTTCCCATTATTCAGTATAAATAAGCACTATGACAAAAATATTTTAACATAGGTTTATTTCATGAGGGGAAAATGATATGTGAATGCATATTTTTAACTGTATTTGAAAAACTGGAGGTACAGATTTCTGGTATTTCCTCTGGAGAAAAAGCTGAATTAAATTAATTTTATAGCTATGCTGAAAAATAATTCTGAAATTCTGATTTTATTTGTATTGGAACTTCTGCTGACTAGGAAGTGAGTTGTGGACCTTAACATTTAAACAACATGCTGACATGAATTTATTAGTCTTCTGGTGATATGTAATTAATTCACTTTATGATATTGATAAAGAAGATTTTTAAAGGATTTTGGTTGATTAAAGGTACAAGATTTTTCATTTTAATATTGAAATACATATTATATTTTGGTATGTTTGCAGTTCATCTTTCATACAATACTTTATGTAGATAATAAGATTAGAAATGCAAATTTGGAATAAAACCATAAAGGAATAGTCTTTTATTCCTTTCTTTTTCTAGTGTTCTGATTATTTTAATGTATTTCATTTACTCAAGTAAATAATCTGTTACTTTGGTCAATACATGTTTCTGTGAATAAAAATAATTTCAAGGGTCTTGATAACTCAGATTCAAAAAAAAGCTGCTGCAAAATTATAATCCCACTTAAAAGATTTTATGTGATATAAGACTGCTTGCTATATACATAGGAATGCAAATGATTTCTGTTTCTATTGAATTAAAATCTGAATTCTACTCTGAAAACAAGATCAGATGTTTAACAATTTTTAATGTAAAAACAACATATTGTTAATATAGATAATGTCTAAAAAATTATTTCACAGAAAAAATACTACATAGAGCTTTCTATAAAACAATACTCTTGCATTTTTTCTGCTATAGAGTTTGCATAACTTAAATATTCATGAAGCACAATAGTTTCACAACAAATCAAATTTAATTAAATGATGCATTTTCACCACTTACAAAAGGTTTATTAAAGGTTTATTTGTTCATGCAAATTAAAGTGTTAGAGTAAAAATCCACATGAAACTTGGCACTAACAATTAAAAAAAAAAAGGAAGATTTCTCGCCTCACTGCAGTACCTTGCCATGTTTAAACTGCTCAGCTTGTCATTTAGAATCTTTAATGAAACCAGGGAGGAGGCTATTTATTTGCATAATAGGACATAATTTGCTGTGGTGAGGTTTTAATTATTTATAGGCTGTCTAAAATATTTAAAATGGCATCACTAAGGAGCATGAAATGTTGGATAATGCCTTCATTTCAGGTTTCCTGCCGATTCCTTTATGGGTCAAGCATTTTATTTGTAATTAGCATATAAGTGTAGTAGCTTTAGAAACACAAAGAAAACAAGTTCATTTCAGTATGTTCGCAACCTGAGCAATTCAAAACTGGAAGAGGTCATTGGGAGCAATCAAGGGTACAGAATGTGCCAGAGAGGTGTAGCTGGAAAGGAAAAGATTGATCAGATACGCGAAGTAGACCTAATGCATAGTTCTACTCAAGTGCATCCTTATCACTACATGTTTATCTCTCCTTTTTTGTATATTATCTTTGACAGTATTTATCTGTAGTTCCTCATTATTTAGACACATTATATTATTCCTGTAATACATGGAGCACAGAAATATTTTTTGAAAAATAAGAAGTTCCATATTGTTCCCCTTTGTAGCTTGTTTTAAATTACTCCAACATATTGATGCATTTTGAGGAATTTCACTCATATAAAACAGAAAGCTGTCTGCTACTGGAGTCTGCATTATAAATGAATGTTGAAAGCAAGGACAAGAGGGAGGAGAAAGAATCCTTGCTTTCAGGAAAATTAAATGATACACTTGATTTTCTTTATGATTTGAACATTCATGCAAATATGTATATGCTATCAGGTGAAATTTAATCCTTTAAAAAGAAGAAGTAACAGGGCAAGTTTCTCTATCAGAGACGTCTGCAGATGGCCATGAAGCTGAACTATGAGGGAAAATTACATTTCTGAGAATTCAGGAGAATCCTGTCCTTGATGTATTTGCACGCGTCATAGTTAATCCTTCTAGCGTGGTTAGAACACTCTGGATGCTAGCTTCACTCTGGCTGCTCCCCTAGTCTGATGCTCTCCTTGTGGCTTTTGAATGAGCATTCTATTTGTGCCTCCACTAATAAGGATGTTAAGCAGAACAGTAACACCTGCTATATGCCACTTGTTACTGGCCTCCAAGTAGACTATGACTCATGAAATATCCTTTAAACCTGATTTTCCGACCAGTATTGTAACCACCTCATTATCCACATATCCAGACTTGGTTACAAGAATTAACTTAATACGCCATAATTTAACCAAACCCAGCACATAGGGAATCCTGACTACAACTAAAACATGAATAATAGTTGGTAAATAATAAACTCATTCTTCAGAGAACTACTTCAGGAAAAACTAGTATTCCCACAGAGCCGTATAAGATGAGAAAACTGGTAGGAGAACAAATACTTACTTTATGGATCTACTGAGTATATGAAATAATCCAAGAATAAAATTCTGAAAGCATCATACTTGTCAATTAATTAGAGAAAATGTATTTTTAACATTTATTTTCAAAACAATTGTCTTTTGGTCTTCCATCATTGTAGTCTCCAAGCATCTCCAAATTCTAAAATCTGAAATGAACTGTTGATGTTTTCTGCCTTTATCTCAAACCTTGCAGTGTGACCTCCAAAATAGCACATTTGATCTTGTATTACTCCTCCTGAAAACGTTTTTCTTTTCTGCATCACATTCTCCAGTTCCTTAATGAATTAACTTAGATCAATGCAGTATTGAGTAATATAATCTGGTTTTGCTTTGTTTTGTTTGATTTTTTTTTTAACTTTCTAGCTTCAAATGGAAGTTTTAAATAATCATTTATATTTAAATTTTCACCTGTTATACAGCCCTGTCCCATTATCACCTACCAGCTTCAAGCTATTTTCTGATGATTTTCCTGCAATCTTATCTATCAAAGCAGAAGCAGAAAAACATCCTTGATGTGTCAGTTAGCATCAACTTTATGTGAAGCTTTTTCAAGGTTCACTTAAAGCTGTTACATATTTAACAGACACCTCAGCAATTTTTGTAAGAGCTTCTGGGTTTTCCTAAATTACAGGCTTGTTCTCAAAATACCAGTTGTTTTGCAGTTTAAGGTACCTGAACTTTGATATGGGATTACTCTAGATATATGTCTTCTTCTCTGTGGAAAAACATTGCCTCTTAAAAGTGAGGCTAATGTCAAAGTAACTTCCTCAGAGTACATTTTCACAATTTTTTGAGAGAATTTCATCTGCTGAAAGAAGGCGAGTTACTGCTGTAATTTCAAGGCAATTTTGTTGTCTCTCTCCATCCACAACTTCTAAGGTTGCCCATAGAGGCTGTGGCTGCCTCCTCCCTGGCAGTGTTCAAGGCCAGGTTGGAAGGAGCTTTTAGCCACCTGGTCTAATGGAGGGTGTCCCTGCCCATGGCAGGGGGGTTGGAATTTAGGTGATCTCTGTGGTCCCTTCCAACCCAAGTCATCCTATGATTCTGAGTCTATGACTTCACTCTCTCTGGTGAGTTTCTTGGCAAAAACATGAGCAATTCTGTTGCTTTTCATTAGAAAGCTATAAAAGTCCATGTTGATCTCAAGCTTTTTAAAAGAATGTTGAGCCTTTAATTTTCTTATTAATTGCTCTCTTCCTTCAAAGCCAGAATTTAAGATCCCAGCGGCCACAGACATGCACCAGAAGTCAGATTTTACTGTCTTGATCTCATGTGTTTTTTCCCCATAGAGTAGTGAATTTTGCAGAGGGAAAGTCTAAGAACAAAGCGATTTCTGTAATTACTTTGGCATATAAATAAATTACTTGTTTTGTTAGTAGTTTTTATGGTTTGTTTTGGTTATATTCTTATTAGTTAGCCAACTTGTCAGTTGTGGCAGATCATGGGCAAAACACCTACAGTAGAAAACTAGCTTTCTTGCCAGAGATGAAAGAAAGTTTTTGCTGTAGGGGGCAACTGACCCCAGTTCCCTAGCTCTAGATCCTCTCCAGCAGTCAAGAAATGTTTCAAGACCAATTTCCCTCTGAGCTTAATGGAAGCAATAGGTTTGGATGATTAATTACACAAATTTAAGAAAGGAAAATATACATCAGGCCATCTAGTTAATTGCTATGCATTTTTATTCTCTTCAAGCATATACCTAGTGATATGTACCCCATTGTGATTACCCTGTTAAAAGAACAGAAACTTTTTTTCAGCTCTGACTTTTTTTCTAATATTTACTTCCTTACAATGAATGTGATTATTCCAACAGATCCAAACCATCATCACTGTGTTTCCTGGCAGAGGAACTGCTCTGCTGCTTGTCTGTCTCTCCTTACTATGTTCTTTGTCTTAGAGACAAACAGTTTTCCATCTGTAAAGAAGTGAGATTATAGTTAAAAATGAAAAAAAGGTTGTCATAGCATATTGGAGTTTAAAAAACACCAAAGTTTTTTGAGACAGGAAAATTAATTTTAATACAAAAAAATCACACATTTTCATTGATACAAGTTTATAAAAAAATGCTTTTGCTGTGTTTATCTGAAGTCACTATGAAAAAATGTAGACTTGACTTAATAGAATTTGAAATTTTACCTTATTATTGAAGCTACATTTTCTCTTGAAAACTGATCTTACTCATTTCCATATGACTTTCTCCTTCTTTCACATTACTTTGCTTTAGGCTGTCCTATTTTTTTCAGTCTTTGCATTCCTATTCTAACTTTGAAATTGCCCATATAGATTTCTAGAATCTGTACCATTAGTATGTAAATTTATCCCTCCCCTTTCCCCTTTTTCTCCTTGTCCAGTGAAGATATAAACCTGTTTTCTCCAGATCTGGTAGAGGAAAAAAAAAAGAAGGATTTTTTGAAATTAGAATCTCAGTGAGTGACTGGTTTTGGCTGGATGCTTTTGCAAAGGGATGCAAAATCTTGTCATAGTAATAATTCAATAGGCATTAACAAATATATTAATCTATAAAAGCATTTCTTAATTTTTTAACTTTTTTTACTTCTATAGTAGTCAAAGTTTTACATTTATTATAAAGGATGTTAGTCTTGTGTCACTCACTTATTTTGGTTACCACTCAAAAATATTGAGTAGAATAATTTTGGCCAGCAGTATTATTGAATTTATGTAGTGTGAAATGGGTTGAATAACTTAGACCTTACGGGAATAGTAGAGCTTTGTGCAATTTATTTTGCATTGCAGAAGTTGACAGTTGTTCCATATTTGAAAACAGGAATGCTAACACACAGTTTAGCTCTGTTGACACAATGATGATAACTTGAAGAAAAAATTACCAATATTATTTAGATACTTAAAAATAATAATAAAAAAAGAAATTCTAAGTTTATTCCAGAATTAGTTGACTTTAGTTGACCAAAGACATCTTGTCAAGTTATATGGGAAATGGAACAAGAAATTCAAACATGCTATTGTGCTATTTGCTTAACATTTAAGAGATCAGAGAGCCAGGATGCTAAACTGATATTCATTAACGTATTTGGTGTGAATGTAGTGAATGTGTGCCTGCCTGGATTATTGTACCAGCATTCCTCATTTATGTTCTTTATTAATCTGATTTTTGTTTGTTCATTACAGATGTAAAGATTTGTTATTACAAATTTAAGTGCCACCATAATTAATATCTAATTGGGTGCATGTAAATCAGACACCTATAGCAATTATATGAAACCTTGGAATATATCCCAAAAACACAGTCATGGTTACAGAAACTAATACTTTGCCTGGTTAGAAAAGCTTTCAAATACCAGAACTAGGTAGCTATAAAGTGAAAGTTAAAATAAATGTTAGGCGGTTTTACTGTTTAATTAAATGAAGAACACTATGCAGCTTTTAACTTCATGGACTGATGTTCACAGAGTTTCAAGTCTGGTGGGTTTTTTGTTTGGTTGGGTTTTTTTTTTGGTACATATTTAAATTCTGCTTCCAAAAATTTACTTCTGTTTTCATTCTGTTATCACTTTGATTGTTCAGAAGTACTATTGTTGCTTTCGATTTGAGCCTTTGTAGTGAGCTTCATGAGCTTCATTGTATTCTCCTATCATTAAGGAAACTTCATTTACAGCAATTGCATCTCCTAAGTAAGTGAAAAAATGACATTGCATTCCTTTAGCTTTTTAGCTTTTTGGTTTATTCCAAAGATAGATTACTGAGCCTCCTCAAAACTTTGTTTGAAAAAAAACCCTTCCTTCAAAAGCACTCAGATTTTTGTGCAAGCCTCAAAATTCTTGCCTTAAAACTGTGTTTGTTCTGATCAAATTCTCAGGTTACAAAGATTTGGCAAATGTAGGATTTTCTGTTTTATCTGAGCAAAACCATTAAAAAATCTGTTCTGTGTGAAAATCCAGAAACAGGGATGAACTACATCCTGAATTGTTTTGTTTTGATGAATCATAATTTGCCACATGTGAGAGGATTATAGATTAAAGGCTTTCTCTGTCCAGAGATATTTCTGTCACTTGGTGAGGAAACGGCATATAGAAATAAAAACAATATGGCATTAATTTGCATTCACATCCTTACTGAACATTGTACATCTCCACAATGTACCAAATTTGATCACATTTTTTAAGCAAGGTGCCTTTTGAATTATGTATGTGCCAATTTGAAGAGCTTTTTGCACTTCTTTCCCCTTGCTATCTTCCATGCTTACATCAGTCATAGGTATTATGGGGATTCTGGGAGTTTTACTCATTTTTAAGTTGTAAATTTTTTCCCACCAACTCAGAAATTGTTTCATTTTTCAAGGAAGAAGAGCAGATAGTAATGTCATGGAAGATCCACTAAGCTACACTGATCCCACATCACAACTTTTGATTGATTACAGAAAATATTTTATTATAATACAGTGAAGGAAATATACCAGGGTAGCATTTTTCCTCATAAGAAATATGCTGTGTTGTCAAGATAACACACTTAAAAGCAATCTATACCTATCTAACACTTCCAGTACAGGTCAATGTGATTGTCCAGGTGTTCTGAACTATTTTACCATAATTGTCTAAGGACCTGTCAAGAAATGTTCTTTCCTTAAGTTATTTAAAACAAGTTTCAGTTTAGGGTTTTTTCAAAAGAATTAGTTTCTATTCTCTACAGATTATAGTTATTATAAAGGTCTAAAACTTATATCTGATGGCTTTCTTACTATTTTGTATTCCCTACCTCATCAATTTTGTTTTCTAACATTTGAATTTGAATCTTTTTTCAAAGGTGTTCTATGCTCAAAGTAAGATCTTACAGCAGTAGTCACTGTTCCTCTATAGATACCTCTCTGGCCTTCATTTTATAGGCAGATTTCCTACAGCAAGGCTTATCTTCTGTAGTTTCTTAAATTTTGAAAGTCGATAAGGAGTAATAAAGATACCATGACAAAAAGATGTTATAGACACTCTTGTCAGAGTTACTATTAGTAAGCTCTTTTGAAAGAAAGATGGTACCTACAGTAATTGTACCTCCTGAACAAATCATAGAAATGACCTGTAAATAACATTAAGAAAAATACAGCATTGCCAGTGTGACACTTTCAGAAATCATGAGTCCACCCTTTACTTGAATCTCCCAATTTAGTGTAATTTATATGCTGTGTGTACACTATGTATGTGTGTGTCTGTGTGAGAGAGTATCTTTAGTTAATGTAAATTTTAATTTGTTGTCTGCCATTGAGAAAAAGAGGAACACTTGAACCATACTAGCAAGTATTTTTGAAGAAAAGCTAATTTTTATGTCATTATGGCTCTAAGAGTCTAGTCTTAGCAGAAATTTCGTTATGTTTAGCAGTGCTACTATCCCTGTTACGTGAACGAGAGGTTATTTTCTCAACTTTGTGAAGATGAGAGGTTATTTGAATGTTCTCTAGCAAAAACCTCACTGTGGATCATTATTCTAAAGTTTTCTAGGCAGGAGAAACACCTTACCAATTTACAAACTTATTTCTGTAAGATGAATTCATATACTTCTGCTCCAGTGGTACACTGAAATACCAATTTAACTTTCCTGCAACAGGAAGGTTTAGAAAAACTTCTGCTCAGGGAAGGTGGATTTTGGAGTTGGAGAAAGACTAGAATTCATTTCAGCTAGAAGCTAAATAGGTACTCCTGATTCTAGAGTATGCATAATGGATGTAGTCATTGACATATCTTGTAGCCATCTTGTCACGTTCTTCTAGCAGCTAGTGTGTTGTTCTTCGCAGTGGGTAAGGCCCTGTGGGCTATTTATAGAAAACTAGTAGCATCTTTCTGTTGCTGTGGCTTTCACATGCCATTCTGATCTGGGAAGCTACATCATAGGTATAGACAGGCATCAACTAAGAGTGAGCAAAGAAGGTAGATGAGCTGGCTGCATATCCCCAGTGGGACGTGCATGGCACAGTTTCCCTGTACTTCCGTGGGGCGCCTGCCCTTTAACTCATACCACCGCTGAGCCTGGCCCTGGCTATAGAAGCCAAGTTCCTTCATTGTACCTTTGCAGTAAGTTGTGCTCACCCTTGCTTCAGTAGTTTATAGCTGCAGCTACACATCTCACTGGTGAGATGCGTACTGTTAAATTATCCCACTTGGAAGGCATAATTCTGCAGCCACAGTCACAGTGTGTTTGGATCTCTGAAATTTAAAGCACAATGTACTTTGTGAATTAAGTGTTATTTTATGAGCCCACTAAGAAATATCACAA
The DNA here is from genome assembly GCA_020800305.1 of Porphyrio hochstetteri. Lineage (NCBI taxonomy): Eukaryota > Metazoa > Chordata > Aves > Gruiformes > Rallidae > Porphyrio > Porphyrio hochstetteri. The sequence goes on from CM036909.1 coordinate 32,499,981, forward strand.
ACGAGCAAACAGGGGCTTGCTTCCCTTTGCCCAGACTAGTTTCTCACATGAATTCACTTGCCACTCTATACATAAGGTTCCATAACTTGCAGCCCACTCTTAATTTGTGCCCCTGTGACCAAAAATTAGTTACCTAGCTGATGAGGAGAGTACTCATCCTTCCTCCCTTGTCATGATGCAGGTGTCCCCTGGTTCACGCTGGGGAGTTGGATAGACTCAACAGCCCAGCTGCTCTTGGATCCACTTCAAAAGTTTTTTTTAGTAACCTGGTGTTTTATACCTGTGAGCTTGGAAGTTTGGTCTGTGGCATTACTGTAGATTAGTGGATTCTGAGGAAACTGCCGGACAATGAATATGCAAAGGTGATGGCTGCAGGAGACAGCAACCTCCAGGCAATAATGGCTGCATTATGGCCCTTTGGCTCTTTCTGGCCACCTTTCCTGTTTACATGGTTCTCACTTGGACCTGCATATGTCAGGCGTTAGCACGATCTGTGTTAGCCAAAATCTGAGCAGGACTTGAGTGAACGGTCATTCAATTGTAGCTCCTTTTTCACTGATGTCAGTGAAACAAAGAAATCTGGTGTCTTCAGCTCTTTGAATTTATACATCTAATGTCCTTCCAGATGCTCTGAAATACCAAAGAATCCTCACAGGGTTTGGCAAAGTGATGCCAGTTCATGGGAAATTAATACATTTCTGTGATTGTCATCATAAAATGGTTTTACAGTAGAGTATTAATTAGGTTTAGTTTTAATTTCTTCCTTCTGAAGAAGTGCTTTTAATTTTCCTTTGCCTTTGATTTCACGGACTTAAACATGAGTCTGCCTTTAAGCATATAGTTAAATACTGCATAAAATTAATATATGTTACAGAAACACTGCTAGCTTTTCTTGCTAACAACAGGTATCACAAAAACACTGAAGTGAGAATGCCGTACGTGAATTTGCTATTACTCAATCCCTTACAATCCTTTCAGCTGTTTTTGAGTACCTGAACTTTACTCCTATGTCTTAGATAACGTGCCCTGTATTTAGACAATATGGTGTAAATCTTGTGCATCCATATGGCATATATCATAAAATCAAGAAATATAGCTGTTTTCTTCACCCACATTCTTTAAGGCTCCTTTTAAATAATGATTCTGTTGTTCTTATATGATAGTTTTATTTCCTTGCAAGTAAAAATATTTAGTCAAAATGTTAGTGTACTGCATCTTATCTGTTAGTTAGATTGTAAGGTACTATAAAGTATTTTTTCCACTGAAATGGAACTTGATTTCATTTTCAGTCTCATACAATTGCATTAGTTAAGTCAAAATAGCTCACACTCAGAACAAAATAAAGAGTAAAGACTTAAATAAAAAGATCTTTATGATCCACAGCACAGTTAAAGTGATCACATAAAAGCAGTCATGGTTCTCATAATCTCTGAAAACTTTAATAAACATTAGAACTACTGAAGGAATAGACAGTGTAAAAGCAAAAAGTGTGTATGTGTATGTATGTTTATAGAAATGCCAGGATCATTGTGAATGGAATTGTTAAGAAAATATTTGAATTTTTATTCAATGTAATTTTTGTGTATTTGCGTTAATATATGCTGTATCTGTAAATGTGTAAAGAGATGAGAAACAGGAGAAAGATCAATTTATCTTCATATGTAAGTGATTAAGGTCTTTACAGTTAGTCAATTTGTATTCTGTATCTTTTTAAACATTCTTTGTTCTCAGTATTAGCTGATAACGTCCTTGCACTGTGCTTAGAGGGTAATGATTTAAGGAAGTTTATTCAGAGTTCACTGACTAATTTGTCAGAGAATTGTGACTTATGTGCTGTTCTGTTAGAGCGGTTTTGGAGTACTTAGCTAAAGAAATCTTAAGTGACTTGTAGCTCTTCATTGAAATAGAGATCCTCACAAGTCTAACTACTACTATGTAAGATCTTAGTGTGACCATAGCTAAGAGAAAAGCAAGAAAATGTTTTAACAGTAATTAAAAGAAAAGACAGTTTTATCTTTTCTGTTACTTAATCACTGGAACAGAGTTAAATTCAAACTTAATTTTGCTCTGGAAGCTCTTACATAGTTTGCCCTCTTGTCATTTGTTAGTGGTAGTAATAAGGATATAGTAAATGGATCCCTATAAAATAATATTTGACATGAAACCCTATCCTAATTTTCATTGTAAACATGCAGTTAGTCTTTTCCAAGTCAGAAGTATTAAAAATCTTTCCAAAAAAATCCTAAGTATTTTTATTTTTGTCAGGTATGGAAGATAGATGGATAAATAGATAGATATAGCTATTTTATACATTTTTCAAAAATGGATATTGTATATGTGTCGCTTTTGAGTAACAATCTATTTTTCTTCAGTTACGTGTCATGTTTAAGCAGCATAAATTACGTGTGTACAAAACGCAGTCACTGCCTCCCCAGGGATTGGGCTGACTGTTCACCCTGTCATGACCTTAAGAGTTCAGACCCACAGGATCAGCCCACACAGGATGAAGAGTCTCAAACCAATAGGCAGACCTTAGGGATTGATTATTTGATATTTCATCTCATGTGAGAACCTGAGTGGATCCATGCATTTACCTGCTCTTATGATTCTGAAAAATCAAAACAATCTCTTACTCAAGGCCAGGCTTTGCTCCATTCTTACTTTCTCCCACAAGTTGTAGTTTTGAAAGTAATACTCCAGTTTAAAACCAGAATTTAGAAGACCACTGATAACAGCAAAATACAGTATGAGAAGCAGTGAACAGGCAACATTATAATTCATGAGCTGAGGTAAGAAAATTTGGTTGTCTACTCTTTCCCCTGAAGAATTCCACATTTCTAGGCCATTTATCTCTGGAGACTACAACAGCTCTGTGAGAGAGAGGTCTGCCTTGATTCCAAAAATTGGAAAGTCTTTTCCCTTAGCTTTTAAACAGACCATTCCCCTTACAAGTTTTTGAAAAATCGTTTTGTATGATCAAAGTTAACAGTTTTAGTAATACTTATACTGCTCCTTTTAATAATTATTGTGAAGAAAATCACTGTGTATTAATACTTGCCGTTATGTGATATGTTAGAGACTTTCTACTCTTCAAATACTATAAGAAGCTACTGGAGACATTAAATGACAGGCATGATTGTATGATTCACACAAAGATTTCTGAAGACATTGTTTCCTTACGTGGGCAATACTGTACAGTTGGATAACATGACATAAAGCTTTGTTGATGTTAACATAATCTGAAACAGTTTTGCTATGGTTTCCTAATGCTTATTCTGACAGAAAGTGTTGACCTCCTTATCAAAGATGCCTTCAGAAATAGAGCTATCCTCTGTATGAATAGTTTTATTAAAATAAATTTAGCTAGGCTGGGAAATTGCTAGAATTAAACTTATGAATACACTTATTTTAGCTCCCCATGGCTTGTGCACTAGGACAGTTTTTAAATGCAATAACTCTTCATGAGGTTTTTTGTTGTCTTGTTTTTAAACAGGTACATTTATGTATAAATTACAATCTTTACTTCAGAAAAAAAATATTATTCAATTTTTATTTCTTTATTGCTTACTCTTTGTCAATATATCATATTTATTCTACATTATATAGAGACTGCTCTGAATGCAATATGGTTAATTCCTTAATAGAATAAGTGTGGCAGTTGTCATGCAAGTGTTGGAGTTCTTCATGAACATTAATAACTCTGTAATAAACATAAACATTAATAAACATGTTACTTACAAGGCAAAGAGATAGTCTGCTTTACAAATAAAGAACAGAGAAACAGGGAAATTAAATGCAAAATCATCCTCCAAATTTACTTAATGAATTGAACTGTACAGAATTTGCTATTTTACATTACTTAACTTGATATATGATTCTCTTTGTTCATAGTGCAGCTTCTGTTTATTCTAGTTGCTTTCCTGTTCCACTGCAGTTCCTCAAAAATCAAAATCCCAAGTATCAAGTGTACTGTATATGCCCTGAAGCCAGGAAGTAATAAAAGAAATAATAGTATATATTAAATCTTCACTGGTACAAACCCTGCCAATGATGAGATGACTGCAGAGCTCACTGGTAATCATTTTCCCAGTCATGGGCAGCTATTGATAAAACTCATAACATCTCACTGATCATTCATTTGTTCACGTAGCTAATGATGTGAAAGACTTTAAATGTTTTTGTGAAAGATCTGGAAGTGTGGAGGAACCAGGGCTCTTTTTTATTATTTCTTCTCTTCAATGTCGTTTGTGCCCAGCATGTGGATTTGGGCTAGCGTTAATTTCTCTGGTGTCACATCCACATAACCCAGTTGTCAAAAGTCAGTACCATGCTTATACTTGAGGACCCTCTCAAAATGAACGCAGTTAAGACTGTGTGCAGCAGAGTTTCTGTATTCTGTTGGAAAACATGGCAGTGTGCTTGAGTCTTGCGATAATCCAAGCAGCTCAAGTTTAATCTTGCCAGTCTTTTGAAGCACTCATAAACTGGATTTGAAACTGTCTTTGAATTCGCACTTTGAGCATGGTATTAAAAAATACTCTTTCCTGTACCCTGTGTTGCATCTACTCGAATGGGATTGCTAGACTTCAGCTTTTATTAAGTGTGTTCCTTATCTATAGATTAAATTTTGAACTAAGAATATGACTGGAATTAAAAATATTCAACAACTTTTTCTTTCTTTGCTTAGAAGTGAAACATTCTATTTTAAGTATGAATGGGAGATTGCGTTAAAAATATGTCTACTTCTTGGTTCTGCCATGTAGGTGACTTCATCACTATATCTTTTTAATTACCTTAATCAGAACATAGCATTTTAATGAATTTTCTTGTGTTTGGGTTTTTTTTGACAGTTTTAGAAATCACTGGCTATAATATTCCAGTAGAATGCAACAATACATAATGACCTACCACAGGTGGACAAAGAACAATATATATCCTGAAACTCAAAAATGCATTTAAAAAAATATAATTCATGGGCTGTGTATGTTTATAAAAGCTATTTTGTGGGTTTTGGTCATTAGAGAACCTCTGGGGCATTTAAAGTTAATCTTCTTTTATTGATACAGATATTGATACAACTTTTAAAATGTTATAAAGTATTGCAGGATCTTCAGTCTTTTTATTTTTATTGTGTGCTTTGATCCAAGTCTGGCTATTTCTTTTGTCTGACTCACACTGAGTACGTATTCCAGATCTGTTCTGTTCTTCTCTGAACCATTTCAAGCGCTATGAAGAAAAGTAAGCCGAGAACAACTGCTTAATAATGCTTAATTTTTATAGTGCTTATGGTGTTGTACAAATTCCTTAAAAGCTGCTTTGCTCTGAAAGTATATATTAATGCTAATATTTATAAGTACAGATGTTACAATAAAAGTAATCAAATTCCTGATGTGCAGCCACGATATGTGTGGTAACTCAGCTTCAGTCCAGATACCTGCAAGTTGTTATGTGGGAGAAACCAAAGCAGGAATTCTTACATCACAGATAAGAGTATCAGTTTCCATGTAAATGCATTAGGCAAACAGAGCAAAAAACTGTGTATGGTTTTGGAATCTAAGATTTTGAAATATAAAGCCCATTCCCATAGGAAGTAGGAAATCTTTAGACCTGAATTGAAATCACACATCCAAACAGGAGGCTTATTTCAGATACTGTGTAATAAGTATATAATTTATGGTGGATAAAATTTGTTATTTTAGTTTTCAAACAAATAATTATCAATGACTGTTGTGAGGTGTTCAAAACTATTACAAATGTTCTTATGTTTGTGTCACAAGTATATTTTTAAATAGCTTACTTAGCTAAATATGCCAACTTTATATTTAGGTTCAATTTTGTGTTAATGGTTTCTTGAAAAGCTACAGTATCAAGATATATTGTGCATTAATCATGTAAGGCATTTATAGCGCTGTATTTATCATTTGCCTTGTAACATAATGCAAATCATTACAAAACTCTGATGGATAATTTATTAGTGATAGTTTGGTCTTCGTGGCATAATTAGGTTATTACAGCCAAAAAAAACTTGAAAGAACATCAAACCCTCAAGTCAAACACTCCAAAATAAGAAGAATACTAAAATGAGCTGTTTTAGCAACCGTAGTGCAGCTTTTTGTGCTTCATTGCTAGAAAGCATCTATCGCTACAGGAAATTCTCTGTTTAGTCAAGAAAGAAGACTGGGGGGGAGACATACAGACCACTGAAAGTCTGGTGAGAGCTGCCCCTGTAGCAGCTTGAGGTCACCTCAGCAACTAAGGCTATGATTGAGCATTTCAGTGCTGAAGAAAGCAGACTAGCAGGAAGAAATTCAGCAGGTGATAATCTGTCAGAAACAGTGCCTCAACTACAGAGGTGTGAAATATTAGTGAGGGGAAGAAATAAACATGTGTGTTCACATCATTTTTCGACATTCATCTTTTAGTTTCTCAGGGAACTTAAGGTTTCAGGTTTCATGTATGGCACACTTTACATGAGCCTTTCTTGGATAAAAAAGAATTTTCAAACAGCCTCTATCATAGAATATGAATGGTTCTGATTCCATTAATTATTTTACAGTGGTAATGTTATATCCACATCACACATGAAGTTTAGTGTGTTCATTCACTTTGAAAGTTCATCTTTAGAGAATTAGGACATTATGGTTTCAGGTATTAATATTTTTATAACAGTTTATAGTCAAAGCACAATTTTAGTTGCAGTTGTAAATGCTGATAAAATCTAAGCTCACAATCCAAAAATCTTTTCAAGGCATCTCCTCAGGTTCTACTGTTTTCCGCCTCAGTGCATGTTCTTTCCATCTAGCTCTGCTCTTTGGCCTTTGTAGTCTGCCTGTCCTTTCAGAGATCCTTAGAGTCCTGTGATTCTAGCACAACCTTGTCATCCACACCCTGAGTGCCCCAGTATTTTTTGCCTTTCTTTACCTCTTCTCTAACATGCTGCTTAGTTGCCAGAACATGCCGGATTTGATGTTTCTGTTTTTAAACCTCATGTGTGGTGCCATTTGAAGTTTCAAGAAGAAAAACAGAAAAAACTGGACCATCCCCTGCACATCTATAAAGTAGCATACCTAGCTCTTTCGTTAAGAAAGAGCCTGTATTTCATCTGCAGAGGGATCTGTGGAGAGTTTGACTGTGTTCATTATGGAAAAATCATTGAAGTATGTAAGAATGTAGCTGCCAACTAGTACATAGGTCACCTATGTCCTTGTATCAATGCAATAAATGCATGCACCAAAGCAGTTTCTGGGTTTTGGGTTTTTTTCCTACAAACTTTGGATAATAGCATTCTTTTCATTGGATGAGCTGCACTTTGTGAATAATGCCACCCTTTTTAAATTTCTTTCAGAAGAGCTGAAAACCAACAAAGTTCTAAGCAGTATAAAACAGAGCTTTGCAATTGTAGAATAATAATTTACTAAAGCACCCAAACTTTCAGATAGGGGTGTATGGTAGAAGCAGATGAAAATATTTTCAGTCACCACTTGTCATCTGGGTTCCTATAGGAAATGTGCATTTCCTCTGTTTACTCTAAATGCAAACTGAAAGTAGCTTGCTTCATTCTTGCGCCCGTAAAGTGTGTTTTTCCTGATGTTTACTACCGATGATTTCTCAGCTGCTGAACTGTGACACTTGACCACTGGGATATTTAGTGGGATGTTTGGTGTGTGGTTTATATGCTGTGCATAAAATTTGCCAATCATAAAAGCAGTTTATCAGTTTTCAGGAAATGGTATAAGCATCTCCAGTGCTGGAGGAGGAGCACTCTGGTCTGGCAAGGGATAATCTACTCAAACCTACTAAAAGTAAATCTAATTTACTAGACCACCAACTGAATTAATGATAAAACAGTTGAAAGTGATCAGACTGGTTAATCTAGCAAATTATGTGGCAGACAAAAGCATTGAAATTCATTGGAAAGTGACTATCAAACTCACAAACCATTTTTCCAGTCTTTGCAGCTAGACTGTGGGCTGATTTTCAGGATTTTCTGTGATAAAATAATTATAAAAATGAAGATATATGCAGTGTATGACAGAGATAACTTATTAGTTATCATGAGTAAAAGCAATGCACAATTTTGGTCATCCACCAAAAGCAGCTGAATGTGCCAGCTTGTCTGTATTTGCCGGAGTGGTACTTTGGATCTTAAGTGTGTGTAAGTAGAGCCAGCCTTAAAGATCTCATCTGCTGATTACATAATTATGAAATATTACTTAGCTATTCAAACTATATCACTTTCCGTACTTTACAGGTAATTCACCCAGAAGTAAAGCTAGTTCTTATAAAGAATTTAATTACTAAAAATTAAAGCATTCCAATACAATATTTAATTTATAAGACCAGTTTCTCAGCATATTTATCTCTGTAATCAAAATACCATTCATCATTCTGCTCATTTTATTTTCTGAAAAAGTTTTAATATAGCAGCAAATTTAGTCATTTCAATGAGCTATATAGTAATTATGCACTGTAGCTCACCTTTAAATTGAGAACATTAGTGTTAGTTTTAAATCAAGAATGGGAAAAAAACCCTGTAGGTTTAATTTTATTTTGAGAGTTTTTCCTTCACTACAATTTTAATTTCAGGGTTTTGCCTCATTATGGATGCTGCTGTTACCAAAGTTACTCTCAGGGCAGCTTTTTGCTAATCTGTTTACATTTCAAAAATCAACCTATTCAGAGGAATCTATATGTCATGATAAATGTAAAAGTGCGTTTCTGGTACAAGTAGGTTGTATGATCCTTGACAGAGATGATGTTACATAGAGCCAACTTAGCCACCAGCACATTATTTACCCAATTTTTTTTTCAAATTTTCTACTTGTGTAACTAAGTTGATTAAAACTGAAATGCATCCATGGGTGCATGAGTTAGGGCATTGCATACAAGTACCCAAAGGAACTCTTTAGTCAGTGGCTACACTAAGAGCCTTGTTAGAAATTGAGCACTAAATAGTGATTTCCAAGTTTGGAATCAACTACTACTACTGAGTATTCCAAAATGTAAGGGGTTTTTTTTGTATCCTAAGCCATTATTTACTGCCATATTCTGAAAAGAAAAAAAAAAGTCCTTCTGTTTCCTTTCTCTCCTTGTTGAACAGTTAAATTACACTATCAACACTATTTTCAGAAAAATAACTCTATCCCAGCCCAAACCAGCACAATGTTGCTTTTTCTCATATTGCATGAACAGTAGCTTCAAACAGTAGTGTGGCATGATTAAGAATAGGAGAAATGATAAGCCGTAAGATGATAAGTTATGAAAAAAAGTAGTTCCATTTTGTGGCTTTAATTTTTTAGGAGTTTAAAGACATCCCTTTGTCATTAAGGCATAGACTTACACTTTCTCTCATGCTGGATGAGCTGGCTACTTTTGTCTCAGATACCTAGACTCAGCTTTGGTTGACACTTCTATAAATTTTTTAATTTCTGCATGGTGTTTTTTCTGAATAAATTGAGGCTCTGAGGCATTGGAGCAAAATGCATTCTGTTTTTCTTCTTCACACTGAAATCAGAACATACTTATTGCCAAAGTATGTATGCATCTAGGATGTGCTTAGAGGGTATATGCTAGTCACCCCACACACACACACTTTCTCTCCTCGCTGTCTGTATCTCCTGTATTAAACCTTCTGCCTGGAACCTTACTAGTGTTACTTAAAACTGCATGCTCTTTTTCTCAAAAGCCACCATAACTTTAGCAACACTTGGCAGCTTCAACATCAGGCAGAAACACCAAGCTATTTGGCTCGTCACTGAAGGCAAAAAGTTGCATGCAGACACCTTTTCAAGGCAGTATATCAGTGGGCAGAGTTTCTACTGTAGCATGCAGACGTGCACGAAAAATTGGCTCCAGGTTGCAGTACAGCTGAGTCCAGGGACAGTAGTTTGCAAGCCACTTCGGTGCTTTGGAAAGTAGTATGCCCCTCCTTCTTGAAATCTATTTATTCCTAAATCAATGTTTTCAAGAACATCTTGTATCCAGATGTCTATTTGGTATTTGCTATGACAATAATATGGTTACAGATTATCTGGCCTGTCAAACTGGTTTTGGCTGTTTTGAATAAATCTATCATCTATTTACGTAGAATTCTCAGCTTCTTTCTTTAGTCTTGACTCATTATATACAAGCAAATTTCTTAACGTCGAAACCAGCACATACACATCCATCCATCTGTACACACACACACGTATTTAGATATATGTGAAAAAGAAAAGTGGTTTTAATTAAACTGAAGAACCAATAAAATGAGTTCAGAAGTTCTATAGTGCTGTGCCCTAGAATGTTTCAGTTCAGAATTAGTGGGTATATTAGTATAGTATAGTTGCAACTTAAAATCAATGTTACAAAATTACTGGTTTTAATACTGTTCAGTGGGAAGATAACACGGACATTATACAGCCTTATTAACTAAAGATAATTTTAGACATTAATCCATTTCTAAGGATGAGCATAGCTGCCGTGTATATATATGCATGTAGATTCGTACTGCTAGCTCATTTTAATGTGCCTGTGCTAGTACAAAGGCTTCAGGAGATTTTGCTTTTGGATCTGACACAGATAGGTAACAACTTCCCTTTAATACTGGTTTAATTACTTGTAGAATCAGTTAAGATGAAAGGATACCTAAATTAAACTGTTGGATAATAGGTAAAAGAAAATAAATACAAATCAAATGAATGTGTTATTTAATTTTCTTCCAAAGAAAATGAAGGAAACTTACTGAATCACTTAAGTCAGGAAACTGAAGACAACACACAAAATTTCTGAAGAAGTGTAGTTTCAATTACACAGTCTCATTGTTCACATCCATGATTTAACCACTTTGTTTTCTGAATCCCATATACTAAGAGCAGTTACACCTGTTGTTTGTGCGCTGTGTATGGTGGACGAATGTAGTGCTACCCTAGGTGGGAGCTATGAATTCTGTCAAACCACGGCTTTGCTCTTGAGTGATGAATGTAATGGTTTCTTCTGTTTGGTACAAATTCACACCTTCAAGACATCTTCTAGGTTCATGCTTATGGATACATTGTGATCCTGCAACAGAAGTTATGTTCCTTTTCCACATAAGTTACATTTTGCCATCAAAGGGCATAATTTTGTAGTACTAATTTACCTTTGAAAATTTGTTAACATGTCTTTGTCATGAAGTTATAGCTTGCATAATTTCACTTTTCTGAAACTTTCTGCACAACTTTAATTATTGACATATGTCACAAAGTATTTTTCTGTGAAAACAATATATGTACCTCAGACAATAACTAAAATTTGGACCAACATAATGATTCTCTTTTTATACTTCAGAAAACAATCTTATATACACATCCATCTTTTTGAACACATGCTGTAGGATCTCAAGAGACCTGTATGGAATGCATATCACAAATCCCAATAGGAACATCTAGTGAATTAATTAGTTATTTTTCCAGCTGTACTGAAGATTTTTTCGTTCCAAACTGGTAGCATTGAGTAACTTAAACATCTGAAAATTTTTAGCTTTGTGAAGAAGACAATTGTCAGCCAACTTCATTAACAAGAATATAAACACAACATATATCTGAATACCTTAGCATCACTTCATGACTCAGTTTTCTTTGTTTAGTACACTCCCTATAACTGAGTCTTTTCTGTGGTAGTTGTAATACCGGCCACTTTTACTTTCATAATCTGTGGTCATTCTATGAAATAAAATTAGTACAGTTACAGCAGTCTCAGGTAATGATTAATGAAAGGTTGACCATATAGTTATAATGAAGCTTTTACACATGACAACAGGTTAAATACATTTTGAACAAAAGGAGTTTCTCATGTTGCTAACACAATTTCCTACTCAAAACAACTGCTTATACTCAGAATCTACCTAAAGGTATTATATTTTAACTAAACTTCACTGGATATCAAGTAATTTAGAGTCATTCATACCCCCGAAATAAATTACAATAAAACGCATCACTCAACATTGTCAGTCAGTCTCTACACAGATCTCCTTTGTGATGTCAGTCTCTGATATATCTTGGTTTTAGTCTGAGCAGTCCTCTGCTTGGTCCTTGTACATCCTAAGACATGTTCTATATGTACTTTTATCTTTCCATTTTCTTTTTGGTTAATCTTAACAGTCTTCAGCTGCCTACACGAACCACCAATCTGTTACTGTAGGGTTGCCAGCACAGCCCACCCTTGGCAACAACAGATGTTACGACAAGGATGTGAGTGTTGAAGGGTATGTCTGAAGGGGAAACCCAAAACTGTCCGAGGGGCTGTTTGTGTGCAACTGATGATGTTAAAGAGTGAAACAAGTCTCAAATTACTTAAATGGGAACCAGGGAACCATGAAGATATTTTCTGAAATAAAGGAGTTGGCTTTAAAAGAAATATGTAAAAAGGAAACCTGTAGCTTGTGGGGAGATACCTTGCAGTAGAAGCGGTGGCAGTTGAACCTCTTTTGACACTGCTGGAAGTCTCCCATCACAGCAGTGGGGGATGCAACAAGTAGGGACACACACCTTGAGTGTGTGTGCATGTGACACACACGGTTCACTTTCACACTAGCATTTAGATTAGCAATCTATAGGGAGAGGCATAGTTTCACACAAAGCTAGAGCACTTCTCTCTCCCACACAAGGTTTGTGTGTATAGGGTAACCTGCCCTCGAAGAGGGTTGTCCTTCTAACTCAGCCTGTGTCTGCATTTCTGTAACTCCCTGGGTGTGGTGCCCACAGAGCTCTCTGGGATTGGTTAGAGAAGGGTGTTTAGAAATTAAGAGGTGTTTATCAACATTTTTGTAAGTGTCTAGTATTGTAGTTTATCTGTTGTATTGTTAGTGATTAGTAGAAAATTCACTGATTGCTAGTTAATTGTTTCTCATTAATAAATCAGAAAGCTGATTTGATCCTCATTTGAGGTATGTAAATTGAACAGTTTTTCCCTGGAACAGTTACCAATTTTTGCATCCCAATTAGATCCTAGCAGTGGCTGCAATACAATTCGCAGTTTACATAGGTCAAAGAAGCACACCTTACATGTAAAACCCAGAGTTTTTAGTCCAATTACAGTCTTAGCAGTCTAATCAGAGAATTATTAGTCCAGTTACAATGATGCTAGCACTTAAAGTACAAATTACTCGGTTTTTACAGCTTATTCCTGTTAATGCCAATTAAAACTAACAATTTTCCTGTATCTGCACCTTTCTCTGTGTTGTGCTCAGTCTTCCACTGTTCTTCTACATCTTGAGGTTGGTGGCTTGGGGAGGTGGGGAGCGCGAGGAGAGATAATTATAGGGAGTCATTAGCATGATATAACTTTAACTGTGATTGTTTCTGGGGATGTTAAAGCTTGTGTTTTCCTCCTGTTCATTCATTCTTGGGTATGCTTGGGATAATTTCAATGTGTTTGCTAAAACAGTCTGCTTACTTGTTTGTTCGTTATTGTTTTGTTCTAGGTTATATCCAGAGTGTGTTATATATGTGGTATATGTATGTGGTATGTTTTATCTAATCCAGATACATGGTTTTTGTTATCTTTGTTGTCCTTAACACTGGCTTTGTCAGCTCCCAAGGTTGTACTCCTGTGAAGAGTTGTTCATAGCCTTGGGGGGATGTGAGCTGTCATACTCTGCCCATACTCTTGTGTACTGCCTTGTGCTTCCTAGCATCATAGATAATTCATTCAATACAGAGTAACTGATTCTTTTTGCTCTCTGTTTGTTGGAATATAGATATGTTACAATTACAACACAATTGTACTTGGTCTCTGTTACACAGAAACAAGCTAAAACAAATCTCTAGGTGGACTGTGATGAGTGTAAAATTCTTGAAGCTTCAGTTCTTTTTTTAATATAAAGCCTGTGGCCTTTTACAAGTGACGGCAACGTCGCATTTACTGGCTACGAGTCTCCATGTTGTGGAGTAACTGAACAGAGATCTTATATTGTTGTGTATGACTATCTTGTGATCACTTCATAAGAGTGAGGTAGAACTTCATAAAGTCCTGTTATCTTTTGTGTCCAAGGTCTTATACAGTAAATGTACTTTTTTTTTTCCTCTGGCAGAAGGTTTGTTCATGTGTCATTTTCTAAACTAACAGTTTTAATTTTTTTTTTTTTCCCCATTGTGTCTAGGAAGTTTCTGATTGTGATGTGATTAGCATTAATGGAGACATAGTAGATGGTCTTATTCTAACCATTCTACTTCAACAAGTAATGCTTCTGTTTTTAGATATCTTGTCCCATGAGTTGATATTGTCAAATATGGATCTAAGTTTGATCATTTATATTTTCCAGGATTGATTAAATAATTTTGATACCATTTCCACAAAACTATTATGACTGAAACACAGAATAAAATTAGGCTTCTTGAAAAAGAAGAAAAGTAAAACAAGAAAAGGTTGTGGTGTAGCCCTATCTTTAATATATCCAAAGAAAGACAGATTTTTATGTATTCTCCCAAAATGCTGTGTCTGAATAGTCAGAATAATAATCAATAGCTATTTTATTCTTCTGAGGGTATGCAAGTAGAATTATGTCAATATAAATCCATAAACCATCCATTCCTTGAGCATATGTCTACTACATTAGCACAGCCCCTTTCTAGCTTTTTTGTTTCTGTGTGGTACTGTGGCACCTCTCAAGATTTACATTCTTTATAGGATGTTTTTCACTGTATTTTGTCTTGTCTGTTTTCCTTCACTTAATTACAGAGTGATATTAGACTGTTTTACTATTGTTGACCCAGCAATAGTCAGCAAAATATAGGTATTTTCAAATTGTTTTTACAGAAGCTGCACTTCCCTTCATCAAAAAAATACTTGAATGTCTTCAGATATGTAATTATAACTTCATTGAGTTTGAGCAGTGTCAAAGTCATCAGCAGCTCTCATGTTCTCCACCTTAACCGCCAATTCCTGTGCTCCTCTGTTGGATACACTCCAGCATCTGCTATTGGGGAACATTTGGTTGATGTTTAATAGCAGATCTAGGGTGAAAGGTACATCAAAGTTGAATTTTTACTGCAGCAACAGGTGGTTAGGGAAAGAAAATAAAACGTATAAAAGACAGAAAGGGGTATGAAAGTCTGAGCCGTTAATAGCAGTTTAACGTCACAATAGAGCAGTCCCTTAACCAGAATGTTTTGGAGAATATGTTGTTTGTGCTGAGCAGCACTCAAGGGCAGCTAATCTACAAAACTGAACTGGAATTCAAGCCCACTGCAATAAACTACTTGGAAATCACATTGTCACAGAATGTGAGAGCCTGCTCTCCCTGAAACTCATCTTCAAAGAGAATTCGGGAATTTTTGTTAATAAGTATGTATTTTTTTGTGCTGTGGTTTAGCCCCAGCTGCCAGCTGAACACTATTTGGCAGCTCCTGCACTCTCCCCTTCCTCACCCAGTGGGATAGGGAGAAGAATCAGAAGGGAAAAGGTAAAATTTGTGTGTTGGGATAAGGACAGTTTGCTGGCACAGCAAAAGAAGAGGAAAACAACTATACTTATAAAAGAATATACAGCATGGGCAATACAAAGTGCAATTTAGTCACCAGCTGGAAGCTGGTGCGAGCCTATCTCTGAGCAGCAAATCTCTCCTCCCTGGCCAGCTTCACCCACTTATATATTGAGCATGTCATCGTATTGTATGGAATATCCCCTTGGCGGGTCTGGGTCCTGTCTGTGTCACCTCGCAGCTTCTTGTGAAAATTAACTCTATCCCAGCTGAAAACTGGACATCGTGGCATTTTCTCAATCTGCTTGTCTGGCACAGGAGCCTTCTTGCTTCACGTTTTTTATAATTATGTCTACCATTATAATAGATTAGTAATAATATACGACACGTGCAAATCTAAATTATTAAACAGAAAAGTATAGTAATAGTTTGTTAGATTCAGCTTGCAGATAATTCCATCTTCTATTCATTTTTCTATTCCTTGAAAGGGAAATTTTCTATAGGATCTCTGCAATGTTTTTCCCCAAGTCACTCAAAAAAGAAATGTATAGAAATGTGTGCCTCTTGATTTTTCCTGAACACACTAGCAAAGAATGAAATTATATTTCAGGCCTTCCAGTTTCTTTGCAGAAAATAACAGATGAGTGGATTCATAAGGGAAAAGAATTAAGCAGTATTTCCTTGACTCATGTTGTAGTTGAATTCTAACTCTTTCTGAGAGAAGACATTCCACCCTTTAGTGCTCTTTTTATTTCCTAGTAAGAACTGCTAAAGTAAAAATTGCTCCAAGCACTATTAAAGCTGTAATAGAAAGCGTGTTATGTATTTATGAGAAACATGTTAATTTGAAGTCTCTATAACCTGGAACTGCAGCCAATTCCTTTTTTTCTAAAAAATTAGGAAGCTGCTAACAATTGCCAGGACTTATAGGCAAATAAGTTAGCACAGAGAGGATGAATATTAGTGGTAAATTATTCCTTTTATTAACTAAATATAGCAGTGGAAGTAAAAAAAAAATAATAAATTCAAATCTAACAGTAATCAAATTAAATCTTTCATTTTATGACATAGTTGACAGTCTTCATCAGTGTAACACTGACACATACATTTATTCTGAACATATGTGAGCAGTAGGTGGCTGAAGTAATTAAATTTTTATTTTTATTTTTAAAATTAAGTATTGATTATTCATTCCCTGTAGATATACAACTAGTTTGAAAAGTTTAAGAAAAACTGCCTAGGCAGTTGGGTTTTCTGAACAACACTTTGGGATTGTCAATACCCTATGGCTTGGGTAACTCTCATCTCACATCAGAAGTTACTTTTCTGATTATGTTACCCTTGCTAGGCAAGAATTTGCCATCAACGTAGTGTAAGAACAAAGTCTGACATGCATTCAACTCAACCTTTCAGATTCTCACATCATACAGCTTTAAGAACATCTTTTTTTCAAAGAGGGGTTGACAGCAGGAACAGAAATACTCAACTACTTAACCTGGACAGATGCAGACAGGTGTATTTATTTATTTTATCTTTAATTCAGATCTGATCTTGAGTGTATGGAAGTTGCTGAGCCTTCTTTGGCTTACCTTTCACATCATTTAGTTTCCTCTGTTTCACTCTTTCCTTTGAACTTACACTGAGAGAAGCTGCCACTCTGGGATATGCCCACATAGACATTATCAAGTTCACTCGTCTAATGCTTCAGGCAGAGAGAAGTTCATTCTGTTTGTGCACTGAACCATGAAACCACACGGCTGCAATTAACCCAGCATTGAAATGAAGTATGATATCTTTGGCTTTGCAATGTGATAACACCATGTGGTTTATTTTGGCTCAGAGTATGGTCAGAATACACTACAAAAACAGCATAAACACCCCCTTAGATGAACTGTGTGATGTAAATTACTTAAGTCTTCCACATCTGCTGAAAATGCAGAACTCAAACAGTTCATTGAAGGGGCAAAAATCAGGCTGTACAGGAACCCATAACTGAAAATTTACCTAGACATTCTGAAAGCCCAGCACTTTGAACTAAACCAAACTGAACAAGAAGGAGGGACAAGTTGTGTTGATGCCCATAATCCGTCTGCTTGTGGGAAAGAAGTAATAGTTGAATGGTAAAGCAAATCAGTTTCCTTTAAACTTTCCTGGGTCATGCTCCCTACTTTGCTCCTTGTTCTTTGTATTCAGGCTTTGAAATAAATCCTGCATTGCTGCTCTGTATTGAAGGCAGTCATCTTTTGGAGAGTGTTTATTTTTAGAAGCTATCCAAACATTTTGCATGACATATATGTGATTATGGGATTTGGCTTTTGCTTTCAATTTAAAATGAAAAGGCTAATTTTGTCCTTTATGAACTTTAATTAGTTTTATGGTAAAAAAGGTTTCTATCAGTAAGGAAATAAGAACAAACGTTCATTATGAAATACGTACCTCTTCTGTGCCCTCTTTTGATAGCAAAAATTGCTATCCTGAAGGCCACAATTTATTTTTAAAAACATCTGGGATTTGGGTATCAGAAAAAGTACTTAATAAAAGAATCCCATAAAAAACTACCTTTGCTGGCTAGAGTGCTGAGGTGTTTACTAAACAGCTTCTATCAGAGATCAAACTGACAAATGTAATATTTTGTTTGATGGCAGGTGCATTCAGGTATCTAATTACTTACCTGTCCAGTTCTGTGTTCTTATGACTACATAAAACATGAAGTTTTTTTGTGTTGTTTTATATAAGTATTTAAATAAAGCCACAGTTGATTACAGTTTATAAATTGACCACTTGCCAATTATACTGAAGGTTTACAAAAGGTAATGAATAGCTCATTGACTGTGTCTGTTTACTGTGCACTCTGCATTGATTTCTGGTTTGTTAGAATGTTTCACGCATCAGCACAGGAACCACTAGGCACAGCGTTCTCAGAGGAACCTGAGAGTGCTATGGGTCAATAACTGAACCATATACTGCACATACTCTACTTAGTTCAAATTAATCACTATGGACCAATTTCAGTCCTGGCATAAGTGGGTAGAACAGCAGGACTTGTTTTTGATAGAGCTTTATTGACATACTAGGATGTCTTTTTAGAAATTTGTATCATATTTCTGTTTGAGCTTCTGAAAACTGTGAAGTCTTTTTCTGTATTCCTTACATTCCAGTATTAGATAGGTCCTCCATTTCAATTGGTAATTGGTGATTTCAAGGTTACTTTTGGATTGGGATGTCAAAATGTTCATGTACTGAAAGTTTCCTGGAAACTTGTTTACCTTAAAGGCCACAAACGTCTCCTCTAGCCTGGTGTTTAAGTGTTAAAAGCCAAACTGATCACATGAACCCAACTGGATCTTAGCAAAGCTTTACCTTCATACTTTAGTACAAGTTAATTCCTTGAATTGTTCAGCTGATTGTCAGACATAATATCTTAATACTGGACCTCTGTTTCTTTGGTCAGGATATCTGCATCTGATAATTTTAAAGAGATTCCACTCATTCACATCTCTGGAGACTGTTAGGTCCATTTGATATCCTTTAGAAAAACTGTACACTGTGCTCTTTCTACTTACTGATCAAGCTACTTCATAGAATTATAGAATGGTTTGGGTTTGAAGATGGTCCTTCATGCCCATCTAGTTCCAACCCCCCCTGCCATGGTCAGTAGCACTCCACACTAGACCTGGATACCCAAAGCCCCATCCAACCTGGCCTTGAACACTGCCAGGGAGGGGGCAGCCACAACTTCTTTGGGCAGCCTGTTCCACCTTAGTCCTTTATACTCTTTATCTCAGATGGTGGCCAAAGATACAGTCATTTAATTAATACTTTATTAAGTATGGAATGGTTTTCTCTGTGATGTCTTCTTCTGCTTCCAGCCAACAGCAATGCAAGATTTCCAGAGCTGGAAATAGTAACATATTGGAAATAGTATCTGCACCATAGTAGTTTGCAACTTTGAATTGGGATGTCAGTTTTTTTAGTTTCAACAGATTGTTCAGGAAAAGGACTGATGTAACTGAAGAAGCACATTACTAAGACACAACAGCCAGGATCAGAGTCATGTGAGCAGTTGCTGCAAAGAAACAACATTCTCTTGTGTTTGATGGTTCTTTCCTTCTCAAGGTGTCAAGAATCATACTGCTTTTCTTATACAGTACCCTTCTTGAAGTGAACCTAAATCTCTACCCTACATTATATTTCTAACACTTACCATTTATCCAGCTCTCTTCTCACTGGTTTTCAGCTTCCTACCTTCACTTTACTGACGTCTGCTAAATGTATGTTAAGCTACATCAATCTAATCATGTAAGCCAAGCAGATACAAAGACTTTTTGTCATCAAATGTTCATGGGAAGCATCAAACTTCCCTTATTTACATCCAGATAATTTTTTTCCATAGATGTTTTTAACACCTGTGTAATCTCTCGCTGGTACAGTTACTCTGCATGATAAAGTTTAGACTTGAAAACCATGGATTTATCTACTGTCTAGGCTTTTAAAGCTGTTTATATTACTCACAGCCATAACATACTGGGGCAATTACTTGCATGCTTTTAATATTTCTTAATTTCATGCTGTGCTATTTTATTATTACATTATGATAATTTCATATTCCTTTATTCTGTCCATACTACTTATTTATCTCTTACATTTCTTCCTCTGGGACTATTTAGCCTCGAGAAGAGAAGGCTCAGGGGGATTTCATTATGTGTATAAATACCTGAAGGAAGGATGCTGAGGAGATGGAGCTGGGCTCTTTTCACTGGTGCTCAGTGACAGAAACAGAGACAACTGAAACTTTCTTATTAAGGCAAATAACATTGAAAATCAATAAAGGACTACAAAGAGTATACCGAGAGCCATGATTACAGTCAGTGGAGATAAATAAAGGAATGACATGGAACTGTACAGCTAACAGAAATGCCTGGAAACACCTTAAAAATATAACAATAGAAAACTGCTCAGAATATGTAAACATAAATATTTAATTATAGAATCATTAAGGTTGGAAAAGATCTCTAAGATCATCAAGTTCAACTGTAAACCAAACACCACCGTGCCCACTAAACCGTGTCCCAAAGTGCCACGTCTTCAGGGTTTTTGAACACCATCAGGGATCGTGACTTCACCACTTCCCTGGGCAGCCTGATAGAAGAAGAAAGGCAAAAAAAACCAAACTATGCTGTGAAGTTGAGGAATAACAGAGAGGCCTGTAGGTAACAGACCTCATGGAAGACAATCAAGCATATGCCATAAAGATGCTACAGAAATTTCACGGTTTATAAATATGATGTAGAACCCAAAAATGCAGTAGACCCTGAAAACAGTATTACAGAAATACGTGGAAGTACATATAGTGCATTCAAGAATCTAACAGAGACAGAGATATGTAAGTTACTTTTTCTGAAAAATGAACTACAAGTAACAAATTATTGGTCCTTTATTCTTTCTGACTAATTACTACCAGTATCATGATTAGTTCCTTTGAGACTTTCCAATATTGTGTCTGAAAACACTAAATTATTAGAACTATTCCTTTGCCCATTGTTTTTCAATAGATATATTGACAATGCAGTCAGTATTTCCTATTTTTTGTTATACAGTAAGCAGAGATGATGCTGTGTTTTATAATCACCATTATTCAGTCATTTATTATTTATTCAGTTACAAATTTAATCATAGAATCATAGAACCACCTATGTGATTGGCACATAGGAAGAGACCCTTTAGGTCATCAAGTCCAGCTGTAGCCTAATCCTGACTAGTCCACCTCTAGATCATGTCCAAAAGGACTTCATCTATATGCCTTTTAAATACCTCCAAGGATGGTGACTCCACCACTTCCCTGGGCAGCCTATTCCAATGTTTGACAGCCCTTTCAGTGAAGAAATTATTCCTGATATCTAACCTAAATCTCCCCTGGTGCAATTTCAAGCCATTCCCTCGTTACCTGAGAGAAGAGACTGACCCTGACATCTCTGCAACTGCCTAGCAGGTAGTTGTACAGAGGGAGAAGGTTTCCCCTCAGCCTCCTTTTCTCAAGACTAAAAAGCCCCAGCGCCCTCAGCTGCTCCTCACAGGATCTATGCTTCAGACCCTTCAGCATCGTCGCCCTCCTCTGGACGTGCTCCAGCATCTCAACGTCCTTCCTGTAGTGAGGGGCCCAAAACTGAACACAGTGCTCAAGATGCAGCCGCACCAGAGCTGAGTGTAACAGAACTATCACTTCCTTACTCCTGCTGGTCACACTATTCCTGACACAGGTCAGGATGCTATGGGCCTTCTTGGCCACCTGGGCCCACTACTGCCAGCTCATGTTCAGCTGGCTGTTGGCTAACGCCCTGAGGTCCTTCTCCTCCAGGCATCCCTCCAGCCACTCTGCCCCAAGCCTGTAGTGTTGCCTGGGGTTATTGTGACCAAAGTGTAGGACCCAGCACTTGACCTTGTTGAACCCCATAAAGTTGTCCTCTGCCCATTGATCCAGCCTGTCCAGGTCCCTCTGCAGAGCCTTCCTGCCTGCCAGCAGATTGACACTTCCACACAATTTGGTGTCGCCTGCAAACTTAGTGAGGGTGCACTCAATCCCCTGTCCAGATCATTAGATAATGGAGATAAAGGATTTTTACTTACTCACCCTCTATGTGTGTGACACCCTTGCATTCAAATTAGAATTTCATCTGTTTCCCTCATTAGGCTTTTGGATACTTCCTTAGTAGTGTTTTTTAAAGGGTGCCTACTATGTGTGTCTGTATAAAAGCCTTTTACAGAATTCTTCTTAAAATCTTTTAGTGCAATGATTCTTAGTTTTCCATTATCCTGATTTGCAATAATATTTCCATTACTACTTACAGTGCATTTTCTCAAGAAGTAATCTTATCTTTTTTATTTTTTTTTCTTTTCATTTTGGGGAAGGAGAAAGAAGGACTGTTTACCTTCTCAACTTTTTTCCACGCAGTCACAGTAATTAGTTTTTCTTCTTTCATTTGAATTAGTAGCAACAAAATTGTAAAATAGTAATCAAATCAAATAAGTAAAAATACATAGAAAATTATCACCAGACTAAAAAAAAAGAAGCCTGAATTAATTACGCTTTCTAAATTTCTTGTGCAAAACTGAGTGTGTCAGAAGATACTCCTTATACAGATAACAAAGCAAGCGACAAAGAAATGCAGTCTCTTACAACGTTCAGCCTTTAAGTTTCAGAAGTTTGCTGAAAATCCTGGTTGACTGAATTGTCATTCTTCTTTCTGTTTCAGTCTGTAGTTTTCTCTTTTGGTGTTGAAATTGTCTGAAAGATTTTTGTTTCTGCCATTTATTTTTGTGTGGCACATTCATAGTCTTCATTCGGTTTAGAGTTTACACTGGCAACCTTCTGTCAGCATGTGGAGTTATTTCAGTTGGCAGCAGGTTTTTTATGCAGTATAGCAGAATCCACTCAGGTTTTTTGCCAAGCGAAGTGCCAAGTGAATCACCAACTGAGGACAGCCATCACTCACCAGTGAGTCAATCCTTGCTAGCTGGGCTAGCTGGCAGAGGGAGCGCTTTCGAATGACTCACCAGTTGTTCTTCAAGGAGGAAGGAAAGGGAATCCCTATGCTGAGGGCAAATAGCTTTTTTAGATTACCAAATCGGTACGAAGGAAATACATGAGATGAATGAGATGTCATGTCACAGAGAAAGAGGCTGTAATACAAATTAAATGTATGACTTTAACAAAAAGGCAGAACTCTGGTTAGGTGAGTTTTAAACAGACTTTATGTACATCCATGGGAGACAGAGTCCTTCCCATATATTTTGTTGCAGTTGTCCTTGTGATATTCCTTGACTTTACGTTATTTTTGATGTTGTTAGCTCAGGATGTTCTTTTTGGTGTTTTTCCTTCTTTCTGCTTTCTTATTCTTTGAGTCACTCTGGAAATCTTACGTGTACTGCAGAAATAATATATTCTGTGTAATCTGGGTCTTTGTGACATCTGTCACAGACAGAACCTCATTTCACCTTCCCTCCTACTTGTAGTCTTCCAACTGCCAAAATCTAGTTGTCTTTCCTACTGAGTGAGGTTTAGTACCGATAACATAATTTATGTTAACAATGACATTTCTCAGTTTCTTGTTTTCCAGTTTATGTGGTCAAATGACAGTTAGGGATTATAATAACTACCTGATTAACAGTGTCTCCCATTCAGTATGCAAAATGGGCTTGTAATTAATGATGTGCTGCAAAAAATGTTAAGGAATCTGCACGTAAAACGTAATGCTATTCTAGTTAGGGATTTCTATTACTATTTTAATGTTTTCTTGGGTGCTGATTGTACTTTTAAATTAAGTCCGACAATATGGAATGTACAGAAAAAACAGAACTCTGCAAGATCTTCCAGGAATTGGAACTGAGGATTTTTCTAACTGAGGCGTAGTCTGAAAAAAAGAAGTGAAACATTTTTTTTCTGCGTTTTTGACTCAAGTCCACTTGATTTACTTGCAGAGAATTTGTCACCAGAGAGTTTTCTTTCTTGCCATTTCTCACCCATAGAATCTCACACCCATGTTATAGCAGGCAGCACATTCCATGGAAGTGAAAAGTGAGACACATAAAGGACAAGTATTTCCGCTGAATTGTACAGCATTGTACTGGCTTTATGTCAGACAAGTGAATAGACCAAGTAGTCTTGAAATACAGTATCTTGATCTAATCACTCAGAATTTCTTGTTAACTTATTACCAGGTCTGTATGTATTAAAGGACAGTGTTTTTCAGGTGTTTTGACTTTCCCTCAGTATTCAAAGATTTTATTTCTTCTTTTAGATCTTGTTCCTTCAGGATCTTGATCTTCTTGTATTTATGCAGGTGAAAAAAAATGTTAAGCTGCATTTTGGTCAATACTATTCTCCATTACTCAGAGATGCTTACATGTCGTTTTTGTCAGTTTCTCTTAACACATAATTTTTAGAAGGTAAGAGTTATATGAAAATGGGAAGAACATTGAGCTAGTCCTGCCTAACTGCCTGTTAGTGTAAAAATGGCTCACTACCATGTCAAGAACAGCTCAGTCCCAATGTGGATGTAGTTTCTCCCTGTAGCTAGGCCTTTGGAGAAATAGTTGTTCATTACTCTATGCTTAGACCTGAGCCTAGAAACTTTCTTTAATGCAATTAAAATATTAGTATTACATCTTTTTCCCCATAATTTCTCATTAAAATAAATTTTCACATGAATTTCCTGTATCACAGGGCAGTAGAAAATAAATTTTCTAAAATGTCACGTGTAAAAAATGCTACCTGAGAAATCTGATCTCTTTAATTACCAATGAGTGTTACTGCAATGTTTTTCTCAGTGACGTTTATGAGAGAATCCAGGTACATTTTCCTTGGGTGTTGCATTAAAATTCGGCAGTACAATATAAAAATTAAATAAATATTTTCATATTTAGTTATTAATTGGGTATTTCTCTCAATGTCAAGCCATTCTCATTTGTTCAAATGCCAATTCTTAATGTATCTTGTAATATCTGCTGGAGGGTGAAATTGCTCAGAGAGGGCCCTCAGAGAAGGATCAATGTATTTACATTAAAGTAGATTATCACTGATTAATGAATGCTGTAAGCAGTAAGGAATTAAATCCTTACTGTATTCCCTTTTTGGAACCCAACCTTCCTGTCAGTTTTGCAAGTTACTAGTAAGATTAATATGTCAAGTACAGAAAATAGGAAGAGTAAAAGCCTAATCAATAGTCTTTTTTTTTTTTTCAATGAAAAGAAATATTATTTTGGAGCAGAAACTAAAATACAGGTTAAGGAATATACCTAGTTTTTACAAAATAATTCCTATAAAAGTGCTCATCTGTATCAGTGAATGAAATGTTTGTATTTATGATTAATTATACTGCTTTGAAGATTTTCATTGGTACCTGTATAGTGTATGTTTACTGTGGTATTAAGACTGTGACCTCGTGGAAGTAGTCATATAATATTTGACTGCTATCTGTATAATTTCAAAAACATAGAATAGGACAATGTTCTGGACAAAGAAAGAAAAAAATAAAAAAATAACCCTGTCTATATGCACTTGTGTGTCAGTTGGGTTTTCACAGATATCTTCACCATTTGAACAAAGGAAAAAACATGCTGTTGGTGTGAGTGTATGTGTACAGTACAGCACTGACAGATGTAGTTGACACTTGTGTACTTGGATTGAAACCAGGTGGAAACTGCAAAACTTTGTTCAGGAAGAACAAAGAGTGAAGAAGCAAGTTGCAATACTATGAAAAAGCAGAGAACAAAGACTTAGTATCTGTCATGTAAGAAATGAAAGAAATACTTTGACAACCACTTTTTAGCCATCAGACTAGGAACCAAGTCCCAAAGCTCCAGACTAGAAATACTCCTACTCACACTGTGGGTTTGGCAGAAGAGAGAATATGCAATTCTTACCCCTTAGGGTATATTTCTGGGCCAAATGGAATATTATTCTGAAACTCTCACAGTAATCAAGATAGCAATCTCCTTATCTGATGACCTTCTTGATTACGGCGGGGGGAAAGAAGTGAGGTCTGTAGTGTTGAAACTGTGATTATGTGGCTAACATTGTGCATCTGAGAGTTCAAAACCCCCATATCCTTTTAGGGTCAGGCGTGTATTCCGTAACACATACACATCCATCATTTGCACTAACAAAGTACCTTTGTCAGAATACTAAATAGATATGGGTCATAAGGCAGACATAGGTAAAGCTTACTTTATCATGCTGTGTAATATGGTGTATGCAGGGATAACTACCTTGGCAAAAAACATTCGCAATAGGCAAGCTTTTCAGTTTATCAGTTTAAGTGATAGCCATTTGTTCATAAATACTTCAAAGAAGATTTTACAGCTGTTTTGAAGTTTTTACTAGTTTTTATTTCAAGAGGCACTTTCACACATACACTTCTGAATTGTTCTTGGTGTTTTGTGTTGAGGAAAACAATACAAGTGCTGTGTAGTTTGAGCTTACATGGAAATCATTTGCCTGCTTGGTCTATTGGTTTTCAGTTCACTTCCCTCAAACTGTTTTCCATGCAGTACTGCAGATGCATAACCATATTGGTTTGCACCCACAGTGCATTTGTTGGTGAATAAACACATTCATAAAGCTAGGACCTGTAGAAACAATGCCAATTTTTTTAGCTCTTTGGGCTGTTACATTATTATATACTATTAACATCATTCCTTTGCACTTCGTTGAGATGATATCACCAATAGATGCCCAATAGAACTATTGGAATATAGCCATAGTGTGATCTTTTCTAGATATCCTCATCTCAGTTTTGCAGTTGAATGTTTGTACATGAATTCAACAGCATAGGTTATGTGTCTTAATAATGAAAATTAAAAATAAGTCTTTTTTTAAGGTGAATCCCTAAATCTTTATCATGCTGATACAAGTTTTTGTCTTTTAGGCCTTGTATGTCGAGTGATACGGAAAGTGTTCAGAACAATTGCACAGATGTAAAATGAGAAAACATTAAAAGGGTTTTTTTATTAGTATGTGAATGAATTTATTACTCTAATGATTAGATCACTATGATTTTTGTCTAATATATTTAGAAAAATTAGTAACTGGCCTATACTTGGATAACTAAAGGACATTGGTTCATATACAAATGTGTGTATGCATCTCACTAATTATGTGAACTAAGAAACATAAGTAAGGAAGCAGAAGCTAAGATATTTGGATGCATTTCAATTATACCAGGAAGAATCTGTGAGGAAGAAATCCCCTGATCCTCAGTCACTCAGGGGCAAAGAAGCCATCTGACGAGGGAACTTGTGAACCGTGTATTTTCATTTAGTAGTTACGATATTATTTGCAGAAAGTCTCAGCAATTTTCTTTGAAATAAACCTCTGAATTGGCAAATGAGGTGAATTCTGGTGTCTTGAAGCTGGTTGGACTGAAAGAGTGTGCAAAGGTGCTCAGAAATTCAGCTTTATTAATAGCTTAGGGCAAAGCCTTTTTCCCATTTTATTTCTCAGCGGACTTCTCAGTAAAGGTCAGAGAAAGGCATTTTGAACCTTCTACTTCTCTTTGACACTTACACAGGCTTCTTTTACTCCTGGTATTTATTTATGTATTTATTACTAGTATTGTCTGTGTCATTTAAACATGTTTCAGTACCAGCTTAGAAATCACTAAAGCAATACATCCAGTGAAAACACAATTGTGTTTTCTAATTTTTCATGTTAACACTTTCCTCTTTAGTAGCCGACAAACTGTAGTTAAAATTTGCTTTACATATTTTCAAAGACTGCCCAACACTTTGTTTATTTGTGTTAAACTTTGGTAAGTTTGCCTAACATCCCTGCCTTATGAGGTGATACTTAAAATTTCTTCAGCTATATTCCATATCTTTACCTGAAAACTACAGCTGCAATGCACAGGACATTAGCTTCTGGTGATGATGTAGCTTCAATTTATTTGATGAGTTCTTAATATATCTGTTTACATTAGATTCTCAACCTTCATCACACGTTCACACTATGCTTATGTGCAAAAGGAAATATGCACATCCTGAAATGATTAATGAATGAAGGAGAAAAGGTTCAGTCTGTTGGTTCTTTCTGTGCACACATCTCACATGACTGAGATTATGACTGATTAAAAATGATTTTTTCAGGTAATGTCCACTACTGTGCCTTTACACTTAAAAGAAAATTTTCATCTACTGAAGGAACATAATTTCTTGTGTCTCATGTTATGTGTAATTAATTTTTTATGACTTTTTTTCTCAATCTTTCTCAAAGTAAAATCTAAAGAACTATGGAAGTTTACATTTCAATAAGAAAAGAGAGGTTTTGGGGAAGCTCTTTGGGAAAAGAGAGCTTTTGGGTCCAGTTTTGTTCAACATCTTTATCAATGACCTCAATGAAGGGATTGAATGCTCCCTCAGTAAGTTTGCAGATGACCCTAAACTGGGAGAAAGTGTTGATCTGCCTGAGAGCAGGGAGGCTCTTCAGAGGGATCTGAACAGACTGGACCGATGGGCTGAGACCAATGGGATGAAGTTTAACAAGGCCAAGTGTAGAGTGCTGCACATGGGACATAATAACCCCCTGCAGTGCTACAGGCTTGGGGGAGACTGGCTGGAGAGCTGTCAGGCAGAGAAGGACCTGGGGGGTGTTGGGTGACTGCAGGCTGAATATGAGTCAGCAGTGTGCTCAGGCAGCCAAGAAGGCCAATGGCATCTTGGCTTGTATCAAAAACAGTGTGGCCAGTAGGTCTAGGGAGGTGATTGTGCCCCTGTACTCGGCACTGGTGAGGCCACACCTCAAGTACTGTGTCCAGTTCTGGGCTCCTCACCATAAGAAGGACATGGAGGTCCTGGAGCGAGTCCAGAGAAGGGCAACCAGGCTGGGGAAGGGGCTGGAGGGCAAATCCTATGAGGAGCAGCTGAGGGAGTTGGGGCTGTTTAGCTTAGAGGAGAAGAGGCTGAGGGGAGACCTTATCACCACCTACCTGAAGGGAGGTTATAGAGAGATAGGTGATGGTCTCTTCAGCCAGGTGACAGGTGATAGGACAAGGGGGAATGGCATGAAGCTGTGCCAGGGCAGGTTTAAATTGGACGATAGAAAAAAATTTTTTACTGAAAGAGTTGTCAGGGCCTGGAACAGGCTGCCCAGGGAGGGGGTTGAGTAACCTTCCCTGGATGTGTTCAGAAAAAGGGTAGATGAGGTACTTAGGGATATGGTTTAGCTTAGGATGGGAATGGTTGGACTCGATCTTAAAGGTCTTTTCCAACCTTGTGATTCTGTGATTCTGTGATTCTGTGAAGCAAAACCATTTTGACTCTTAACCCTTTGACTCTTACATTTCTGGTTTTAGCTCTATAATGCTAAATAGGAATAATACATATAATTTGTAATGCCAAGGATGCAGAATGAAAATAATCACTTTGAAACATTTGTTAATCAGTAAGCATTGATTTTTCCTGATAGTGTAAAAACTGGGGAAGACTTCAAACACATAAAAATACATGCTTATACATTTAAGTAGCACCTGAGAACAATTATACACTTATGGCTGATTGCCATCAAAGGAACATAACAGGATTTATGAATTTAAGGTACAGGTTTTCTGTGATGTATTAAGTCTACAAACTACAGTGTAAGTTCCAGTTTTATACTTTTTTTACTGCTAATTTCATCATTCTGTGTCTTATTGTGAGAATATAATTTTCCTAAGCACTGTCTTTTTTGGTCCATGTGGATAGAATCACTGAAAGCTGTAGTTCTTCAAGGGTATGAGAAATAACTTGTCAAAACCAAGGAGCAAAATCAGTGGACAAGGAAAAAGAAGTTCACGTTAGTTCCATGGCTGAAATGAATACCTCTTAAATATGAAAAATTTCACTAGCTTTCATATATCATTTTGATTCAAAGTCCAAAATCCTATAGTCAGAAGTGCTAAGCATTTATAACTTAAACTGCATAATTAAATATGCAAACTACCTAATTCAGTGATGATCAGTCTCTCTCTCTCTTTCCCTCTTTCCCTATCTCTCTTTCTCTCTTTATTCCTTTCTTCTTCTCTCCCTTCCTGCCTTCACTGGTTTTTCAGTTACCTGATGGATGGTTTTATCAGTAGTCAAAATCTCAAGCACTAACTTAAGACAGCTCTAGCCTTTGTTTTCTAATCCATGTCAGGACCTGAAGTGACATGATTTCCCAGGCCAGAACAAGATTTTTGCTCTAGATAACACATCTCTCACAAAGTCAATTAATCAAGCAAATCTATATGGAGAACTAGAATGGATTGCCCTGAAAAGTGATGAAATCGCTATCCTTGGAGGTATTCAAAAGCAGCCTGAACAACCTTCTCTAGATGTCCCTTACTGAGCAGGGGATTTGGACAGTAATGACCTCCAGAGGGCCCTCACAGTTATTCTATGATTCTGTGGTTAAATATTTGTATCTGATTAGCACTCATTTCTTTACCATTTTATGAGACTGAACTTCTACCTCTATTATGTTGTTTGATTTCAGAATCCTGTGTTGTTCTTTGAGCTTCTTCAATGTGTAGCATTCAATCTAGTGTGCTTTGTCTCAGTGTGCCTTCTCCAGGTTCACAGTCATTGAACATTTCCCACATGGTATGAAAGAATTTTTAAGGAAAGAGCTGGGAATTTCTGTCACTGAAGGAATTTTCTGCTCCACTATTTAACTTCTGTAAGCACCAAGGCTCAGTTGCGAGGTTGCAAGCTAATTGAGAATATTTCACAGTGATAATATTACTAGAAAAACATACGTGATATATATGCCAAACGACTTAAAAGTTCTCTCAGGACTTCAGCACAGGAACTGGGTGACATAAAATTATGTAGAAATGCTATTTTAAAAGTAGTGTGAGAAAAACTTTGATTTGTGCCCACTGTGTGATCTAAATCTTGGCCCTGAACTACTTACCTGTTTATATTGCAAGTCCTCTGCATCAACTCATGAACCTTTGACTGTCAATTTGCAAGCAAGAAGACTTCATAATTTTTTAAGCAGCGGATGTCAATTTCTCCCCTACATGTGAAACTTTCTCAGGTTATACCAGCCTGGTTTTGCACCTCAAGCCAATATGTAAAAACAACAAGAGTTACACATCTCTGGGCAACCTGTGCCAGGACCTTATCACCCTCATAGTAAAAATTTTCTTCCTTATATCTAACATAAATATCCCCTCCTGCAGCTTAAGGCCATCACCCCTTGTCCCATCACTACATGCCCTTTGTAAACTGACCCTCTACAGCTGTCCTATGTTCTGTTCTGCTTTCATATAACTTTTATATGATGTAATTTAGTTTCACATGAAGTGAATTTGTCTGTCATTCATCACTGTAATACAAGAATCATCATTATCATGTAATAAAAGTCTAAAAGATTACTGCCATACTTGTTCTAGGAATCTGAGCAAGCAAATATAATTTTATTAGGGTGAGTTTGTTATACTGGCAAGTTTTTGGGCTGGTAAGAGGAATGATAAAAGTGAAATCCTGATTGAGCTCTCCCTAAATGTAACCTGTTATTTCAGTGCCTTGAAAGTGTCATTAATGTTTTTGTGTATAATCTATGAAGGGGCTTCAGATACTATCAAATAAGTCTGTTCTGTCTTGTAAAGTAGTAAATCACTTTCTCCTGTTGCTTGTATAGTTAATGAAGAAATCCATTCTTCCTCTCTTGAAAGTAATTTATCTTTTTGCACATTATAGTATAATTCATTTTGCTCGTGTCAGGTGAACTTTGTTCAGGATTCCAGTCTCACTGGCATTGTGCCTCATAATAAATACTTTTTTATTAGTAGTATTTGTTATTAATTTCTGATCTTGTTTACCAGGTTAAGGTCTGTGCATCAGATCCTAAACATCTTCCTCATCTCCTCAAATTACGAGGTAAAATTTATTGGCTTTTCACTGGATACGAAGTCATAGAGAATAAAGGGAGCAACTTGAGTACAAAAGACAGTACATTTCTACTGACGATGCAAATTTTGTATTACTTTATGGCATGGAAATCTATCTTTCCTTTAGGCCAGGTAATTAAATGAGCAGCAAATATTGAGGGTAAAAAAGAAAATAACTAATGATATTTCCTAATAAATATTATAATAGTCAAATTCCTTGTTAAGTGGCCAGTGTTGTATAATAGAGTAGAGATTTAAGCCGGACTGTTAATTATATTGCTGTGTGTAACGGTATGCATTCATTCTTACAGAATAACCAACTGGGAGAATGTATTTTATTATTCACAAAAAATTAGATTCAATTTTCCAGAAGAAATGGCTGCTAAGTGTCAGCATATTACCAGTGAACATACTATCGATGTGAAACTCTCGATTACCTATCACTGACATAAATCTGTTTCCTCAGGCAAATGTTGAGGACTCTGAATGACTGAGCAGTCAACTCAGGCTGTATAAAACACGGAAGTCATTGTGCCAAAGGACATTTTGTCACTCTCTTAAGTACATATAGTTGATTAACATACTGCATTTCTGAATTATTTCTGTAGGCCACATTTCTGGCACACTCATTAAAATACCTGTGAATAATCACAGAATCACAGAATCACAGAATTGTAGGGGTTGGAAGGGACCTCGAGAGATCATCGGGTCCAACCCCCCTGCCAAAGCAGGCTCCCTAGCTCATATTGCTCAGATAGGCGTCCAGGCGGGTCTTCAATATCTCCAGTGAAGGAGACTCCACCACCTCCCTGGGCAGCCTATTCCAGTGCTCAGTCACCCTCACTGTGAAAAAGTTCTTCCGCATGTTGGTGCGGAACTTCCTATGCTCCAACTTGCAGCCATTGCCCCTTGTCCTATCCCCACAGACCACTGAAAAGGGGCTGGCTGATTCCTCCTGCATCCCCTGCTTCAGATAATTATAAACTTTGATTAGGTCCCCCCTTAGTCTTCTCTTCTCAAGGCTGAACAGTCCCAGCTTACTCAGCCTTTCCTCATAGGGGAGATGCTCTAGGCCCTTAATCATCTTCGTAGCCCTTCTTTGGACTCTTTCCAGGAGATCCCTGTCCTTTTTATACCAAGGAGCCCAGAACTGGACACAATACTCCAGGTGGGGCCTGACCAGGGCAGAGTAGAGAGGGAGGATCACCTCCTTTGACCTGCTGGCTACACTCCTCCTGATACATCCCAGGATCCCATTGGCTCTCTTGGCCACCGAGGCACACTGCTGGCTCATGGCCAACCTGTCATCTACCAGGACCCCCAGGTCCTTCTCCACTGAGCTCTTCTCCAGCAGGTCATCCCCCAGCCTGTACTGATACAAACAGTTGTTCCTCCCCAGGTGCAAGACTTTACACTTGCTTTTGTTGAACTTTATCTGGTTTCTCACTGCCCAGCTCTCCAGCCTGTCCAGGTCTCTCTGGATGGCAGCGCAGTGCTCCTGCGTGTCAGCCACTCCTCCCAGCTTTGTATCATCGGCGTACTTGCTGAGGGTGGATGTTATTCCCTCATCAAGATCGTCAATGAAGATATTAAACAGGACTGGACCCAACACTGAGCCCTGGGGAACACCGCTGGTAACAGGCCTCCAGTCAGATTCTTCTCCACGAATCACAACCCTCTGGTTACATACATCTATCCAGATACCTCCAGATTTCAGAATTAAATTTAAAAATGCTTTTCATTTTGTGTAGATTTTAAAAAAAAGTCTTCCCCTCAAATATAAATAGAACACATTTCTTGTGTGTCTCTGTTAAAGCACTGCTTTAATTACTATGCACAAGTTAATAAACAAACCTACCATATGCTGACAAATTAGTCAAATGCCAGGAAAAGCTAAATAAAAACAGGGAGACAAACTTTTAATTGCACTCCCTGAAAACCTTTGGCTGTAAGTAATATTCTTTACTTGGCATTCTGCTTCAGTGAGAAAGGGTAAAAAATATGACCAAGCTAATATATCAAATAGCAATCAGAGAACTTTCTAAGAAAGAAGGAAAGAAAATATTGAGGTAGAGGGAAATTTGGAGCACAGAACTTTTTTCTTAATCTCATTTAAACATCTTTATAAATATAAAAAGCAAATGATTGGACTTAGACTGTGGTTTGTTGAGAAGACATTAATTCAGTATGTGTAATAAAATTATATTTTAAAAAAATAGTTATAAAAAACTCCCACACAAACTGCTATCAAAATGGGTTCTAAAATAGTTACAACAACTCAATGACTCCCGAGATTATAGATTAATAATGCACTGAAAAATAATAACCCCTCCTCCCATTTTAAACAAAATATTGTGTACACAATATCAGTCTAGGAGGAAAAAAAAGTTTATCTACTGATAGTATTGGAGTCTACAGAGCATCCAGCATTGTCAGTACTTTCATTGAGGAAAAAAACCCCACACCTTAAAAATAAGTAAAACACAAAGCACAATTTATTCTCCTCTCTC
Source organism: Porphyrio hochstetteri (assembly GCA_020800305.1). Lineage (NCBI taxonomy): Eukaryota > Metazoa > Chordata > Aves > Gruiformes > Rallidae > Porphyrio > Porphyrio hochstetteri. Next base: position 32,534,336 of record CM036909.1, read on the forward strand.
ATGGCAATAGTAGCTACCCTTTCCTTATAAATAGGGTCAGTGATGTGAAGAGGTCTGGCCTAAGCCCACAGCTGTCTTCCTACTGAATCTGATTCCATAGGAAAAACGAAATATATGCATCTTCCACAATATCATTAGACCAGTAGTTAGGGTGGTCTTACAGGTGGTCTTATAGGTGACAAGAACCAAGCTTCTTCAAGCAAATGAACGAATGAAGGATTTCCCACGTTTGCTAGATACTTGAATTACTTCTTTATTCTGTTACAGAAAATAGTGTGTTGCTTCCTCATCTCTTCCTACAACCTGTATCAGCTAAATGTTTAACTCAGACTTCAGCGGGACTAGTGATCTGCTTAACAGCCTACTTCCTTTTACTGCATTTATTTTTCTTCTAATATAAATGTGCTCAAAATGATAGTAACATTTGGAAATAATTAGCTGTATGTTATATTGTGTCATATTCTACATCTAGGACAATAATTTTTGCTGAACAATGCTACTGTTTTAAAGTAGTAAAGTTTAAAGACTGCTTTGGCAATGAGAACAGTGGGGAAAACCAGCTCACAGAATACTGTGATAGGGTAACTGCCTGCTGACTGTCTATTGGGAATGCTCTTGAACCCACGTTACCCTGAACCATTCCCAGGAATTGCTGGTCAAGCAACTCTGGTTGGTTCAGAGTTCCAGTGCCTAGGAAAATTTACAGATGCAACGTATGCATTTGTGGTTATCAGTGCTGCTTATTATATCAATGACGTTCTTGATGCATGTACATCGATGATATAAGTCCTGTTGGCATCAGTAAAGCAAACCTTTCAGAGCACAAAGAAATACTGCAGAAAAAATGTCTGATTTAGCAGGTTAATACAATTTCATGTGTTATCTCAGAGGTATTCCTTTGCACAGATATATATTGTACCTATCAATAGGATATTTTAAAACTTAACCCCTTTATTCCTATAGAAATAACATCAACTGTGAATTCTTGGTCATTTAAAATATTTGGAGCCAGTTCTGCAAAAATTTGTTTTTATGGGTATGCTTAATCTAGTATTTCACAAAGGACGAGTCACCCCAACAGAAGTCTGCAAATTCTGATAGCTGAACTTTCTTCCATGAAGAGAACGTTATGTCCAACATCCTGTGGTTCTTGCAACTTATTCATTGTTAATTCAGGCAGATTCTCAATGAAAAAAACCACTTAGTTCAGTTCTGATTACATTAAGTCATGGAAACAAAGACCCAGTAGAAGTTGAGTAATTCCCAAAATACTACATATTAACTGCAATTTGGTTATGCCACATAGATGTAAGTTCAAGCTCTCAAAAAATGGAGACACTGAATTGCAGGTAAGTAAACATCAGTAGAAATGTTAACACTTAAGACTGTGTTTTTAGCCTTATTTTATGAAACAAAACAGATGCAATGTAATCATTGTAGTCCAAGAGATGCAAAAAAGAATAATAGAATTATAGTTTCCTTGAATGCCCTTCAGTTATTTCAATGCTACATTGTTGGAAATGGAACAAAATTATTGCTCCTTCATTGCTGTCTAAAAACCATTAAGATTATAAACAATACTGCAGCTGACTAGGCTGTTAGCTTAATAGAGTATTCATCAAAGTCTTTGCAGATTCACAGTGTAATGTTTTTCAAACTGAAATCAGAGTATTATTATGTAAAATTTTAATTTAATTCATGTTTTATAAGAACTATATTAAAAGCATAGAGTGTTACTTTGATTTTTTTAATTGCTTTGTCAGGGTGATGACTTGGAGACACATATATGTGCACTGTATCCTTTTCCCATCCATAATGTTACCTACAGATGAAAATTATTGTGTATCCTTTCAATAAAAGGAAAATGATTCACATAATTTTAATATCCACAATTAGTTGCTACACATCCACAGTTCTGCCTATTGCAGTTCTATTATCTACAACACTTATCATTCATCTGGATTATAAGGAGATACCCTGAAAATACTTGCCAGTTGCAGATATGAAAAGGTAAAAGAATATTTTATTTCCCAAGTGTATAGGATTGTGTAGGGGAATCTGAGGTGCTTCAGCACAATGGAGATGGATCAATCAGATCTATGGGCAAAATTACCTTCCTATGTATATGTATGTGGTTCTTACAGATTTCCATGATAAGCTAGTGGCATGGATGAGCGGGACAGTTATTTATACAAAGAGAAGAATAAATACCCTGAATCTGGAGTTTTCATTACTTTTTTAAATTATAGATGAATGTTCTGGTTTTATTTCTTTTTTCTTCTCACATCATGAATGTTTCTACTTCAGGGCGGAATTTCCCCTTCAGCACAGGTGTCTTAGAAAAGCTTTTCCAAGTGCTGAATTACATGAAAATTTTCTTACCAATAGATTTTAGGTATTGCCTTAACTATTATATACATTTATATAGATTTGACTGATAGTGATTATCACTTAAAAGAGCTTTACAGATGTAATTAGAAACAAAATCAAATCTGGGCATCTATTTTTTCAGATTCATGTACATGCTTTACTGTAGTTTAGTAGGCTATGGTCACAGTGAGTTGTTTCTCTGCAGCAGTTCTATTTATCTAATTTTAAAAGATTTTAAAGACTAATTTAAAAATGAAAGCTATAAAAATAGCTTTTTGTCTAGTTTTTAGTCTTATTAACAGTCTCTGTATCAGTGATAACTTTGATACTATTATTATGTATCTTCTCCTATCCTATGTGTATTCATCTGTAGAGGAAATTATCATTATATTCTGGAAATGAGAATTCTGTAGCTATTCTTATGTAGTAGAGTTTTAGGAAGACTACATTGTCATACACAGTTTAATATAGTCTTCACAGAGTTTGTGATTGTCTTTTCAGACCTGTAGAAAAATTCTTCTTTTAGACGTATATTAACTCTTTTTTTTTAATTGCATACTTTAGAAAACCTATTCTTTAATAGTTGCAGTTAGTATATCTGCGTGTCATACTGTGCTATAGTATTAGATGGAATTCTGTGTTACACAACAGTGGAGCAGAATCATAAAACCAAGTATATTCTGCACAGATAATGGCTATGAAGCAGTTGAAACTCTTTTACTAAACTCAGTATTTGTGTATTTTCTTACTATATTATCATAGAACCGGGGTTCTCAGTTTAGCCAGCAACTTTCTGTTATGGTGGGTGGTTAAGAATTCTCACATCACTTTTTGAAAACGTGTAGTATAAGCTTTAGCTAAAAAAAATCCTTTTCTAAAATGTCATGGTTTTTATTCTAACTCCTACATAATCAAATCTTATGTACAAAGCTAAATGATTAGTTACTTTGCAAAAAATCACAGTATCCCACTGTGCTCGTATGACAGTGTAAGGAATGTTTTAATCTGTGGTATTGAAAAATTACAAAACCTTCTGCATGTAACTTAGCAGTTGCTTGAAAGTGTGAAAAGCAAGTAAGGACAGCAAGCTGCTTAGTTTCAGTCATTGATAATTCTTTATTCTTCAGTGTAAAGTGAAATGCAAAGTAAATGCAGACACAAAAAAGAACACTGATCTGTGCTCATAAATTTAAGATCTGTAAAATCTTTTGGAGTCTATTAAAAAAAAATCAGTATAGGTATTCAGCAAAGTGAAGGGCTGCTTTCAAGAGTGAAAATAGCTGTATCAATTTCAGGACAGCTGCTTTATCCATGTTTTTGGAATTCCTTATAATGTTCCTGACATAAATGTAGCTTCACACAATTCTTTAGACTTATTTTTCCCCATTAAAAAAAAACCAACAGTTTTTTAAAAATCCTCCTCTCTGGTAAAGTATTCCCTTTTCCCAAGAAGTGATGAATGAAGTGCACAATTGCCTATGTGCAAATGTGCAATCGTGCATAAGAATCTATAGGTTATATGACACAGCAATATTAAGATTTTGTTCTTTTTTTAAAGTTTTTTTTAAATTTTATTTTACTGTTCCTATGCCAGTGTTAAAATTTTCACTTGCTTAGCCAAAACGTTCTTTGCTTTTTTTTTTTTTTCTTTTTTTATCTAGGAGACTGTGAATTGTTGTCATAAAAATGAGGCTTTAAATATGTAATATAGATTGAATAATGACTCAATATTTAGTAATCAGAAATCACATATGCCACCTTACAGCATGTACAGCCATCTGGTTATCAACTGTGCTTAAGGGTACATAGTGTAGATGCTTAGATTAAAACCAGTTTCTGTAGGAGTGATGTAAGGACAAGTATGTTTTATTTTCTCAAAGGGGATATATTTTAAATATTAGCAAAGATTAATATTAGCAAGCCAGATTAATTCTGATTTCTTTCCTATCCATTATTGAAAGCAGGCTGGGGTCCTTTTTCCTCTGATGCATAAAGAAAGATTGTTTTCTGAACATACCATAGCAAGGAAATATTTTAATCTGAATTTTGCATATTTTTTTAGTATTTTTATCCCAACACATAGTTGCAATTTAATGTAAAATAAATTAAAATTTTATTTAATTAAACTGTCAAAATGAGTGAATAGCAACAATTATACTCTACAGAATATCCAATTATTATTTGTTTCAATATTAATTAAATAATAAACTCATCTCATTAGCAATTCCTTAATGCAGAATAAGGTCACTGCTTCTTTGAATCCTGAAAAAATCATGTTAAGATTCACATGCTGAAAAATCATTCAATAGCTTCTCTGACTTGTAATTGCAGGGATAAATGATTTACTTGAAGCTGGAAAATATATGTATTATTTATCAGCATTCTATCTCCATCTGTGTTGAGATGTATTTTAGAGCTACCCTCATCAGGAAACTGGAATTAAAATTAATATGCTTCCACTGATTTCTCTGTATTCCATTTTTTTTTAACACTGTGATACTGGATTGGGCATAGACTTTTTTATTTCTAGTTAATAAGAACCACAGACTTCCTAATTGCTGCTTAGACGTGTATTTTAAGAACAATACACAATTTTTTTCTCGATGTTTTTCTTGTTCTGATACCGTGTATTTTGTATGATTGTTACAACAGGTCATGAGTTGACTGGAGAACACCTGGTTTTTCTGTCATGTCTCCTCTTGCCCTCATATATTTTTATAAATCGTATTTATTTATTTTAACCTCTTCAAAATAGGAGCAGCACTGGCTTGTTGTGTCTGCTTGGTTTTAACGTGTTTTCTTGCCAAGATAGCCTGGTAATGGTTCCCACTTACACCTGTGTTCTAGAAGAATGTGTCAAAACCTATTTTATCAGGAGGAAACTGGAAGGCAAGTAGTGTCTCTTGGAATGAGGCAAAGGGTGGCATATATGTATGTGTAGGCTATCCAGAAAGTGCATTAGTAATAACTTGGTGGCTTCATTCCAGAGCCATGGACATGTAGCTGCAGCCTACTTTTTGGTGTAGGGGCATGGAAAGGGTAATGACTAAGAAATTATTTTTTTTCTTTTTCTAGCAGTCAGTGATGCCAGTTCTCAAACTGATTTTGTAGCTCCTAAAATCTCTCATCCTTGAGGTTTCTCCAGTGGGACTTAGACAGTCTATTGCAAGGAAGCCCTAGGTCTGTGAGATTAACACAAGGAATTATAAATATTACAGTGTGTGAACTGCAAATACATATTTTATAGTAAACCTAAAAGGAAAAATTTGAGGTTAAAAAACGAGAGACTTCTATGAGACAAAACCATAAATAAGAGGTCACAAACTTAAAATATAACTGACTTCTGTGCTTAGCTTTAGCTGACACTTAGGTTAACAGCAACCAGATGTTTGACTGCTTCAAAGAGGACAAGTCCTGAAAGAGCAAACCTGATCATTTTTATTCTGATTAGACATAAGGATAATCAAAATCTGTCTAAGCATATTTAATCTTTAAAGCTGTACCAAAATTACTTTGAACTTCCTTACTTTTGTGTAATTAGTCATAGATTAGACGTCGTGGCATCTAAAAAGGCAAATGAAATATTGTTCTCGATTGTTTGTAAAGCTCATCAAATGTACAGATCCTGTGATATTTTGACTTGTCTCAGCAGAATTTTCTGCCTCTCCTATGGTATTAAGCTGCTAACTGGGTTTTTTTCATGTTAGACAGTATGACTAACTGATCGTGACTTATTTTCTGGCTTCATTACAATTTACCAATTTCATATCACTAAAAATTATGAGAAGATATATGAAAAGCTTTTTCTTTGCCACTCAATTTGCAGTAACTTTATAGTACCTTAAGAACAGAGCAAAAAAGTACACCAGTACTGGAAAAGAACACATTCTGAAAGGAAGGTTTGATATTTTGACAGTGACAATGTTTCCATCTGGTTTTGTTTTCTTTTTCTTGAATGATCTATATATTATTATTACCACGAGTCATAAAAAATTTACAAAACAAAATAACATTTTTAATTTCAGCACAGTACAGAAATGGGGATATGTTTCCTTCTGTAAGCCATAACACAAATATGACGTGTCCTTTATAAAGCAGAAATTTCTATTGGGCATCCTCAATAACTTCTGATTTATTCAGTCTTACATTCCATAAACCCCATCTTAAGATCAGTGGAAACTGATTTTGGTGATGGGAATGCTTTTATTTGTTTCTCTTTTCTGGCAGAGAAGTTAGACAAAATGCAGCTATGTTAAATGAAAAAGAACTAAGAATGCTTTCCTCTCCAAATGTGTGATCCCTTTGAACTTTTGAAAATTATTTCTGTGGTTGAGCAGTTCCAACAGAAAATGATTGTTGCTGGAAGCTCTGTTGAATAGATATCTATTCTGAGCAGAATTGGACTGACAAAATATGTCAGTTTTGAAGAGCAGACATCAAAGTTCTTTTACTGTGCAACACTTAATAGTTAAACCTGTGAAAGTAATTTTAAGTAAAAGTCAAAGAATGCCCCCCAAAAGTGCCTCAGTAAAGGTTTCTCATAGAAATGGGGAGGGAGTTCTGTTAATTTCCGGACACTATAAATGCCAATAAAAAAAGGTAAATTTTACATGATAAATCATTTAATGACTTCACCTACAACTATTTCCTGAAATGTACATTTGCAGTTTTGCTTTCTGAGGCTTCCTTATGCAGTGAACACTTCTGCCACCCTTAGCAGGAGAATTGACTTCTCCTCACACAGCTTTTCCATTTTCATTGTTAAAGGCATGGACAGATATCACAGTTCTTAAGATTGCACCATGTAACTGCAATCATTGAAGTGCAGCATTGTCATGAATGAAACCTGAATTTGAGCATACAGTGATGTTTCAGGTCTGGTTTTGAGATTTGGATTTATGTAAACTTGTTAATACTTCTTCACTCTAATAATTCTTTGGTGATTCCTGCCAAATTTCCCCCACCCCTTCTTTTATGTTTTTGAATCTGATGTTTTTTCTCAGTCATGCAAGAATACCTAGAAACCAAGTTCACTGCTGCTGAGAAGACTGAATGGAAAGAGGGTTTACTATTGGCAGGTCTAATGTGGAGGACTCTGGCAGAGTCAGGAGATTGGAGGTTATGGAAAAAAAGAGTTGAGCAGCTTGTTTAGAGGACTGAAAGACTAAGAATTGCTGCTTGTAAACAACAAATATGTGCTTTTCTAAAAGGATTGTTTGTCATTACCGTAATATATACTTCATAAGCAGCAACAAATTGCCCTTGAATATTAATTCTGTTCTGGCACTATCTTCATATTCTTCCTACTCGCTCATGGAGTCTGCCGATCAGTGAAATAAATCCAGAACTTTTATTTTCACATGTTCAGCAGGAAAATTGATTCATATTTTTTCATTTTCAAACAAAATGTAACTTGTATATATAATAAACCTTGAACCAAATGTCTCAACAGAATATAAATTTTTAGAATGAAGTTTTGTGTACAACGTTGAGGCACCAGAAGAAAGGATGTGATTTCTGTAGTCCTCTGTGATTGTGAAAAAGGTATCCTTCCAATAGAGTAATAGTTCAGTATTTTGTGGTAGTAGAACATTTGCTCTTGTCTGTGTTCCAGACAAGAAATTTAGCTGTCTATCAGTCAGAATAATTGTGTCATTTGACTATGACTGCCATTTAGCTTAGTTTGCTAGGTATTAGTTTTCTTATTTCTTCTCTTGACTATACTCATGTCAGCATTTTCAGTGTCTGCTTTTGATGATACATCTAATGTAGTACACAATGAGTAAAATCTTAGTAGCATTTTTTATGTACTTTTTAGCTTTGGGTTTCATTTTTAGGGGTATTTGTTGCCTGAAAATTTGTGACAAAATAGTTCTGTGCTAATTGTCTTCCACTGTTGTTTTAAAAAACTTCTTAGGTACAGAGAACTCATTTTTTAGTAAATAAAACCTTCAGACACAGACTTTTAAACCAAGTGTTTACTTATATCACCCTTAGTGAATGTCCTTGGAATCCTGTGTATGATTTTTTTCTTCTGTTCAGTGTTGGCTGTGTGGTGGATTCCTGACAGCCTCACATTCCTTTGCTATTCTTTTTCCAACTCCTTGCAAACAGGCTGCCCAGGGAGGCAGTTGAGTCACCAACCCTTGATGTATTAAAAGACAGGTGAGGTACTTAGGGATACGGTGTAGTAGAAGACAGGTACAGCTGGACTCAAAGGTCTTTTCCAACCTAGTGATTCTGTAAATGCTAAATTTCAAAAAGATACAAAGCCTATTGCATGTTTATTATGTTTTTAATCTGGGTGTAGGGAAATCCACCTCCAAGAGTCTTTTGCAGAAGCGAGTCGTCACAGCAGGTTACAGGAGAAGTGAATCCATGCAGTGCTAAATCTTTTCAGCACTTGATTTTACATGGCTAATTGTGAAGCAGAATTTGATGTTTAATATAGAATCTTACCAAGTTTGGGAGACACATGTTCATTTTACTATGAAAATTCATTCATTTTTAGCCTAGTTATAAGCAGTACAGAAACACATTTGAGTTGGTCAGTTGTTCAACAGTAATAAAAACAGTGTTAACTTTTTGTTTCTTGTTGAATGAGATTTTATGCCTTAGTATAAAAAGCAAATACAAAAGGTACATTTAGTTTATGGAAGACTGTACAACAGAGAGATAACTTCAGTACCTGTAGTAATACTAATATCTCATTTTAAAAAAAGTTCTTTTTAATAACAGACTAGAACACTCATATAGAAAGACAAATCTCCAGACAAACAGTAGTGTATTTAGTAATAAAAAAGAAAAAAAGAGAAAATCTGCATGTGTAAATTCCAGCAGTCAACAACAGGACATAACTAAACTCTTGAATCATTTCTGCTAAGGGAAGCTTTTAGGGAACACTATGCCTGGGCCCCAGAGAGACTATAAAACTGGAATATGGAATCGATTTCATTCTGAAAAAACTATATTTTCCTGATGGTAAATAATACTGGTGCTTGCTAAATATTCCTGATACCTCTTTTTTTCAGGTACTTCTACTCTGTTAGAATGTTAAAGAAATAGATAAATCAAGCAATAAGCATTAAGCAATAATGCCAGAGGAACAAAATAAAAAATAAAAATAACCCCAACCACACTAATATTATAGCTATATTTCCTTATAGTGGCCTTGGTATGACTTCAAAGTATTCAAGGTGTCTGTGTGAACAATACATTGCAGTTATTAACTGATTTTCTTTCAGCTTTACCTTTACAGTTGCTTTCTGAATGCAAGTTCATTTAAAGCTTATTTTTAATGTATCAGTAGTTTGTAGCAATTAAGTCTGCAGACTAGTTGCTTTGTATTGCATGTTAATATCTAGTCCATTCCAAGACCAGATTCACTTACTAAGCTAGTCAATGAACTTCAGTAATGGCTCAATTATTTGTATTCCACTCCACTTATCTTAAAAGTATAATTGGGGTATTATTGGACTAAATACTTAAGTTTCCCAATTTAGATATGTTCACTAGAAATATGTTTAAATCAGGGAAAAATGGTATAAATGTGCAGTTAATTTTATATACAGTCCTGGAAGCATACCATATAGTACTGTTTCCATATTTTTAAATGATCTTAGCTTTAAATGTTTTGCAATTTGGCAACTTGAAGTAAGATTTTAATTATTTTTTGTTTCAATCTCACTCAATGTATAAGCTGTAAATGAATATTTGCTTATTTTCATAAACAAAATAAGTAGGATTCTATTGCTCCTTATGTAAGGCATATGCCGGAGTGAGAGAATTAAATTATTATACGTTCTTGTCATATTCTGAGTTACAGTTGCTCCTTTTACATCCTCTGTGTGTTTGTTACCTGAGAATTTCTTTTCTGTCAGCTTCCTAGCTGTCTTTCTCTACTCTTAAGTTTAAGGTGGATTCGATCTGAGGGGCACTAAGTTAAGGAAACACCATAAAGAAAGAGAAACTTGAGAGAGAAGTTGCAAATCATTGAACAGATACCAATAGTTTGGGTTTGTAAATGAATGAAAGAAATATTCAAATATCTATGGACTGGAACATCTGAAATGCAACAATAAAATGAACGAAAAAGAAACAGAGAGAGAAGGGAAGCATTGTGCATAATATATCAACAGCAGTTTACAGTCTGGAGCAGAGAAATGCAATCCAGCTGACATTGCTCAAATCATAACTTCTATCACTGCAGAAATGGGAAAGGAAGAACAGACTGTCAAGGAGTGAAATACAGAATCAACTTTGTGTGAGTAGCACCTGCAATTTTGACAGCAGATTATGAACAATCAAGACGACTTAAAATGTGAAGGTGGACCTTGTGTCGCTACATACCTCTAAGCTAGGCGAGTCTAATTTATTTGAATCAATCTTGAATATGCTTTTTCTTCCTGAAATAATTTCTTGAAAACCTGCTCTTTTCTCTTTTTTTTCTCTTTTTTTTCTTTTCTTCTTCTGTTTTCCTTTCCAGATGCCAGATTTAGATTCAGTCCTCTGCACAGAAATACTCCTCACATTTCCTCTGGACATTCCTTGGGAGTGTTTCCTTAAGAGCTGATAATTTCAGTTTTGGGTTGTTTTTTTTTTAAATTCATGCCAGTTTTGTTGGGGTTTTTTCATACTGTTGTTGAACTATGTCAGATTTTTTTTTCCATTAAAAAGAATGATATTTCAACATTACAAGGTAAAACTTTATCCTACTGCTTAATCACTGGGCTGAGGCAGAAAGTTTTAAAGACTGTCTATATGAAGTTTGTGAATGGGTTCTTTCTAGGTCAGTATTTCCAAAAACTTTCACGTATATATCTGATATGATGTAAATTCTGAAAAATCATGGTACTGATTTCCACCTGGAGACCTCAAAGCAGATTACACAGAAATATAGACCAGACTTTTCTTTTAAATACCTATAGTAATATCATAAAACATGGTATATATTTAAATTTCAGAAAGTCTGCAAAGTTGAAACTATTTTTTATTGTGATTCTGTGATTCTGTAAGTGAGTCTGGCAATACTTTGTTTTGCTTGTGGTAAAAGTTTATAGCAAAAGACTTGTCAATTCTGAGCTCTTCTTTGAAGATTTATCTTTTAATAAACTTTCTGCTCAACAGTCTGTTCTCTGATAGTAAGAGATCACTTGTGGCCAAGTCCTATCCACATTAACTGCATTGCTGCAGAAATGTTCTGGTGTTCTAACGTACACTGAGCTGATTTTGAGTTAGCCATTTCAAGCACATTCCATTTCTTGCCAATCTGTGCCAAGTAATTTTCCTATTTTCCTTCTGTCCAGCATTGTCTTAATTTGACCTGGTGTGCTTTGATATTCAGAAGATCTTCTTTCAGAGTTATTGGTAAACTTTGATAGCAGCAGTTGTTATATCACTTGAGAAGGGAAAGTGAGTCACTGAGAAAACACTCGTTACCTAGCAATGTAGCTTAGATACTGGATAAGGAGTACTCACTACTTAAGTCTTACATGCTCTTCTGACTGAATTCCAATGCTTTGAATAACAGAGGTGGCTGAGAACATCTTTTTCCTCACAGTTTGTTTCAGCTAGTTTGTGACAAGTTAAAGATCATTTGTTGTGATCGGTTGTATGGAGAGCTACTGAGAATCCAGCTGGAGTTTTGCTTTCTGAAGGTAACAATGAGGCCATAATAGAGGGATATCAAAAGAAGAGACACCTGATGTGCCTCTCTGGTTCACGCTGCAGTTCCCACAATGTGTTCATAACAAGCCTAACAGGCCAGCACTGGGCCCTGCAGTTAGCACAAGAGAGGCTTCACTTCAAGTCTTTGGCCTGTTACTTCCAGTAATGTCAATGCTATCTTTACTAGGCCACAGGGTACAAAAGCACTTATTTTGGGTTTCAAAACAGGCTATATACTTTGATCTGTTTAGTGTGCATCTTCTTCTATTGATGAAACAGTTTGCATCATAAAAGCTCAAATTTGAAAGTACTGCAAGTGGCATGGGAAGTTCTGTCAGAAGTGTCATGGAGATGAGGAGAGTGAGTGTTAGTTCCAAAATGCATACCTCATAAAGATGAAATTCTGCTGAGGTACGTACTAACAAAGATGCAATGAAGATGTTGCAATCTTCAGCATCATGTTGTAGTTAGCCAACACCACCACAACTTGGCACAGTATTTATTGCTGTACAGAAGTGTAGTCTTACACTGTTGGTTTCTGGAACACTTTTTTTTTTTCTGTACTGCTTTTTCTGGTTCTGAGCATCATAGAGATCCAAGCAGGTGTTAATCTCCTCTTCTCTGAATATATCTCAGACCTTCAAAGATGCATCTGAATAAAAAGGGAGCTTGGAGTGTGTACACAGACCTTAGAGTGTGTACATGGCTGATAGTGTGATCTTCGGGTTGAGGGAAATGTGGCCAAGGCAGAGGTTGGTGGAGCCAAATGTAAGACAGGCTGTGTCCCTGTTGTGCATTGGACCTTTCCTAGGTTTTACGCAAAAGACTTACTTTTCACTTGAGAAAATTCCTCATGATACTAATGTTTCTAGTTGTGGGATTAGGATTCTGATGTCAACTAGTGTTCATCCCTACTAATTTAACTTCAGGCTACCTTTATGGTTACTGAATGCATTCATTATCTAAAAGCAGAGTTTAGCAGCTGGAAAAATTAATAGTTCCAAAAGTCTGTTATGGAATAAAGTCTGTTATTGTAAAGTCTGTTATGGCTTACAGAGAAACTGCATTAAAATTACCAGGATGTATACTATACACATCTCTAAAAATGCCTTTTTAAAATTAGAGTCCTTGTAAATATGTCACTAATGTATTACTAACATTGTTAAACAGCTCTGCAGGATGTGACAGTGGATGTCATTTCAGAATAAATTTCAGTGATTGCTGCCCTAATCATTAAAAAAGAGAAAAATATTTATCTATGAAAGTTTAGTGGCTGCAACTTGCATGCAGTATAACACTCTAAGTCGATGCCTGTCATAAATAAGTAATGAATAACATCAGAAATTAAAGGAAAATTTTAAACATAACCAATTAGTACTGAAATGTCTACCCTTTCATCTTAATATATAGTTCTTCGCTATATGACATTTAAAGTTTCTGTAACTTGACTCTCAAGTATAATACATTATGACCATTCTCATTAAAATCAGCTTTCCTTATAGCACTTACAATGTTGGACTCCTACGGATAACATAATGAGGGTAGAATGCATTTTTATTGAGTTACCACTAGGGAGAAATTTAATTTAATTAAACTGGTCTTCATTAAAGTATTACATTGAAGTAAAGTAATTATAAAGGCATGTACAGTATTAGAGAAAACCTGCTGTTTAAAAGACAGAGAAGGCTCATTTTAGAATGATCATAATTTTAAAAAAGCTTTGTTCCAATAATTGCATCAAGACTTTTAAAGCATTCATACCTTGTAAAACCCAGCAATACATATATGCCATTTAAAGCTAATGCTATTCCATCTACTTGTAATTTCTGCCACTCTGACTTTGAAAACAAACTTCTGTAGCCCCATTCTGCTTTGTACAAACATCTACTAAAACTCCAACATAAAAATATGGCTGTTGAATATATTTACATTTTAAAACATAGATAAAAGCACAAGGAAATCTCAGATTTTTGAAGGTGAATTGTTTTAGCCTTTGAAAATATACTGCAACACAAGTTCTCATAGGACACATTTTCTCTTATGCTCTCATTTTCCATAAATACAATACCTCTATGCAGTTGTCACCCAACTAATGCATGCTCAAAGTACAAAGACAGCACATCTGTTTCAAGAAGTCCATGAGGAGTTTTCAGACAAAGTACAATGACTTTCATGCTCTTACGTTATTTTTTTTTTTTCTCATCCCCCATACACCACTGTTGCTTTTTGTTGCAGAGTGGATTTTCCTATTTGGATGATTTTACTTTATTTTGGCATTGTGGCTGTCAGTTTTCTTGGGCAACCACATGGGCATCATAAGCTAATGTCTTTGCTACAGCAACTGTTGCCTGTTTCCATCATCACTACATATGTGTGTATGTGTATCTACTTGTGCATATGTTTGTGTGTGTGTTGGAAAAAAATAATTTTACATTTTTATTTGCTTTTCACAGCTTTGAAATTTCCATTCTTGGCTGAATTTCTCACACAGCTACTTTTTTTTTTTAATCTTGCTTCCTATTCTTTTGCAATTTTGAGAAAATGAATTTGAGTGCAATTTTTAAAAAGTGCTACTAAAAAATAACATCATCTCTATATTAATTCATTTTACTTTAATGCTAACATATATTCTGAGGTGTGTAAACTTATTTTTGTAGTCAAATCTGGATTCATATATTCAGTTTCACTCAGAAACTGAAAACATCGACCCAAGTCTAGGCAATCCTGGTTTTTTTAATTTAATTATCAATAACCAAACTAATATCTTCTGTTTATTTTACAGTGCATGCCGATCATAGACTTGTTTCTCTTACACTAAATGCCTCTGTTATCTATTTTAGCTATTGTAGCAGACTAGGGACATGAAGGCAGATAGAGAAGGCCCCTCAGGGCATAATGGGTGTGCACTTAAGTGTAGTATGCTTTCTTCTCCTCAGGGGCCTGGAAAGCAGAGCCAGAGTTAGAAAACCCTGAGGGGCCTTGCCAGAATATTGGGAATATGAAATTCCCTTAAAACTGCAGTCTCTCCTTTCACATCCCTTCAAACCCACAGTGTAGGAACAAGTATGATTATTGACTGAAGCCTTTCTTCCCTTGTGGTATAATATAGACCTGACCTGGTTTATATTCTTTCAGAATATGGCATTTAAATAAAACCAGACATTTAAGTATGCAACCATACACCTTTCCCTTGAGATTGTTTTTGATAAAAATTCTCCATATTAATTTATTGCATCAGCCTCCAATACAGCATATTATATGTTTATTCCAACCTGTTGTGTTTAGGTCTGAAGTTTCTCATCTTTATCTGTTGTAACAGCTTCTGCTTTTTGCACAGCTTAAATATAATCCAAACTTCACAAAATCAAAGGCAGAATTGGTACCACTGATCCTTTTGCTAACTGCATCATGTCAATCCAATTTCTGTCACATATTTGACCTTCCTGCTTAGTCTAATAAGATGGAGCTGGAGATTTTATTAGTCTCATCAAGTAGCAATCATTCAAAATAACGCATTTTGTCCTTTTGCTGGATTCATTACCTTGAAACCCATTCCTTGTATTTTATATTCTAGATAACTCAAATTGCCTAAAGGATTTACTGCATTCCCTAAATAAGGTACTTTAAAAATATTTCCCAATTATGGATTTAGAGTCTTATGCTTCATTGTGTTACAGTATCTATAGTAATTTTACATGTCCTATGTGGTTTTGTGAGGACAGGCTGGGTATACAGTGTTATGAAATTGGAATATGACCATAAGGTATGGGCACTGAGAATGTGCTCATGTAGAGTTGCTAAATACTGATAACAGAGAGGTTGTTGCTCAGCTGATACTAAGGCTCCTCACAGTGACTGCTACTTCATCTTTGAAATTTCTGGTGTGAGATTACATCTTTGTTAGTAAGTTAAATGTTTCAAGGGAATATGACTGGGCAGTGGAATTTGATCTCATACTCTGCTGGATTGTTATCATAGCTTTTGGGGTATTTTGGATTGTTGCCTCTGGCTTGCCCTATCCCACTTGCTCTAGGGGCTGCACCATAGCCATAAGGCTCTGATCTCTGGTCCTGTCCCAAGGACTGGTGTTTGGTGTCACTCACTGTGGTCTGCCTTATCACTGGCACCCAGACCCTTGTGACCCTGTTCTCCTCTGGACTTGGAGATGGGCCTCTGATGGAGTGAAGGCTCCTGTGCTGGGCCTGGCAGGAAGCCCAGCAAGGTATTCTTTGAGCTCACTTGCCGTTGCCTCCTGGGCTCCTTTGTGGGCTTTTACCACATAACCTGATGACATTTTTGAAATGTACATAGCTTTTGGTGTATAAATTGCTTTGGAGAAATATGTGTTTGCAGTATATAATAGGTTGAAGGGACAACCAAATTATTATGAGCTTTTCATGAATGTTATATATGATGAAGTAATTTGAATTAAACATGTAATCTAATGTATCAAATTTTTTAATCATATCAATATCTTATGGCTTTACCAGATTCAAGATACAAACTGTTGCACGCTGTGAACTTTTCTACTCAAACTAGAAAGTGACTTTCTGAACCCAGAGCTCTACAGCATGCTTTCACACAGGCTAAAAAACCTCATGTCACACTTCTGCCAGTTCCAGATTCACAGTAGGGATTTTGTGAGTTTGAAAGTCTTACATATGAACTATATGCCCTATTGGCTTCTCTGTGATAAGAACTCTTTCTTTTTGGTTTGTTATTAGGACCACAGGAAAAAAACCATCATTATTGCATGCACAGAAAAACACACACACACACACACATTCATTCTCTCTGTCAAACTAAGCCTACAAATTTCATCTGAACCTTAAAAACCATTCCTTTCCTTATCCCTTATTTTTTCCTTCCTTTCATACAAGGCTTTCTGAAAGTTGCACTTCTAGTCTGTATTTCCAAGTATCTCAAGCGGTCAGCATGGGCTATCTTTGTGCTGACAAAGTGTAAATACATAGTTACAGATAGCAGATAATGTAGAAGTCGAGATTAAATTAATTGACCACGAGTTCTAATAGAAACCTCATACAGAATTTGTTTTCAGATCCTCTTATGATCACATAGTAAATAACTAGTGTGAACTTCATGGCTGAAAAGAAAAAGTCAGCTACCATGATACAGCTTTTAAATAAAATGAGGTAATGTTGGTGGTAATCACAGTATTTGTGCATCTGCAATTGTGATAGTTCCGTGTATTGAACGCAACTGGACCTGTAGTGCCGAAATAGGAATCATTTGGAATCTAAGGCCAGATGCCCCTAGCCCCTCTGATATCTGAGGAGTTTACTTTCTGCCAAATTCCTTTACCCTTTAATACAACAGATTGTCTGGAGAAAAGTATGTATTACAGGATTTTCTAGAACGAGATATCCAGGGGCCTTCACCGTAGTACATTGTTCCTTGTGTAGATATTTCTGACATGTCATGTTCTCATCTTCAGTAGTAGGTATTCCTGAGAATTCTCACTTCCTTACACCAAAAATTCCATGTTTTCTCTTCTTTCCTCTAGTTCTTACAATGTGGTGTCTGTGTTCAAACTAAACTCTATTTGGAATGTACTGAAACATGAGCTGGAAAGGATATGGTGGTATCATTTGCTAATAGGTAAAAAATTGCTGCCGTTGGAGAACTGCTGATGCTTTGAATGGCTTCATTTAATGAACATTTTCAGATGAGTGTATCGTGGTTCAGTGAAAGAAGCAGTATGTGATTTGTTGCCGCTCTTGTGATTTGTGGTTTTTTTGCTATTTTGTTGAAATCAAATAAGATTTTGCTTACAGATGCTGAAAGTTTAGATCTGATTTGCTGTGAGCTTCTAAAAAGATCAAATTCCAGTAGAAATCGCAGTTAGACATATATCAGCTAAAACTTGATGCAAAATTAATAAGCAATCCAAATTATTTCTGTACATGAGATGAAAAAATATGCAGAATAAAAAAAAAAATACACTCTCTACATGGATTTGTCCAGGACTCAACGGGTGTCTGATACCCTACAAAAGTTTCACTAAAATGTAGACGTATTCCTACAATTTATGCATAATTTAAAATTATAATTTACCATAGCTGAAGCCTTATGTGCATTTTCATGTTTGTTTTTATGTAAAGAACTTTTGAGATTATTACCTTCCCTTGAACTACAATGGTAAAACATTAGTAAAATGATTATTTCAATTAAGTCAAATTACTTGACAAAAAAAAAAGAGGAGAAAGCATGCATGTACTCTCATTTAGTACATCTTTAGGGATCTTAGTTCGTACTTATGCTGCAGCCTGCCTCCTCTTCAGAGCAAACAGAGCCATGTCCCTTCTTCGCAGAATCACAGAATCCTGTTCCCAGAAGAAAAGAGTATTCCCCATGCCATACTGTTGTCTCTCATTATAGTAAATACTTAAATTACTTAATTCTTATTTATAAGACACTTGAAAATGTCTTACCATAAACTGAGTAAACTAAATTACCAAAATACAAAACAGGAACCGAAGCAATATATGCCATAGAAGAGATTTCCATAGCGCTTGGCTCTAGCGTACTGGTCCTACACAGGAGAAGCAACTGTAAGCCTCAAATGAAGTTTGGTCTTGAGTGTTTTAAACTGTTGCTTCACCTGGTATCGGGGTACTGACCCTTGGTCATTTGCAGTAGACTCATGCTTGGCAACCTTCTGCTACATGGTTGGTTTTGATTTTGTTTTTTTCTTAGTGACATCACATGTTTCCTGGGTTGTTTCAGTGACTGCTTATTTTCTCTTCCATGCTGATGCAATCCGCCTTACATGTCTCTCAGCTTGTTGCTTCAATTAACTTCTCTATGGACCCCCTGGCAACTTGCATTGTCTCCCACTGCTGTTTCCTATCTCCCTGCTGCTTTTTATCACTTTGCTTGTATTCTGGTGATCACTAACCGGCTGCTTAGAGTATTGTTTGGAGCACTAGTGATTCCCTGCTGATTTTATCACTTTTTCCCTACAGATCTTTTCTTAAACTTGTATTTTGTTCTCTACCCAGTTTTGATATTAGATTTCTGGCTGTCAAACTCTATAAACCAAATCCAAGATACCTTCCCAGAAACTTTCAATCTGTTTAGAAAATTCTTAATTTTCTTTGAATTTCCAACATTAAAAGTGGTTATGTGAGGCCCAAAAATATCCAAATAAAAGACGTAAGACTGGCAATTATTTTTCCACCTATGTATTTTCCCTGTGGTTCCTGTTTGTATTTGATTTCAGTTACTTGTAAATTATATTAACTAAACTAGTAAATTGCACCATATAACTTCTCTGTTTTCCATTCAAGACATGTTAGGTAACTAACTGTGCCTTCTCGCAAACTTCAGTTAATCCTTTGCAACATTAATACTCTATTTTGTGTAGCATTTAGTATTTTCAAAACTTTGCAGGGATAGTTAAGGTCTTATGGGAAAATCAGAATAATATTATCATAAATCAGAAAACAGAAGTGAATTTGATATATAAAAATATTTTAATTTTTTTTTTTAAATCTCATTATGATTTTTTCTAAGCAGTTTCAGTCACTCTTGTCATGATGTACTCATTTTGGAAGGAGCTTCTTAGCCCCAACAAGGAATTATTAAAAAAACCCCACAAAATCGTGCTGGCAAAAATCCATTAATTGAGCAATTGGAGGCCTTTTTTTTCTTAGTGTTTTAATAAGATTCAGCTCCCAGACAACACCTGTGTTTTTTGATGGGCCATATTCATTGCTTCATTTTCAAAATTTATATACTCTATTATTTGTCCTCTACTCTCGATATAAATTTTCTTTCTAATTAGAGTGGTTTTGGAACCCATTTCCCTCTTGCTTATGTTCCCCTTAAAAGCTTGGTGTGACCCAAAAAAACAGCTTTACAAAGAAATCGATACCAAGTTTATAAAGTATTACTATTATGAGTGTCATTCTATTTTAAAAAAATAAAGTAATTTAATTGACCCTAGACTTTGTGTTTTTAATATTATATCCAGTGCTATGCCAGTACTGAATAATAAGAATCATAATGATAAAGAATCATTCACACCCTTGCCTTCCTCTACTTTGAATTATCCTGCACTTCATAGACTTACAGACTTTATAGACTGAGAAGTTTCATGTTGTCATAATTTTTTGCCTTGCAGTCTATTGTTGAATTTTAAATTATCATATGTATTATCTATACATGGGGAACACACATTTGTGTTACTGTACATTACAGCCTCCATCAGAGATAAAATGTGAATGTGTGTATTAGGGCAATGGCAAAGACATTCTATGTGTCATTGGTTTTCATAATTTCTGTGGTGACTGTGGTTTGTTTGGTTTTTAATTTCAAGCCATTGAGGGGAGTTTTTAATTTGTGGAATAAGGCTATTAAATTAAATCATGCTGTCTACTTTTCTCAGAACAGTTTGGTTTTTTATTTAAAATGTTAACTTTTAGCTTGACAACTAAAAAAGTTTGAGGGTTTTAAAAGATTTTTTCCTTTTTTTTTTTTCCCAGCACCAAAATGGAGCACTTTTCCAAATGCATCCAGAACACCTAGTTCTGTTAAATGCATTTAGAGTAAGATAAAACCATTTCAATTCTTTATTTACTTTAATTGAGCTCTTTAAGTAAACTTTTGAATGGAGTCCTCTAGTACCCATATTGTGCACATATGGATACAGCAGATTGTTATTTGGTTAATAAGTAAAATCAGAAGAAAAGTTAGTAGCTTATAGGTGTAGCACTTTTGCATGTTATGCACTAAGTGTATGAACCAAGTTAGCTGTGTAATACACAAGAGGTTATGTGTATTTTACTAGTGATTAGTGGCAACACTTAGTGGTAATTCCCCTCCCGAGGACAAAAGTCCTGCATCACAGTGTGTAGTAGTGATGGGTAAATGTGCAGGCACAGAGGTACATGCAAGAGTCCAGGTTCATTCTTTCTGGTAAATTAGTCCAAGAAATAACATACTTTACATTTCATTGATGAAAGGGTGTTTCATAATTCCATCACAAACTGCACTCTCCCTATTATTGTCAGACATTCAGGGAAAGCAAGCAAAAACCAAAACAAAAAAAAGCCTCAAGCAAACAAATGACTAAGTTGGAAACATAGTTAAAATCCATAAAGACCACAGAAACATATCTAGTGCATAACTATGAACTACTTGTCCTGCACAGGACACCATTCAGTGGAAATTTTGTGTTTTCATAGAGACATACAACACTATACATTCATTCTAAGTAAGAAAAGCAAATTAGGGACTATTTTTTCAGTATGTGATAGCACATGCTAAATGAAAGATGCACGGTTTATTACCAAAACATACAGAATCTTCACTGAACAAGTGGAATCTCACAGGAAATTGTTTGAGATCTGCAAACCTCGGATTACATCTTGAAATAATTTAAAGATTTCATTGGGTAATATAATGTGTCTGTAATAAGTTTCAAGTGTTTAATGATACCCTATGTTTATTGTTGAGGCATTAGGGCCTTATTAAGGTGAAGTGTTTAGTCCACTGTGTTGGTCTAGATAGTCAGATCAGATTTAAATAAACAGCAGGCAGGTGATGGTTACAGAGATTTATCCTGTGGATTAACTGTGCACTGCCAATACTAAAGATTCTTCACAATATTGAATATTACCATAAGCTTCTGTCAGAGCAGAAGTAATTAGTTTGCAGTACTTTATTGTAAGTATTGAGAGTGAGAGTGAAATCTTGAGGCAGTCAGGACTAAGAACAGATAGTCATTGGTCCACTGTCCATGTTCCACATGTGTCTGCCATGACTACCATTCGGGTCTGAAAATCTTGAGTGAGTGTAAATGGAAGGGATATGGAAACACTGTACTGGATTCCTTAGAGATTTCGGTCTCCTACTTGTCGAGGATGCTCAGAAATGTGAACTTGCCAAGTTCTGTAGTGGAGGTCTGATTTGGTGCTCTGTTTGAAATTTCAACTGGATTTTACAAATGAGTGGCAGCCAGTATTTACAGAAATGCTTCTGAATTCTCTGATTATCAGGTGATGGTATTTTCTTACTGGAAAGGAAAAAAAAACTCAGTAAAGAAGGATATGCCTATGGAATGAAGATTGCAAATAAACAGCTGAATTCTGGTTTTGGCTTGGTAAGATGAGAAGCAATTTTGTATGAACCCAAAAGTTTTAGCCAACACTAATCTCAGTCAATCTCTGCCTCAGTTTCACAATCTGGAAAATTAAAATAATTAATCATCCATAAACCACATATGTATGAATGTCTAAATGGGCTTTAAAAAGTGCTTTTAGAATGGGGTCTAGTAAAATTTATTCTGTATTTTGCTTACTTTAGAATAATTGGATTTGTGAGTACCTGTCAAAAGGAAGCTGTAGTGTACACAATTATTTTGTATGAATTCGTTTTATCTATGTGTGATATAAACAGTTGCCACTATCTTCCATATTGTGAATAGTAATATGTATCAAATACTTTTTATTCAGGCCAGAAAGTTTTTCGTAGAATCAGATGGGATTTTATGTTTCCTCTCTACAAGGAAAAATACTTTAACACCATCAAAATGATAAAATTACAATGTTGTGTTGATTTTTCTTAGATGTCCTGGAAATATTAATCATATTTGAAATCCAAGATGATTTTAGTCGTGTGGCTCTTTATTTTAAGCTCAGCTACTCCTGATGTGACGCACATTGTAAGAAAAACAGAGTTGCCATATCAAACAGGACTTGCTTGTTTCTTTCTGCAGTTATGAAAACTAGTGCTCCAGTAGGAGTTCTGAGTATAAACTATCATTGCTGTTGTTTTTTGGTTAAATGTAGAAAATGAAGAATATGGAAATTACTCAGAGCTAGTTGAAACATTAATTATCTACATGTATTCCTGTAACACATTCACCAATGCTAGTAGCTTAGGTCTGAATACAGCCACAATAGTAAAACCTTGAGTCTAAGGATGTACTTCTCATATAATCTAACAAGAGATTAATTCAGGCAGTTTGCATCCAGCCCTTGCAGACTGTATATGAGGTTGTGCTCCGCTAAACAGATTTACTGTCAGTTTAGGTTTCCATGAGTGCATTTCTCTACTCATACATCAGTAATGGTCCCTGATCTAAACCAAGTAAATGTCAATGTGTTTAAGATAATATTTTTAATCATCACATACTATCAGCGATTCCTGTTGTTACTTGCTTGTCATACTTCATTTTGATTTAGGGTTGAGAGTTTGCTCTTCAGTGGAGTATGAATATCCACAACACCGAGGAGACTCAGACTCGCAAAATTACTCAGACCTGTTAGGTGATTTTTTCTCCCTGCCTACGTCCTATTTCTACTGGCATGATATACTCCTTTTCTTCCTGTAACTGAAATTAATTCTCCATTATATCCAAGTGTATCCTTGCATTTGTTCTCCTTGTTCCTCTCTGAACTTCTCCCAACATCTGTATTTTTATTGGTGTTGAAAGAGAATACGTAAGTGGGCAATACTTCAAAGAAGCTAAAGTCTCAGTTGATGGATCCTACACTTAGGACTGCTTGTTTAGTTAGAGGAGGGTTTGAGGTTGTGTTGTTTGTGTTTGTTGGAGCTATGAAAACAGGTATTAAAGGAGTAGCTTTAGTGTGAAGGTCAGCCCGGGCTCTGCCATTCTTTCTCTGTGTTAACACAGCTACAGCTATAATTGTTCAGTTATGGTTTTTGCCATAAATCATAATACTGCCATGTGCCACGATGGAGAGACAGGACACAGCTTGATGCAAGCCAAAGTCAATTTATTGTATAAAATCATTCCTTTAAATATGCTCAGAAGATGGCCTGCTTTAAACAGATTGGTCCTTTCGTACATACACTGCTCGCAGGGCTGCATCTGTTTGGTCAGGGGTCTACTGTCATGCCAGCAACCCTATCTTATCATGAGAACACAAATCTTAAGACCTCCACAGACAGCAGGCATACCTTATCTTTCAGGACAGGATACTCAAGGCCTTTTCTGGTGCCTGTCTCATTCAGGGGGCCTGGAACTTTGTTTATCACAATGGTACCACCTTTGTTTAGTTTCCCCATTGTTTATGGCCTACAAGTTCTAGCACGTCCCACATCTATTAACCTAGCAATGCTTGAGGCTTTGTCTTTCAAGCCCTATGCCACAGCCATGAATAATGACAAATTTGGAGTGAATACACTGAAATAAGTGCAGTTGTTATAATTTTACACAATTGCTGAAGGTGAAGTTAGAATACTTATTGTATTAGTTAGTTAAGTCAGGCTGGACATAAGAAAGAATGTGGAAAGGGAGAACTACTGATTTTCTTCATGTAACATATGTCAAATGGTATCTTTCTTATTATTTACACTGGTGCTACTGGTGGAGCTTACATTATATCTTCACTGTAGCAAACATGCTTAAATTTCTGTATCTTTTCTTTAAAATTAGCCTTATCACCACTTCAAATTGTGTGTCACATTTTTATGGCATGGATTGTAATGGGTTGGGAGTAGTAAAGGATTTTAATTGATAACTGTTCAGCATGGATCCAGTAAATTTAAAGGTCTGCTGCACTGAATGCATATTCTTTAGTTCTGTATATATTAAAGAGTTAGACTGAATAAATGTGGATAAAGCAGTTTTTAATAAGAAGTTCAGAACAGCAGATATCATTATTCACTTTCATATACCGAAGTATAGGAAAGAGTTAAAACCAGCAGTGATCACAAGGATAAACTTCACTGTCTAGGTGTGACAATAACTTGAGTACACAATGTGTATTTAAGCATAGTAAAGTGCATACTATTGATTAATTTGGAAATGGCTGTAATTACAGAAATAAAGTTGTACTTAAATAAAATTAGTAAAGTTCTAATTTGGAAGAAGTAGAGACCATATCTGGTCTTTAATTCTCGCTATTATTGTATATATGTTGCAGCACTGCTGCCAGGATTGATAAATTTCAGACATTTTTATCACGGTTCCTCAGTCTTCTCCAAGAAAATACAGTATAATAATTGCCACTCAGTCCAGAACTGCAATTTTTTCTCTATAGTTGCAAAATAAAACCCTAAGATTCTTACTCTGAATTTTGCTGGTTTTCCAGAATAAGTACAATTTACGCTGTTGGAAAAAAAACCCAGGCAGGTACCACTTCTCTCAAGAAAAGTAGAGCCAAGCTTTCCACTATCAAAGTAAAACCATAAAAATCAGAACTCTTTCCTGTCTCCACATATTTTATAGAATAAATGGAAATAGAACCTGCATAGCAAGAGTATGACACTCAAGTTATTTATTATCCTGTTAGAGAGAGAGCAGATGTTTGCATGACCTTACGGAAAGATGAAACTTAGTTACTTCAGAATTCTTTTTGTCTGTGAAAGAGAACATGCAGAGAAGTTTCCTCTTTGCCTACATACTCTGAGATAAAACTCAGCTCTCAACCAAGTTAGAAACTTGTCTATCTCAACAGTTGGGATTTTTTTTTTTAATTAAATAGTATTTTCTTGAGCACCATCTGCTTTCTCATTACTGTGGGAAAAGGCTCCACTCACTGAAGATGGAGCAAATGTCTCATCAGGACCAAGCTGAGTTGAAGATGCATACAGCTTACAACAGCCAAGTTCTTTGTACTTAAAAGGCAACAGCCATTTGAAAGCATCTGTTTTTTGAAGACAGATGTATCTCTGGCTCAGATAATGTAGCTGGCAAAGAGGACGTAAGAAAATAAATATCAAATTACGTACTTTTGGATTTTCACTCAGATAGCACTTTGATGGATGCTATAGAAATATCTTTGTGTTTTATCTGAAGAAAGTTGAGATAATGTATTTCATCTTCACAAATTTGCATGATCAAAATTCTGTGGAACTGTATAATTCTTCTAGGTACATGGCCACACAGTTATTTTCTATGTAGATAGTAATACAGCACTCAGTTAAATGATTTTAATAGAATTTCCTTCTCCATTTTGTATCAAAATGAAATGATCACAGAACACTTCAATATTTTGTTTCACGGTGTTATGCTTTAACCCGGCTGGCAGCTAAAACAACCACACAGCCGTCTGCTCACTCCCCCCATTCCCAATGGGATGGGGAAGACAACTGAAAAAAAGTAAAACTTGTGGGTTGAGATAAAACCAGTCTAATAGGACACAAAATGAAGAAGGTGTAATAAATAAATAATAAAAATAATTATCATAATAAAAATGAGTGATGCATAACACAATTGCTCACCACCTGCTGACCAATGCCCAGCAAGTTCCCAAGCCATGGCCATCCCAGGCCAAGTTGCTCTAGCTTACATACTGAGCATGACGTCGCATGGTATGGAATATCCCTTGAGCCAGTTGTCCTGGCTGTCCTGGCTGTGCCCCCTCCCAGCTTCATGTGCCCCTCCTGCAGAAGGCTCATGCCTCCTCACTGGCAGGGCCTGGGAAGCTGAAAAGCCCTTGACTTAATTGTAAACACTACTTAGCAACAACTAACATGGGTGTGTTGTCAGCATTATTTTCAGCTTAAATCCAAACCACCACACAATTCCAGCTGCTAGGAAGGAAATTATCTCTATCCCAGCCAAAATCAGGACATACAGACATAGGTAAAGGATAAGGTTTAGAACTTTTTGTTGTTTTCATTCCAGTCACTCTATTCAAAGATGCTTCTCATTCCTTGTATCTTGTAGATGGTCTTAAATAATCTTATGATCCTAAACCTTTAATAGCATAATTAATTTAACTGATATTCTCTAAAACTGAAGTTTTAATCATGGAAATTTCTGAGGGCAGATTTAACTGAAGATTCCAGCTGTTATTACTGACAGTATCACAGTACAGACAAGTCCTCCACTACTAAAGCAAAGCAACACAAACAATTAACAAGAGACTATTTCAAAGATGGATCAGCCTACTATGCAGGCTTGGTGCGGGTTTTACAGCTTTGGCATGTAAAAAATGTATTAGTACCCTCACTCTGTGGCAGCAATTATGGAAGATAATGAAAGGATATAAGGGGAAGCAGGAACTCAGACATGCATATTTGTACTTATATTTAATATGCTCTATTTTACTGTAGTGGTTTCAGATTTCTCTTCTGTGATTGTCTGCTCCATTTGTCCTCCACAGTTTGGTGTTAATTATCCAAAGCTTGTGCTCCTGAATCGTAGCTAGTACATAGGTTTATATAGCCAAAGTAGTTGTTCACATATTTAAGAACTGTAAATTTAATTTTAAAAACCTTGAGATGATGGCTGAGACAACTGATGTGTTGGTGCATCTGTTTTATCCTTACATGTTTGAGAGTAGAGTACCAAATTGCAATAGCAGGGTAGGTGGGGCAAAAATATCTCATATTCACCAAGATTCACCAAGTCTGTGTTCATCAAAACCATTTTTCCATCTTTTTTGCCTGTTTTATTTTTGGTATGTGATGCTGTTATTTGGTATAAATCATACTTTCACTGGAATTGCCATGGCTTTTAAATGCTGAAGATGCGGTTGTTTTTACTGTAATTAATTAATGATCAATGGTAAGCTGTATAAGAATGAACGAGTGATTGACAGTCTAACTTAGTAAGACAAAAGCAACTCATACATTTGACTAAGGAATGTTTTTCCTCAGGTATTTCTAAAATGGTTAATGTAACATGTTGAGCCTAGAGACATCCTAAACCCTAGAGTGAGGAGTACAAATGCAGTATTATATTAAAAGCAACATTCATGTTTTGTTTTAGCCGATGTTGTAAGTCTTTGTCTTTTTTACTAAGTTCTTACAAATGTGTTAAAATGGATGATTTGATTTTCCAGCCCTCTCATGAGATCCTGTCACTGAATGATGTCAAGTCCTGCGGTCAAGTCATAGTAAAGATAAAGGGCAACTTACTCATAAGAAGAGAGAGAGGGAGTTCTGCATCAGAGATTGATAAGGAATAGTGTTGAAAGTGGTGAGGTCCTGGCACAGGTTGCTCAGGGAAATGATGGCTGCCCCCTTCCTGGAAGTGTTCAGGGACAGGTTGGATGGGGCCTTGAGCAGCCTGGTCTAGTGAGAGGTTTTCCTGCCCATGGCAGGCTGGTTGGAACTTGATGATCTTTAAAGTCCCTTCCATCCCTAACCATTCTATGATTCTATGACTCTATGAGATAACAAAAGGTCATTGTGAATGAAATCTGTCACCTGGCCATTATTACTATGTAGCTAACACCATGCTAATCCTTTTATAGTATTATGAACTTAATGTAATCCTAGTTACTAGTTGAATATATCCTTTAAATCTCCTAGCAGCTTACTGCTCTGATAAACAAATTCACAATTCATCTTTATTTAAACAACCCAGTAGTAATAAGAACTTTTATTAGTATTTATCACAAATAAATATTATGTTTATCATTAGATAACCTTAAAATCATTGCAAATCATATAGATACCTCACAGCAACCTATTTATGTTATTACAAATCCATTTGGCTTGTAGGTCTTTCCTGCGGTTCTAAATACAGATCCGGTGTATATTTTATTAGGATCTTTGGAGAGGAATTAATGAATGAGAATGAGACCTTACTGTAATACCCACTGTTTGCAGTGGTATGTTATGAGCTTTTAAGAACAGAAAAGAAGATGTAACATCTGCTGTATCCCTGAGTACAAATTCTAGTTCAGTTAAAGTATTTCCAGCAGTTTGAATTTGGTGGGAATAGGTATCTTATTTGATGGAGTTTTGATTTTACCATGCATTGGGGCAGACAGAAAACTCAATAAGCCATTATTAGTTACTGTTGTTCCTCTCCTGCCTAGGGAGTGGTGAAAGAACTGCCTAGTCCAGGGAGAGTCTTCTACCTTTCCAGATCTCTGCTTTCTTTGGGAAAGGCAGTCACTGGTCCCTCATTCCAAGTCTACCACCAGTGTCAGGATTGGATTGTTCTTCCCACCAGGTCATTCAGCCCAATATTCTAGCTAGGCTCTTCCCCTTTCCATTTTGCTGTCATTCCTGAAGCAGAAGCTTAGAAGTACAAACATACCTGGTGTGGAAGGAAAGAGAATGGGAAGCTGAATCACTGTGGTTTTGTGAATACTGGGATGGAGTAGACTAGGTACTGGGTGGGAAATGAGAAGTCCCCCCAAAGCTTCCCACCCCGCCACACCCCCCATTATAATTGCTGTTCCCAGCATAAGCAGCTTGATCTCACTTTAGCCCTGCTGTTCTGGAGTTCTGTCTCCACTTCCCAGGTCCCTTTCTTGCCTTTCTACATCTTTTAACCACCTCATTTAGCCCTATGTCCTCAGCGTCCCTTTTGAGGCCACTGTCAACCCACATTTCTCAAGATCTGTACGCACTACTTCCAGCTGTCTTTCTTATCCTTCCTTTACTCCTATTGGGTATCCTTGCTTATCTTGCATTGATTTTTGGCTGCACAGGGCAGTCGAAGAGATCAACTTTGAGGCATTTCTGGATCTGGCTGTCTAACTGCAGTCTCAAAAAAAAAAGCTCTTTAAAGCACTGATCTAATTTTCCCTTGTGACCCCCCCAGATTCGTACTTCTATGCTGTTGTTTTGTTGGCAGCTTGTATCCATGGGGTCATATGGTCAATTATCTGATTAAGCTGAAAATTAACCTTAAACAACAACAAAGACATTTTCTGGGCTGCATCAGCCTTCTGGTCAGCTTTTCAGATGCAGGCGTGCAAACACCTACCCTGGTTGCTGCTGGAAATTCACAACAAAGAAGGAAGAGTGTTTTAAGCTCAGAGACTATAATAATTATTATAAGAATATGAATTTTATTTCATTTTAGGCCCAACAGCTCATTTTAGCCTTGATGTTACACTGTGAAAAATTATGCATAATGAAATGAAGAACCTGTAACTCCCACAGGGCTTATAGCACCAATATTTGGTAAATAAATTAAGTCTTACCGTCATCTCTAAAAGAACACACACAGGAGTATAACATCTTCAACATACAGGAGTGTAACTATTTTTATTAAATTATCTTTCATCGAGGAAGCTTGTAAACAAAGCAGTTATACCACTAAAAAGATAATTTTCCTAAATTGCTAGAGAAAATTTTAAAGTTCCTGAAAGTCATCTATTTTTGCTGCCCATTAAGAAATACAACCAGTTGTAGAAAGAATCTGCTTTGTAGACTATCTTATCTAGAATCCAGGAGACTGCTGAAACCAAGTTTACAGAAATACATTAGGTGATTCCAGAGTAAATACATTTGCATTGCAACTTAATCCATGGAGGATCAACAGAAAAGCTTGTGAGATTAATGTGTTAATGATGTACATACCAGAATACTCTTAGGTGTGTCATATCTTGAGAAATAGAACTACATGTCAACATGAAAGACTACTTTAAAAATAATGATCTATGTAATACATAATTGGTGTCATAGTGCTGCTGGCAATTGATAATGATGCAGGAAAACGGTTTTCTGACAAACTTGGCTACATTTTCACATTGAATATGATATCCTTTCATATTTAGCAAAAAGTAATTGTATATAGCTAAATGCGATTATGGAACTCTAATCTAAGCAATCATATTGTCTGTGTAATCATATTGTTTATACAGGTAATGAGAGCTAGGCTGAAAACTAAGGTAGGAAACACTTGTTTTGCTGATGAAACACATTGTGTGTGGCTGAAATTTGTATTGAGATTCTTTATTTAACTGTTTTATTAATGTTGAAATTTCTTTATGTTCTTGGAATTAAAAGGGTGCAGTGTATAGGATGAAAGTACATCTATACTTTGAGTCTGTCACCGCAATGCAGATTTCAGTGGGAAAATGCTTTCTCTAGTTTGAAATTTTGCCCGCAAATTCACTTTTAGCTTTTATTTCTGATCTTATACTTAACCTTTGAAGCTATACAACCCATTCCTGATACCTATGCTCTTATTCTCTGAAACCACAAGTTTTTCTAAAATTACATTTAAGTCTTTGAAGAAGAATAATGGGTCCCTCTGTTTGTAAAGAGCACAGATTCTCCCTGTGCTTGAAATGCTTTTTCCAAAATGGATGTCAAGCTCTTTCTTCCAGCCTTTCCTATTGCATCACCTCTTCTGTTTTTTTTACCTTCAGTTGCCATTTATCTTGCACATTTTGCCTTCAAATACCTTGCTTAGACAGCCGTATCCAGTGTTAGTTGGATGTTACTCACAGTAAAAAGTATTTATGCTTGTATTTTTGTGTGCAATACAGTGGGATGTTAGTATAATTTTGTTGGAGTGTGGAAGGGAAATGCAGAAACCTCTGCCATTTGCCTCAACGGTGGAGTGAAGGGCAGGCTCCCTACTTCGCACAGGAACCATGGCAACTGCATTAGCCCACCCATTTCGATTCTGTAATGGGTAAGCGAAGGTTTTATGACACTGGAAACGGGTGATGTAAAACTCAAGATAACAACTAAAATGTTCAAGAAAGATTTCAAAGTGACACTGGTATAATGTAATGCATTTTACAGGTTTAAAAAATTATTTGTTACAAAAAAGTTTGGAAATATGTACACATTGATAGGTTAGAAGAAACTGTAATTGTGTTTAGATAATACATGTCCAGAAATACTCTGTGAGCTGAATTGATTGTGTATAAGCTATTTAAGTATCTCTGATAATGAAATTTTGAATACATTAAACACATGAGGATGATCCCTGTTATCCTCATATCCAATCCAGTCCATGCAGACATTATCAGACTTTTAATCAGATCCATTAGTTTTAAATTGAAATATGAATCAGCAGTTTTTATCAGTATGTCAAACTTTATTATCAAGACTGATAATTAGATCTTGCCAAGATCCATCATGCCACCTATTAATACTCTTATGAGGTCATCTCTCATATTCCTAAATTTGTCTCATGAATTTTTGTTTTCTCCTATATACACATGAACTACAGTTCATATGTTTTGCCTGTACCTACAAAATTGTGTACAGTAGCAATATACTTACAAATCTGTATGGTTCGTCTGTGACACTGTGCACTCTGTAGAACTAGATACAAGTACTACAGAGCTCATTCACAGAAGCACTCGCATATTTGAAGTTTACATAACATTTATTTCTTGGCTGAGGAAGTATGGCACTAAAGCTACTTTCCTTTAATAGGATTTTAGATGGCTGAGGTGTGCTGAGAGTTTTGTCTTCCCCCTTTGTTCCTGTGGTTTGTATTTTCTTAGGCACACTGCTTTCTTTCCAGTAATTTCATCTCCTTGCTATGTGGTAAATATTTAACAAAGTATGAAATTAATGTTACAAGTTGGGAGAACAACAAAAATGGATCGTGTCCAACTCTTATGTGTCTAATGTGCTACTATATTCTATTCTAAATTAAACCTTTTTTGCAATTCCTTGCTAAGCAGTAAAATTATGTATCATTTCTGGGCCATTGGCTCAACATACAGTTGACAATTGTCAAGACCAAAAAAAAGATATACTTTGATTTTCAATAATGCTCCTACTTTCAGTAAGGTTACATGCTCTGATGATAACAGTACAGGAAAGTAGATGTTCTCATAGAGTCTGACACCTTCTCTTAGCTAGGTCTATTGGGCTTTGCTTTTTGCAGTGCTGTATACAAACCAACATCACAGTAAACATGTTAGTTGGAAGTATAAACCGGCTGCTGATTTTTCTCCACAGTCAATTTGGACACTGTAGTAAGTCATAGAAGTACGAAGTCAAAATGCAAAAAAATTACCTCATTAGTTCTGGGCAAATATTTCTCAGTGAATAATATTTTGTTTATTTTCACGAATTTTCTCAATTAGATTGTTCTTACAAATACACATTTGTAAAGTTATTTATCCTTTTTTTGGAAATTTGTTTTACTCATATTTTTGAATTTGAAATGCCTCATATATTGATTACAGGACTTTTTAGGATTTGGGTTTGTCAAAGGGAGTTTTGGTGGAAGATAAGTTGTCCATTGCTTAAACATAATAGTTCTCACCAGATTTTTAATGGTGCAGCTGGGAGCACTGAATGTTGGTGCAGCTACACCACAAAAAAGGGAAAAGAATACACATGAACATGTGACATCTACTTTTATAAAAAACATTTTCCATTTCTAAATCATCATTTTTCTAGCATGAGAATGAGAGCTGTAACTCTTTGAAAACTTATAGGGCAGACATACTGTTTCAGGGAAAAAAGTTGTTATTTTTATGATCTGCCTCACCTTATACTTTTAGAGAGGAAATGCTATAAAATTTCTGGTGGTAATATATAAAGCTAAACTTTCTCAATAGAATTTATGATTGAGATAATCTTTCTACATGGATATCCCCATCCATCCATCCATCCATCCATCCATCCATCCATCCATCTATCCATCCATCCATCGTCTATTATTTTTGTTCTTTCATTCTGTATCTCACAAGTAGGACTACATATCTTCTGGTAAGTTACCACTTCACTGATGAAAATGTTGCCTTTCTTTCCTAGACCTCCTAATAAAATTCCAGAGCTCTACTCTGTCCTAATGTGTAGACAATGGTTTTTTTTAAATTTTCAGGAATATTGTGTTCTTAAAAAAATGCAGCTCTTCTAAAGATTTTTTTTTTTTAATCACCTCTTTTATTCCACAGTACACAAAAGATTTTTTTCAAGAGAATTGCAGGGCACAAATTAGAAATGAACATTGAATTCCTGATTCAGCAGTTCTTCAGAGAATTAATGCAGTAGTTGTATCCATGAGTCTTTTTTTGTGGATCTGGTCTTGTGCTAAGAATTTTCACAATAATTCCTGCAGTGAAGACCTTCACATTTCAAAGCCTTGCTGATTTTTTTTTTTTCTTTATTTCTTTGATTGACACTTGTAGTTTTATGCTCTTTAACACCAACATTGTCCTGCTGGGTCCATACATATTCGCACGGTAAACAAGCTAAATGAATTTCCTTATATGAAGTTTCACTAGAGCAATGGTTGTTGCCCTGTCAAAACCCCATGTTTATCTATGAATTTTCTGAACTTCAATAACATGAATAGACTTGATGATGGTATTTTGTATTTGTTATGAGTTCTAAAGATTGAGTGAGAGAAATCAATTTAGCAAGATATTTCAAATGTTTAATCTATATTTATTCTTCCTGAACATTCCTTCTATAGAGCTTTTTTAAACATAGTTCTGAGTTTTCTGTGAAGTATTGAAATAGACATGCAGGAAGATGCTGGGTACCTAATGTTTTCCTAACCACCCTTTAGAGATGGAAATATTTAGATTTCAATTAGTTTTGTGACCACAAAGAAGGGGAGCTATCTTTTGTACATTTATCTGTCATATGGCCATCAAACCCAAACTTTCCTCTTGAGTAACTTCCACAGAACAACTTTTGCTTTATAAATAACTAAGATTCAGTGTGCGTCAGCAGGGAAGTGATGACAGAAGTCTCATTTTCAGCAAATATAGCCTTCACTTGGCAGCATGCTGAAAGGAGGTGAAGGAAGTTGCTTTTTCATCTTCATAAATGTCTGTCTATTCCTTCAAAACCAAAACCAATAGCAAATTAATACAGGCATGTGTGAATGGCTAAAGAGTTTGATTAAACTGGGAAATAGATTTATTCTCGCCCAAAACAGCTTCTTCCTAATTTATTTAAAAAGGAGGTTAATAGACACAGAAAGCCTATTAAAAGTGTATTAGAGACTGATACTTGTCATGCTTTACTGCCAACTGGCAGCAGAGCACCACACATCCACCAGCAGGATGGGGGAGAGAATCAGAAGTGTGACAGTGAGAAAACTGGTGGGTTGAGATTAAGACAGTTTAATAAGTAAAGGAAAAGCCAGACAAGGAATTCATTCCCCAGTTCTCATGGACAGGCAGGTGTTCAGCCATCCCCAGGAGAGCGGTTACTTGGGAAGTAACTCCTTTGCTCCCTGCTACCCTCTGGCCTAGCCTTCTTCTTCCCTATCCCCTTATAACCCGAGCATGATGACACGTGGTATGGAATATCCCTTGGGTCAGTTGAGGTCAGCTGTCCTGGCTGTGTTCCCTCCCAACTGCACCCCCAGCCATCCCAACAGCGGGGTGGTGTGAGACACCCACAGAAAAGGCCTTGGCTCTGTAAGCACTGCTCAGGAACAACAAAACCCACCTCACTATACAAAAACATCTCTACATTTGCAACACTGTTTCCAACAAAAACCCAAAACTTAGCCCCATGTTAACCTCTGTGAAGAAAACCAACTCTATCTCAGCTGACACCAGGGCAATACTGTATGCAAATGTCTGTTCATTGTTACGCAGACCACCCTACTGAAATAGCAATCAATATTTTTCTTCAGAGGCGTCTGTTATCTGAAAGTTTTATGATAGCTGGAGTTGTATATTGGCAAGATAGCCATATATGATTTGCAGGTATCTACAGCGGTTTTGCCCAAAGAAGGGATTGTGTAACAGGAACTAGGTTGGGTTTTCTTCTTCACTACTTATCTGTGAGGCAGCTCACATGCTGTGAAGCTAAGAAGGAATAGCAAAACTGTCATTTGGAAGGGAAGCATTTTTTAAACATGAAAGTGCTTCTGGGAATGATAACTGTAAATCTGGCCTTAAATTGGTAAGGCACTATGGAGTAACTGCATTCATAACTTACGGTTATGGTGAAGTATTTGCTGAGTTGGGGCTTCAGCAGGTGGCACTGTTCATTCAAGGTAGTTTGGTTGGAACCCGCACAATTGTGAACCTTGTTCTCATTCAGCCCACCCACATACTTTAGTTCAATCCATGTTCTCAGCTGGTGAAGCTGGAAGAGCAGCACGGACTACGGCTGTGACACAAGGCAAACTGGTTCAGGGTATTTATGTTGGTATTTATGTTTGGAAACTGGCTAAGAAAAGTGCTGAATCTTGTCCTCCCCTCATATTGAAATAGCTTTCTCTGTTAATGATAAGGAAAACAAAATCATTTTAAAAGGAGAGAGAAATTGCCCTTAATAATGTACAGAGTATTTAAGTGTATGTCAATAGGAGAATTATTCTAGTCACCATGGATTTTTACATTCAAAATACCATTAACCCCAAGTAGTTGGGGTTTATTCTCCTGGAAATACTCTTACAGCCCCTACATTTCTTTTCAAAGGAACATATTCTTTACAAATATGTGTTTGTAATTGATATTTTTATACATGTACTATATGCAAATGTCTTTATATATCATTTTATATGTATAGATGTATACTGTAATTTTGAAGAGTTGGTGTTTATGTGCAACCTGCTCTCACTTGTAAAAAATAAATGAAATTCTAAAAGTTTACCTAGACATAACAAAGAAGTGTGAAATTATAATTAAAACAGTAGCATTTCCTTCATTAAAATTGTTTTATTTTTTATATTTTTAAATAAATATAAAATACTGAGTTTGGTGTGCACTGTCATGCTTCCTGTGCTTGTGCATCTTTTTATAATAATAACAATCATCATCATCATCATCTCTGCATATACTTAGTAACTTGTCTGAAGAAGCAGCTTAGAATATATTTCTCTGTTTGAGCTAACACACCATGGATCGAAATAGAGGCATTTAGTATATTGACCTAATATTGAAATTTTGCAAGAGTGCTTTCCAAGTCAGTAATTGCAATCTCTTTGTGAAGTATATGGCACTGTATTGATTCAGGGCCCATACTTGTGTCTGGTCGGGCATCTGAGCCTGCTGGTGATAACATTGACATCTGCAGCAGGTAAAAAGCCTTAGAGAATGTGTCATTTCCTTCTGACTTCTCCCTTGATCACTGGCTCAGTTATGGGTATTTCTGTACTGTCTTCGGCCACCAAGGGATGATCCAGTTGCAAACTGTATTTGGAGAAAGCAGGTGTACTTATTCAGCCTGTTAGACTGAAGTGATACTAAATACACTATGGAGAATGTCTGGAATCATATTTACTACTTGAAATGCAATATTATAGTATAAAAAGTAAAATAGGCAAATCAAATTCTAAGGAATTTATGCATATCCAGCTTAGATTCACAATTAATTATATGTTGAAATATGCATATTTGTTTCTGTGTCTAAAAAGCTTTTCATCATTCTTGTTACTTCCTTAGCACAGTTAGATTAATGTTATCATTCTCACACAAATTCTTGTTTTAATTGTATACGGTATGTAGCACTATGATAGGGTGTCCAACAACTCTCTGGCAACAGACTCTGCCTGCTGATAGAAAGGTAAAATATTTCTATGTATGCTGTTTTGTATTGCAGCAATGAAATAATTTTAAAGAAATTAACTTTTTGGATCTCTGCCAGTGAATACTAGAGCAAAGATGTTTATGAGTATAAAATCTAGAATATTCTGATGTAGGATCTTACAGAAGTTGAAGGAAAAAATTAAAAATTGAAGAATTACTGCAGAAGCTTTAAGAAGGACGCACTAGCACTCTTGTTTTTCAGTTCATTATTGTGTATATCATGGTCAGGTTTCAGTTCAATAGGTCTTCTATGTAGTTGATAAGAAGTCTTTCAATGTGTTTGAAAAATTTCTCAGAACAGTTTGGAATGTACTCTGACCTGTATTGATCTGTGCAAGTCCTATTGTGTTGCTCTTTTAGTTTTCCTACATTTCACTTGCTATAGTCAAATCAATAATGAAATAAATTAATAATATAGTATATATCTGGGAGAGTAGAATGGTACAGCAGCTGAAATTCGAAATCCTGTCCCTAATATTAAAATCTACCCAAATGACAGAAGCTTATAAATACATCTGTGTGTTTATAGCGTCTGTTGAAACATGTCTTAAAAGGAGGTTTGGGATACTTTTCACCACAGTTGGATTTTCAGTCCCAAAGTTGTCTTATCAGAAGTCAGTAGCAACCTTTATTCATAAAATGTATTCTATTTATAAATTTATTTTCAGTATTTTGTATCAAGCTTATGTGGCTCACTGAACAGGGCTTCATACTAAACTGCATACAGGAAGAAATTGTGCTGTTCAGAGTCAAGGAGTCGTTTACAGCCGGCTACAGTGAATAGCACCAAGTCTTCCACACACCTCCAGAGCAAAGATTATCCACAGTTAGGTGCAGAGAGTGCCAGAACTGCCTCTAGATACCGAAGGGAGAAATAAGTTTTGAGGAGACTACATGAATCTGGCTGCCTCAGGTCTGAACGAAACAAAAAGGAGTCTATGAAACAGTTGGCTACTTGAGCTAATCTCTTCCAAGAAATGTAACCAGAAATGGGAAACATACTGGAAAATAGAGTCTTTGGGAGTGTATATCAGGAATTTATCAGGTTGTCCAAATACAAGAGATAGCTGATCCTAAAATAAGTGTTGTAAGGTGTGATCTTCTTTCATCACTGTATGTAAACATTTGCTGTTATCCATTTTGTACCTGGTAAACAAACACCTGAATTTGCATTTTGCTTTCATTTGGCTTGTGTTAAAAACAATGTCAAGATAAATGGGCATTCATTTCCAAAGATCAGAGATTAGGAGCATAACTGAGAAGTGCTTGGGAAACATCTGAATCTAAGATACAGAGGAAACGCTTAGACTTCACGGAGTACAAAACTTCCCCTAATACATGGGGAATTTCTGCATCTTCCTGCCATTCTTTTCATGGCAGCAGGGCTGTCCTGGGAGCTGTGATCACCATGGGCTTTCTGATGACAGATTGTCATTAAAATCTCCATGACAGCAGTGCTCCGTGATAGGGAAAGGCATTGCAGGAAAATTCCCCCCAGTCTGACATAGAAGGTGCCCTTCTGCTGGACTGCAAGTCTCTTCTTCCCAAGCTCTCTTTCTTAAAAACGATGCACTTTTCATCTCATTAAATATGCTTCTTTAATTATAAACACTGTTATTTCATGCTACTCTTACTGCATCTATCAGTCATACATTTTACTGTAACTAATCAGAGATATCTTATATATGTCTTACAGCTCTCTCTAGTTAGGCATCATGCCACCAAAAAATGCTGTTTTCTTATAATTCTTATTATCCTCAGAATATAAAATGTAACTCTTGAGTATCTGTTCGGACTACAGATAGAATCATAAAAGTGAGAAGAAAAATGAAATAGGTAAAATAACCCATGTAGGCTTGTTTATCCATCTTTCTTTCCTGTTCTTTTTCTCTTGATTTCATGCCAGTTGTAAGAGACAGGCAAACATCAGGTTTATATGTAGGGATAACAAAAGAGACAGATTAAATTTTAAAATTGGAAGTTAAGAAATTTGAAGCTTTGAATCTTATTCCTGGTTTTCCCTTGGTCAGAAGCATACCAAGGCCAACTCAGAGTTTCCCTGTGTCACAATTTACTGCAGACTAACATTACAGCTAGAATGTCTGCCTAACTCTTAGAAATGCTGTGAAGCCAAAAAGGACTTACACATTTCTTTGCTATGTAGATTAAGGTATGTAGATTAAAAGTATAGCAGTGTCTTTTCAGTTTCATTTTTTTGTTGAGAAGTGATAAATTAATTTGCTTTACTATGAAATCCATTCTGGGTAATTTTAGCTGAAGAAGAATGTAATAGCATACATGTGCAATGTTTAGGTACAGTTTTATTATCCCGTCACTCAGAGAATGTAAATCAGGATCACGACCTTAGAACTCATTAACTGCTATAAATAAACATGTTACCACCACACACTTTTCTTTAGAGGATGCAACTACTTCAACCTGCTTAAGGACAGAGACCTAAGGGCAGAAAACACGTTCCTTTCCTCCTAATATAACTTCCTTACAATCCTTTACTATCCAATCTCAATGACTAATTTTTGAAATTATTATTTTTGAAACTTTTGTGAAAATGAACAGTTTATCTCTCACCTCTTAAATTTGCTTTTTTTTCAGCTTTTTATATTGTGATTTCTTCCTGTATTTTATAAAGCTACACACATTACCTGAAAAAAACTACTTCGGTTAACTTCAGATAAAATGAATCACAACACTGTCTTCTTTACTGATATATAATCAGTGTATTTAAAATAGCATTGCTACATCCAAATAATTAGAAAAACTGAACAGGGAGTGCACCCAAACTTTTAGAATACAGTTCCCAGTCTACTGTTTTCCCTTTTTTTAAGTGTTCAGAAGAGTAATATTCCTTCAGCCTTGTGAGGTTCACCCATTAGCTGCCCTCATCTTAAGGTGTGGAAAAAAGCAAAATATTTTCCTCCAAGCCATCAGTGTCCTTGCCATTGTTTGATATTCCTCTTCTAAATCATGTTCTTTGGAAGGACTTTTGGAGCAAATAGGTTTTCTATCCTCTCTAAGAAATCCACTAAACCTACTATAGTGGTAAGACTTTATGAGATTTCTCTTGAGTCTTGATGGTTCTTCAGCTTTGAAGTCTGACGTATGCAATTGATTGTCTATTCACTACCCTTTCACCTATATCTGGAATAGAGCTGAGGTAAGGATAATTGAGAAACTTTGAGGAGAGAATTTTGTCTCAACCACCCTCCATAGTCTTCTGTTGCCCTTATAATCTTCTACCACATTGCCTCCTCCCTCAGTCAAGGATTTTCTGCACAGTGCTAAACATGTGTCTTTATTGGATTGACTTTATGCTAATACTGTTTTGCAAACCAGCTTGTCTTGTAGTCTTAGAAGTAAGTATTTGGAAGTCGTTTTAACCCTCAGTCCTCTGCACAAGGAAGTGTTACTTATTTCTTGTGTCTCGTTCATGTTTTTTGAGAAGTGCTCTGAAAATGTATTCCATGTCCAATCCTGTAAACTCATTCCTCTATCTAGATAGTGTAAAAGTCATAGCCACTAAAAAAATTGAAAATAGGAATAGAGACAATGGTGCATTTTGCATGCAGTCAACAACAAATCTTTTGTGCAATTATTTGTGTTACATCAAGGCACTGCAGGATCACTATGAATTTAAAATATGTAGTATTTAAAGAAACATCCCAATTAAAGCTGGAGAGAGAAACTGTTTTGTTGCAAAACCTATTTATGTAGTAAATGTGTATTTTAAAATATCTTTTTATGAATAAATTTTATTGCTAACTTTAGTAGCTACCATTCCAATAGCATAGCAATTAAATATTACTGAAGATTGACCCCCATATTGCTCACATTAAAATGACATCATATCCCTATATTTTACTGCTGTTCCTCTCTCTTTTATCTATCAAGGAGAAAGATAATTGCTTAAGCCTTGGTAAATCAGTACTAAATACTGGCATCTGACAACAGTGTTTCCACAACAAGAACTAGATACAAAGGATATAAACAGCTGTTTACTCAATGCATAATATTTATCTAAAAAAAAGTTTTATTTTTTATTTTTGTGTAATCAATAAAACTTCCTCCAATTAATCAAAAAGAAAGGATAGCATTTTAAATAGATGTTATACTGCGTATGTAACAGTAGTCTCCTCATATTGAAAGCATCTTTTGCTGTTTCTGTTACAGAATTTATATAACACTTGTATTGTCAATATATTTGAACACTTCATCTTGGTGCCCTTCAGTGTCCTCAGAGTGCAGGTTATAACATACATCACAGTGAACAACAATTAAGAGCGTGTGAAACACATACTCTTAAGGTCAGCGGTTTCGTGTTAGTCCCTTTTAGAGTATAAAACGGAAGCTGAAGAATAAAC
This sequence comes from Porphyrio hochstetteri, assembly GCA_020800305.1. Classification (NCBI taxonomy): domain Eukaryota; kingdom Metazoa; phylum Chordata; class Aves; order Gruiformes; family Rallidae; genus Porphyrio; species Porphyrio hochstetteri. The sequence goes on from CM036909.1 coordinate 32,575,920, forward strand.
ATAAAGTCCTGCCCCCTCTAGAAAAGCAGCAAAGCTTTTCAGGTGACATTACAGCATGAATAGAAATGAATACTTTCAAGGAAGAGCAACAGCTAATGTTAATAAAAGTGACAGCAGTGAAATTGCTAAATGAAATTAAAATGAGGATGAAAAAAGTATTGCAGAAATGTAAATGGCAAAGTTGTTTAGGTTTTTATGCGTGATAGAAAGCCAAAAGTCTCATGGCTTTATGCAAAAGTATTCATCAATCTTTTATCATTCATCCAAGAATTTTCAAATTGCTTTGGGAATTAGCTCCATCATTTCCATTGCTTGGAAATTCTCTGCAGCAGGTCCATCCTTTCAAAGCATTAATCCTTTGAACTATGCATTTGATACAAGGATATTCCACACACACACACACCCCCATCCCCCCAGTCCCATTTCACTGTTTTATTAAGTAGGAAAAGTGTAAAAGGAATGGAGGCATGGGATCAATTTAATGTCATGTCTTTGGTATCACTGGTATACTTCCTCACTCATATGATTTTATAATTTTAGCAAAGTTGTTAAAAGGTTCTCACTGTATTACCAAACCAATTCAAGAAATTGTTTCCTTTTAGTACTGCTCAAATTCTGTTCACTAGTGCGGTGGTTTGGCCCTGGCTAGAGGCTAAATGCCCACCAAGCCACTCGCTCACTCCCCCTTTCAGCCAAAAAGGGGAGAAAATATATATTGGGAGGCTTAGGACTAGAGATAAGGACACAGGGATCACTCTCCGATTAGTGCAACGGGCAAAACAGACTCAGCACAGAATAAAGGAAAGAAAAGAGATTTATTAGTACTACAACTAATCCACCAAGTGAACCAGAGTCAAGATAATAATAAGTGGCCAGGTCTTAAAGCACCTTCCCCCCGCCCCTCCCCTTCTTAGCAAACTTAAACCTCATAACGATTTTACTCCCTTCTTCCCCCCACAACATGGCGTGGGGAGGGGCAGGGAAAGGGGAGTGGGGTTCCTGCGGTTCCTCACAAGATGCTTTCCTTCCCCAGATCTTAACACTTATACTTTTCCCCCACCCCCTCACCTCTTCGCACACTCGACTTTAATCATCAATTCACTCCCTTCATGCCCCCCATCGCAGCACAGGGAGGGGCAGGGAATGGGGAATGGGGGTTTTCAGTCCGTTCCTCCCGAGTTGTCTTCCGTCTCAGCTGGGGGGAGCATTACACACACACACACACACACACACACACACACACTCCCCCTGCAGCGCCGTGGGGTCCCACCCATGCAAGAGTTGTATCCACGAACTTCTGCAGCGTGAGTCCTCTCTACTGGGGAGTCATCTCCTCACCACAGGCCTCTCAGCAGGACTCCCTTCCACGGATGCTGACGTTCGGGCCCAGACTCCCCTGGCCTGGTCCCCCGCAAAGTCACAGGTCCCCCAAAAAACCTGCTGAGGTGTGGATCAATCTCTTCACAGGCTGTAGATGTCTCTGCTCCCCGTCCTCATCCATGGGCTGCGAGGGGACACCCGCTCCACCATGGTCTTCTCCATGGACTGCAGGGTAATCTCTCTTTCTGGCCTCATTCTTCCCCCACCCACCCGTCTCCTTTGGGCCTGGCCGTGGTGTCTGCGCACTTTGCTACATCTCCTCACTCCCCTCTCCGGTGGCAAAATGTGTCTGCCTGCAGGTTTTTTTCTTCTGCATGTGATTCACAGGGGCGCTGTGACCATCTCCGATTGGCTCAGCTCTGGTCAGCAGCAACTTTGGCCTTGAATTGGCCGATGTTTACTGTCTGGGGCTTGCAGCGAGCTGTGCTGCTGCTTGCAGAAACCATCTCAGCAGCACAGCTACAGAAAACTGCGACAACTAGTAAAGCTTCATTATTTTGAGAAGCCCCAAGTGATCTTAGTGCCTCGGGAGAGTCAGTCAACTAACTTTCTTGCTCCTTAATCCAAGTTATGAATAGAAGATGCATATAGCAGAGGAGATCCTCTGTTATAAATAAACATCATGTGTTATAAAAAGATCCTCCGTTATAAATAAAACTCTGTATAACACATATGTTAATTGGTAACAAGATCTTATTCTAACTCAGAACTGATGAAAGTGCCAGTGATGAATAAAAGGAGGAAGCAGACAGTGCTTGCAGTATGTTAAGCTTAGACTTTCTTTCCACCGCTTATTCTTTCTGACTGAAATAAATAATGCAACAAGACATCAGCTTCTGAAGTTACTTTAACCCAACCATTTGCCTTTTTGTCTTGTGTATTTACTTTTGTCATGTCACATCCATTTTGATTTTAAACTAAGCCTGGGATGCTGAAAATACTAGAAAGGTGTTTGTTGCCTTTGGAGATCTCAGTTAAGTGTAGAAGTTGAGGTCTGTACAACAAGGAAATCTTCTGTCTCTTTTAAAAAAGTAAATACCAAAGTAATGAAAGTTGTGAGCTTATTTTTTGTTTGCTTGCTTTTTCACGATACATTCTACCAGTTTGATTAGGAGAAGACTGAATTCCCAAATCCCTGCAACTTGTTGTTTTTCCAGCTGTATTAGTATTAAACTATCCTAACTATAACCATAGCTATATGAAAGAAGCTGATGAGTATAATGTTAGCAGTTAATTAATTACCTACACTAAAATATGTCTAAAGAAATATGTGTATGTATGTTTTACACAGAACCATAATCCCATAAGCATGTTTTTCAGCAATCTTCCTTTTTAAAGCTTCTGGTTTGCTGAGAGAACAAACTTCTAGTAATTAACAGCTTTGGGAAAAAATTGCAATCTGCTTTCATTCCTCACAGCCCAGGACATAAAGCCGGCAGACTGGACCCTTTTTCATAAAGGCTTTCTGTGAAACTGGCATTGCTCTGTTGCAAGGCATTTCTTTATCATAGCATGGAATTAAAACCAAAGAGGAACATATGGATTTAACTATCTGGAAACTTTAATTAATTTTGGAATTATATTGGGTTATTGAAACAGTGCAAGTCACCCGTTCGTACTCCAATCTTTGCAATTTTAGGGTGAGCTACTACCTGGCCTTTCCTCCTGCCCCAGCTTATTAATAGGGCTCCTGAGTCCTACATCTTGCTTGTGGAAGACATATAAACCAAAAAATTGCCACATAACTTGTAAACATTCCCCTCTCATGTAAAGCTTAAGCAGATACTAGCAAAGAGAGTCTTCGTCACGATCAACTGGCAGAAAACCGACAAATTATTCCCAGCTATCTTCAGAGCCTTCCCTTTACTCCATTTGTAACTCTAAGTTATTAAGGAACTGGTTTCTGTGGGAAAAGTGCTAGCAATGAACACCTGCCAAAAGGACAATCCCAAATTACCTTGTTAGACTCTAATCTCAACCTAAAATTAATTTAGATCTTAGACACTTAATAAATCTCTCTTTCAAACCATCTGTTTGTTGTTCCCAAGCAACTAGGGGTATGCCTGCACTGCAAAAATAGAGGTCCCAAACTGTTTAACCCAGCACAGCTTTAGTGAAGAAGGTTTAGACAGAGCTATTTAGTTCTTTTCCTCAAAAGGTGGTAGAGGAATTGACTGAAAACTTTGGCTCACTGATACCAGTCCTAAACCCAGTTGAAAAGAAGGCCAGAAGAATGACTTGCATTTTCAAGTATTTCCATTCAGATCTCAAGTTATTCCATTTTCTCTTCCTTCTCCAGTGCCCCACACCACTGAGGGCTAGCTCATTTTTAGATACCACCATTACAATTTCTGACTGACAGGCAAAGTTGCCTTTCTAATAGTGGTATAAAAAATACTGTGTCACTTGCAATCCCCAGGGTTTTCCCTAACCTTTACCTTCAACCATTTCAAAATCACACTGTGAAATGACTTACATTGTCACCCTTAGGCCAGTATTTCAGGAACTACATTCCTTGACCCCGCCCTTGACAAAAATAGTCCATTAATTATTTCCTATGTATGGATACATATATATATACACATATGGATATAATTGAGTATATATGCAAGTATATTATACATGAGTACATTTGTAAAAATATATGTTAAAATTGTATGTCTATGTACACTTTTTTTTACCCTTTCACTTGTTGAGAACTACTTTATCCAAGTGGTGTGACCTCTATCTATGGAGCAGAAACTCCAGCCAGAGAAAACCCTGTCATAAATCTCATTTGAGTACTAAGTTCTCCTCTGCAGATGAAAGCGACATATAACTTGGAACTGAGCATCCTTAGGGAGTCCTGACATTTTTCCCAGGAGCCAGATTGCTATATGACCTAGCAGTGTTCAGAACACAGCCTCAGCATTCTTTTTGCAACCAGCCTTTTTTTTTTTTTTTTTCCTTTTCTTAAATAGGAAGTTTCTTTGCCATTAATATAGCATAGTTCCTTTCGTTCTGAATAGCTTGGGCCCTAATGAACGATCAAACCTTTATCTTGTCATTAGACTTTTTGCAGCTTCTGATGTTCATTTTGTTCATCTGTGGTTCAAGCGACATGTGATTCCTTGTAAACATACGAGGTTTCATTTAGTTCTTCTGAGCCTAATGCTTATCTGTGTCCTGACAATATTTTTACTATACTGGAGTAATATTCAGGTGCTAACTCAGAAAGAATTCTAACACGGAGCAACTGTACTCATGCTAGTATCGGTACAGCTTCACTGAACCAAATAGATTTATACACGTTTACACAGCTGAGGTTTGGTTCTATTTTTATTGCAATTAAGTAATGATTAGCAAGAGCTCATCTAGAAAATAATTAATGAATTTCAGGTTGGGAACAAAGCTGAAATGGAAGTTGCTTCTTTCACTACAAGTTTGAAAATGCCAGCATGTTCTGTTCCAGTAATTTTGAAGCTTTGTTCTAATACTGTTGTTTTTTATGAGAGATGTGCAAGTTATTATTGTCATTATTATAGCAAAAGCTGAAAAATGAAAATCTGACATTAAAAGCTGTCATCCCCCTTTTTAAAAGCAGCCTGTTACATCAGTAGTTTTTGAATTCTATTACAAGCTGAGAGCACGTCAAAACGTGTCTCTGCTTGCTCTTGGCCTGGTCATTCATGATACCTGTTTCATATCAAGTGGAGTGGTTTCAAACTTAAGTAATGGTTTTACCTGTGGCTTGTGGGGAGCTCAGCTAAAGATCTAAATATTTTGACAGGAATTTACTGAACATCTTAAACTTGTATTTAGATATGGGTTTTGGCAGATAAATTACTGTTTTCAGTACTACTTACTATGAAAATAAGCAATTTAATATTGACAGAAGCCTTGCTTCAGTATCAAAAAATGTTGGGAAACGCTGCAGAAAGATTTTTTTTCTCTTCAAAGAGGTGATAGTAAGTTTCAGCTTGATAAACACTTTGCATTTTATCATTAATGTGTTTTTTTTAAACCACTAAATCTCACTTATGGTGCATTTGAAATGAATGTTTTAAGAGCAAAAAGTGATAACTACAAGCAACAAAAATATTGTATGCAATCTTAAAGCAATTTCCCTTAACCTCCACTTCAGATCAGATTAGACTTTCTTGGGCCTATCTTGTATACAAAAGTTGTTTTTTCATTTGTCAAACATGTATTATAGTATGGATGTTATCAATATTTGCATCCTTGATCAGTATGTCTGTTTGTCTCCAGAAACTGGTCTAAACCCAGAAATACATGACTGGGACATACAAGATTTCAGCACTGTCCATTTTTGAAAAGAGGTTTCTTTTTACAAAGGTTACCTTGGTGGAACTTGAACTGACTTGAAGTTGGCAGTGCTCTAAGGCACTCCATTTGATTGTCCCTTCATCAGCTAGTGAAGCCTCTGTTTAGAACACAGCAACACTTTGCCGAATGATGTAAATGTGGAAATAGCAATTTTTGAACTGTAAGCACTCAAACTGAGAGTTGCAGCAAAGAGTTTCTAAATAGTACACAGGTGATTAAATTGATTTATAATTAATGGTTTGCCAGATAATTTTGAATAGGGAACACATTTGGGAATATCAAACATTTCACGGACAATTGATAAGAAACACATTCTAACCATTTAAATTGCTTCTGAGCTGAAATTTTTAGTTATGAAAACTTTAAGTTTTGCATCCTTATGGAAAAAGTAATTTCTATTGTTCAGAAACATAAAAGAATACGCTTGTCTAGTATAGTATACAGAACTCTTACTACCTGGGCTTTGTCTTAAAGTCCTATTTGCTAGCTTTTCTATGGCAGTGCTTGTGCATCATTCATTGTTTATGTCAACCACATTTATATTTTATTTCTGTTTCACTTGCACTTTTTGACAGCTGGAAAATTTTTACCCATACATATCTTGGTGTTTCATTAGGAAATGTCTGCAGGCTACAGACTGATAGTCATAAATAAGAGGAGCTGTATCATTCTGACCTTATCAGGCTGCTTTGGACAAATTTTATTCTACTAGCAGTACTTGATACTTTTAATCTGATGTCTTTTATATTAAAATTTAGGATATCTACTGCAAAAAGCAAAGCTGTCTTGAAATAAGGAATGTTAAGCTGCATAAATTTTTCCTTTTATTCTATAGCATGTGTTTAAGGGTTAGCAAGATAATAATTGAGATATCCTGAGCTGCCTTACGGGTTCTCTTAAACATTTGTAAGTTACCGACTTGCTTTTTTACTGGAGTAACCAACCATAATATCTGCAGTAGAAATGAATCCTTCTCACAGAGTTGCATGGTTATGGTTCATTAGAGGGAAGTACGTAAATCACAGCAGAAGCCCATACATAGAAGGAAAACTGTATAGGAATGATTGTTATTTGAAGTGTACAATTGCAAGAGCATATTCTCAAATTACTACCTTTATTTTACTTGAATACTTGAAGTAACCATGCAAGGTGGGTTCTAAATTTATATAAATAAAAAACTAAGGAAAACTTTGTGCTGTGTTGCTGATGTAATGTGTGTGTGTATATATATATAATGTGTATAGGCAAGGATTTGTAGAAAATGTGAATGCAAATGCATTTTTTTCAGCAGTCTATTCTGTACAGCTGGTCCATATTGTTCAACTACATTCAAAAAAGAAGGGTGGGTGGTAAAATTCATAAAAAATTGAGAAAGGACCTCAAAACCATCACTCATAATAATTTTGATATTCAAATGGTGAAGTCACGCCAGACACACTGAAGTTAATTTTTAAATACAGGCTATCAATTTTTTAAATAACTAATATCCATATTAGTAAGGAAAAAACTGTGAACTTGTTTAACATAGTTATGACAACCTGAGTTACATATATCATGCTCTCTTAAATATATATGGCTGTTCTGTAATTTCCTTTCCTGAGTAAAATTTTTCCTTTTGTAGTCATAATTAATACCACAAAACACTATCCATGAGAAAGCACAGGATTCTGAATTCATCAGCTTACATGGGAGACAGTGTTGCCATTACATTATACAAAGGAGAGAAAACCATCCTATAGGAACATGTAAGAAATCACAAAGAAGACTGTTTACCTTTAGTATATTTTGTATTATCTTAAAATGATTTGTTTATCTTAAACTGCTAAAGACACACTGTATCAGAAAATGAATGAAATAACATCACAGATATGATTCCCGTTTTCTCTAGGATGGTATACATTAAAAGAATTACACCCCCACGCTTTTTGATACACGGCTTCAAAGTGAAATACATAGTGATTTCCTCTAGCCAGCTCTCAGTGCAGAGCTTTAGTCTTTAAAGCTTATTTCAACACTTTCAATGGTTTTTTTTTTTTTACATATTTGATGCACCACATTATATCTTTTCCTGTTTCAAGAGATTTTCTATGAATGCCAATTTTTAATTTAGGTTAGAATAATTCAGCTGCAGTACTTAAGATTTAAGTTCAAGACTTAACATTAGGCTAACTTCACATTAATATTTCTAATAATATTTCTGCCATTCAGAAATATGTCAGGTCACCGTTTCTGCTGCTGCACAGGTGTAAATTTTACATATTTCACATAAACTTCACAAAAAATGGAGTTAGGGAAAGGTCATTTTTCTCTGTGCTGAGATTACATACAGACTTTTCACATCGTGGATCTATGTAGTTATTTCCAAATAACAGTAAGAACATAGAGAACTACAGAAGTTATTGAAGAAAATGGTTGCACCTAATGCATCTGTTGCCATGTCATTAATTTATTCTGACACTACACACGTAAGTGTAGGGAGAGCAGCTAACTCCGGTCATACATCTTCATCTCTTACCTCACTACCTTCCCTATATGCGTTATAAATCTTATCATCTAGCCGTGCTTCGTGTCGGTTTCTTCTCCAGTTTTTCTGTACTCCAGTGAGCTAGTAACCCAGTGCAGCTGGAGAGGAGCTCAGGTGGGTGATCCTTCGGGATGGCGTGTGTTGCTGTGTTTCTGTGGGCAATGCTTCCCGCCCGGTGTTGTTCTACACTCATCTGCACCAGGGCTGTAAGAGAAGGGAGCAATAATGCAGACAGCCGGAGAGCAACTGGCACTGTGGAAACTATAACTACAGACCCCATCCCTGAAATTAGTGGCTGCATTTCCCATAGATTACATTTCAAAAGCTCCGTGTTTGCAAAAACTAGCTGCTAGATTTAAGCTTTATAGAAAAACTCATCCCTAGAGAAAAATGCAAACTTCATTCTTCATGCAGTTAATAGAACTAATATAACTTGTCAGGCTTATTCTTTTTGAACATTCTTTATCAGTCACCACCTGATTCCACTAATTCAACCAGATCAACACTACAAGAATGGGAATACATCAGTATTATCAGGAGACAAAGAACATTCATACAGTAGAAGATGTAATTCTGGATCATCTGCTTAATGCTAGACAGCCTCAGGTGTAGTATTGCCTATTTTTGTGTACTTTTTATGATATTTGAAGATACACAGAAAAATTCACACTCTTGAGTATCCGTAGATATTTTCCCATGTAATTGCTTTTTGGGGTAGTTTTCATCAGTTTTGTAAGATGATTTAAGACTTATGCATGGAATAACGGCACAGAGTGGAAAACAGGTGTTTATAGCAATGAGATTATGACTACAAACATGGGTCTTAGAATAACAGACTGCTCTTGCTATCAATTATGAATGAAATGTTGAAACCATCATTGTTTGCATCATCTACCTGCATAGCATCCCTCAAGCCAACCCTTATGATTAGGGAAGCTCATGCTGCTGATTATGGAAGTGGTGCTATTCTTTCATATTTTTTCGTCTCATGAGGAAGAGTGTATATGGGCATTCCAGTGACAGCACAAATCAATCATTCTGAAAATGTCCTCTCAGAAAGAAGCACTCAAAACAACCAAACCAGCAGATTTATTTTTCTTTTTTTGCTGTCGCTGTTTATTCAAACAATATAATTGCCCAACATTTTTCTGTTAATGAGCAATCCAGGTGGAAAGGTGAAGCTTTACTTACCACTGTGAAGTCGTGATACATTGACCCTGGCCAGCAACTCCGTACTCACTACCAGCTGCTCACTCACTCCAGCAGGTTGGAGAGAGAAACAGAAAAGAAAAAGAGAGAAAAACTTCAGGGTTAAGATAAAGACAGTGAAGGAAAAAAGAAAAAAAAGTGGTGCAAAGGCAATTGCTCACCACTTCTGATCCACAGAACAATGGCCGTCAGTATAATAGTCTGTTAATCAACACGGCACATTTCATGAATAACAGCAGTCTTGAAATAAAACCTCAGTGCCAGCTTTCTCCTTGCATTTTAAGCTATTTTTTTGCAAACCTAGTATCACAAACCAACCGACATTTAATTTGCAACTCCAAGGAACTACAAGGTGTTTGTAATGGTCTAGCTGACATGTTCAGACCAATCACTTCTAAATATCTAGTCTATACTGGACATAGTATAGACTCTCATGCTGCCTTCGTACTATCCTTTAAAAATGTTGCTGTTTAGTCAATTTAACATTTAAGATACCAGTAAATTTTCTGCATTGTTTTAGGCCATTTTTTTAATTTCAGCTCCAGTGTAAGCTGAAATAAAATGGTTGCCAATATGGAGATCACATCTGTTAACTGAAAAATACTAGCATTCTTTCCATTTCTGAAAAAAGGTACAATAGCTGACTTCAATAGAATATTTTCTCAGTTTATAAATCAAGCTTTTTCAATTCTACAGATTTATTTTCATTTTAACTTCTTTTAAGGGAGAAGGTCTTGGAATCTGAGCAAATGAATTAAGAAATGTCTACGTAACTTTTACCCAATTATCTGTGCTGCTCTGGCTGTCACACTTTCATTTTAACATGTAGTGACTGATGTGAAATAGGTAAGAAATAGAGGTTAGATGCTTTTCAGCTTACACTACTTTGCCTCCTCTAGCCATTCAAACAATGTCTGAGAATACTGTGAAGATTACATGGAGCCATAAGAAAGAGTGTGAAATCAGATTGACTCAAATTAGTGAAAGCATTAACAGGGTGAGAATAATTAGCTTTGTACCCTAGCTATTTTTTGAGAATCACATTAAGGCTGATTTGTACTATCACACTAAATCTTTCCAGTGAAGAATTGCACTGTACAAGAAAATTTCTTGATAGAATAGCACACTGTACTGCCTCTTAAACCTCTGGACCTGAGGTGTGTAAAACAGTCTTGAATGAAGTTATGTCAGTAGCTCGAGATTTTAAGGATGCTAGATTGTCTACTTAAGGTTGAGAGTGTTATAAAGGGTATTTTCAGCCAGTTCAACCCTCTTGTATATTTATATAGAACCCTGCACCACAATATGAAGAGAACCAATTTAACCAGGTAGAAGTCAGCCCTTTGTTAGTAATTCAGCAAGCATAGAAGAGGTCTTACAGCCATGGGAAAGACTCTGTTATTATGCCTTAAAGTCTGAGAGTCATTGGGTGACCTCGGCACCGAAGAAGATTTTCTGACTTTTTTCCCCAAAACAAGAGCAATATTAAAAAAAAGTATCTGATACATGTCTAGATGTGAAACGGTGATTTAAGTTTTGATAGTTTGCAACAATAGAAGTCCTTTTATTTGAATACTTTCAAATTATATTTTAAGAAAGACATGTCCACTGAGAAATGTAAAAAAATTACCATTTTAGTTTGGGCTTGTTTGTTTTAGTTGAAGGACTGGTCCATTGAGCCTTGCAAATTGTGAAGAATAATTTGTGTGGTATAATGGGTATGATTTTTAAATGGTCAGAAGAAAAGCCCAACCTCAGATATCAAGACATGTCTGAAAATTTCCATTCTTCAATCCTGCAGAAAAAGACTAATTTAGAATGTTAATCCCAATCAAAAGCTTTTTTACTGTTAGTAAAGCTGATATATTCAGGCCTTTGCTTAAATGTAATCAGAGAGAAGTGTGGTACTCTCAAAAATACTGTGGTAGGTAGATCCGTGAATTTCCTGAGATTCTTCCCAGCTTTTAAGTCTCAGTGGAACTGGCTTTCTAAAGGCTGTGAAACTCGGGGCTGCTCCTTCTTGTGGGCACATTCTGATCCCTAACTCCTGTCCCCAGTGCCCTATTTTGCATAGAAAAGAAACAAGTATGTGAAATTGATGAAGACAGCACTGATACCTGTGAGGTTCCCAAAGTTCATAGGTAGGGTCACAGACTATGGAAATAGCTAGTGAATCCAGTACTTCTGGAAAGTGAAACATTTTACCTGAGGATTGGAGGATAGCCAATATCACTCCGGTCTTCAAAAAGGGCAAGAAGGAGGACCCTAACAATTATAGGCCAGTCAGCCTCACTTCTGTCCCTGGAAAGGTGATGGAACAGCTTGTTCTGGATGCCATTACCAAGCAACTGGAAGAGAAGAAGGTCATGAGGAGGAGTAGTCAGCATGGATTCACCAAGGGGAGATCGTGCTCGACCAATCTCATAGCCTTCTATGATCTCATCACCGGCTGGGTGGATGGAGGGAGAGCAGTGGATGTCATCTACCTTGACTTCAGCAAGGCTTTCGATACTGTCTCCCATGACATCCTGATAGAAAAGCTGAGAGATCATGGGATAGATGAGTGGACAGTGAGGTGGGTTGAGAACTGGCTGTCGGACCGAGCTCAGAGGGTCGTGATCAGTGGAACAAAATCTGAATGGAGGCCTGTGACTAGCGGTGTTCCCCAGCGCTCGGTGTTGGGTCCAGTCCTGTTTAATATCTTCATCGACGACCTTGATGAGGGAATAGCATCCACCCTCAGCAAGTGCCAATGATACAAAGCTGGGAGGGGTGGCTGACATGCAGGACACTGCGCTGCCATCCAGCGAGACCTGGACAGGCTGGAGAGCTGGGCAGGGAGAAACCAGATGAGGTTTAATAAAAGCAAGTGTAAAGTCTTGCACCTGGGGAGGAATAACCGTCTGTATCAGGACAGGCTGGGGGATGACCTGCTGGAGAAGAGCTCTGTGGAGAAGGACCTGGTGGTCCTGGTAGATGACAGGTTGGCTATGAGCCAGCAGTGTGCCCTGGTGGCTAAGAGGGCCAATGGGATCCTGGGATGCATCAGGAAGAGTGTGGCCAGCAGGTCTAAGGAGGTGATCCTCCCCCTCTACTCTGCCCTGGTCAGGCCCCACCTGGAGTATTTTGTCCAGTTCTGGGCTCCCTGGTATGAAAAAGACAGGGATCTCCTGGAGAGAGTCCAGAGAAGGGCTACAGAGATGATTAAGGGCCTGGAACATCTCCCCTGTGAGGAAAGGCTGAGTGAGCTGGGACTGTTCAGCCTGGAGAAAAGAAGACTGAGGGGGGACCTAATTAATGTTTATAAATATCTTAAGTATGGGATGCAGGGGGAATTGGCCAACCTCTTTTCAGTCATCTGTGGAGACAGGACAAGGGGCAATGGCTGTAAACTGGAGCACAGGAAGTTCCGCACCAACATGGGGAAGAACTTTTACACAGTGAGGGTGACAGAGCCCTGGGACAGGCTGCCCAGGGAGGTGGTGGAGTCTCCTTCTCTGGAGATATTCAAGACTCGTCTGGACGCCTATCTGTGCAATATGTGCTAGGGAGCTGCTTTGGCAGGGGGGTTGGACCCAATGATCTCTGGAGGTCCCTTCCAACCCCTACGATTCTGTGATTCTGTGATTCTGTGATTAATTTCATTGATGTTGTGCAAATCACTTTGACAAATTCTCAGTACGAAATAATGAGATAGAAGTTATTCTGTAGTTCTTACTTTCACTGTGAGACAATGCATTTTAGGCTTTAATCCTTAATATTTTTTCACCAGTTTCCACTTGAAGCTAATATTTATTTTCCTCCGTCATTTCATGTCCCAGGTATTCTATTAGTTGATATCTGTAGCACAGGTATATGCTCCAATTTTCCAAAGATTCATTTTCTATTCAGACTGGTCATCTGCAGCTCTTGACCTAGATGATTTTTTGAGTCCCAATATAAGCAATAGGGACAGAATGACCCTAATGTATTTTTAGCGAGTTAGGGTTTTTTTATATTTGTTTTAACTTTAGATGCTCCCAGTTAGTGCGTGCTGATACCTTGGCAAGATACCTGTGCAGGTTATTAAAGTTGTTTCCAAAATGTTTGTGATAAACATCAACTGTGGTGAATCCTCACTGAATAAAAATTACTTCGTGTGCTTAAAAAATAATAATAAAAAAAATCCCTTCTTGTGAGACAGGAATAGTTTTAAGGATCATAAAGTTTTAGTTTGGATGCTTTAGATTTATCTTTTAATAGGCACTGCACATTTTCTATGTTCTGGTAAATTGGGAGCTATAATATTATTACGTGATTGAAATGACATTGTTAAAACTATTTTTACCTAGAACTCTGTTGTCTGTTAGGTAAATTGTTAAATCTTCTGGTATTTAAAATTATCTCAACTTTTCACCAATTCTTAAAAATAGAATTGTGATTTTTAGACGTACGAGTTTCTTAATAAACTAGCACCAGAATTAGTAAACTAGAGAACTCGAATGCAAAAATGCTGTGTCCTCATCAAGGTAAGATTAAAAATATTTATTAGATTAGTAACATCCATCAGTGAAGTATTTAAGAACAAAATGAAGAGTGAACAAATGGCTAAAATGTGTACCTTGTAATGCAGAAACCGTATTAAATTAACAAGGCAGGTAACTGCTGTTGTTGAAGGAGTGCTTCATCAAGTTATTAAACTCTCTCACCAAAGCCACTGTAGTTAGGATGCCATCTCCAAAAAGGTCACCATTCACATGATTGCAGCTGTGTTCTGGAAATTCCTCTGCCACATTAAAGGGCCCACCAAAGTTGGAAAGATTCTGAGTAAAGCAACCAAAGAACACTGTTGCAAAATGCACAGAAACTGGTGCTTGGAACAGCCAAAGAGAACTGGTTTTGTGTGTGCTTCTTTCATACCCTGACCTCTCTTTTTTCTTGAACTTTCCAAATAGCTGGAATTTCAGCTATTTTCATATGTGTTTGAGCTGTACTCCAGCCTGGACTATTAAAATCCAGTTCCAAGCTGTATCTGCCTGTCTGTGACTGGAGTATCCTGAGCAATTTATCCTGCCCTTGACTTTAACCTGCTGGTCCCATGGAATCGATTTCTCTGATGATTCCAAGGTCACACTTTGTTCAACCTCAGAAGAGATTGTATCAGCATCATATCTTTATCTCTAGGAAGATCCAAACAGAGTCTTCTCTAACACTGCTGAAACTGCATGTTAATGGTCAGGTTTGGGAATAGAGAGCTCTGAAGCATACAGCATCCTTAACGTGTTGTCAGATCATTGGTTGAATGCTGGAAAACTGTGCACTGAACCAGCTTGTGGCAATGGACCCTAACTGAAAGCAGGCATGCCCCTGTGGTGAAGCCCTGAAGGATGTTTGTTTAAGGCTGGGCTTGGTGTTATATTTTGACAAAGGTTAAGCAGCTCCCTGCCAAGAGTGCTGGCTATTGCAGACCTTATTCTTCCTTAACTTGTGTGGCTGCAGAAGAGAATCACCTGGCTGCCCAGCTTAGACATAAGCATCCTGACAGAGAAAGGATACAAAAAGTGCTACTCCTAGACAATCAGTAAACAGGAATTAAATGCAAAGATTTAATTTCTTAAACAGCAGAGATTTTTTCAGCACACTTAGAAAGCTGAAGAGAATTTCCTGGTGACTCACATGACTGATATTTTAATTAACTCTATGGATATTTCTCTTTTTTAAATACATTAGATCATGCTTTAACTATACAATTAGCAAGAATGCTGCTCACTTTATAAAGCACTTTAGAATTAGAAAAGGATTAAAAATAGTTATCAATAATGATGAATTTGGATGCATCCCTAATGAGTCAATTAAAATGAGAGTAATGTTTCAATTTTAATAAGAATTCTGTTGCTGTCAATGAGATTAAAGTATTTGGGCAGATTTTTAGCATCTTACCTCGGTGCCCAGTGGACATAACAACAGAAATTAAGCCTAAGTAATTAATACTAACAGAAGAAAAAATAATTGTTAAAAGCGATAATTGCCATCTGTTCTTGTCAGTATTATTAATGTGCATAGAATGGCCTTTATTACAAAATAGCTTACAACTGTAGTGTTGACAAAATTCATTTCTTTCAAAGTAGCTGGACTTGCATTAAAGAAGTTAAGGTGGGCAAACAAATTCAAAATGTTAACACAGCCTAATAGCACTGGTGTATCAGCCAATTTATAATTAGTTGCAGTTTGCAAGGAATGCAGATCTCACAGGATTAAAGCTGCAATATCTAATAGTTGAGGATAAGGTTCTGAACCATTCATGTGTTATACTTTGATGTCCTTTAACTGGTGTACTTAAGCTGGCAATGTAAATTTGATTTCTTATTTTTTGAGAAAAAATTACTCTTTGTCTCAGTTTCCATAGCTACTACTGCCTGGTTAGATTATTTGCTATGCAAAAGTAAGTCTTTTATCAGTTTTGCAGATTTATTATACTCTAGATTGCAAGAACTTTGACTCATTTTTCCAGGCCTAGAAGGAACAATTTAATGCTGTTTACCAAAATGATATTTTGCAACTACTTATTATCAGAGTCTTTTCTAACATAGTTTCCTAAGGCTTAGGAATGCCAGATCCTGGTGTTCTCCTGAGTAGCTTTCAAATCCGGTAGCTAATGTCTGCAAACTTGAAAGCAGAGTAGAGATCTGAATAGTAGATTCTTACAAGATTAACTGAAAATTGGTACTTATGTTAAAAAAGAAAAAAAAAAAAAAAAAGAGGGATTTTATTCATTATTCTTGCCATTATTCATCAGCCTCAGAGGGAGGGTGTTCCATGACCTGAGGCTTGTGTTTGGCAGCACAGCAAGCCTGTTGCGTATGGCCACCTCTTGTCATTCACAGAACATCTCTTGTCTGGCCATAGGAAAACAAATGCTGTTAGTTCTTTGGATCACTGAAGAAAGTGGGCTGGAACATTTTAATTAGCACTAGATTCAAATTAGAGTTACTCCTAGTTGTGGAGAAATTAAATATACATCCCTATTCAGGGTAGTATTTAAGCAAATGTATAGCTTTAGGCAAATTATACTGAGATTTTCCCTTGCTGAAAAATGTTTTAAATGCTTTCCAAATTGGGGCAATAGAAATTTGCCTCTTGGGCAGTGAACTCTGCAATTCACCAAATTCAGAGAGCAGTTCAGAAAGCTATCGGCTCCCACAATGAAATCAAGAGCCTCGATGCAACTCCGCACAAATAACAAAATCAGCCTTGTTGCTAGTTCTGAACACTACCAACTTCTGTTTTATATGCTTCATTTTCATTTTGTCCCTGTTTCTGTGTGTGTGTGACTTCACTTATTTTGGTGCGCCTGTTTATTATCCTGGTCATACATTACTGTCTTTTTAAAAAACTGCCAGCATCTCAGAAGAAATGCTTGTGAACAGTTGGATCCATACCAGGTGGCCAAGTATGTCTTGAAATAAACTACTGTTAAACTCTCTACTGTGTTTTCCTGTCTTAAAATTTTGGTTTTCTCATAGTACAGTTAAGACTTAATCCTTGGAATTGTTCAGCACTGGGATGTTACCATCCATTTTAGTACATGGATAATAGATGAGATATTTTTTTTCCATGATGATTTTCACAGGGCTGTTCAATTGCAGTTTCTAAGGAGTAGTTTGAGGAAGATTAAGTAGAACTGTGGGATGTTCTTAGTTTTAAGTAAACTCAAAAGAATTTCAGTTGTAAAAATGTACAGTTCAGTATACAGAGAGGCTGATGAGCACAGATGCTCAATGCTTCTGTAAATGCTTTCTCTTTGTATATACTAATTTTATCCAAACAGATAGAATGGCAAACTTCATGAAAGAAATTATAACATTCCTCAGTTTGGCATTCAGAATCAGGGGAAATAAATATTTTCCTGATGATGACAAAGAATTTATGTACTCCTTTTATATTTGTCAGCTTGAAGCAGCAATCACTTAGAGCAAAGTTTATAATTCTTAAAGCTATGGACTTAAAACTCTAATCAAGAACTTGTCTGTGAAGAAAGATCTTAGAAAACATCAGCTTATTAAAATATTCTGTGCTTTGGATGTCTCCCTGCACTGTCTTAAGAGGCTTTTCTTGATATACAGCACTGAAATAGCAACTTAAGTTATTTGTTGTGTCTCTCTTGTAATACCCATCTTACATAATTCTTTCAAAACAAACAAGGTGCCTGTTGGTCCTATTTATGATCTGTTTGGTTCTGATTATTACCCACTCTGCATGCAGTTGCCAGGCATGGGTTTTCTTGGGTTTTGTTTGACAAGATTAGCTTCCAGAGGATTCCAAGACTTTAGAGACTTTATTTGGATCCTTGGAGAGTGTTGCATTTTGGAATAGGTAAATTCACAGTGCAGTTTATTTTCTGTAGGTTGTTAATATTCTTATTGTCATCCTTCATATACAAGGTGTTCATAAGAGTCAGGAAACAGCTGCTGACGAAGATGTTTCCAGTACTCTTGTATTTGAATAGTGTTATTCAATTGCATATCAAGTTTTAAATGATGCTAGCTCATCACAATTAACTGCTGGGAAACCAAGGACCAAGATGCAAATAATAAACCTCTTGTGCACCTCAACAGTATTTAATATTTCATCTATCACAGGTGAATGATTTTATATTATTTTCAAGTATAGAAGAGCAATGGTTTATGACAAAACAAATAAATGCTTTGTCATCTTCAGGAGATTCACTTACACATTCTGTGTCAATATACTTACTCAGGTAACTCAGAGTTCTTACCTTGTTAACACTGATAAGAATTTGGAACAATGGGGCTGTATTTTTAGGGAAGTAATTGTAAGATGATAATAATTAGAACACAGGAGCGTAAGAGCAACATAATTCTGGTTTACGAACAGATAGAAAATGATAAAACGAGATGTTATATTTTACTTTTATTAAAGGTCTCTGGCTTCTATTAAGTGTAAAATCCCAGAAGCAGCGTGGTAGTCCTTGTCTGTAAAAGCTGACCAACCAGTCTTCATTAGTAAATGATCATATTCACTTACAAAAATTAATAAGGAAATGAAAAAAAACCCGCCAGAGAAGGGTGATACGAAGAACAAATGCACTGCTTTAATCATGAAATAGATGCTGATTTCAGGCAAGATTGGCTGGCCTAATTGATCCTGATTATAGTTGTATGTACAGAGGTTGTCCCCTCTACCATGGGATAATGCTTACCATCATAACTCTGTACAGTAATTCTATAATATTGTGCTATATTATTTTCTTAAAACATATGGCACTTCTAAGTAGCTAGACTTTATGAGTTCATAAATCCATGTCCTAAAACCAGCACATCTAAGAAGTCATCTGAGATTAAGGCATAACCTGGCAAAAATGCATGTAAAGGCTCAGGCTTATGACTTGGAATTCCATTATAAAGCTCTTTCCCTAAAAGCTTTGTACATATGGAGAATGAGTGTGACATTAAACCTTGGTTCTTTAGAGTATTTCTCTGCTTCTGAATTGAAGACCAGGAATATCACTAGAGGATCTTACAAGATCATGTTGGTCTTGGTCGTCTTACAAGATAATTTTTTTTTTTTTTCTGGAAAGGGGTATGTCTGTAGATGAAGGTTTTATTGCTGGGCCAAATGAACATGAAGACAAAATTCCTGGATGTTTAATTTCCAAAAGAATAACAATGCTACAGTATATTTTGTAAAATTTGTTAGGTCATTTGTTATCAGGCCATACTGTTTGTTTCTTAGTATAAGTACAGCAAGAATAAAAAGACTTGGTTTTGTAATCTAAGCAGCCCCTAGTCTTCTCCAGGAAGGTGTCTAGTTGCTGGATGTCACTGATAAAACTGAAGGAAAAATGATCAAACAATATTTTGATTTACTAGAACATAAAAAACTAACAGAAAGTTTCTATTTGTGCTCTTTTGCTTTTGTTATACTGACCTGATAAATGGGGAAAGCACCCAGGAGGAGTCATCTCTGAAGACCACTGCAATTTTGTGTGTTGTCAACTCATGCAGCTGTTCATTTTACATTAATTTTCTGCATTATTTAAGCAGCTTCCAAATTAATGTAATCAATAACATTAATGACCTTTAAAATCCAAAGCAAGAGGTAGCAAACATTCTGTATTTCATATCAAGCTGTCTGTCAAGTATTTCTACAATGGCGGGCAATAAGATATATTAAATTGATTAACCAAATATTGAAAAACTGTAGGTGTGGCAATAAAATATAATCATATGAATTTCCTTCTTTATCTTCAATTCTCCCCATATACAAAGGTATTTTCCGCTGTTGTTAGCTCTATATATCGATACAAACAACCCTTCATCATCATTTCCTATGTGCACTGTACGAAATCTTTTTGCAGGTGCTGGACTTAAATCAGCTACCATTCAAATGGACACAGAAATGCAATTTCACTGACATTCTAAGCCCTTATGCTTCCGTTGGCTTTTTGCAGCACTCTTGAGGACCATATGTACATGTAATTATAAATCTGTATTGCACAGATCTTGGAGCAATTCTTCCTGTTTTCTGTTTTCTTCTGAGTGTTGCCACAATCCTTACAGGTCCCTTCCACCTCAGGATATTCTATGATCCTATGATGTGTGTTGCAGTCACTTAATTTTTTTTTTTTCCTAACAGCTCCTTACAGAAATTAAGATCAAAGAATACGACTTTTAGAATGAGACGTGAATGGAGGCAAGGATATCAGTAACAGTGGGGGAAAAGGAATTACCTCTATATTTAGATTTTTGAAACTAAATTTTTCTTCACTGTCATATATTTCAGTCGTATGAGTAACAGTTTCAAAGGCTTCAGAAGGATACAAGTAAAATAAAACTATTTCTGTAGAATGGTGAGTGGGTCAAATTACAGTGACAGTGAACAGCATCATACGTGGTTTCCTTTGAGATACCTCTGTTACTCTTTCCTCATCTTTAACATCTATTTTGTAACTGCTTACCTTAAGTTTTCCATGCATTTTGACAAGGTTATAGCATTTATCACTGGGTTATAGTATTAATACTATCAAGAATGTATAGATAGATGTTCTCCTGTAGTCTCATCTGTAGCGTTTATATACTACTTTGCTGTGTGTAAATTAAAAAAAAAAAACAAAACAAAAAACACCAAAAAACACCCCACAGAAAATAAGAAAGAATCTGTAGGGTTATTTTTTTGGGGTAATGTTTTCTTTTTAGTCGTTTCTATTTGAAGTATGTGATTTTATTTGCAATTAAAAATTAGGAGAATGGGAAAACTGCAAGAACAACTTCAGTGGAAATCTTTACTGTTACTCTTTCGGTAGTGTTAGTGTAAGAGGGGGTGCCTTTTTCTCTGTTATAAGACTTCTAATAGAAAGGGAATTTTTGCAGGGGCATATAGTGATAGAACAAGCATCAGTGCCTCTAAACTAAAAAAGGGTAGATTTGTATTAGATACGTGGAAGAAATGCTTCACCTTGAGGGTGGTGAGGCCCTGGCACAGGTTTCCCAGAGAAGCTGTGGCTGCCCCTGGATCCCTGGCAGTGTATAAAGCCAGATTGGTCGGGCTTTGGGCAACCTGGGTTTAAGTGGAGGGTGTCCCTGCCCATGTAGACAGGTTCAAAAAGGTTTCCTGAAGTTAATGTGATATTATTTACAAGTAGGTTTCTTGTACGTTTGTAAGGATAAACAAAGAAATGCTTTATATGATACATTTATCATTCTTAAATTTTGTTTTCTATGTAAGCTATTTTCCAGGGGGAATTATCATTTAATTCTTTTGCTTTCCACTTACTACTTCATTTCAGTTGTAAGTCATCAGTGCAGTTGGCAATTCTACAGCTAGTTTCTCTGTCTTGGTAATTTATGTAGATTAGAAGCAATAAAGATTTGAGAACTGACTCCCCTGTGACCCTTTTCAACATTTTACTTTCTAATCACTTTACTTTAATCAGTTCTTTATCTGTTTCCATGTTTAACCTGAATCTTTCCTGCTTTCAGTTTAAGATGAAGACTATCATTTGAGACATTATCAAAGGCTTTATGTAAATCCAAATTATGGTGCTTGTACCATTATTATCAATTTTATTTCTAATCTCCTCAAAAATAAAAAGCAGCTGGTTGTCAAGATCTTAATTTCTTTAAATGTCTTATGATGGTAAACTGTATTTGTTCAAAATTATTGACAATTATTTAACACTCATCGTCTTTAAATGCGTTGCATGCTATTGCGTAAACTATGAATTTTTAAGGTCAGTTCTCTTTGTGTGTTTTCTTTCTATGCCATGATGCATCCCTCAGTTTGTGTGCACACTCACATACATATATTGGCTGTAACAGGTCAGGCAAAGCAATGAGTAGCAATTCTTTTGCAGTCTTAGTTTATACAAAGTAAATTAACGTAGAACTATTGAGGGTTGCAAGGGAGTTACATGCCTTTGGTCCTAACAGATCATATGCTGACTGTTGAGAAAGTTAAAGAACTAAAAAGCTGTTCTCCACAGCTCACTGCATTTTAGGAAATACGTTGGGGAAAAAAAAATCAGATCTAAAATAAATAAGTTTCTGCAGGTAGTCCAAGAATAAAAATAGTATTTTGGGTAGACTGACTACTCCAGTAAGGTTGTTTGAGAGCAGAATGGGATCAGCTGGTAGGCAGTAGTTCTGGAGAGTAACGAAATGGATTCCTTTTCTTTCCTCCTGATTGAGACCTATGAATTCTATTTTTAGAGCTATCACTTTCATTTACAGTCATTATTTAATGATTATAAAATTCTTTCTGCAACTACCATTCTATTTATTTGCTACTCTTCCATTTAGAGAGTTAGTAAGGTCATACCGCAAGTGCAATTTTTAGATTTTTTTTCTTGATGCAAAGCCAGTACCTTGCTGAACTCTGAATGTGTGTGATCTCCTGCTGACCCTAAACATTTTTCCCAAATATATTAATATAATAATATGACCTATCATTATTCATTATGGTTTTCATTTAAAAAATGTATTCCAGACACAGTCATATTTAGAAATATGTTTTATGGAATACATTTTTTTTTCATTTATAACTGAGAAAATTTAAGAGAGAAAAATCAGATAGCTTCTGCAATAACAGAGAAAGAAAAAACTTAAATAAGAACTACAATTAAATCTATATTCAAACTTTCAGTCTAGTTGTTAGTATCTGATCTATCACAAAGGATCCTTATCTTGGCAGCTACTGAGACAAGTTGACTCTGATTAGTTCTGAGTCAGACAGATTTGCCTACATAATCTCACCATAAGTATAAAAGACCTAGAATTAACATTGATCAAAATGATAAAGCTTTCTTTGAGAAGATAAGACTAAAACTGACAGTAATGGTTATGTTTTTCTATTTTTGATTACAAGTAAAATTAAATGCAAGAATTAGTAAGTGTTAAGGATTCAGGATAGGCATGGAAGTCAGGACATGGTTCCATTTGCTTGAATGATTCTGATAAATTCAAAGCTAAAGAAAATTTAAAATGCAATAAAATGAATACAGGTTGAATCAAGCTCTAGGAATCACTGAGAAACTATTAGAATTGCAGTTTATACAATGAAGAGGCCGGTGTAATCAAACACATGTGGAATGAAGGACACTGCCAGTATTCACATTCTACTGTCTCACAATTACCTACCCACACAGGCCCTGCAATGAACTCTGAATATTAACAATTAAAAAAATGCCAACGAATTACATATTTCATGGAGCTGTAGTTCAAAAACTGCCATTAAAGAAAACGGATTATCTTTCACCTGTAGAGATGGATGTTTAGTGAGAGATGATAGAAAATCTGCATCTAAAATACATTAGTAGACTTTGCACTTCACAGCACATAGAATGAACATATCTGAGAAGAGTAATATAGATTAACAGATTCTGAAATAATACTGTAAAAGCTTACCAAAACATCTAAAGACAGAAGAACTCAGCAATGTTTTGGAAATATCTTTTTGTCCACTCTGCTCTGATACAGTGGCTACCATGGTAACGTATTTAATTTAGCAATCTTCAGATCTACACCAGCCCTCAATTCTATGAACATCTTTTTCAATCGAAGAATGTTAGAATAGGATATTTGCTGCCCATAATTATAGCTATTAATCACTTTAGATAATACAGGATGCTCAGTATGTCATTGAGCAAAAAAGAGAAGTAGCTTTCATTATAAAAACTTTCTTCCTTTTTAATAAGAAAATGGCCCCAAAAAAGTGTAAGTTTCCCAGGCTGTCCATTTTTCACCCTATGCTTACATGATTTTCTATTTTTTATCCTTCAGATTACAATGTATTATTTTAGCACTCAGTCTTTGGGCAGAATATCTTTGTTTCCAACTGAGAATATATGTAGCTATCTGTTTTGCAATCCCATAAATAAGCAATTATCTTCTTAGAAGCCATTTCAGATGATCACTGCTTACACAAGTAGAATTTTTAAGGCTGGAGGCTGACTGGTTTTAATCAATAAACATGTATGTGTTCTATTTAAAAGTAAATTTTTAAACTTCGTGAAATATGCATGATCAGTAAATTTCCACATTTGTGTTGCTGTAAACATTATTTTTGAGGGTTTCCAGGCAAGAAAATTGTTGTTGATTTTGAATTACTTGCATGGTTGGTTAGTTATTCCTTGATTGGCTTGGGATAATTATAAAAATCTTCCAAATGATGCTCCTATACCAAACTAAAATTCTAACTCTCAGTTTCAATGTTGTGCATATTTGAAGATTCAACTCAGTATTTTCTTTTTTTTTCTTTTTTTTTTCCTTTTTTTTTTTAGTATTCAGTAGCAGGTAAGTGTACTATTACAGTCAAGCCTTGTAGAAATTCCATAAATCATAAATACCAAAGATAAGGAACAAAAGCTATTTTAAGTAATAGAAAGTTTGTATTGCACTATGTCCTTAAGCCAGAATGTGGTTCTTGAGTGTTCTGAACAGAAGTGGGCTTTTGAAACACATCTTTTCATGACTTTCCAATATGTAATGTTTTCTTATCCAAAAGTAGAGAAGTCTTTAATATTTCTCAGTATTTCACATTATCAAGGCTGACATACTGACACCAACACTGATTAGTTTTGTAAATCTGATCCATTTTTACAACAGTATAATTCCTTTAATAAGAGGTTTCTAACTTATTTTTTGAAAGAAGTTTTAAACATAAAAGATATTTCACTGCAATTTCTTTTGGTTTATGGTGCATTTCTGAAGGCGATGTGACTTCTACAAAGTGTTTTAAATAGTGCAGGAAAAAGTGAAAAATGTGTCCTTCTCTTATCTTCAGAGATAAGATTTATTTTTTTTTTCCCTCTCAAGTACTCATTTTTGTCTGCAGGGAAACTCGGGGAGCACTGTCAGTTAAAACTTCATTAGTGGCAGCACTGAAACCAGCATACTTTTTACCAACAGACTCCTGAAAAAGATGCTGTCAGGACAGAGTGAAACATTGCTATCATACACGTATTATTTCACGTTTCCCCATCAAAGACAAAAGAATGTTTCGGTTCTCATTCCTGTAGTTTTACAGTGATGAAAATAAATGAAAAACAATAGAAACATTGAAGTGAGACAGTAAATTTGATGTGCTCTTATCAAAAAGCTGCATTTATGAGACTTCCACTCTATCGGGATATACCTCCATATGCTACAACCTAACAGGAAATGAGGTGAGATGTCTACGAAGTATCTATTCTGTAATTTTTGGAGTCATGAAAAGAATGAGAAATAAGTTGACTTCTGTCCTTCAGAAATAGATAATTTTGTTTCCTGAGTTTTTAGGTTAATCATAATTTATTTGATGCAGAAAATGTAATGAACATCTACAAATAGAATGATAAATAGCAAATATGAATTATTTGTAAATTTTTGTCCTAAGTCCTTTGAATGCACCATACCTGGCTGGAGGCCAGATGCCCAGCAAAGTCACTCTATCACTCCCCTTTTCAGCTGGACAGGGGAGAAAGTAGATATTGAGAGGCTTAGGAGTTTAGATAAGGACAGGGAGAGATCATTCCGCAATGAGTGTCATGGGCAAAACAGACTCAACACAGAATAAAGGAAAGAAAACTGATTTATTACACTACACACCCAGTGACACCAGACTCCGGTAATGAGAAGCATGACCAGATCTTAAAGCACCTCCCCCCAACCCTCCCTTCTTAGCAGACTTCACTTTAGGCATGATTTTGCTCCCTTCTTCCCCCCAGCCCTGCCCCCATTGTGGAATATAGAAGGGCAGGGATTGAGGGAATGGGGGTTTTGGTCAGTTCCTCATGAGTTGTTTTCATTTTTGGCCAGGGGCGGGGGTTGGGGGGGGGGGCATACCTCACACTCTACCCCTGCTCCAGTGTGGAGACCCACCCATGGGAGACAGTCCTCCATGAACTTCTCCGTGAGTCCTCTCTGTCAGCGCCTCACCACTTGCCCCAGCACAGCTCCCTTCCACGGGCTGCCGACCTTCAGGCCCAGACTGCTCCAGCCTGGTCCCTCCCAGAGTCATAAATACCCTCAGCAAACCTGCTCCAGTGTGGGTCAGTGTCTCCACAGGCTGCAGGTTTCGCTGCCAGGAGCTTGCTCCAACGCAGGCTTCCCACGGGGTCACAGCATCCTTCATGTGTTTCCACCTGCTCTGGCACGGGGTCTTCCATGCTGTAGATGTGATATCTGCTCCTCATCATCATCCATGGGCTTCAGGGTGAATACCTGCTCCACCATGGTGCTCTCCATAGACTGTAGGGGAATCACTCTCTCTTGGCACCTGGAGCACCTCATCCCTGCCCCACCTCCTCCTTCTTCCTGACCTTGGTGTCTACAAAGTTTCTTACATCTTCTCACTCCCTTCTCTGGTGGCAGAAAACGGCTGCTTGTGGTTATTCTTAAATGTGATTCCCAGAGGCGCTGTGACCAATCGCTGATGGGCTTGGCCTTGGTCAGCAATGACTCCGGCCTTGAGCCAGCTGGTGTTTGCTCTGTCAGGCCTGCAGAGAGCTTCTCACTGCCTCTTGCAGAAGCCCCCTCTGAAGCCCCCCCCTTCTCCACCAGAACCCAGCCATGCGAAACCACAACTCCTTACTAACATATTCTAAGTTGTATAGAGTATTTATTTTTATCTATTTATTGTCATAACATCTCTGAGTCAGAATTCAGTTGTGCAAGTCATTGTTCAATTTGATAAGTAAAAAATGGACCTTACCCACTGGAACTTAAGACAGAAATGCTAACCAAGAGACTACAGGTTAATAGATAAGGCATGAGATGAAAGAAAATGTTGGACAAAAAATTTGTCTGTAGGCGAAGTCACATCGATTCCAGGTATTGTAGAAAATTCTGTAGGTACCACATAAAGCAGATACTGAAAAATGCTTGGATTAATAGAAGTGTTTTGCCCAGAAATGCAAATATAGGTGGGAGGTCAGCACTTAGGATCTACTGAATCACATTGAGCATAATTTCTTTTCATTATTTTTCCAATTCAAAGAGTATATCATGTTTCCTGTACCCTGCCGTTTCCTTGATGAGAATCATAGAAGTATACCGAGGGGAACATAATTAACATTAATCTATATGTATTTAACTAACTAATGAAGGTGATTTATTTTAGCTGTGCATTCTGAGATATAACTAATAATACCTTATCTTCTTTATAACAGGTAAATATTCCATTTCAATAGATTGCCAAAAGGAACTGCAAAATACTTCAAAGGTAAGGACCTCTTTAGAAATAATCTTTCAAGTGATCATTCCTTCTGGTTTTTCAGTTAGAAAAGAAAATGGAGAATACTAATTTTTTTCTGACTATCTGGCTGATAGCAGAGGATTGCAGATGACATTAATCGACACAGACTTCCTATTTGTGAAGCTGTTTACATATAAAAGACAAATTTTCAATTTTGTCTTCTTAGAAAGGATAAATTTAATTATTTTGATAATTGCAGAAAAAAGGCTTCATGTGTGGAAATAAAATATTAAAAGCTTGTTACATTTTAATTATTTTTCTTTGTGCAAGATTAAAAGAATACTATTAAGCTACCAGAAAATTACACATGGTTGGGATAGGAAATTTTTTTTCAACACAATCACTTCTTAACTTTACTTTTTATTTTTTTAATGATACAGATTTATGTAATTCTTCTAAGAAATATAAGCATAACTTTAGCTCCAAACATTTAACTAATTTTCACAGCTCTTTAGTTTAACTTTTATAAACTGCACTGTCCGCTCTTAGAGAGAGTATTCTTGTCTCTCAAGGAAATGTAAGTTATCAAGTTAGAGGGGATAATATGGACATTGTGATCTGCTCTAAACCTGGATTAGGTAACCAGAGAGAAAGCAAGAACACTAATTTATTTTTCCAGTCATTGTGTGTGTGTCTACTTTATTTTAAAACACCGGGGACTTTAAGACCCTACCATGTGCTATGTGTGCATGTGCTTTAATGCATAGTCTCAGGGATAGGAGATCCTGTATTAATTAATATTTAGCTTTAAAAAAAAAAAAAAAGTTCCAGAATTACCTCAACCCTTGACAACACAGCTTCTGAATTACAGGCATTATTGGGTGCAGCCTTTTTCCTGCATGTTCATGGAGGAGAGGGAGGAGTTGTATAAAAGTTCCACAAGCTTCTGGGGGCTGTACCAGATGGGGTTTGAGTACTGGACTTTTTATGGAACAAAATGGTCTAAGTGGAGCTTTTGTCAAGAGAAAATGCTAAGGGTAAGGGTGGAGTATCTATACTGAGGAAAAAAGTCAGAGGCTCATGTCAGAACATGCTGTATTCCCAGAAAGGGTTCTGATAGACCAAGGACTTAAAGCCTGGTCTTATGTCCCAGAAGAATGCCTAAAATATTCAGCCTTTCACTATTCTGACTCTGGTAGTCTTATTAATTTTTTATGTTTTTTTTCAGACTTTCTTTCAAAAAATCTTTTAGAAATCCATTGTTTCTTCTTGATTGAAGTCCCAGTCTTGAGACGTGGGAAGGCATCCTCATTATACCTCAGTGTGCTACCTAACTCTCTCTTTGCATTCTTCCAATGCATCTGCAATGCTTAGATTCATCAGAAAGCTCCAAAATTTCAGTGGTCTCTTATACTTTGGAAATTTCGAAGGAAATCATAATATTACAAAAAGACTGATTTTTTTATATGTGCAGATGTTTTGCCAAGTTTGTTCCATTTTTTTCCTTTTTCTTTTCAGGCCTTGTCTTTATACAGAAATATAATTGATGAGGGAATTTGTTACTTTTACAAGTACCTCAGATAGACTTTGATCATGCCAAGATTTAAATAGTGTTGGCTAGGTGAAAATATATCAGTGAAAGTAGGAAAAAAGAATCGTAGAAGTGAAAAATATGGGAAAGAAGAAAATTTTTTTTAAAATAGATAAGAGCAAAGGAGGGAAAAGAGAGGGTGCCATACTCCAAGGTCCTATTTGAATGCCACTGAGGATGCCTAGGAGAAACATAACTAAAGGACATAGAGTGTCAGAATGAGAAAATACATGCCACATTTCTGACAGGTACAGCTAACTATGAAAAAAAAAAAGTCCTATTCAGCATAGGACGTGAAGGGAAGAATAAAACTAATGACATTACAATCCTCTTGAGAAGTCTTGTTTTGTTTATTAAATAAGCCACTCTAGTAAGATAAGTAAGAAGAACTGCTTAGTCTGGCAGTGTTAATTGATGCTGTCCTGGGAGTTTATTGTTATGTATTACTTTTTTTGTCCTTTCATGTAAAGATGTCAGCACATTGTACCTGACAGGATGTATTGTATATTATAAATTATTCTAATTGGAATAGAAAAATTGCCATCAAATCTTAATACCCTGTATATCTAAGACATCCCTTTAATTTATACATAATATTAATTCCCAATTACCAGGTTTATTTTAGGGTATAGTTTAAATTAACACTGTTTCTGTGAAGTGCTCAGATGAAAAGTAGTTTTATTCCATCCAGTTATGTTTTGTCATGTATGGATATATGTCCCCACATAAATACAATGCACATGTGTACAACATGTATGTTATAGGAAAAGAGAACAAGACATAAAAGCATGGAGCCTTTCAAGCCTGACATGGGTCGCTTAGAAGAGAGTTTAACACAGTCATCCACTCTTGAGCAAGACTAGTATTGACAGCAGAGCTATATATCAAAGTATCAATTTATTCTATCTTTCACATTACCTCACAAATGTATGGTATGCAAGGATGAGCACCCTACACCTTGTAAAGGTGGTTATAGCAACCTGTTTTTTCTTTTTCTTCCGTAATTCTGGGGCATGAAAAGTTTTACAGAAATTTTAAAGCAAAAATAAGAACTTTCATTGGAGTGAATTATTTCAGTAATGTTATTTTAATCCTGAGCACAATTGCTTCCAAAGATGGTAGTTCTCTATCCTTCTGACTTCCATTAGCATAGCAAGGCAGGTTGTATCCATTTCAGTGCATAAAACAGTTTGGAAAAGTTTTTTTACCTCTCAAAGAAAGAATACCGGTGGAGAGATTTTCTGAATTTCAGTAAAAAACCTGAAAAATCAAAAGAAGAGCTAATTTTAATCCTAGTGTCTGTAGCACAATTGAGCAATCAAGTGTGTTCTGTTTTAGGCTCAACCTCTCTATACTGGGAAAATGGGATGGAAGTGCCTTGAGGGCAAATATACTAAATATTTATTTATGACATGGCTGATTGCCTAAGTTTTTTTCTCCCTAAAGGCACATATATTAATTACTAGAGTGTTTCAGTTACTTGTTATTTACTGCCTATGCATTAGGAAGAGTTATGAATTCAAGCATGTACCATCCATTTTGTTTAAAACCTCATTTGCCAAGCGGGTATGTTTGTAATAGGAAAAAAATACAGTTCCCACTACTGCCATTTTCAGTTCTCTTTCTTTAAGAGAGGAATAGCTGTTGTGACTGGAAAGAGATAAAAGATCTGTGGTTTAGCTAATAAGAATCTCTTGAGAGGCTTATGTAATGATTTTCAAAGGACTGAGGTGACTTGGGAGCCTGGTTTCAGGAAAAATCAATGTGACTTAGGAGATGATGTCATTTAACAGACAAGATTCCTTTCACAAGATCCATATGCAATATCTAATATTCAGAACCAGCTGTAGTCTCCTGTGTTCTCCATCTAGCACACAAAAAGAGTTAAGCACCTGAGAAGTCACGAATGTATGGAGCAGAGGTTTACCGATAGACAGACATTAGGAGATCTTAGAGTATGGTGAAAGTGATAGTGAAGTGAATGGATTTCTAATCATCTCAGAGTTTAGGCTTAATGCTACTAAGTGATTTAGGTGAGTAAACTTTGTTCTTGTTTCTTTCTTTAGCAAATAGACCTGAGGTTACCTTTTTAAAAATGTAATGTGTCTTTTTTTCCCTGAAGGGCATGATTACTATGTATTCTACTTATTGTAATCCAGAATCCTGTAACTTACTGTATCAGGACCCTTGCAAGTTGTAATGGTAACTTTCATATGATTTTAAAATATTACAAGAGAAGGTCCCATTTTATATATTTCTTTGTGAGCAGAGTTTAATATATAACCAATAATGTTGGATGAGTCAATTTTAAATACCTGTGTCTGAAAAATGTAAATTCTTATTTTCCACCTTAGTGAGGGCCATAATCATTTGCAGTGAGCTATACTGGGCAACAGTAATTCCTTCTTGTTGTGTTGAATTGGAATTCCAGGCTCAGTGAACTAAACAGAAATTGTTCTGGGGTCAGTGGTTAGATCTGCATGAAAGACGCTCTAAATGATATAAATACTCACTGGTTAGAAAACTGATACAGGACTTCACTTAACCTGTCTTTGGAAGCTTTCTGTTTGTGATGTCCTTACATGCAAACACTACTTGATTCAGCATCATCCGTCCAAAATATTTACAGTTAAATTGTTTTATCTTGGCTCATGCAGAGAGGAAAGCCATTCGGGTTTTGTTTTCTGAACTCCACTCAGTCTAGAATGATGCTAACACTGAGAACTGTATAAAAATTATAAATGTTGTCTGGTTCCTTATCTATGAAATAAGGCTTCTTCATATGAGAATTACCTCTTAAGATTTTATAAAATCTGAATAAAGCACAAATCACTGCTTTTTCTTTTGGGACTTTGGACTTTTAAAAAATACGAACATCTGCTTCTGGCAAGTTAGTCTCATCAGCTGGGTTTACATAAATCGTCTAATAAGAAACAGGGCTTGACTGTAGGAACTCTCTCACTGAAGTCACTAGCCCAACAGTGAGACAAGATAGAAATCTGTTCTGCCTTTTCATGTTGGCATTTGGCATGCTAGTTGAGAAATGAAATTTCTACAATGCATTGGAAGAAAACAAGTAGTAGTCTCTGCTATAACAACAGTACATTACTGATCTTTTCTTCTTGGGATTTTGCTTATTTCTTCTGTTTTTTTATCACCACCGTCCCTCCTATGTTTGGGATTCATGATGTCATTTTCACCTAGTCTTGTCTGAATCTCATTATGCACCCAAGTTCCAGCCAGCAATACTGAGCAGACAAGTTTGGGAGTGGCAGCATATTCCAGAAAAAAAAAACCAACCCAAACAAAAAACCAAACCAAAACAAAAAAAACCAACCCCAAACGCCCGAGTAAATCTCCTGGCACTTCAGCCTTTTTGTGACCAAAATAGTTGTCAAGCACTGGAAGTGCCACAGGTAAGTGGTTGAGTCACCATCCCTAGAGAGATTTAAAGGACCTGTAGATGTGGTGCTTAGGGACATGGTTTTGTGGTGAACTAGGCAGTTCAATTGAACATCTTAAAGGTCTTTTCTAATCTAAATGATTCTATGATACATATTGAATCACACTGAAGTAGGAATCTCAGAGGCAGACAGGAACCTCTGTCCTCTCACAGAGGAACTGCACCCTAACTGGACTCCTTTCTGCCCCCTTCCCACCTCTTCTTTCCTCCCCAGTTGGAAGTACAATGTTTCAAATTTATTTTTCAGTTCAGAATCCCCCTCAGCTCTTCTTTGTCTCTTATAGTGAGGGTTCCTCTTTGAAATGCCCTGCTATCCTCAGTTACAGGCATGTCTTGGAGCTTTCTATTATTTCACAGTTCAACCTTCTGGTACACAATTTTAAGATGCCATCTAATAATTGCTAGCACAAAAGGCTTGAGAAAATGACTGTCATATGTTTCAAATTGTTACACGATTTGTGGACTGTAGCTGTCAGTAACCTAAGAACACACTCAACAGTATATCAGGAATAAATGACAAGCTATGCTTATTTTATGGCACATAATTTAACAGTAACTGTGGACTCATTTAAAGGTATTGCATTATTCTACCTGGAAAAAGGAAAGGTATTTATATTATTATTGCCAAATGCTGTGATCCAATCAAAGTGATTTAAGAGGATAGACTAATATACCCAACTGACAATGTTTACTTCTGGCACTCTCAAAAATGGAGCTTAGAATTGTTATTGCCAAAGCAGCACAATGTGTAACTAAATACTGCTTAATAACACAAGTTATGAGGCACCTAAAACTTACTTAGCCACATTTCAGAACCTCCAGATTTTCCAGTTTATTTCTTCAGCTTCTGTTTGCAGAAGCAAATTTTTCCTTGCAGTCCCAGTTTTGAATTGGTAAACCAGCCAAGGGAAGGTTAGTATGCATGCCTAAGCTTTGTTGTTACAGGTTTTTGACATTTCATTCTTATGCTACCTTTCCTTATTCATTTTATCCTGTATTTCAGTTGAGCAAAACAAATTTAAGCTGAAAACAAGCTTGCATTTCTCTCTGGTGTCGTTAGTACTTGAAGGTCCTCTTTTCAGAGCTCTGCATCGGTCTCAGAAATTGCACGTCTCTAGTTCACTGATCGTAGTAAGAACAACTCGAGGTTTGGCATACACACTATGTAAGCCATCAGGAGTGTCTGTCAGGAAGAAATGGAGACATAGTGCATATCTAAACAGGAAATAAAAAGCAAAGCAAGTTTGTCTTCCCTCTGAAGGGACTTATTCCATACATAGGGCGGAATGAAAGTCCTCAAAATATTGCCTAAATACAAGGGTGAGTTTAGCATTATCCTGTTTTTCCTACCCCCCAATTCTAATCCTATAACCCAGATACACAAAATGGTAATATTAATTGGCCTAGCTTCTGAAGCAGTCTCTCATACCTCCTGGCATCCCGGACATACTGCTTTAATCAATACTGGGGTTTGACATTTGGTCATCAAACAGTATAAAATGTCATGTTTCATGATAACTCACCTCTGCCAAGGACTGCTTTCTGTTGATGCATTGCATGGCGTTTCCTTCTAGTAACTAATGGAAGATATTGCACATGATATCACAAGTTTTGTGGCCTTGAATAAGTGTAGTTTAATCTTATGGTCTACTAGCTTTCTATTAGTTTTTCTAAAGTTCTGTTTTCATTGATATAATTTGATTACACCACATGCATAGCCTAAAGGTCTCTTCCTTTCAGCCATCTGTAAATATTAGAGGCATAATTCACCTTTTGTTTTGAATGATTTCCTTCAGATTTTGCCTCATTTATGTTTCTATAATGATCTTCCTCTTTAGCATTAAGTGCATGAGCCTCTCACAGCTGACACGTCTTTGCAGTTAGAGGACAGTTTTATGCTCATTTCTTTGCCTAGGCTTTGACCACAAGCTGATACTTCTTTCCTTAAAAAAATTCTCTCTGACAAATTCTTGGTTGTCTCCCAGGAATCAGTTGTGTGAGTTTTCCATCAGACTCTTGCACTAAACCCACTGCAGTTTGTGTGAGGCTGAAGGAGCATCTCCTCTATGCAAAGCAGAGAAATTATCCGTTCAAGTCTTAAAAATTTGCTCAAAGACATGTTCTTAGTCCATTTAAGATGATAGCAAAGCTTTTGGTTTGAATTACATTTGCTTAAGATTAATATCTTAATTATTATCTTAATTTCTAATATGTACCTGTTTCTCTGGTGCTGTGTTCACCCCTCTGAGAGTAAGGAGGAGTTACCATCCCAAGTCCTTCTACCAGAGATGGCTGGTGATGTTCCTTCCCTCCAGGAGTTGCAGTCCTTATGGTTTCTTCTGCTCTCCAGGGTCGGCTTGAGGCTATTATGTTCTCATAAGCCTACTTCACCTCTTGCTCTTCTGGCATTAGTTTGCAGTATTCACTATATGTACACGGCGTGTTTTACATACTTGGGTTCTTGCTCTTCATTCTCCTTGCCACCCTTGAGAGTGTTTTTGCCTCTCTCACAAGGTTTTAGTTCCATAATAACCAGAAATTGACCATGATTGAGCTGTCCATAACTCTCTGGAGTCAGTCTGTGCCTCTACTTCAAAGCTTCTGCTGTCATCCCATGTCATACTGCCCAAGTCAGCACTGAAGTGAAGGGCCATAGACAGCTCTGCACAGAACAAGTACTTGCTATTACTATCTCTTAGCTAGAGAACATTTATAACAGTAGACATCACACAGAACTGTGCAAGACAAAGCAAAAGCTGAATCCAAGTAGGCAGCAACCTCCTGATCATTGATAATTTTGGTTATGGCTAAACAAGATAAAACAAGGGTATAGACTAGCCAAGAGAAGGCCAGGCAAAGCCTGTCAAGGCCTGTGTAGTCAGCATATTGCAAAGCCTGCAGATTGTACATTTTCTTATTATTTCTTATTTCATCCTTTGGTTGACAAATATTTAATATACTGATCACAACCTTTTTTTTTCTTTTTTCTTTGTATTTCTTTTTTGTGTGTGTATGTATGATTTTATTAATTATGGGTTTAAAAACTTTTTCAAAGCATCATACAGTTTCCTTATTGCAGGGTCATGCAGTTCTGCTGTGACAAAATTCAGTGGGCTAAACTGCTTTGTAAAACTGGCATTTCCTCTGACCCTTTAGTTACGTGATTTTGACTTTCACTGACAGCTTTTTACACATGTCTGAATTAACGCTTCTTTGAAACATCCCCCTGAGAAATGCAATTAAATAAAATCTGGTTATGCTTGTTCTGAAAATTCATGCCATCAGAAGGTATTTAAGTTCCATATTAACAAAGGAATAATCTTTCCAGTTAAAAGTGCATGGCAGTTTATTATGGAAGCACTGCTGGGAGGGGACCATATGCTATTTTTTGCACTGTGGTAATTGCACAGTGAGATTTGGATTATGCAAGATTCATTTAAAAAAGAGATGCTTAAAACTGAATCCCTACATTTATATTTGTGTGCCAGAATAACTGCACTCGCTTTCAGAAGTGTTAAGCACTCAGCATCTCCCGCTGAGATCAGTGAAAGTTGCTGAATGGATTCTACTAATAATAGCAGCACTGTTGCGATATGGAAGAGTAACATAGTGTAGTGGTCTAGGCTTTAATCATTATTCAGACAACCAGTTGCACCTGAGCTTTAAATAAATCCTTGTCTTGCTAAAATGCCCTGTTTTTAAAACAGAAGCTGTATTTACTATGCCCAGCTTTACATAGAGAGTCTGGAGGAAAAAAAAGACAAAGCAAAAGGAATTGCATTTTAACACACTAACATATACTGCATTTTTGGCTTCAGGACTCAATAAGGAATCAATTTTGTTTTTTCTCAAATTTTAATTAAATTTTACTTCTGATCAGGTTAGTTGGATTTGGTTTCATTTTATTCCTTCCTTTCTCTTCCTTCCTCTCCTCCACTCTTGCCTATAATATCCTTTTAATGGACCACAGTTCAATTACACCGGAAATTCAACTAATTATGACGAGGGGATGTTTTTTTCACTCTGGTGTAGGAACTTTAACACTTTGACTGTTCAGCTATAGAAAAGAACACCTACAGCTGAACTCTGTTTACTGTTTTTGAAGTTGTATGTTTACATAATGAAAGTGATGATAGAGGAAAGTCACTTTGGTTTGTTTGAATTTTACAAAAGTAAATTTTTCTCTTAAAATGCAGCGTAGCATGTTGGTTCTCTGATATTTATCAAAACACTGTAATTCATGAGTCTTTATCAGCATCATTTACCACCAACTTCCACAGCACAGGTTTTTACTTTTAACCCTGTATCTCCACTATCTTGATTGTGCCAGAGTGTTTGACAGCTTGCCTGTTATGCAATTTTTGAAAAAATATTTCAGGTTGCAACTTGTTTTTCAATAGAAAGCATCATACAAAATGATTCCTAACCAACTCTGAAGTGTAGCGGGTTTTGTGATAGTAGGGGGACTCCATTACAGTACATGTTCGAAGTCCCAAAGAAGGAACAAGGGCCAAGAATTTGCTCCGTCTAGTTGACTGCCCTCAAAATCAGGTTAAAGAAGCATGCACTTTCTTGTGTCCTCTGTCTGGTCTGCCATACTTTGAACAATGATGCAACTTCAGAAATACAGGTATGTGGCATAAGCCTTTAAAATGCCTCTTGGGTGGATTCATGAGACATGCAATTGCTTTCTCAATTTTCAGAACACATCTATGTGCATTAATTCACAGCCTCTTCAGTGTCCTAGAATTTTTGACTTTGCTATGGAATGATGTCTTGGAGTAACCATAACATTAAACAGGGAGCCACTATTGTGTCAACTGAAAAAATAACTTTTTTTTTTTTTTTTCCTGGGCAGGCTTAAACTGAAATGTTAGTAAAGCACTGTAGGATTCTTGTTTGCCTTTGGCCTTTACTTTATTCTATTTACAGAGTCCTTGTCCCAATTGCTTTATTTTATTAGTAAGCATTTGGTCAAAATAAAAATTATTCTAAGATGTAAAATTAATTCACTAATGGTTTTGTGTTGTCTGCAAACACACACTTTAAAAAGACTTAATTATATCATAGAATCATAGAAAGGTTTAGGTTGAAACCTTAAAGGGACCTTAAAGACTATCTAACTCCAACCCCGTGCCATGGGCAGGGACAACTTCCACTAGCTCAGGCTGCCCAAAGCCTCATCCAACCTGGCCCTGAACACTGCTGGGGGTGCACAGGCACTGCTTCTTTGGGCAGTCTATGCCAGGGTCTCACACTAGAAAGATTTCTTCTTAATATCTAACTTAAATCTACCCACTTTTCCCCTCTTTTAGTTAAAACCCTTTACTCCTTGTCCTGTATGTCCTACCATACATGGCCTGGCAAAAATTCCCTTTCTATTAGGAGTCAAAACAGAGAAAACACAAAAACCCACCCTCTGCCCCTTACACTATCAGTACCAAAAGAGTAGCAGTAAACTGAAAAGATTTCCACGGAAGTTGTTCTTGCAGGTTTCACAATCTCCTAATTTTTCATCTCAAAGAAAACTTAAAATCACCTAGTTCAAACAGAAACAAGTAAAAATATAACATTACTCAACAAAAAGAAAAGTCTCTTTCCAGTTTTCCTGTAGACGCCCTTTAGGTACTGGAAAGGTGCTAGAAGTTCTCCTCAGAGTTTTCTCCAGGCTGCACAAGCCCAAATCTCTCAGCCTGTCTTCATGGGAGATGTGCTGCAGTCACCCGGTTGTCTTTGTATAGATGAAGATGTCCTTGTGCTCTTGCTTTTAAATTCCTGTCCTTTTGTATTTTTTTTTCTGCCCTTTCAAGCATCATGCTGAATTAATATCATGTTTAAAAATTATTACAGCACTGTATGGGGTGCAAGGAAACGACCTACAGATGGCGATCACACCCTCCATCGGATCACTATTATTTCTAGTTCAGAAAAGTTTCTATAGTGCAGTTGAATATAAAGGTAGGTAAAAAAGAAAAAATTAAAAATCACTATTGTATCTACCCAGTGCAATGGGAGGGATGGGAAAACCTGGCAAAAATGTACTTTCCACGTTGTTCTGAAATACTGGAGAACTTTATCCTTGCTTCTTTTTGTTTGAATTTTTTTCACAGAATTGATAAAAAAAGAGATGAAGATCCCTTTACTATTACAATAGAAATAACAAGAGAAAAATTTAAAAGTAAAAAGACTGTACTTTTTGACATTCTAGTTTCAGGTTTGTAATACTGGGCCGTTGAAATCTTCTTCTCAACCAATGTAAGTTTAACTTAAACATTTTCAGGAAAAATAAGTCAAAGTTATTCTATAGTATAATATTTTCAGAGTATTGCAGACAACTTGGAAATACAGAAATGGATTTGATCTATAGACAAAACTAAGAAAAACATGATTTTTAGCTGTCATTTTTCTATATTTTCCCTTTATTTTTTAAATGATATGTATTTTACTAATTCCAGTCTAAGAATTCCACTTAATATAATGTAATAGTCTCCTATAGGTAGGAAAAAAGAACTGGAAAACACTGGGGATTCATGAAGGCATGTCAGCCATGGCCAGCAAAAACTCATCAACTCTCCCTGTAATTTCCATATTTGTTATTTTCAATTACTAGTAGTATATCACAATACTGATACCATAATACACAGCACTTACACCACAATGCAGAATACTACTTATTATACACTGTATAGTATAATGAGAAGTTATGGTAAACTATATTTGAAATCACTTCCTCCCTGATATTGAATGGCAAAGATTTATTTTCCTTAGATGTAAAATAACATGAATAGGTTTTATCACTTAGTGCTTCTCAAAAGTATTTTTCAATGACTGAGGACATGAAGAGAACAGAAATTTGTTACCTAAAGCTATGAGGTTTGGTTAATATTTTAAAGAAACAAAGAATTCACCCAGAATATTGGCGTTCGAACCTTGCTGGATCACCATGGTACAGAGACCAGAAGTTGCTAGAAAGCAGCCTGAATTTATACCGCATTACTGTAATCCTCCTCATTCTGTTGTCGGCTCGGGGCACAAGGTTGATACTCAGAATCTCTATTTCCTGCAGAGGTTGCAAATGCAATTACAGATTCTCAGTGACCTGATTCACCCTGTTTATGCCCACTGACAACTTATAACGTAGGGCAGCAAGTGATACGATTCCAGGCCTCTTGATGATCACAGATATTCTGTATAGGCTTTAGTGAGATCAGAGTGAGTAATTGTTTTGTTATTGCTGACTAAAATAAAAAGCTAGAGAAAATATTTAAGGCACACAAAAAGTGAACAATGCTTAATTTTCCCAGGCACGTGAACACCAAACTGAAAATGGTTTCCTGCTAACTAAAATATTTATTTTAATCAAACTTTTCCTTATTTTTTTGAAAATTATGTTAAAATTTCAGTATAAGGACACAAATACCAAGAGAAATAATGTAACTATTATTTTGCAAGGGGTTTTTTTTTTGTGGTTAACCTGTAAATTCTTTTCTTTATTCTTTTGGGTAAATGTCTAATATTAAAGAGAACTATTTCTGCCCTCTGACACTATATTCCTAACTCAAAAGCCAATTATCAGACTTGTGCATTCTGTATGTCTCTGTTCTTATTAAATGTTTCTCACACTGAGATTTCTTGGATTTTTTTTTCCTTTCTCACTTTCTGATTAGTTTCTGACTTCCAAGTCTGACAAGTAAAGTCACAATTATTAAATTTTTCAATGCCTTCAATGGGGATTCTAATAGAAGTAAAATTTACAATTTTAAAAAATTCTTTTTGTCCTGGAAATGTTTCAAAAATACTTTCTTTCTGTATGCAAAGTAGGTTGTTTTCTGAGAGAGTGAAATGTCTCTTTAAGTATCATAAACTTTTTTTATTCTTCTCCTCAGTGCCATTTTAACCCAAGTAGTTATAGGGTCCCATCATGTTAAACATAATACATGTATTATACTTTAAATGAAACACATTATATCATGTCCAGATTTTCTACCAATTCACAAAATCAGAAAGTCACAGAACAGATGTGGTTAGAGGGATCTCTTGAGATTGTCTGTTGCAACCTCCCTTCTCAAAGCAGGATCAACTAGAGCAGGTTGCTCAAGGTCATGTCCAAACAGGTTTTAGATATGCCCAAGGATAGAGACTCCACGACACCTCTTGGCAAGATGTTCCAGTACTTGATCAACCTTTCAGTAAAAACATTTTTTATATGTTTAAATGGAGTTTTCTGTGTTTCCATTTTTGACCAGTCTCTTGTTGGAAGGCCTTCCTAAAGCCTTCCTAATGTTAAGATATCCACAGATCTCCCCTCATCCACTGAGCCAGTAATGTCATAGAAAACTATCATGTTGGTCAAGCATGATTTCTCCTCCTTTACTGGAGGCTTGAATTTATTACCTTGTACTTAATCTGTTTGGGTATGGTTTTGAGGGGTATTTGTTCCAACACCATCCCATGAATTGAGTGGAGGCTGACTAGTCTGTACTTTCCTGGGTCCTCCTTGTCCTTCTTAACAAGTAGAGTGATATTTGCTTTTTCCCAGTCCTTGGGAACGTCCTCCAATTGCCTCAAGCTTTCAGAGATAATTGAAATATATCTTGCAGTAACACCAGCCAGCTCTCTTGGCACTGGTGGAAGGATGCCATTAGGTTCCATGGACTTGCATCCATAATATGATACTTCTCTACTGGAAAAGAGTCTTCATTACTCCAGACTTTCCCCCTGGTCTCAGGGGGTTGAATTGCTGAATGAAGTCCTTACTGGTAAATTCCAGAAAGAACACCTTGACCATGTTCTTTGTCAGCATCCTGACCCATTAAACAGTAGATCCTAATTTTCCTCGGTCTTTCTTTTGTTGCTGATATACCTACAAAAGCTCAGAGTTGTACTTCCTGTCCCTCACCTGTTTCAGCTTCAGGTGGATTTTGGCTTTTCTAAACCTGTCCCTGAATGCATGGAAAGTGTTTCTACATTGCTTCTTGATCATCTCTCCCTTCTTCCACCTCTTGTATGCTCTTTTCATGTATGAGTTTACTCTGGAGCTACTTGTTCATCCATGCAGTCCTCCTGCTACTTTGCTTATTTTCCTGTTCATGAGGATGAGCCCTTCTTGAGCCTGGAGAAGGTGATAATTGAAAATCAACCAGTTTTTTTGGACTTTGCTCCAGGACTTTGTCCCAGGAGATTCTCCCAAGCAGGTACTTGAACAGGCAAAAGTCACTCTGAGTCCTGGGTTGTGATCCTAATTTTTACCTTATTCCTTTCTCTCAGGACCCTGAACTGCACCATCTGATGGTTACTGCAGCCGAGGCTGCACCTGACCTTCACATTCCTAATTAGCTCTTCTCTGTTTGTATGGGGTCCAGCAGGGTGCATCCAAACTGAAATACAGAATTCCATACATGAAGAGATGTAAAATTCAAGATTCCAGTCTTGATTCTTGAAAGACAATTTTATTGAGTATTTATGGTAAATCATATTGAAAATAAAGTCAGATTAGACAGGAAGTAGGGACATGCCTTTTCTGGGAAATATTCACAGAATCACAGAATCACAAGGTTGGAAAAGACCTTTAAGATCATCAAGTCCAACCATTCCCATCCTAAACTAAACCATATCCCTAAGTACCTCATCTACCCTTTTTTTGAACACATCCAGGGAAGGTGACTCAACCCCCTCCCTGGGCAGCCTGTTCCAGGCCCTGACAACTCTTTCAGTAAAAAATTTTTTTCTAATATCTAATCTGACCCTGCCCTGGCACAGCTTCATGCCATTCCCCCTTGTCCTATCACCTGTCACCTGGCTGAAGAGACCATCACCTACCTCTCTATAACCTCCCTTCAGGTAGTTGTAGGCGGTGATAAGGTCTCCCCTCAGCCTCCTCTTCTCCAGGCTAAACAGCCCCAGCTCCCTCAGCCGCTCCTCATATAATTTTCCCTCCAGCCCCTTCACCAGCCTGGTTGCCCTTCTCTGGACTCGCTCCAGGACCTCCATGTCCTTCTTATGGTGAGGTGCCCAGAACTGGACACAGTACTCACAGAGACAAAAATGCATTTTGAGCCTAGATCTATAAGAAAAAACTAGAGACCATAGCATGGACTTCTAGACTTCCACAGAATAGAATATTAGGAGATTTGAGTGTAACACAGTCATATATAGATATTTAAAACTGTTAGAAATCAGTATGTATATAAAATGGGTATTTATCTGAAAAAAAAAAAATGCACACACTCAATGATAAAATCAAAGGTGGTGATTCTGAGGTAAGCCAAAACCTTTGTTTTTTCATCACCTTACGAGTGTATCATGTTTTAAAAAGATGGATGGTATTATAAATTAAAGTTGTTCTTTTCTTATGGTGAAAGTCTGCCAAATTCTAAATATATTTTTTAATCTGTCACTCCATCTCCAATAATTTTCTTCAAAATAGCAGACAAACAAAGCCATAAGTTTCTCAGACACTCCTCATGTTGGCTTTGCAGCAGCAGTTAATTAACAAATGCTATTCCCATAGCTAGTCTGCTATGTTTGATCTCCATGTGCGAAGATATTTGACAAGATAGGTGCTATACCTAGCTTGAATTTTTTTTTAATCAAAAACATCAATTCTAATGTCAGCTTACTCACAACACAAGGGTTGGGGAGAGTCTAATATTTGCTAAGTGGAAAAAGACAAAAAGGGTATTGGGAAAATGATTATTTTCAAGCTTCCAGTTAGATACTACAATCAGTGGAGGTTTGAAAATAAATAAACAAGAGAGCTA
The DNA here is from genome assembly GCA_020800305.1 of Porphyrio hochstetteri. NCBI lineage: Eukaryota > Metazoa > Chordata > Aves > Gruiformes > Rallidae > Porphyrio > Porphyrio hochstetteri. Next base: position 32,618,843 of record CM036909.1, read on the forward strand.
GTGAGACATCTGTGTCAAAATACACTAATGCTCCAAATTGGTATGGATTTCACTGGGAAAAATCGTAAAGCTATTTCATACTCTGGCTATACTAAGTAAACTACATCTTCTCCTTCCTCTTCCCCCAACAGAAACCTAAATATTCACTGGTGTGAGAGAATATTAGCTAGGAATGGAAGGAAAATATAACCATATATTTCCTCTGTTTCCAGATTGACAATTTAATCATGCTCTAATCCTCAGAAATTAGATGGTCAGATCATTGATTGGTACATAATAAGGGCTATCAGTTTTCAGGGTAGAACTTTTTAACAGTAGTCAAGTGAAACTAAATCAGAAACATTTCAAGGAAATAGAATTTTTCTTTACTTCTGAATTGTGATAATAATCTTTTCAGTAGCAGTAAATACCATTGATAAGGGTATTACCCCTCAGTGTAACTTTGATATTTGCACTCAATATGATGGGAAGGATAACAGCTGTTGCATGAAATCTCTTTCATTTGCAGAATCTACAACAGTAACCAAAAATCATTAATTTGGAAATGGCCTAAAACACTGTTTCTCCATCCCTAACTGATATTTCATTCTTTGCTTTTGTGCTAGTAAGTTATGGATCTCTATTACCTATGCAGAACTTACTAATTAGTGTAACAGGAAATACAGGAAAAACTAGTATTATTTGCCTCTGTGTGTAACTTCAGAATATTTTCAGTTGCCCTGAGAAGGTTTCTGTGTTGGCTTGGTTTCTTGTTTGGCTTTGCTTAAACTCTGCTACTTGGACAACAACTCTTAAGAGCAAGATTCCTCAAACCTTATTCCCGTGAGGTATTTATTTATATGTCAATCTAGACACAAAATACATGGGCTTTTTTTTTAATTCATAAAAAGATTTTTGGTTATTTTAGAGATCTATTTACAGATACAAGTCTATCATGGGCATGGTCAGAATAAAAAGATCAGAGAGGTAATTCAAAGTCATCTGGAGCAATGTCCAAAATACATAATTTATACCTTCAGAGGTGCGCAGCACAATACTCTTTCCCTGATCATTCAGATTAGGAGACACATGGTCACCACTCCCCCTCTGTCCTTGCTCGGTAAGACAGAGCTAGGTTCTCCCTTTTTTGCAAGACCTACCCTAAAACAGGTCTATTCTAGGAATATCTTCCTGCAAAATGCAGATTATCAAAAGAAGCTGTAATTAATTCAGACTGAAAGAATCCCCAACGTTATCTTCTCTGTCTGTCCATATCCTCAGAAACTAAGGAATGTTTCTGAGAAAGAAGTAAGAGAAAGCTGATCTTTTAAGCAGTGGTGTTCAGCAAATCCACAATGTGTAACACACAACAGCAGACTGCCAAGACCTTTTATCAGTCTGTTTTCCTAATGGAACCTCCTTATTATATTGACTCAGCCAAAACTAAATGAACTGAAGGTAAGTCTGCCAAACCACCCATTTAACATTACGCTCTTCTACATACTGAACAGCAAAACATAGTAAATATCTAAGAGAGACCTAGTCTTTTTGACTTTGAAATTCAAATGGGTCTGCAGGCTTGTCAGCCGTTCAACAGTTGTTTTGCTGGAGCTTAATGACACAGCTGAGGAAGTGTCTCACATCTATCGCCTTTCAAATGGGATATTGACGCGAGTAACAGCGACTGGGGCCCTGGGCATTCTGCACCTGTGAGTTTCACTTTCTCTTTAAATATTTGTGGATTTCCTGAGCAAATAATTTGTCTACAACTGTTATATGGTGTTTACAAAATGCTTTGCTTGCAGCAGTTCTAAATATAAGAGAAAGGGATACAAATTATTCTTATCACCTGCTTTAATCTAAATTATTCACCATGTAGCTAATATTTTGAGTAAATCACATTCCCTTTTTTTGTACTTCTACTCACCAAACTTTATTGCAGAAAGAGAATAATGTGTATGTAAAGAATTTAGCTTTAAAAGTGTCAGTAGTGTGTTAGTATGACAGGTAATGAGGCAATTTGGCAGAACATCAGAAACTAATTGAGCTCAGCTCACATCAATGTGGCTTTTTCAGATGAGGCTGTCTTCTAAAATGAACAGTAGAATTACATAAGACAATATGACATGTACAATTTTAATTGGATGCTCTAATTTAAAATATTTAAAGCATGTTTAGAATAATTTGTGAATCTACACAGGCACATTCTTACCCAATTAATTAAGTCTCTTCAGTGGGTTGTATAATGACTTAGTGTCAAAAATATAAATTATGAAAGTCTCTGCACGTAAAAATATTCAGGCAACTTTTGAAGAGAAGGGATTTAGCTTTAGTAGAAGGAAGGTCTCACAACTGCACATGGGTATGTAAAATTAACACAGACTTTTATGTTACCTATTAAAATTGGTTGGTACTGTTAAAAATATTTTGTAACTAGAAAATTGGTCACACAACAAAGCAATATTGTAAAAAGTAATTACAAAGTATTTCAAAGATGCTTAAATGATTTGGGTAACTGATTTTTTTTAAGTATTTAATATTAGTCTCAGAGAGTACTGTATGGTGTTACCGGAGCATTGCCACACATGCTGTTTTACTTTTATGCTTGGATTGAAATTGAGAACCTGTTAAGGTGAAGTTTTAGAGGATAAATCTCTTCCCTAAAATGGTATACTAAAAGTTTTTTTTTGGCTAGGGGGATTGTAAATCTACATCAAACTGTTGTTTGAGTCATGTCTTTTATGATTCACTTACACTTTTTATTTTCCATATTCTTTGAGGAGTTGCTTTTTGGGAAACATACATATAATAACATATCCTGCTTGCCAATTTGTGGTAACAAATGAAAACATGGATAAACTTACTAATGTGTAGCATAATATTATATCAAAACACTGTAGGAAGAAGGGGAAATACTATCTCTGTTTCTTAATAGACTGAATTGATTTTGCCTCAGTCACCAGCAATGTTGGTAGTAACAGTGGGAGCAGAAACAGGACTTCCTAGCTTAAAGGGTAGCATCATCTTCAGTGGCTGGTATTCTTTCTCTCTTTCTACTTTTTCTTCTTTTACAATGCCTTTTAGGAAAAAAAAACCCAAACAAAAACCAACACATATTTTATTCTACTGTGCAAGTAGTCTGAAGAAAAATAAATTAATGTGAAAAGCAACCAGTCTTCCCTAACCAAAATGAAATGTTTCTTGGTAGTCTTTTGTATTTTTTAATTTCCAGTTTCTAAACTGTCCTAGTTCTGCCCAGGCCAGAGGTAACCTCCCCAAGCAGCCAGCCCAGGTGAGCCCAGCCAGCCCGGGCTGTGTCCCACACCACCTGACATCGCTCCCCCATAAAAGGCGCTGGGAGGGGAGGGATGCTACTGGGGCTCTTCAGGAGTGTGGTTGTGTCAGTTCTTGCTGTTGTGCAGCACTCTTGTTGTTGGATTAATAAGGTACTCTGTGTTATCACTGGGTGTAAGTGAAATTTGCTACTGGCTGTTACTGTTCCTCTTTCACAGTGCTTTTAACAGTAAACTCTTGTAGAATAGTCTGGGTTGGAAGGGACACCCAGGATTATAGAGTTCCAACCTCCTTGCCACAGACAGGGCCAACAACATCTAGGTGTGATCTAGACAAGGTTGCCCAGGGCCCCATTCAACCTGGCCTTGAACACCTCCAGGGATGGGGCATTCACCACCTTTCTGGGCAGCCCTGTCTTTATCCCAAGGCTCTGTCTGTTTCTCTTCTGGGAATGAGCAAGTGGCTTGTGGTGCTCAGCCACTACTTGGGGCTGAAACACTGCATAAACAATGCTATTTCTTTAATTTGTTATGTTGAAATGTCTGGATTTCAATCAGTAAGGCTTATTTTGGAAATCTGTTTAAAAATGTAAAATCAGTATGTTGCTTCTGAAGTAAAGGCACTTTATCAAATTGAATATAATGAGTTAAGTAGTATAATTCGTTATTATTAAAAAATCTGAAATTTTTAAATTCTTAACTTATCTGACTCTATCCTAATTGCTACAAGTAGAAAATAAGGTTTTGAGATCTATGTGAAATCCTGGGTTCTTCTAAGGAGTCAAGCTTATTCTTGTAATTAAATAACTCTGATGTAAAGAATAATCTTATCTCATGACCATACAACACTTTGAAATTAGGAACCTGAAAGTGACTTTTAATCACTGCTTCTGGATGGAGATGATTTAGGATGAAATAAAAAGGGACTTGTCAAACATTTCTAGCATTTTTTTACACTTCATAATACCAGAGGAGTGCATCGTTACTTGTGTCTGGTTTTGATATTATCAACATTTTTCCCCTAAAGAAATGTATATTTTAGGAAATTCAGGCTATGTAAAATAAATTTATGAATTCTTATTATCAGCACAGACAAATGTGTGGCACTTGTTTCGTTAGCTTCCTTTGACAATTTTTCAATAACTGTTTCCTAGTGACTGCTGCTATGAATGTCGATACCTCCTTTCACAAACTGTCTCCTGCTAATTTCCATGATTGACTATGAGGGCTTGAATGGTATGAACACTGGAAGTCTGCCTAAAAACATTGACAACTTGAATTATTATCTTGCATCATTCATGGTTACTCTGTCAGGTTGTCTGAGAAAAATTGTGAAAGAAACACAGGTCATTACAGAATGAACATGATGTGTCCATAATGGTTCCCTTGAAGCTGCTGGAGTTTACTTGGTCAATAATCTGTTGTAAAAAAAAAAAAAAAGTAATTCAATATATTTTACTGAAAGGCTGGACAAATCAAGTCTGCTATAGTCCAGTATATTTTCAGAAAAGTTCTCTAGCTTGCTCTTTAGAGTGCTTAAAATTTTCTGAGATGATACTAGTACTCTTCTGAATTTGTCCTTTACATTAAAAGGACTTGCAGTTGTATCTAAGATATTGAACATAACATTATGGGATAAAATTTCAGACTTCCTGGTACAGACTTTCAACTGTCATGGTACGTTTATTGAGTTTTCCACTATTATTTACAAAAGGACTTTTTTCCATTGATCCAAAGTGAATTTTTCAGATTATTCTATTTTTAAAATTTTGCCATGCTCTGTTTGTGGTATTTTTAGGTGCTTTTTTTTTTTAAATTAACATTCATTAGAATATAGAAATAATTTCCTCAATTCTTTTGTCAACAAGATGTATGTAATGACCACTGTAACCTTAATTTCTGCTAAGTACATAGGGAAAAAAATCTTGTTATTGCAGTTTTTAATGCCACCACCAGTGATTGTTTCACCACTCAATCTGAAAAGTCCTGTATATTTCTAACTTTTAAAATGTGATTTTTTTATTAATTTTTTTAACCAATAATGTAATTAAAGCTACTACATAAATCCAGTGCAACAGGTCCAAAATAACAAATAAGATTTGTGTAGCTGTTATCCTTAGTTTTATAATAATAATGCATTTTAACTAGATAAACTCTATCTTATCAGAAATGCTTAAAAACTTGTAGACCAGCACTGCAGACTAATGACAGTTTGTAATACAAAAGCACTGCCTTTGCAACAAAGTCCTTTTATGTTGGAAACAGTAAAGTGTGTCCAGTGAAAGATGATTTGTGTCAGCTAAAACTGTAGCCTGAAGCTACACTTGGTGGGTTATTACTTTAATCTAGTTATTGTAGCCTTGAAGTGTATGTTAGTAAGCTGAGGGTAGAAATCTCAAAAGCACAGGTTGGACTGATCGCTAGCAGTTTCTAGGAACAACAGAAAACTGCCCCATGTATTATTTTTGTGAAGTTGGTCAACTGACATTGAAGTCATACTGACTGTGGGTTATTTTTAAAATATCTGTGATTTCTAGAAAATAACACTTTTCTTACATGAAAACCCCCATAACTAGGACTTTACACACAGGGTGTTTATTGTCATTCAATGATTTGAAATTGTGAAAAGTTAAAATTGCCATTAACATCTCTCTATCAAATGGCTACCAGTGTATTGTGTTTATGGGCTGGTATTACATCTTATGAATTCCTCGTACAGCAAACAGTACTTAACAAAAAAAAAGTTGATTTTTGTCAAAAGAGATGATCACATCTCTAATTACTAAAATCTGCACTAAACTGCAGCTTCTATGCTGTTACAGACAGAATCATGGAATCTGTGATTATAGTTGAGGTTAGACAGGACCTCTGTAGGTATTTTGGTCCATCTCCCCTGCTTAAGTAGCCATGTGATGATTTAAGCTTGGCTGGACATCAGGTGCCCTCTGACCTGCTCTATCACTCTCCTCCTTAGCAGAACAGGGAGGGGAGAAAAACAAGGTGGAAAAAAATCTCCAAACTCATTGGTCAAGGTAAAGACAGTTTAATACAGCAGAAGGAAAAGGCTGTGTGTGGAAGCAAAGAAAAAGATTTTTCTCTACTTCCCATCATCAGCTGATTCCCAGCCATTTCCTGGGAAGCAGGGCTTCAGTACATGTAGTAGTTGCTCTGGAAGAAAAATTTTGTAAAAAACCTAATTCTTTCCACTCCCTCCCTGAATCTCTCAGCTTCTCTTTGCTGAGAAGACATCATATAGTATGAGTGTCCTGTTGGTCAGTTGGGGTCAGCTATCCTGGCTGTGTCCCCTCCCAGCCTACTACTGAAGGGAAGAAAAATGTTTGAGAGACAGCCTTGATATGTGCCAGCACTTCTCAGTAATAGCCAAAGCATTGGTGTGTTATGAACAGCTTGGTAGCCACCGATACACAGCACTGTGAGGGCTGGTATGGGGAAAATGAGGTCCATCTCAGTCAGACCAAATACAGGTCACCTGGAGACAGATTCCCAGGACCATTGCCCAGAGAAGCAGTGGCTGCCCCCCTGGCAGTGTCAAGGCCAGGTTGGATGGGGCTTTGGGCAACCTGGGCTAGTGAAGGGTGTCCCTGTCCATTGCAGGGGGGGTTGGAAGTGGGCGATCTTTAAGGTCCCTTCCAACCCAAACTGCTACAGGAATCTATTGCTTTTGAATATTGCAAGGAAGGAGCCTCCAAAGCCTCCCTCAGCAGCCTGTTCCAGTGCTTGGTCACCCTCACCGGAAAAAGTGTTTCCTGATGTTCAGCTGAAATCTCCCATGTTTCAGGTTGTGCCTATTGCCTCTGGTCCAATCACTGGCCACTGCTGGAAAGAGCCTGGGTCCATCTTCTTTACTCCCTCCCTTCAGATATTTGTGTTTATTGATAAGATCCCCCTAAGCCTTCTGTTCTCTAGGCTGAATAGTCTGAGCTCTCTCACTTTTTCCTCATAGGAGATGTGATCTGATCCCTTTATTGTCTTTGTGACCATTCACTGGACTCTCTCTGTTAAGTCCAGATCTGCCTTGAAAGGAGTCCAGAAGTGGACATAGTACTCCAGATGTGGTCTCACCAGTGCAGAATAGGGCAGTAGACAACTAGTTAGCAAAGGGGGCCTGAATTTCTGAGCTGATAAAAGCCCTTTTCCTGAGCACAGACATAGCACAGAACTTTCTCCACCACTGCAAATGGGGATGACCAATCTCTGAATAGATGGAACAGACATGAGAATAATTGCTAAACTTAATGCTTCTTAAATTTTTTTGAGAAACATGATGCTACATATACAGTTCAAAATTACATTTATAGGTGGAATCATAAATTGAATAGCTGAAATATGGGTTTTCTTCATTTCACTTAATTGGAAATTGTGAAGGAGTTACCTCTGAAAGTAGATTTATACAGCTGGTTTCAGTGTTTTTAATTTTATTTTAGAAAAGTTAAAATGGACAGTGGACTGATAACTATGAGTTGGCAAAGGTTTAAGAGATCAAACAGATTTATGTGTATTTCTTATATATGTTTTCTTTTTAGTCTTCATTGCAGTGCCATTACAGACATTTTGGGGGAGGGGGTTTGTTATGGCTTTTAAAAGCCATTGTATTTAATAGCGTATATAAAGAGAGAACATAATGTGAGAATTTTCACTTTGAAGTACTATAAAATACTGGATTTTAATGTGTTTTACGGGCTGTAATAATTCTCTCTTATTCATATTTTAAAATAATTATTATGTCGGTCTGCATAAATATATATGTGTAATCTTGACATTTGGGTTTATTCTAGATGTGCAGTAACTATTCTAGATAAATTGGAAAGCTGTAGCTGTATTCCAATTTCATAACGACCCACAAACCTACTTTATTTCATTACTCTCTCTTTAAAGGTATTTGCAGCATTTTTCACACGTAAATCTTGCATTATTTTCTCACATATTATTTAAAAGGTAAAAAGGTTGCATGTTTGTCTTGAACTGTTAGTGTCTCTTTTGTCCTGCTCCACATTGGAGATCCTCCTCATTCCATGTGTTACATCCTTCCACACATGAAAAATAGTCTCTTCTGCTCAAAGAAATGACTTTACCTAATCTGAACTTTCTACTGCTAAACCTTGTGAGGCTGTAGTGAAACCTGGAACATATTGCATTACCCTGTCGGTACTGCAATTTTTAAATGGCTTGCTTTCTGCACTGTACTTCTTTAAGAGTCTGAGGTGGAATCACGAATCCATGACATTTGCTGATAGCTCCCTGTTAATTACCATGGGAGACATTGCATTGCCCAGTTCACTGAACTTACTGAATATGGACATAAGCCTCTGGAACAGAACCTGGATAGCACAAGCCACAGATTATCAACAGCCCAGTGGTTTTTCAGAACTTGTTTCAGTGATGAAAAACTGCACACACTGCTACATCTTCTTTTCCTCCCCTGAACACTGACACAGTTGTACAATTTACTTCATTTGGTTCCATAAATGAATGAGTTCTTTGGTGTGTATGATGTGAGACAGCTTGTCTAAAACTCCAGAAGTTGCTGAGTGATATTGAATCATGGCATAGAGAAGAAAAGTGAAAGCATCCTTTATTCATGATACAAACTGTATTCCTTCAACAGGCATGTGCGAGCCTCTGGTAGGGTTTGGTATTGCTGCTGTAAAATGTTCTTGCTTCAGCTAAATACTGGTTAAAACAGTGATGCTGTAAAATAAAAGTCCTATATTATACCAAGTTTAAATTTGACAAGCAGAGCATGCACATGTAAAATAGTGGATAATCCAGCCATGTTCCTTCCAAAAAAACCCCACAAAAATCTTGATTCACATAGGTTTAAGCAACTTGCTTATATATAGATTTGTAATAAGCTTTCATTAAGGACAGGTTCATAAATTAATTATTTATACAGTCCATAAACAAGCATCTTATAGGGCTTTGTATATCCTAAAAAGAAAAAATTCAAACTTTAAAGCACATGGTTTGGCATTAAGCACTTCGTATTCTGCTGCTTTTAACATTCGTAAACTTTTTATCACATTCATAGTGATACTAAAAGTTCATGCTATTACCACTTCCTTCAGGCTCCACTTGCTATTCTTTTTAGTTTCAATAATTGCATAGAAACATGAAATGTGATATGTCACCTTCCAGCCAGGATTTCTAAGTCTGCTATAAATTTATATAACTTGCAGAAACTGTAGTTAAGCTTTAGAAACTACTGTGAGATGAGGTGAAAAGAAAAAGTGAAGCTTGAGAAGGCTATATGAATGGATGAATATGATAAAACCAAAGGTTCCAAAATCCATAAAAGTAAACTGAAAGATTTGTATTGGTTTCTTGGGACTTTGGATTAGGATTCCTCTTCATCTTTATCAAGGTTACATATTTCTGCTGTTACAGTTCCTACATCTAATCCCTTTCTATATCACGTAAATGTAGCCAGTAGAGTCTCAACTGCAAAGTTGCTTCATATACTTGATGTTTAAAGGATGTCGTTACAGTACTGGCAATTTATTTATCTTTATTTATTATTCTATGGTTCCAATTTCCCCAGGAAAAAAAAAAAAAAAAAAAGCATCAGCTATTTTCATGAGTCATCCTTTTTTTTTCCCCCTCAGACCACATAAATCTGTATAATCCTACAGCATTAGCTTTCCTGATGAGCAATAGAAAAGGTGAACTCTAATATGTGGACTTTTTAGGTCCATGGTAGAGATAGTCCTAAACCAGGACTCGAGCTTTCACCTTTGTTCAGTACCCAAACATAGTTAGGTGAAGACAGATTTATTTTTCTTTTAAAGACTCATGAGGGATAATTTTGAGGACCAGAAATGGATACAGTTGAGAATTAACTTCTATTTACTATTTCTAAGACACAGGAGCTTTATAGGTTTTACATATTTTTATAATGTTCTGGAACTAAACATCATTTCAACACTATAGTGGCAAAATTTGCAAAAACACCAGGATCAAGATAATGTAGTTCATACCAACCCCATCTGTGATATTTATTCAGTTGGGAAGGATTATCTATACAGAACAATGTTAGGGAATGTTTTTGGTAGTACATAAATAAAAGGTAAATAAATCCATATATTTCAGAATTATGCCCAAATATAAATATATATTTAGCTTGTAGGAGAGGAATTTGGTTATGAGGCAATAATAAGCAGTAAGTCATGAGGGAAGTGCATCCTTACTATAATATGACTAAGATCACCCATGAATGAAAAAACAACATATACTTTAATGAAGTGCAGTAGAAACTGGACACAGCTTTATTAACTCTAGCCAAACAAATTAAATAATTTAACATAAACATTCTGGTAACTAATTTTGTGATTTGAGTTCATCAGAGTGTCATCATGGCCCAGTCTTTTTTATCACCACATCTACGTCCGTGAAACCTTCTTATGCCAGCTAATGCTCAACTGAGGATTTCCATTTCCAGCTGAAAGACAGATTAAGCATCCTGAACATGGATATTTTTTCATCTTAAATAAGTTTCAGAGTTCATTCCGCAGCTGAGGTGTAAACAGGTTCATTTTCCCACTTGAATTATGTCATTAGAAGCAATCAACGCTGGCATTGAACTATGGCACATATAGACTATGAAATAAGATAGTCAAGTACTCTTTTAATGAGGCGTGATGGATTTTCATTCATAGCTCTGAAGTGGACTGCACAATATTGTTGCTGACTGAAGGTTCCTAAACATTGAGTTAAAGATGAAAAGCAATGCTGTTAAGCTCTTTTACACCCTGTCCCACATGGTGATTATACTTTTAAGTCCCATCTACTCTTCTTGGTGTTTAGAAGTGGGGACTTTGATCCAAAGGTGGGAATGAGTTTCGATTAGGGATAGTTCTAACACATGAAGGTGAAAAGTCATTACAAATTCCAGAGCTTTAATTTTTCAAGTTTTATAACCAATTATCAAATGTTAATAATTTTGAGTTGGAGTTTTAGTTTATAATAAACGGTTAGTTTTGCAATAGTTTCAGTAGTATTTTTTATATATCGGTTACAGAAGAAGTCCACATTAGCAGAGCCCACCTTCAAATGAAGAAAGATCCTTACCCTTAAACTAAAGAAAGTGTCTCAGCCTATTAAACAAAAAACCAAAAATAAACCCCAAAAAACTTTAAAATAACATGAAAAAGTCTCAGCTGTAGAATATTCAGGTAACTCTTGTGAGGACATACTTTTGCTGTGCTTAGTATGAGGTGGTTTTAAAAGGGAGACAGCATTTGCATCTGAAGCAGAGCAATCACCAGTTTATATAAACAGGGTATTCTCTAGATTTTCCATTGTACCTTGTTGACATTTATGAGTAACTAAGCTTCCAAAGTCATTTGTGATTCTCTGAAGATATTCATCTTGGTTCTCATGTCTAGTGATGGTATTTTCTTTTTTGTTTTCACAACTGTGAAATTGTGTCCATTACAAAAATGGATCAAGGAATGCTTGCTTAAGTGAGAGGTAGTTTGGAGACTAGTGGAAAATTCAATATAGTTAATGCTTTTCAAGTATGTAGTAATAGAATGATGTTAATATTCATACTGTTAAACACATGGGGTAGAATAAATTATTTAACTGTTTATCCTTTGTAGCATAGTAAGTGTTAAAACTAAACAGTGGGTTCATGAGAACAGTCATCAGATGTGTGTCTGTAATCATCTTTTGCCAATCGTCATCTTGTTAACTATTCTTTTGAGTTACTTGTCATATATAGACTTCTGTCTTTCATATACGAAGTCTAAAAGCTATCATTAATGACAACTATTTTATGTATGAACACATTTTATTCATTAGTTTCCCTGAGGTATACAGAAAATAGGAAAAAAAAACCCCAAAAACGGAGCACTATATTACAAGGAGTGGTTGCAATTGGCTTTGGTAACTATGCAGGCCTGAATCAAATACGTTTGGAAAATTCCACCGCTTCTCTCCCTGTTTGTAATAAAGCAGAAACAATACGAGAAGCTCTTGCAAACCACAGTATCTTGAGTCTTCCCCTCAAAGCCAAGTAGAAGCAGCCCCAAACAGTATGCTCATTTCCATGTGGAGAGCAGTATAACCTCAGTGTTAGAGGTTGGGTCAAAAGTACATTTTGAGACTTTGTGAGGGGATGAACAGGTTTCAGAAGTTGGACCGTGGACTACGTTTGGGAGAGTGCCGACAACTGCTATGCAGCAACGGAAAGCCCTGAAGTACCTGAAATACTTATCTGAATGAGAATCAGTCAAAGGCAGAACAAGACTGTTTACAACTGTAGCATGCATTCAGCCAAATTACATTTGCAAATTAGTGTTTTGAAGCTATAGACCTAAAAATAAAATAGCTTAATGGGTTGAAATCACTTTTGCTAAGGAAAAATGTATCTATGCCAGCAGCTTGTATACGAAGTTACAGCCTGTTACAGCCCAGTGCATTTTGAAATGACCAAGGTATTAAACTCCCAAACAAGGTTGTCAGACAACAAATCAAGCTACAAATTAGTCTTCTAATCTTATAATCTGGTTACAGCTGCCAAAGTACAACTGACAATTGATTTGCTGTTTGCTGTCCAGCACAAAATGTCATATATTCTTTTTGATGAGAATCAATGAGTGCATTAAGTGTAGAGCAGCCTGTGTCCTCCCAAGTCCATTGCAAATAGCTCTAATTTATTAGGGTTATTATTTGTACAAATAAACCTACTACTAGCAAAAAGCAAAGCAGAATTTATGTGTGACTCTTCTGCATTTATTCACTTGCAGGAAATGTGTATTCTTTTTTCAGCAGGAATACAAGGTAGATCTGTTCGAGGTCATTCAATGGGCTAGATTTCATGACCGTTATAAAAGTAAATATTTTCAGGTAACTACTTTGGTAGAGTATCATGAAATATTAATAGAGTGGTGTGTTTACTTGTACCATTACCCTTTGTAGTTAGCCTTAATTTTCTATCCAAGTACCTGTGATATAAATTAAATCAACTTTTCATTTGAGATACATGATTTTTTCACTTGTTACAGACTGGTTTTAAGACTTTTTGCTTAGAAGGTTCAGTACTTGTGTTGTTTGGAGCTTTTAAACAGCAAGGAAGAAAAATATGGAAGGAAAACATTTGCTAGTATAGCAACTGAAATGGAAGAATAGCACTAAAACATCTTAAGATCTACAATTAATGAACATAATATTTTGTGGGTAATTTGTGCTTTTTTGGAAAAAGGCTATTTGGAAAATACTTCTGGGGAAGACTGTGATGTATCCTACTCACAAAAGGAATGTTCTCAGGTGATGACAGTACAAATGTTTTTGCATTACATTGGAACAACATGAGATAATTAGCTCTAGGGAGACTAGGTAGAAACCTGTGAAAATTCTGTCTCTCACTGAGCTTCCACCTCATTGACTTTCCCTTGAAATTCTACAGAATTTTTTGAATAGGAAAATTGTCAGTAGAAGACCAACTGCTAATACAAACCTGATTAGAAAAAAAAAAAAATGAGGAACAGTTAAGGGTGTGGTTTATCAAAACAAAAATGAGAATATCTTATAAACAGAAGACCTGTTAAGAAGTGTTGCCAACTTTAAAAATTATTAATTCTTTGAAATTCATTTTTTCAAATTAATTTTTCAAATTTTTACACGTTTCAAATGTTCTAAGAGTAAATCAACACTTCCCAACTAAAAATCCTTAGACTCTGTGTAGCTACTTTCAACTTGGAATTTTGCTTGTTTTGGAGGTTTGGTTTGTTTTTTTTTTTTTTAGGTAAAAATTCTAAAACCCTTAAAGTGGTTTCTGAAAGAAATGCTGATACAATTTTAGCTACTGTATCATCACCATTGTCATTTTTCTAATGGATTGCAGAACAACCAACTGACTCAGTTTGGGGATTAGGGAGGAATGGCATAGTATTGAATATAGAGTAGTAAAAAAAAAAATCTACTCTATTTATCTACTCTTTTTGCACTACTTTTTTCAGTATAAATACATATAAATATTTCAAGGCAAAAGGGTAGAACATACTGTATTTTCTCTAAAATATAAGTGTTTCTTTGATACTAGTTTTCTACCAATACTCATGAAGAATAAATTTGTTCTGTTATTTCTAACTGCCTGCATCACTACTTGGCTTTAGGAGAGGCAAATACCTGTTAGTTTTAGAATAATTAGGGCCTAAGTGAATGTATGGCTTTTCTGGTGGACAATTTTATAAGAATTCCATCAAGAATAAAAGAACAGAAAAACAATTTCTCAACAACTGAGCATTTGAGATTTCATGCATCCTTCTATGCAGGTGTAGTTTAAGAAAAACTTGAAAAAATTTGGAGAAAAGCTTCCAAAGGTCTCAAAGATATTATAGTTTGGAGATAAGAAACTGTACAGGGAATATGAAAAGCAAACAGTTGGAATCTAGAAGAGTAATGGAACAGAGATCATGACAGTGAAATTCAAAAGAAATAGTTAAGTTGGGACAAAATAAGTGGCAGAAAAGGAGCCGTGCTCCTACCGGTAACTTTAATTCAATCACCTGCTGACACAATTAGCTCTAAAGAAGACATCACACAGAAGGAAATTCATATTTGCCCCTGAAATTTACAGCTCAGCCATACCTCTAGCTAATTTTCACTAGTGTTTATAGTAACATTAAACTAGGATTTTTTTCTTAATATTCTGTATAATAGGAACCATGGCAGATCTGGTAAAAAAATCCAAAATAGTTAAAAAGTTTTAAATTGCAAAGAACAGCAACATGATCCTATAAGCTGTTAGTAGCTGGTTTTGTTTGCATAGTGGTGTATAAAGAGTATTTTATCAAAGCCTGTGTGAAGTTCAGTTCCTTGTGAACTTATATTCACTCACAGGAAACATTCCCTCTACATTCACCTTCCCCTCAACGGGATTCTGAGGTTTTCTTTTTTCTAGTAACATGGAAAGCTCAGTGGCTTTCTCTCTTCCTGTAGTTCTTCCCAGAGTTAACTTGTTATTCTGATCTATTGTATTTCAGAGCACTCCATTGTTTTAAAAGTAATTTTATTTTTTAAGTCTTCTTTTCTCCTCCCATTTATAACACTGAAAGTACAATAAAAGCAATTGTTCAATGTTTTGAACTCTGACTTTCAGTCATTAATTTAGTCTCTGGTTCTGCAGGATGCTCTGCATCAGCACAGGCGTTTTGCCTGCATATAGAATTTATGTGCTCTTGCACATGAAGAAAGTATTATTTTCTATATCACTTTGTCTCTAGTTTCTATAAGGACTTAATTGAAACCAATCAGCCCAGGTTCAAATTGAGAACTTAATACTGGGAATAAAAAATGGTCTTTAACAAAGTTTACTTTCAAAAAAACTTTATCTTCTTGAAAAATAAGATCATATTTCCTTCCCTTTGCTTCCTTTTTTTCTTAATTTGAAGAATCATCAAACAATTATGTCTACTACAGTTGAACATTGGTACCCATTTGTAGTAAGTAGATCCATCTAAAAGAGTGAAAGGAAAATGAGATTAAAAAAAGGCCTTCTTGTATTAAAGGGAAAAAATGGGTGTTTGATTGCATATGGTGTATGATGTGAATGGTGGAAACGAAGGCAATGTTTTGACTTACCTCAGTAAAGTCAGAATTTCACTGAATAGCGTGACAATCCCTTGACATAAAGCTGTCTGCCAATTACTAAATATTCAATATAAATAATAAAAAACACTTCTATGTTCACAATGAAAGATTAGAGGTCAGAAATATTTTTTAAGAGAAAAGACATGAAAGAAAGTCATACTTTAGATAAGAGAAGATGAAAGGATGGCAGAAAAATAGTTTTCAGATACATGAAGAGTTCCTGTAAGGAAGGTAATAACTTTTTGTTTATACTGGGAGGAAGATGAGAAAAAATGGTCTAGAGTTGAAATATGTTTAAGGATAAGGAAAACCACCTTCTAAGGACTAATAAGGTCTGGAATGGTTTAGAGTCTCCTCTACGAGATCTTTGTATGAAAGTTCAATTAAATGTTCCTCTGAAATATTTTAAATTTGGCCAAATGGTGTGGTAATGAAAAAAATATTCAGGATATGTTGAAACAAGTACAAATTTAAGTTCTCTTACTTCAGAAACTTTCAAGGGTCGATGACAAACAGGTGGATAAAAAGTAGGCATAGCAAGGATGTAGAAGATAGGATTAACTTCTCTTGCCACGGAGCAATATTCCAGATAGCTATCACTTTGTTCCATATTATCACTATATCATAAGGATTTTCTCATTCAAAGTCATGGCTGGTATGCTGATCTGTGTGTAAACATAGTCCTCAATTCTTTGTGTTAATGAGGGCACCATGACATCCCTCATCTAACAGTCCTGCATCCAGTGACACCATTTGATAGAAAGGGCCTGCAATCTTTGAGCATATGCACAGTTGATCTGACCTAGAAACATACTTGAGAACCCCAGGTGGCACAATGAGGAATAGTATGCAGTAAAGTGTGCATTTTTCATGAAGTATTGTGTTTCCAGAAACAATGCAACAGAGCTGAAAAACAATGGATGTTGCCTCTTTTTATGTGTGATGTTCTATTAGAAACTTTACAACTCAGACTCAATTATCTTTAAAGAAAGGTAGAGTATTTTAAATTCACAATACTATAAAAAATAGAGCCAAATATAAAATATGGAAGAAATCTTTCTGCAATAGTTTGGAATGGTATATTAATTTCTGTATTATAGATTTTTGTTTGAAGAACACCATTCATTTGACAGAATTATAACAGTGTAAAAAGTTTCTTAAACTCATTGAAAGAAAAGTGAGGTAACAGACTGCAGCAAGTAAACACAGAAAATTACTTGCTAAATTTTTATTCTTATCTATTAAGGTAGATGGTAACAGCAAAACTTAAGACTGCCTTTTCAGTAATAATTTTTAAAAGCTTGACCTTCACAGAGCAAAATTACAAATCTTCTAATATTATGATCTTCTTTATCTTTTCATTACTGAGTGCAGTACTGAGCAGTACATAAAAAGAATTGTGATTAAGTGATTTCTGTAGCCTTGGCATAATCAGGAAAGTGCCTGCTCCTCTTGAGCTCTGTATGCTTCTCTTCTGTCTTTGCTTTTTGTCTTTAAGACTGGTTTTAAGTGAAGTGTTCAGTCCCGTTATACCATTTGTTTTCTTTTTTGTTGCTTTTCCATTACCCATATTTGTAATTGTAATTGAATTTTTGGCTGCACTAATGCTTATGTTATAATTGCAGCATTATTCTGACAGTAACAGCCTAGAAATAACAGTTTAAAAAC
Organism: Porphyrio hochstetteri; assembly: GCA_020800305.1. Classification (NCBI taxonomy): domain Eukaryota; kingdom Metazoa; phylum Chordata; class Aves; order Gruiformes; family Rallidae; genus Porphyrio; species Porphyrio hochstetteri. Next base: position 32,636,395 of record CM036909.1, read on the forward strand.
CTGTTTCCTCTAAGATTATCTCTATGCGGAAAAGTTATTTTAGTCTAGTACCCTTTTACAAACATACAAAAAGCAGTAGTAGAAAGCCATTGCTTGTAGGCCAGGTAAAGTGTCAAAAAAAACCCCAGAAATGCAAGCTGACTTTTGCAAACAAAATCTATAAAACTCATTTTATTCCTAGTTATTTATTTTAAGCTTGCTACACACTTCGCAGTCCAAGACGAGAAAAAATTCTGATGGACCTCATTTTCCCCATGGTTTTGCTTAGATCTTAGATTTATTATAGTAGGGTGTATACCCTGGAGCAGGGTGAAACCAAAGACATTTCAAATATCTCTACACACATACATGCATACACACCTACGTGTGTAGTGATAGAACAGGGGGTGATGGCTTTAAGTTGAAGGAAAGTAGATTTAGATTAGATATTAGGGAGAAATTCTCTACGAATGTGGTGAGGTTGCCCAGAGAAGCAGTGGCTGCCACCTCCCTGGCAGTGTTCCAGGCCAGCTGGCCCATGAAACTTGAAGTATAGCCAGATGTTTATACTTTTACATGGTTTCATTTTAAGGAATTACATTTTTAAACAAATTATGCAATAGTTTCCATGGGATATTTACATTAAAGGAATTCTTAAGCACATAACTCCTCCCTTATTATTAGTCGTGACAGTTTTTTGACTAGCCTAGTGATTGCCAACCCTCTGTTTTTTGGAAGAAAAGGAAGACAGACTTGTCAAATATACCATCCTGCTCTTCTCTTTGTCCTTCTTTCCTTGTATTTCGCAGTAGGAAAGATAAAAGGACAACTTTCTATAATCCCACACCAAGTTTCAAACACAGGCCTATGGACTTTAACTGCTTCTAATTCCCAAGGTTAAGCAATCCAGAATACATCCCTGAAGATCTAGTAGTAGTCATTTTCCTCAGCCAAAGGCAGATTTTGTTGAACTATACAAATCCTCAAGAATTCTGGACTATACTCCTTACTTAAATAAAACTGAGGGATAAAAGAAAAAAAAGTAATGAACATGATGAAATAGAGCATATATTTCTAATTTATTTTCTTATTTTTAATGACTGAAGTTTCAATAACTATTTTTAACAGTGGAGTTTTTATTCAGCACTTTTAATCACATCTACATTTGGTCATTTATGACAGAATGTTGTCCCTCAAAAATTATTTTTAGTTGCTTCAACCAAGTGAATGAGAAGAGTCTCAGTCACCATACTATGTCACTTTTAAACAGATGATAATATTCTGCTTGTCTTAAAGGTTGATAATGATCCATGATGATTGCTTTATAGAATAAATAAGGATCTTTATAACATCCTTTGAGTAAAGAAACCTGCATTACAATTCAGACTGTGAGTAGTGGCTGCACTCTTATTTCTCAAGTAAAATTGATCTTGCATATTAGTTTCACTGGTATCAAGGAAGTATTGCCTTCTGCAGTTTTCAATTATAATTATTGGTGTAGATATAAAAATAAAATAATATTCAAATAAATGCAGTCAATCTTTCATTTAGTATCTCATAGCATTTTGTGTTTTGTCATGTATTTGAATAATTAAAATCTGATATGATGTGTGAATAGTTAATTTGAGAAATTTGTAATAGGAATGGATAGTGCCATTACTTCTGTGCTATGATAGCTTTGGCTATCTCTTGTTTACAACTTATCATACGACCATAATTTTTGTGCTGGGGGAACAAAACAGAAAGTGAAGCTCAGGAAAGGGACAAATTTCTTTATAGAAAGTGTTATTAAGACAGAAATTATAAGTATCACAAATTGTATTGATAATAGTAATTAAATATTAGTAATTAAATATTATTTAACTTCTGGTTACAAAAATACACTTTCTGAAGAAGCAACCATATCCAGTACTACATTTATGGTTAGATGTTTGTCCAGATGTAAAATGCCTTACACAAACAGTACTTTGGAAACTACTTTTGAAACATGTTCTTGTTTTCAACAGTACTTCTAAAAACCTCTTTGTGCTTCCCCAGAATTTTCTGTTCTTGACATTTCAAAATCCGTAGATATGTCCCTTTCAGAAGTCAGTTGGCTTTACAAATTCTTTGTTCTGTTCAATCAGCAGTAGCTAAAATACTTTCCTTACAGTAAGTCTTTTCTACTTGCTAAATCAGCATCTTTATCTGCAGAAATAAAATAATTCGTAAGAGTATGCAGCAATAGCATGCAAGTAATTCTGTATTTTGTAGCTGAATCAGTAGTCAGATTGGTTGTCTACTATGTTTGTTTCTTGTTTTACTTGTTTTCAGCCTATGCCCAGGACGAAGGACCTGGAACATTAGTGTTACACCAGAGATAATTCTTAATGAGAATATCAGTAGTTATGGTGCACTTTATCAAATAATGGGGTAATTATACTTGTCCATGACATTTTCATGCACTGTAATGTTTTTCTGCTTTACCATTCTGTGGTCACTTCAAGCCTCATTCTGGCTGCAAATGTGTGAGCACAAATTTTTAGGGGTTCATTTTAATTTGGCTAGCACTTTTTTACTCTTATAGGACAGACAATTTAATTTTTTTTTACAATCTTGTAGTAACTTTCCATAATACATAGTTGTTTTATTCCCAGCTGAAAAAAACCCACATTTTCTTTTCTGTTGTATGTGGACAAGATAGGTGATATGGGAGACAGTAGAGAAGTTAACTTCCTCTCCCATATCAAAGAAACCTGTCATCATTTATTTGATAGCTATCCATAGTGTATGTCTATTCAACTCTTTACTTTTTTGTCCTACCAAGTCTTTGGGAAATCAGAAGGAAACATAGAAAACTGATACATTAACATAAATTGCACAACATCAAAAGCTTAGAGAGCTGGAGATTATTTGTACTGTTTTTGCAAACAACTTCACAGTAATGATTGCAGTTAAATAATTCACCAGAGCCTGGCTCCATTTCCAGCTCTGCCAATGGACTTTGCATAACGAATTTTGCAGGGCTTTATCTCAACTATTCCATCTATAATACCAGATAATGATTTTTATCCTTGTACATTTCTTGAGTTGCTTAAAGTAGGAACTGCATACATTCCTGAATGTTATTATTTTGTGTTATATCACTATGCCTTACATAGATTTAAAACCAAAGTTCAAATCTTTCTTTGTTCAAAAATACAAAGTTTCTTCTTATCACTCCGAAAGCAGACATCCTTAAATGCTGATTTTCTGTTTCTGATCATTATAATTTTCAATGCATATGTTAAATTCTTTATCATGTAGAACAAGGCTCATTTAATTCATCCCATGACTGTTTAAAAGCAACATTGAAAGTTCTCCAGGAGTGCTGTAGGAATTTTTATTACTTTGATTTCTAAATGTTTGAGGTTTTGGGTTGTGGGTTTGTTTTGGGGTTTTTTTTCAGATAACATATTTAGTATTTACTGACATATCACAAGTAGCAAATTTAATTTTAAGCTAATTCTTATGTAGGTCTGGACAATTAATGTTAGGTTTTGGTGCACTTTGGTAGTTTCCTACGGGCAAATTGTTGTAGCACAAAATTAAATGTGAGCAAATAAGTTGTAAATGAAACTACTGTTGTGATATCTGAGCTCTCTCTTTTTAACAGCTTTGAATAATGTTAAGTATTTTGTGTTTTTACTATTAGAAAATATACATCAGTTTTCCCTTGAGTAGTACAGCTCTCTTCAAGGGGGGGCTTAAGATGGCTTGCCTTTTGGAGGTTTTGTATCCTAGTGTATGAAGCGTTAAAAATCAGTTCTACTTTTTCTCACTGAAGGAGATAAACCGTAGGCTCTTTCCCCTTTTTTCACAATCCTTTGTTGACAATGAGTCTTTTCTGCTTGTTTGCCATCAATGATTGTACTACACCCTGGACAGAGATATGAACTACGCTACCCAGTAAGGATTAAGCGAAATAAAACCAAATAAAAGGACAGTTTAAAAAAAAACCCAAAAAACAAGTAGGCAGAAAGAACAGGATTGAATGTGTTCCTCTGCATATTTGTCCTTTTGCAGATCATAGAATCATAGAATAACAGAATGTGTTAGGTTGGAAGGCACCTTTACTGCATCTTTAACTAGATCAGGTTGCTCAGAGCTTCATCAAGCCTGACCTTGAATGCCTCCAGAGATCGGGCTTCCACCACTTCTCTGAGCAACCTGTTCTAGTACCTCACCACTCTCATAGTGAAGAACTTCTTCCTAATGTCTAATCTAAACCTACCGAGCTCTAGTTTAAAACCATTGCTCCCTTACAAACAGTCCTCCTCCAGCTTTCCTGTAGGTCCTCTTCAGGTACTGAAAGGCTGCTATGAGGTGTACCCTGAACCTTCTCTTCTCCAGACTGATCAAGCCCAACTCTCTTAGCCTGTGTTTGTAGGAGAGATGCTTCAGCCCTCTGATCACCTTCATGGCCATCCTCAAGATCCAGTCCAACAGCTCCGTGTTCTTCTTGTGTTGAGAGCTCCAGAGCTGGATGCAGTACTCGCCAAAGTAGAGAGAGAGAATCACCTCTCTCAATCTGCTGGCCACACTTCTTTTGATGCGACTCAGGAGGGGATTTGCCTTCTGGGCTGCAAGTGCACACTGTTGGCTCATGTCCAGTTTTTCATCCATCCATACCATCTCTTTCTGCAGGACTGCTCTCTGTCACATCCTCCCCAGCCTGTATTGATAACAAGGACTGTCCCGACCCAAGTGTAGGACCTCACCTCACACTCGTCCTTATTGACCTTCATGAAGTTTGAATGGGCCCACCTCTCTAGTTGGTCCAGGTCCCTCTGAATGACATTCCTCCCTCTGGTGTGTCAACCTCACTACTCAGTTCAGTGTCATCTGCCAACTTGCCGAGGGTGCGCTCAATTCCACTGCCTATGTCATTCATGAAGATATTGAACAACGCTGGTCCCAGCACAGATTCCTCAGAGACACCACTTTTCACCCCTTTCCATCTGGACATCAAGCCGTTGACCACTACACTCTGGATTCAACCATCTAGCCAATGCCTTATCCACTGAACAGTCCACCCATCAAATCTGTATTTCTTCAACTTGAGAGGAGGATGTTGTGGGGGACTGTGTCAAAGCACTTAGAAAGGTCCAGACATCCATAGCTCTTCTCTTGTCCAGTGGCATAGTCAATCCATTTTAGAAAGCCAGGTCAGGGAGGACTTGCCTTTGGTGAAATCACGCTGGCTGTCTCAAATCACCTCCCCTTCCTCCTTAGCATAGCTTCTAGAGGAAACTGTTCATAATCTTCCGAGACACTGAGGTGAGGTTGTCCAGTCTGTAGTTCCCAGGTTCCTCCTTTCTACTTTTTTTTTTTTAAATGGGTGTAATTTTTCCCTTCTTCCAGTCACCGGCTGACTGGACTTCACCTGCCTGTCATGACTTTTCAAATATCATGGAGAGTGGCTGGGCAACTACATAAGGTGTTTTCCCTCAGGACTGGTCCCATAGACTTGTGGATGCTCAGGTTCCTCAGGTGGTCATAAACTTTGTATTCACTTACAGTGGGAGGGACTTTGTCCCCCTGGTCCCCATTGTGGAGTCCTTCAATTCATGAGGTGTGAGGAGACTGAAGCAAAAAGGTTGTTGAGGACCTCAGCCTTTTCCTTGTCAGTTGTTAGAGTTTGCCAGTCTTGCTCATCTGATGCACTACAAGGTTATCTTGCTAATACGGAATTACAGCAACATGTTCTGATAGTATGTTGCTCTGTGTATGTCATGTATGGCACATGAACCATAAGATCTGAATCAGGTCTAATAGAATCACTACCAAAGCAACAAATCAAACATACATCAGGAATCCAGTAAGTAGAGCTGATTATATCTTCTTGGAAACAGTTACCAAATGGTTTAACAAGCACATTTTTAATGTGAGAAAGAAAAATCTTCAAGATTAATTTTGAGCTATAACAGTTGTACAGTAGGTTTTTGTTTGGGTTTTTTTGTGGGAAGGGATTTTTAGTTCATCTGTAGTGAACTTCTCAAAAACCTTCACTCACGTGTGACATCCCTCCCTACATCAGGCTCAATACAACTTTTTTTGTGGTTAGCTGGCTTCACTATGTCAGACAGCTGATTCTTTATCATCTGCATGATCACCTACTTTATCGCCTATTTCCTAGCTGATAAATAGTGAAAGTTTGAGACAAGACAGGTATGTTATTGCTTAACCTAGCATGAAGTATTGCAAATGTCATACAATGGGCTTGGTGACCGACAGAAGTTGTGTTGGTGGTGCTTGTGCACCAGGAGCTCAAGCCTGTACGTGTGGTTTGTAGTCAACTCCTTCAAGCCATTTCATATGACTTAGTTTTGGTTGTTCGTGCTGCTCTGTGTGTCTCCAAAAGCAGTGAGAACTTTAAAACCCTTCTGCTTTTATTTTTGATTTCTTTTTCTTTTTTTTTCTTTTATTTTAACTCTTGCTTTTCCTGTGCTATTCCCAGTTTTTGAAGACTAAATTTGTAACTTGATTTGATAGGCTGAAAAAAAGAGTTACCTTCATATGTCAGCCTTCCTGAAGATATGTCTGCACTTCAGAAAAGTAAAAGGGGAATACTTGTGTTTTAAGCCACTTCACTTTGCTCTCTATGAAGATTTCCTGGACTCATTATTTTAGCTTGGCCACTATGAACTCATGTATTGCTCTAAAGTTCCTCTCTTCTATGACTGTGCTGAACTTTTTTACCTACCCTCAGAATCTGACTTTCAGGGAAGCTGTTTTTTAAAACTTGCTTTGTTGTCATGAGAGTTAATTTAAAGCCAGTGTCACAAAGCTGAACAGTACCTCCCTTAAGATGTTTTTCTTGGTTGGTTTTTTTTTTCCTATTTCTCATTGATTTTTCTTTTTCTTGGTCAAATAAGCCAAACTACTTTTTTAACACTATCTATCTGGTTTATGTTTTGATGCTATATGGCAGTGTTTTACTGCTCCAGTACCATGTGTTTCACCCACAGCTGAGGTATAAAAATTGTTCTCAGTAGTGCTGCATTTGTGTTTCCTACATCTTATTGACGCTTCTGGCCTGGTGACACCTTTATTGACATTGTTGCCTTGTCCAAAAGCAGAGGACTGTCGAGTTAGAGGAATCTCTGCAGTATTTGTAGGCTGGCTGTGATCCAAGCAAACTTACCACTTGATCGTGTGATAACAGGCTGGATTGGCAAATGGAAAGGGATGTCCCTTTCTATTGCATAGTAGTCTTTCAAATTGCAGTTCTGAATGCAGGAAGCTATTTATTGGTTAAATTATGGTCAGCATGTTTTTTCAGTGTCAGATTACTACAGCTAGAAAATTATGATTTTTTTTTTTTTCATGTTGTGTTACTACTATTGGCAGATGCCTTCTCTATGCCCTTCTCAACATTTAATTCTCAGAGTTTAATGTAAAGTCATTACTGCTCTTTTTTCTTTTTTTTTTTCTTGCTAATGATGGAAGCACAGTGATTTCCTTTCAGAAGTATTTTATCGGTGAATACGCTTGCTTTTCCTTTTTTTATGTTCTTATAATTTATGCCATTTTGGGGAAGATATTTCTTAAGTTCTTAGATGCAAAATTATCATAATAGAAGACCATACTTATGCAGAAAAGGTGTTGGTGTGGGTGATTTATGTGACCTTACTGTATTCCAGTACTTTTAGAAATGTGTTTTAATCTCTGTTAAAGATGGCAAAAAAGATATTGTAAAGCCAGAAATCAGACTTATGGCAGAAATAATGATACAACAACAACATTCAGTAGAATCAGCATTTCATTTGCCTGTCCAAACCAGTTTGTAGTCCACCTATATATATAAGCAGGTGTATATATGTTGCAATCAGAGCTGAACCAAACATGAGAAGTATTGTGTTCAAAGAAATTAAGACAAAAACCCTATTGTGCTGTTTCTGTGAAATCAAAGTGAATACAGAGGGTGGGAAAGCAAGTAAGGAAGTTAGTCTTAGGTCTACTCAGGAATTATTTTCCATAGTTTGTGGGCAGAGGTCAGATTCAGATTCATGTCCTTGCACAGCTCTCATCTTACTGGGGAAATAACATGGTTGTGACCATAGTGTATAAAAAAAAAAAAAAAAAAGAATGGGGTTGGTGGCAAATAAATGAAGTTAATAGATTACTCATGTTTAATCTCTGCTGTTAAAATAATGTTAAAACATCTCTAATGTTAAAAAGTTAACTGCTTCTAGAGATTTCAGTTTCATGCCAAACTCAGAACTTAGTTTTCACTAAAGTATAATGTGTTTGGCCAGCTGTGTTTTCCACAGCAGTATCTGGTCTTGATTTGAGTTTATGAAGAGAGAGGGAATTGATTTTTTTTTTTTTTTTTTGGTAAATTGATCTGTTGGTCAAATATTCTTTGAAGTTCATGTCCTACATTTCTGCTCAAGCCTGGAAAGCTTAATTATTAGCGTAGGCACAGAGGCAGGCAATCACAGTAGTGTTGCTTCTTAAACCACCTGATATCTTTGAATTTCATTCAAATAACTGGAATTAGTGGACAGCTCTGTGCAGCAACATATCAGCTCTTTATGGGGAAATGATGGACTTATGGACTTCTTTTAGATGTGAAGACTCCAAGCTGGTGAACTCAGAACATATCACCTCTGCACACCTTCCTCCTCTTCCCATGAAGTTAGAACAGGGCAGTGGTCAAATCCTAACATAAGAATGGTTCCCCCTGAGAGCATTTGGAAGTCCACTGCTAGTACCACCTCTTGCAGAACCTATTTTGTCTCGGATCACACTGATACTACAGCTGGCTGTGTCTGGGCTTTCTGTGCAGGGTGCTCTAAGTGATTGAGACTCTGCATTACCAGGGCTGTTTCCAAGAAGACAATTTTACCTTAATTAGGTTAAAATGCTCTTTGGCATACAGGCAATATCTGTTTGTTTATGAAGGAAAAACACCTCTGTATTTCTTAATAAGCTGAATAAGTTAGCTCTTTTATTGTTTCTTTCTCTCTTTCTAAAGCATGTTTTTTGCATTCTTGCATTGCTTTTGTGAGCTTTTTCAGGTTATCTAGATTTAAAATCCTAATATTGGATACGCATACAATATTACTGTCACCATTTTCTTATGCATTAATTAAATCTAAGCATGTCCTCTATTTATATATATATTTAAAAATACACCTTTATACTGCAGTTCAGTTCTATGTACACTGGTTTGCCTTAGCCTGAATCAAAACAATCACTGCTTTCCAGGGCATGGCACTTACACTTAATCTGCATTCTTGATATTCTCTGCTAACTGTTTTTTTCATCATTCATTTTCATCATTTGTTATTTCTCTTATAGTCTGCTTCAATGAGTGTATTTTATAGTGAGTTAATGATGAAAAAGACACAGAGCATTCCCTAGCTCTGGTGATTTAATTATGATTTAATGCCAGAGAACTGCACTGAAGATGTCACTCCTGATGACGCAACTCTGATTTGACATCTGTCATTTCTAAGTTCATTCCCTGCTTATACTGCTCAGTGTTGGTTTGTTTTCACGATTAATATAATAAGCTCTAGCCTTACAAGAAACTATTACATATACACATTTGCCTGTGCCAGAAAGAACAGTAATTTTGTAAAAAACAATAAATTGAAATCAGCATATAATATAATTATCTATTAAGGATTATTTATAGAAAAAACTTCTGAAGGCCATGTCAGGTCTTTGTATAATGCAGATACCATTTATGAAATGCTACTTAGAGGACCATGAGACTGAGTGTGGTTTATCTGGCTTTAATTTTGTTTTCATCTGTGTTGGTTTGAAAAATTCACATAACTGTAAAGAAAGGAAATCGAATTCAGCTGCTGTTGGATTTTCATTTGATGACTTTACTGAAGTTTTGTTCTTATCCTCAGTTCACAAAAGGTGAACTACGAGGTTATTTCCATAAAAATATGTACAAAACAAATATGAAATCATCATACATATTTTTTTGCTAGAAATTCTGTATTGGGTCTGGCTGAGGTGGAGTTAATTTTTCCCATAGCAGCCCTCCCAGCGCTGTGCTGTGTGTTGGTAGCGAGCACGGTGTTGGTAGCACACCCAGGATTTGGCTGCTGCCGAGCAGCACTGGGAATTTGTTACTTGACATTTATACATTGGAGCAACCAGTATGTGTACTGAAGCCCTGCTTCCTGGGAAGTGTCTGGATCTTGCTTGATGATGGGAAGCAGAGAATAAATCTTTAGGATTGTTTTTCCCTTTGCGTCCACGTGCGGCCTTTTGCTTTTGCTTAATTAAACTGCCTTTATCCTGACTACCAAGGGTGGGGGTTTTCCATCTTATTTTTCTCCCTTCACTGTTCTGCTGGGAAGGGGAGTGATAAGAGCAGCTTGGAGGGCACCTGGTCTCTGGCCAGTGCCAGCCTACTACATTCTTTTCACTGCCAAATATGGGGCATGAGGAGTTTGAGCTAGTAACTGGGAGACATAATGGGCAAAACGTGCACTGACCAATGTTAGAGAGCAGAATGATCATGGGAAATTTCAGTTGTAATTTTGATAAATGGACAGGGATGGATTGTGTCTAAATTGTCCACTATCATAAGGTCTTACCTGAGGATTGATTTTGTTGTGAGGAATTCTTTTGGTTGATGGGAATGAACTCTGAGAAGATTGTGAAGACTGTGTAATGAACGTGGGTTTTAATGATAATTAAATATGTGATTCAGAGGCAAACAGTGGAATATATTGGGTTTGCATGGCAAGGTTTTGGTAGCATGGGGGACTACAGGAGTGGTTTCTGTGAGAAGATGCTAGAAACTTTCCCCCCGCCCATGTCTGACAGAGCCTAAGCAATCTGCCTCCAAGATGGACCTGTTGCTGGCCAAGGCTGAGCCCACCAGCAACAGTGAAAACAAGAGAAAACAGCAGCCAGAGACAGGAGTGAGATGATGTGATAGTAACAACTCTGCAGACACCTAGCTCAGTGGAAGAAGGGGGAGGAGGTGCTCCAAATGCCAGAGCAGAGATTCCCCTGCAGTCAGTGGAGAAGACCATGGTGAGGCAGCTGTCACCATGCAGCTCATGGAGGCTGATGAGGGAGTAAATATCCATTTACAGTCCCTAGAAGACCCCACACTGGAGCAAGTGGAGGCACCTGAAGGAGGCTGTGACACCGTGGGAAGCTTGCACTGCAGCTGGATCCTAACAGGACCTGTAGCCCTGTGGAGAGAGAAGCCCAGGCTGGAGCAGGTTTGCTGACAGGACTTGTGACCCTGTGGGGTACCCATGCTGGAGCAGTGTGTGAAGAACTGAAGCCCCCATGGGAAGGACTCACACTGGAGAACTTGGTGGAGGACTGTCTGCTGTGAGAGGGACCCCACACTGGAGCAGAGAAAAAACATGAGGAGTCCTCCCTTGAAGAAGAAGGGGTGGCAGAGACAACATGTGATGAACAGGCCACAACCCCATTCTCTGTCCCACCCTGTAGGTAGAGAAATCAAGATTTAAGTTAATCTCAGGAAGAAGGGAGGGGAGGGGGAAAGTGTTTTAAGATTTGGTTTTAATTCTCATTACCTTACTCTGATTTGACTGGTAATAAATGAAATTATTTTTCCCCAAGTGGAGTCTGTTTTGCACGTGATGGAAATTGGTGAGTGATCTCTCCCTGCCCTTCTCTTGACCCAGGATCCTTTCCCTATATTTTCTCTCCCCTGTCCAGATGTGGAGGGGAGTGACAGAGTGTTTATGATGGGCACCTGGCCTCTGGCCAGGGTCGACCCACCACAAATGCTTAGTCATTCATTCAGTGAAGAATCTTTACCCTGTGAGCTATCTTACAAAAAAAATAAAAAGCATCTCCTATGTGTAGGGCTTGAAGAAATCCCTTCATAATCAATATTCAGTTACAAGTATCACATACAAGAATTTGGCAAATGGTCTCAGCTAATGAGTAAATGAGAGAAAATCGTGATCTGGTTGTGTAAACTGCAAAACTAGAAAAATTGGCTCAATTTGCTCAATAAATTATTCATTGGAAGTTATTCATTCATCACTAGCAAAAATGCTGTCTTCGTTTCATCTGTTCGGGGTTTCATATGCAAGAGAAAACTAATTTTATGATCTCTGTGATTCCTTCAGCTGTTCTAGAGAAAGACTCTTAGAAATAACCTTATTCTTGTGGGAAAAGGAATCCTGTATTCTTCCATCTCCATAAATAAAGAAAAAGAATATTTCAAATACAAGATTTCCAAGATTTTGGGGAAGAAAAAAGCCAAAACAACAAAGAAACAAAAAACAGTGAAGAATCTATCTATGTCAAGGAATGTTCATTTAGTAAAATGCATCTGTTTCATTCACAGGACTTTCTTAAATCAGGAGCTGAAATTCCTGGAAATCAGGAAATTATACAGTATCATGCAGAAAATACTGGTCTGAGCATGTTGTCTCTTCCTGCTATTTTAGCCTATTGGCTCTCATTTAGAAACTTCTTGAAAATTCACTCAGCCCTCGGGAAAAGAGATTGAAGTGGTTAATATATCTTCTTCACATTGTCGATTTTCTCAATGCGGCTTTGAACAGTATTAGATGAAAAGTAGCAGGAAGAATTAGCAATTAAAGGAGCGTCACTGTTGTCACAGCCAGTTCAATGGTTGAAGAGTGGTGGTAAGTGTGATTTAACTTCCATCAGATGAGAACTTCCAGGCTAGTGAAGTTTGGAACTTCTCTATAAGGATCAGGTATGACTGGAAAAGTACTTGAGAGGAGCTGGTATGCTTTATTATATGCCACAACCTCCTGGTGGCTTAATAAGCTGAGAACGAAAGAAAACAAATAAATGCCAAAGAGAATAAAATGGGGAGAAATGCGCACATACTTGGACCAGTTTACACATCTAAATGTGGAGAGTAGAAGTCCCAGGAAAACAGACAATGTTTTCTTCTACGCATTCAAATATAATCCTAGATTTATTTTTTTTTTAGAAAAACCCAGTATTTACACCAAAACATTTTCCAGAATCTTCTATACAGTGTGCAAACAGAGAAATTATGAGTATTGCATGAAGAAATTCCCTCAATACCAAATAGCACGTATATTTTCATGCTGTCGTTACGAAGCTTCCTGTGTTCATTTTGTTATGTCAAATTACTAATAAATCAGTGACGATTTTATGTGTATCACAGTAAAAAGGGACATTTATTTCTTTAAAATATACCACATTTCTAATTAAGGTGATGTTTAAATAAGGCAATATAATGCATTCATGAATATCTTGCATCTAGCTTGCTGTAATATAATAACCATGAAATTCACCAGTACTTTCAACACTTGAAACATTTGAAAATGACATACTGTTCATTGGAGTATGCCAGTGGTAACCTTTGCCACTACTTCGTTTGCTAAGTCAGAACAATTATGTCATCTATTTACTTATATAGATATTTCTAATAACAAGAATTAGCAAACATAAAACAAAAAAAGGGACTACTTTCGTGAACGTGGTGTTTGCGGGTTTTGGTGTGTTGGTTTTTTTTAATGGTGGCCCATTAAATTCTTGACACCATCATGGAGTTAAAGACTTCACAAATTCTGTACATAATTTGCAGTCTAACAATGTCATCCCTTTCCGTTAACTGCCTAGAAAGATCATACTTACTGAGTGCCTTGACAGTTCTTATTTGGATGTGAAAAATGGTCAAATACATTCATTTTCACAGTGGAACAGTTACCTGAGGTAATCAGATCTCAAGTTCCTTATGATTTGAATATTAGTTTAGATATTAAATAGTCCGAGAGACAAGTACCAAGATATAAGTGTTAGATAATCAGAAGCAAATCCATGGCTTTCTTGTGTACAATTGAATGCTTTTGCTTTATAGAAAAGTTTTAAAGTCTTTAGAAAGAGAAGAAAAAAGTGCTTCCATCATGTTAACTTTCCTGCATTGTTACTTTTCGTAAGAAGAGAAAAGATGGACTGATAGGTGAATCCTTTTGTGCGTTATTTTTAAGTCTGAAGGTCAAAGTAAAGTAGGCTGAAATAAAAAGTGGAATGTTAACTAGTAGTAATTTTCAGGAACCAATCTATCCCAATAGAACAAGATGGGAGTGGTTATGAGATTTCGAAGGTAGTAACAGAAAGGCTTCATCTGAAGACTCATAAAACAGTATTTACAGTGTCAGAACCTGCAAATTCAGAAAATATGCCTTCTCCATAGAGTGAGATGGTGCTGATTACAAGATTACATGTCTTTCCAGAATTGTTGTAGGACATAAATCATACTTGAATCTAACTAGTGAGAGAAGATGACCTTATTATTCCAACTGATCAACTATCACCAGTGCCTGGTATTAGCAAGCACTGTAAAGGAGTAATTTGCTTAGGATGGCTTCTCCTCTTTCCTTCTGCTGTCTATGTATGTATTGTTATGCTAACACTTTATTAATTTAAGATTTACTTGAAAAAAGGAGCTAAAATGAAAGTATATTTAAGGTCATAAAAGTTAATAACTAATTCTTTCTGATACCTTTTTCTGTAATACCTGATAAAAATTCTATAGTCGTTCATATAAAATGTGTATCAATTTATCCTCTCAGTGAATGTTTATGAAGTATTACTTCTCTGCTAAATATCTGCAAAAATTTAGATTACTATTTTGAAATTAATAAATTCAGTTTATTTTGATGATAAAATAATAATTTAGTCATAATATTCTGCAATTTTTTGAAAAACAGAAAAGACTAGTAAGATAGAAGTTACATGTCAAATAAAAATTATATGTTGGTTACCTCTTAACATCTAAACTATATGTAGTAATTGAATGTCTAAGAGCATCCAGCTTTGAGGATATCCAAAACAATTGCACAGAGCCCTGAGCACCCTGCTTTGATTTATCTTAATCTGAGCAAGGAGGTTGGGCTAGCAATCTCCAGTCTCAATGATTCTGTAATAGTCTGATTTTATATTTAAACTTCTTTTTTTTTATTATTTTAGAGATTTAACTATAATTTTACACCATTTTTAAATATAGTCCAGCTTCCATAATAACAGACTTTTTAAAAAGCAAAAAAAGAAAGCTATAATGCCCTTTTTTCAAATCTGATGACAGTGAGATTGAGGACTACTTTAAAGAAAAGCTATTTCCCTGATAAGGAATCCAATCAATAAAATGGTAATAATTAATATGGTAATAATAGCATGTTAATAAAGACTTACACAATATGCATGTTTCAAATATCCTGACTGAAGTAAAAAAGTCTGCTTTTAATAACTATACTTTTGCTTAAAGTGTAAAATATTGTGATTACTTTTAGTTATTACAGATTAAAAAGAAATTTTTTCCACATATGTGATTTCCCTCAATTTCTATCGATCATTTAAAATATTTGCTATTGCTGTACTTCTGGAATTTCTTTCAGAATAACACTATAAATGCAAATCATATTAACATATAATATTAAATGACTATTAGTATATAGTCACAGAAAAGCGGTGGTGCTGTGCTGTGTGATAAAGTGTGTAAGTACAAATAGTTTCAATCAGAGGAAAGCAACTGGGGAAAAGTACATTAGGAGCCTGAATAAAAAAGCTGTTTGCAATCAGTTACAGCTGAGTGCAACAAAAATTACTTTCTAGGGATCAAAGGAAATTAATGATTGACCAGTGTAACCAGAACATCCCACAGCATGTTAAATATTTAATACCATGCTACTTCTGCCCAAAACAATCTGAGGTTTGGCATATATCCACTAAAATAGCTCATCGCTAATTAATTTGGCATGTCATTTTGCATAAAATTAGTAATTAATACTAGTCACCGTGCACTACAGTGAAATTTTTTTCAGTTAAAGATTCAATCTTGGTTGTTTCCAAAGCTTGATGAAATGGTCATTTTTTATTATTCTAAGAAGAGAACTTGCACATTGTAAAACGTATTGCAGTCAGAAGGAAGGATATATCAAAGTTTATAGACCAAATTTATTTGAGGTTGTTCAAGGTCAATGAATTTTTTCCCTCCACTTGCTTGAAATTATGAGTAATAGAATATGAATAAGTGGTATTCCAGCTGAAATGAACTACAGTGATGTGTAGCACTATATTTAGCTGTCTCTTAAACTGTTGCAGTCTCATTTAACAGGCTCCAAATTGAACCTGCATTCTCCACCATATTAGAAGCAACATTTACCTGGAGGTTTTGCAAACTGATTTGAAGAATCTCCAGTAATTATTACTAAGGTGCTGAAATAATGCAATCTTTGAAGAAGCACTTAGGGTAACCACTGAAAACAGTAGTTTTGATTAATCAAAAAAAGTCAAGTAAAACCTGGAGGATTTTATTATTGTTATATTAAAAAGTTATTTTAGGGGTCATTTTCCTAATATGTCTGTCCCTCCAAATTGAAGTTTATACCTGTAGTAAAATGAATTTATTCTGAGCAATTGTGCGCTCCCAAACCCCAGGCACTGAAATCGTATCGTCAGAAAGCCTAGAGAGTCATTGAAAGCCAACATTACTCTATCAGGGTCTGCAGTGAGCAGAAACAGCCTTGTAGCAGAGAAGTCAGAGACTGGAGGATCACTAGTAATTAAATTAATAGCAGTGAGCCCAGGGCCATGTTTCTTCATCTTCGGTTTCTCATATTGCCTCTCATTTTTTCTGTGATACTCTTTTCATCTTTCTTATTCCTAATTAACACTTGTTAACACTTCTTTTTCTTTTATTTTTTTTTTCCTTGGCTGCTTTTGCTTTTTTAAATTCTTTCATACAGTTTTGCTTCCGTTCTTCTTCGCATGTGCGATTTCCCTGTTGGTTAGCTCTCCATTTATTTTCTCGGGTACTTTCTTATGTTACCTTCCTCTCTCACTGTTGCCTTTTTTTTCTGCTTCCTTTCATTTATTGTGCCATATGTCTGACGCCCCCTTGCCTAACTGTATTGGTTTTCTGAGATTATTTGCTATTCTACCAAAAATGTTTCTATCCTTTTCAAAACTGTGTAGTTCAGTCAGCTGTAAGTACACATTTTAGGCTCACGGCTGCAGTAAAATACCATGACAGCAGCTTAAATACTGGCAATGCTACCAGATACATGGGAATGTTATAATACACAGTAGGTCTAAACCTCTTATCATAATTTAGGATCTGTTTTAGTAACTAGTGATCCACATGTGCATTAATCTCTACAGAAGTTTCCTATTTAGAGATGATGCAATGTAGTATAGTCATATGCAACAGTTTGCCCTAAACATATGTTATCCTGCAAGCTTCAAATCTAAATATGAGAGGTGGAATTGCTTTTTCTTCCATGTTATGCCATGAAAACAGGCAATGCAGGCCACTATATTTGAAAACTGGGACTTCTCACACAGAATGAATTTGCAGGGCAAGATTATCCACAGTCTCTAAACACGTAGTGTCAGTCTGCCTTTGGATCTTTCCTTTAAAAAAGACAAAGCAGTCTCAGCCTTCTAGGGTTTCCCTCCTTCCCATCGAGGGAAATATTGGCATGAGTGTTGGCAGGTCTCAACATCTATAAATAGTGACTGTAGTAGAAACTTTTTCTTCTACGAAATTCCAGAGTAAATGTTGTTTTGAGTGCTGCTGGATTAGATTTTCATGGTGTGAGAAGTTTGCAGTAAGCAGGATACCCTGGTTTGGGAGCCATGGGATAAGAGAACTTCTGACAGAGCTTCGGTTTTAAGCAGATATTGTTTTGTTTGTTTTTATGGGAAAGTAAACTGTGATGCTCTAGGCTTTCATATAAAAATTTGGACAGCAAGCAATAGAGGGAACACTTATTATTTCTTTCTTTACACTTTTGTCAGAATGTTTTGCACAGGAATATGATATTGTGAAGTGCAGTGTTACACACTGAGGGACTAAGGAATTTCTGTTAGAACTTTTTATGAGCCTTATCTTTTGGGAATATAAAAGAAGAAAAGAAAGAAGACCTGTCTTTATGAGACAGGATAACAATGAACAGCCATGGAAAGAAGAAATGCAATCACTGCATGAATTGAGAAAGTGTTTTCACTAGCAACAAAGAGAAAAGAAATCTATTCATTGAGGAAGAACATTTAAAAAAAAAATCAGTTGGAAGTCAGAAGTAAGTTTCTAATCTCTGAGGAGATGGTTTAGAACTGCTTTCCATGAAGGTAGGGTAACTAGCAATAAAGATGAACATGTAGGTTCAGCTTATAAACTGTGGTTGTTTATTATTGCAGGCAATAAGCTAGTGATCTCTTCAGCACTTTCTATGGCATTAGTGGGGAGATGGCCATTTAGTAAGAATTATTCATGTTTCTGTCCTCATTATTCCCTGTTTTTCACATCTTAGCTTCTTACAGTTCACTTTGGGAGAAGGTCTCAGCTCTCTCCATTTTCTTGAAGTCTCTGATACTCTGACATAAAATCAATGGACATATATTCCCTCTAAACTTAATAACACTCTTTACCACTTGGATGAGGTTAGTAGGGTCTTGCTGCCTCACTGAATGGTTTGCAACATTGCCTCCTAGTTCGTGATAGTGCAGGGAAATAAAAAGCCAAATTCTCATACCTCTGAAATGCAGAGTTCACTCTTCCACAGCCTCAACTGCCAGGACATTTTTTTTTTCTTTGCAAAAGGAGATGTTTTGGTTTTTGAACTTAAGGTGATTAATTGTATCATAGTACATTAAGAGAGTGCTTTATTCCTGACTAAGCTACATTTTCACCGAGGCTTTGTGATATATATACAAGCTGTCCTTGACATGGAGTATGATTTAGATACCCCCACAATGATACTATTGGGGAAAAATTGCTTTCTGTAGCCTAAAAGTGAGTTTACAAAAATTTATCAAAAAAGAAACTTCAAATTCAACTTTCTGAGTGTATCCGTTATGGGCTCCCTGGTACAAAAAAGACAGGGATCTCCTTGAGAGAGTCCAGAGAAGGGCTACGAAGATGATTAAGGGCTTGGAGCATCTTCCCTATGAGGAAAGGCTGAGTGAGCTGGGAATGTTCAGCCTGGAGAAAAGAAGACTGAGGGGGGACCTAATTAATGTTTATAAATATCTTAAGTATGGGATGCAGGGGGAATTGGCCAACCCCTTTTCAGTCATCTGTGGAGACAGGACAAGGGGCAATGGCTGTAAACTGGAGCACAGGAAGTTCTGCACCAACATGCGGAAGAACTTTTACACAGTGAGGGTGACAGAGCCCTGGGACAGGCTGCCCAGGGAGGTGGTGGAGTCTCCTTCTCTGGAGATACTCAAGACTCATCTGGACGCCTATCTGAGCAATATGAGCTAGGGAGCTGCTTTGGCAGGGGGGTTGGACCCGATGATCTCTCGAGGTCCCTTCCAACCCCTACGATTCTGTGATTCTGTGATTTATACTGAGCTAATGGAAGAGTTTGCAATTTGGGATTAGCTTGAATGCTAGTAGTAGTACTAAATGTGTTTCTTTTATCCAAAGGAATAAACTGAATCAAGTCTACTAATATAAACACCACATACACTTATTAATTAAAAGATATGAAAAAATGGCCATCTTAATTATTCAAACACAAGTGGCTTTAAATAGGTGGATTAGTGAAGGAAAGAGAACATTTAGTAGATAAAGACAATTTATTTTCTAAAATGTGTAAGTTAAAATTTCCAAATAATATATTGAAGAATCATTTATAAGAAAACATGTCATTCCAAAAGGTTGTAATTCTTCACAGAATGATTAGGAATTGAAGAATAATTTAACTGATCTAGTTAATGTCCCTTATGGACATTTTTTTAAACCAAGTTCTAGAGTGCTTGAAGGGAACCACTCAAGATCAGAGCAGCTCTCACCACTGTGAATCTTATATATGCTACTTTGTTTTTCATTTTGCTATTGACATCCCAAGCCTGGTTGCTGTACAGTATTTTTTTAATTTTAGAATAAGTTATTTTGTGTCTGTATACTTAGAGAGTCTAGAGGGCAGTTTAGAAACACATCTATGATTTCAGATACCAAAATACAATTTAAAATTATAAATTGGGACTCTAGCTTTAAAATGCTTTTTTGTAATTTAAACCTTTTGTTGCTGTTGGGTTTTGTGTTTGTGTGTTTGTGTGTATTACAGAAAATAATTGTCTTAGAAAAGAAGTGAACTATGTCAATGAGGAAGAGCTTTGTCTTTCGCAACTCCAACAATTGAAATCAGGACTAGGAAGCTATGACAGGAAATTAGCTCCACCTCAATACTAAAAGGCTCTTTCATGTCTGGCATGTACCTGTCCTGTAGTGTAATACTGAAACGTTTTAGTGTACATACATTCAAAGTCTCCATGATGTAGAACAATAAGGAGATAAGTACATTTTCTTCTAACATGTATTTTCTATTGTCATCAAAAAAGGTACACAGGGTTTTTAAAATAGCTTTTTTGCTCATTTTCATTAGTTCAATATGTTTCTAACTTTTCTTAGCTCTCCACACAATCTGTATCAAATATACTCAGATACTACATGTAGACTGAAGAATAGTTTTGAAGCAACTATTAACATAGCTGAAGAGAAAATCTGACATGTTTTTCTGAGCTTGTATTTATGAAGTGGATCATTCTTTTTGGTTTCTACTGTATTACCTATATCAACTATCACAAATACATGATTCACCTGGAAGTAATGACATTACATAAACCCAACAAACTTTTATTAGGAGTGTTTATTTTTTTTTCTTCCTCCTTCTGTATCTCTGGAGTATATTCAGTCCATATTTCCAATCTTTTTTTTCTTCTTCCCACCCCCCCTCCCCAATCACCAGTTTCTTTGTTTATATTTTTACAAAATAGAACGTGACAGATCAAGGAGGGGCATTTCTGAAAAAGGAAGGCATTATTAGCCTGCTGAGAAATTGTGAAAGCTTTCCAGAGTCTTCTAGCTTGTGATAATTAAGTAGCAAACAGAGAAAAAGCTATGAATAAAATAATGGAAATTTATTGTTTTGGCCTTAGATATTTATCGTAATAAAAGTTTTGAAGTTCTTTGACTATGACAGTGGAAGTAATAGATGGAAAAACATTTCTGACCTCACTGCATCTGCTACTTCCACCAAGAAATTTGTATTCAGAAGAATTAGCTAGTAGGAAAAACATACTTTGTCTCCTAATTTTGCTAATCTTTTAATAAATATTTTCTTCTGTTAAATTTTGAGTGTAAGATAATTTATAGACATCAATTTAGTATCTGTCTCCATGTGTAGCCAACATATGGCCTCACTGAATGTGCAATATGAAACTTGGAATGCATAAAAACATTACACATACAAGTGTGTTATTTACTGTATTTTATAACAGAAGAATATTAATAGGTTTACTCAGAGTATACTCAAAGATACTGAAGGTTTCTCTCATGACTACTCTTCATCAAAGCAATATAGATCAATTGGCAAGCTTTCATTTCAAGAAGGAAGTCACATAGAAATGAAAGCACCAAAGCATAAAATAGGATGAATCGATACAGGCTCAACATAGATATTAAAAACCAAATAAAACCATACAAGGTACTGCTGTAGGGACAGCAACAGAGAAGTTACAATACACGTATAATGTAGGTGTTACCAAGATGCTTAAATGTTATATATCTCTGTTTATACATATCATTAAATGTGTATATCTGTACATTAAATCTTCTGAAAAGTCTGGTTCTTTTAAGAGCCAATTTACAGCCAAGCCTGCACACAGGAAGGAAGGGAATATCTTGTCCTTAATAATCCTTGGCAATGACATTTCCACGAGAAGTAGTACTGCAGTTGTGCAAAAACAGCCTCCAAGGCACTTATGGACCTTCTCCAGTGGCCTTGGCACGTGAAGGTAGATGCTTCACCTCCCAATATGTGTTTAATAGCACAGTTTTAAAAGCATGGTTTCCAAGACAACTGTCTTGGAAAGTGTGTTGTACTGATCATTTTTACCTGAGACTAAAAGGGAGAGCTGAAGGGAGATTATAACTTTTGCATCATTCTTTCACCTCTGCTTTGAGAACAGGATAGCATGTGTTGCCCTTCGCCTGTCTTTACTCCCAAGCAGTATTTGCAGATTAAAGCAATGTTAACTAGTCTAAAAAACTAATTTTCCTTTCAGAATACATGTCCAAGAAGTTATATATTTGTATCTAGAGTGCTCAAAGTGGATGAAAAAATGGGGAAAAATGACCCTGTAGCTAACAATCTAAACAGAAGTAAAGATCTTGCTGAGCTCAGTGGGGACGCTAAGATAGAGACTCCTGCCTTACATCTACCATTTGGTTCTGAAACCTTCCCTCACCTGAGAGGCAGCAGTTTCCTTTCATAATTGCAAGATTTCACTTACAAACTCAGCAATGTCTTGCTGCTGTGACAGGGAAGACCTCTCAGCTTCCACATCTCGCTGAGTTGTGGGAGTTGGATGACCCTGGGAGATCAGTCTTTCCTGAATGGCATGACCTCCAGGCTCCCCATGAGCTCAGAACTGAGGCAGATCTTGCATTGTGCAATATTTTGCATTGGCATTGGCAGCTGGATCACAGGTCAAGGAGGAAGGTTTCTTCCTTCTTCCTTTTGTTCTTTTTCTTCTTGTCTCCAGACTGCTATGTTAGCAAGAAACAGTCAGCTAATTTGAAGTAGCTTTCTCTCACTTCTGCAACAAGCTTTGAAGCCGTCCATGGTGCTTAGAATGGTTGAATGGAGGAAGAAAAGGGGGTGCATGAAGGGAAACAGCACCTCTATTTTTAATTAAGCCAGTGTTTGTAGAAATTGGTGATGTGGTAAAAAATAAGCAAGTGATGCCCCGATTTTCATAATGTATATATGTATAATAAATCTCTCATTTTTCTGAGAGTGTCAGCTATCCTAGACTTAAATCTGAATAATGGTCTTATTGTCTGTAGGAAAAATTTTGTATAAAAATGACAGTAAATGTTTAAGAGATTGTTCATGGGTCCTTGATAATGCCCCATTCTTTGCATTATTTAACTGCAAACTCTCCATAAGGATTCTCTGTCTTAAAGTAAGGTTTCGATATTTGATCAAGATATTGAATGAAAAAGTTCATTTCTGCAAGGTACTGAATGTACTTCTCCTTAATTAGTGAGTTCTTCAACATGTGCTAAAACTGATGCGTGCATTTAGTGCTTTTGGCTTTAATGGATGTGTTTCAATATCTTAAATTCAATATACTATCACCAGAGAGCAATGAAGGGATATGTTACAAACATGTCTTGTGTCTAACTGAAGACTCATTAACGTCTTTACAGTGCAACGAAAACATCACAGCGCAAGCAAAATTCAAACCCAGCTGTGTGCTGAGCTAGATTCTCAGTTGGAATGCATCTATCTAACTCTGTTGGCTTATAAATATTCTTATAAGACAAATTAGTAAATTATGCTTGATTACCTAATATGTAAATAGCTTATGTCCAGGTTTTGATCTGCAGCTTGGCCATTTTTCTTTACATATTTGTAGCTTATTATTTTTAGTAAGTAAATATTACATCATGTCAAGATGAGTTCCCTTTTCTGTTTATTTACTCTTTTTGAAGTTGGGCACCCTCACTGAGAAACCACCAATATGTAAGCATTCTGTGCACTTTTTTAGTTCTTTTGTGACAGAAAATGCCTATCAAATAGTGGTAACTGACTTCCACCAAGTTTTATAAATGTAGGACTTGAATCCTCAGGTTGGTATCCTGGTTTAAAGAACTGGATTAAAGTGTTTTAACAGTGTTCTCTACTGGTGAAATAACTAAAAGCATGCTTACCTT
Source organism: Porphyrio hochstetteri (assembly GCA_020800305.1). Taxonomy (NCBI): domain Eukaryota; kingdom Metazoa; phylum Chordata; class Aves; order Gruiformes; family Rallidae; genus Porphyrio; species Porphyrio hochstetteri. The sequence goes on from CM036909.1 coordinate 32,660,102, forward strand.
GTTTCCCTTTCGGGTTTGGTATGCCTGAAATTAGACCTTTTGGATCATTTAGAAAGACTGCTTTGTAGCTATTAAGCCAGAGCTTGCAAAAGGAAAAGATAAATATATCTATACCCTTAATGATTTCATGTAGGGCTCCTTGCATCAAAAGCAGGCTGTTGAACACAGAGAAAATTTGGTAGCACCTTAGTGGCCACTGTGCTGTGCCATGTAGAAAAGCCTCCCTCTTCTGCATAGCACCATCAAACTAAGCCCTTCAGCTACCCAGAAGGAACTTGAATTTCCTCTAGGTTTGCTTTATTGTAAAGAGCTTTTCAGTGATTGCTTAATATAAGTTTTCGCATATTTTTTCAGAACTAAGGCTGTGAAGTGTTTGGGTTGTGTTTTCAGAGATCATGCGAGGACTGACTGGGATCTCTGAGTAGAAGGAGCACACAATGGAAGGGCATAACATGAATTAACTAGAATGTGGGTAGACTTCAGGAATAAAACTGTAAGGAAGGTTTTACGTGTTTTGACTGTGGGTACATGGGTGTCCAAAGCTGTGTATTAAGGCTCCTGAAAGAATACTGACTGATTTTTCAGAAGAAAGAAGTCTCTTCTTAATTTTCAACGTGTTTTAATTTTGTAAAGGAAATTAAAAAACAAAAAGAAAACAAAACCTGGAAATATTCTTTCAAAATAATCATTTGTTAATTAAAACTCATGTTTTCTCTTGAAACAAAAACCACACATTACATGCTTGAGTTTCCCAGTGTGTGTGTTTCCTCTTGATATTTTCATTTTTCCATCCGTTTTGTACAGCATCAGAATTACCTAATTGCCCTAATTGCATGCATACATACATTGCTGTTTAGGAAGTATCATAGAATCCTAGAATGATTTGGGTTGGAAGGGACGTCAAAGATCATCTAGTTCCAATACCCCTGCCATGGGCAGGGACACCCTCCATTAGACCAAAGCCTCATCCAACCTGGCCTTGAATACTGCCAGGGATGGGGCTTCCACAACCTCTCTGGGCAACCTGTTCTAGCACCTCAACACCCCCATAGTAAAGAATTTCTTCCTGACATCTAAACCTGCCCTCTTTCAGCTTGAAACCATTCCACCTTGCCCTAACACTATACTCCCTGGTGAACAGTCCCTCTCCCATTTATCTGTAGGACCCCTTTCAGTAGTGGTAGGCCATAATTAGGTCTCCTCGGAGCCTTCTCTTCTCCAGGCTGAAGAAGCCCAGCTCTCACAGCCTGTCTTTCGTAGGAGAGGTGCTCCAGCCCCCTGATCATCTTCATGGCCCTCCTCTGGACTCACTCGAACAGCATTATATCTTTCCTGTACTGAGGACTCCAGAGCTGGATGCAGTACTGCAGGTGGGGTCTCATGAGAGCAGAGCAGAGGGGCAGAATCACTTCCCTCGACTTGCTGGCCACACTGTTCTTGATGCAGCCCAAGACACAGTTGGCCTTCTGAGCTGCTAGTGCATACTGCCGGCTCATGTTGAGCTTGTCATCGATCAGCACCCCCAAGTCCTTCTCCTCAGGGCTGCTCTCAATCCATTCTCTGCCCAGCCCTTAGTTGTGCTTGGGATTGTGACAACCCACATACAGGGTCTTGCACTTGGCCTTGTTGAACTTCATGCTGTTCACATGGGCCCATCTCTCCAGCCTGTCAAGGTCCCTCTGGATGGAATCCTTTCCCTCCAGCGCGTTGACCTCACCACACAGCTCGGTGTCATCAGCAAGCTTGCTGATCCCACTGTCTGTATCTCAGACAAAGATGTTGAACAGTGGCAGCCCTAGTACTGACCCTTGAGGAACACCACTTGTCACAGACCTCCACGTGAACATTGAATGATTGACCACTACTCTTTCAGTGTAACCATCCAGCCAGTTTCTTATCCACTAAGTAGTCTATCTATCAAATCCATGTCTTTCCAATTTAGAAACAAAGATGTCATGCTGGACAGTGTCAAATCCCTTGCACAAGTCCCTGAAGATGATGTCTGTCATCCTTCCCTTGTCCACCATCTCTGTTACTCCGTCATAGAAGGCCACCAGATTTGTCAGGCACAATTTGCCCTTACTGAAGTCATGTTGGCTGTCACCAATCACCTCCTTATTCTCCATGTGCATGAGCATACTCTCCAGGGGGATCTTGCAAGGCACAGAGGTGAGATTGACCATCCTGTAGTTCTCTAAGTCTTTCTTCTTCCCCTTCAAAAAAATGGGGATTATATTTCACTTTTTCCAGTCAGTGGGAACTTTGCCAGACTGCTAGGACCTCTCAAATATGATAGAGAGTGGCTTGGCCAATTTGTCTGCCAGTTCCTTCAGGACACATGGATGCACCTCATCAGGTCCCTTGGACTTGTGCACCTTCAAATTTCCTTAGGTGTTCTTGAACCTGATCTTCTCCTACAGTGAGTTCTTCATACTCCCAGTCCCTGCCTTTGCCCTCCATGACTTGAGCATTATGGCTAGAGCTCTTGCCAGTGACAACTAAGCCAAAAAAGGCATTGAGTAACCTCAGCCTTCTCCATAACCTGGGTTGCCTTTTCCATTCTGGAGAGGGGCCACATTTTCCCTCATTATCCTTTTCTCATTGATATACCCGTAAAAGTATTTCTTGCTGCCCTTTACGTTCCTGGCCAGATTAATTTCTAGCAGGGCTTCAGCTTTTCTAACCTGATCCCTGTTTGCTTGGACAGTTTCTCTGTATTCCTCCCAGGCTACCTGTCCTTCCTTACACCCTTGGTAGGCTTCCTTTTTTTGTTTGAGTTTTCCCAGGAGCTCCTTGTTGATCCATTCAGGCCTTTTGGCATTTTTGCCTAATTTCCTCTTTCTGGGATGCATCACCCCTGGGCTCAGAAGAGGTGACCCTTGAATACTCACCACCTGTCTTGGGCCCCTCTTCCTTCCAGGGATTTGTTCCATGGTGTTCTACTCAGCAGTTCCCTAAAGAGGCCATAGTCTGCTCTCCAAAAGTCCAGGGCAGCAAGCTTGCTGTGCACCCTCCTCACTGCTCTGTGAATTCAGAACTACACCATTCCATGGTCACTGCAGCTAAGACTGCCCTTGATCTTCATATTTCCTACCAGTCCCTACTTGTTAGTGAGAACAAGGTATAGCATAGTAGCTCTCCTCATTGTCTCCTCTATCACCTGGAGAAGGAAGTGATCATCAACCAGCTGGGTACCCAGCTGTGTTGTCCTTCCAGCAGGTATCTAGGTGACTGAAGTCCCCCATAAGGCTTAAGGGTCGTGAATGTGAGGCTGTTCCTATCTTTCCATAGAGAGTTCTTTCTGGTTGTTTGCTGTTCCTTATGTTTAGGTGAGTGCTTTTTCTTTTGAAATGTATCTGCTGCTGAACAAACCTGCTTTCAATTGAAATGGGTACAGGTATATGCCACTTCTTTAAATGATGAAGATTTGCAAATGCAATGAGAAATTCTGTAACTGGTTCTTACTAATTGAAATGAGCTTCCCAAGTATTGCTGTTAGTGAAACTGGGGTGGGTTTTTCCCCCTCCTCAAACATACACTGTTGTAATACAGATGTATGTGTTTATAACCACATCTAAAATTCTGGATTGAGTTATGCAGCTAATAAGGTACTTTTAAAAACTGTTTTTGTCTTTTGTCTGTTTGAAGTGTTTTCAAGCCTATTGCACTTCTGTGATACTTTGGCTTTTTATGGCTACATGCTTAGTCTATTTACAAGTTCTCATTTTTTATTCCAGGGATTTATGATTCCTACTTCTTTTGTCATGCTTTATTTTAGTACGTGCTCCACAGGAATTAGCATAAATAACAGGGATAACAACCTGAAGTCATGGCAGAGAGTGTTTGTTGAAATTCACTGGTTTCTCCACTGCAGATATCCAACTGCCCTAACTTTTTCTTTAAAATCTCTTTTAGGATTAAAACTAGCAGCCTTTTAAGGTTAGCCAATAAAGGACAGAAAGATAAGGAAAGTATTTAATTATATCTGAAGGGTTATTAGTATGCAGTGACGTAAACGATTTTCAGTTTGTCGTGTTGGGCTTTGCATAGTTCTTCTGTAACTTGTCTGTGTTTGTACTTCCAATGAGATCTAATTTTCAGCTTCCAAGAGCACTGTACTTACATGGATGAGCTATTTTCTTCCAGAGGACTTGTATCTATATATCAGTAAATAGCCAAGAAATTTTTATATATATATATATATATATAAAAACACCTTATAGCATCCTATTTTGTAATTAACTGTTGATGGCAAATATAGTTCACATTGTGATTTGCATTTTCTTTATTTTCTGTCGAAGCTGTGAATTTTATTTCAGAAGAAAAAGCACATTACTCAGCCAGGATATCACAGGCTAAAACTCAAGATAAAACCTTGTGAAACCCTACTGGCTTCAAACACTGTAGTTACTGTTTGTTAAAATTGTTACAATGAAGAATTTGTATCTTAGATATATGTTAGGCCTCCTATAGGCCTATAACATTTAGAGGAGGTGTCTTGATGTAGGTTGTAATGACTGCTAAAATAAAACCTGTGAGTGATAAATGAACAGATTGCTGTTGTGAAAGTGTTTAAAGGTTTAGGACTCCTACTGATAAAACCACCAGAGAGAGTTTGTAGAAAATTAGTCTGTTCTCACCTTTAATTGCATTATTTAAGTTGAACATTTTCTCCTCGGAATGGAGTGCAAATAATAAAACCTTTTCATTTATTATGCAAAGTCCTTTACAAACAAAGTATAGAGGCTATAGGAGTTGGGTTTGCTTTAGTGAGTTAAATAACCATCCGTCTGCAATTGAAGTTCGTGGGGGAAAGAAAATTTGAAATTTAACTAAACCAATGATGAATTAGGAGTTGATCAAACAGAAATGTGGCATATATCTACAGGGGGATATTATTAACAAATTCCTTGTAATGCAGAAATAAGCATTTCCAGTGGAGAAGCAAAAGAAGTCTGTCTTGCAGAATAAACTAGCTAGAAATACCAGAAGATATTTCTGCAGAGAAATGGACTCCAACTTTTAAAGTCTTTGTTTCTATCTCACTAATATCACTTTCTCTCCACTATTTTTTTTTAACAATAGATCTGCTATTCAAATTATGGAAACTTTTTTTGACACAAAAGGTAGATTATGGAAGAATTTAAAATATTCCTTAAGAAGAACCAGAGGTTTACAGCTTCTGCCTTGTGTAACAGGCATAAACTGCAGGATTTATTTTTATTATTTGTTCCAATTACTTAAGAAAAATGAGATTCAAAAATGACCCCTTTTAAAACTAGTGGAAACATACAGATTAGCTTAAGTGAACGTTGCATTTTTCTGATTTGCTCATATGTGAACCTCATTCCACTGAGAACACTCAGGCATGGGAAAATGAGGTACAATAGACTACTGATAGAAAGATGAAATATACCTTAAAGGTGCAGATGCTCAAGTTCCTGTGAGGCAAGGTTATGAAAACTCTTGACATGCATGTAGATACATTGAAGTGATATGTAATCCAGAACATGGCTTTACTTTGTTGTTTGTGCTATTACATTTCTTCAGCTTTATTTAATGACAATTCAAACTTAAGGTTAAAAAAAAAAAAACAGGAAAAAAATAGAAAGGTTTGATTTGTTGGCTTTTTTTACTTTTTATCAATATCGCTTTTTGAATCCTGAAGGAGAATCCTTGATAGGAGCATACTTGGTGAGGAAACGGAAATTCTTATCACACTCAGAAGGGAGAAAATGATTGCAAATTGTAAAAATATATCGAAAATTCTCCCTAAATTGATTAGTCGCACTTTTATGTGTCATAGCTTGCACAGCACAGATTCAGTTTCATTGATTTCTCTGTAATTGACGTAAAATGGTACACTTATTCTTTCAAGTTATTGCTTTTCAACATCACCATTTTTTTCCATTATGTGACGTACAGTCAGTTCTATTTCTTGACCAGATATTCTTTTTCTGATCATAAAAATAGCCAGAGATTATTTTTTGGAGTGAGATATGTTTTGCCATCTAGATAAATGACAGTAGTGTGAAAGTAGAGAATGCTGCAGAATTAAATGTACTCAGAGAAACATAGCATCATTCTCTTCCTGTTATGAATAACACCAGAAAAGGCCAATAAGCATGAAACTAAAGGGTACAAACTCTGAAATGGGCAAGATCACATAGCTGTGAAGTGTAAGAATTTTGTCTCTCATTTAGAAAATTGTTAAACATGGACATTCTTGTTATGTACTTGTTTTCTTCAGCTCGGAACTCAGTGCCTTCTCTCTTCACATCCTATGGTCCTAAAAGTGCTTAAAGCTACTGGGCTTTGACAGAATTAAAAATTAGCCAAATAGATAAACACTGCTTATTTTCAAAACTTGTGAGAAATGCATTTTCATTTTGTGTCATTGTGCTATGTAATTTCACAGCCTGGTATATACATCCTATGTATCAGTCAGCTTTGTCTGCCCAGGTATCTCTACATTACCTGTTCCCTGTGTGTCGGATACAGGTAGAAAGGTAACTCTGTGATTCAGTAATAGCTTTATTAAAAGGGACCTATATATAAAGCAAAACTAAAGGTTGTGAATGGTTTTGAATAAGTTTTTGTTTCTAAGTACATGCAAAGATTTATGTTTTACATTCACTGGGACAAAATAAAGATGATGAATTCTAAATAGAGGCCACTGCATTCTAGCATGCTCACAGGCATTGTATTATACTTCTTCACTAGTTGACCAGGCACAACACTTTAGGTAGTCTACTGTATTTCTTGTAACTGATGGCAAATGGGATTTTAGTCCTTACAAAGTTGGGTTTTTTTCTGAAAAACAGCTTGGTTTATAAGCCAAACATAGAAATCTGGTAATAAGACACATGCCCTTTTCCCCTGGCTCCATCACCAGCTGATGAACCAGCTCACATCGCAGGCTGTTAGACCTGTCTTGGTGGAAGCCTTCACTAGGAGGGAGGCTTGTTACTGGGGGCACCATACACATAGATTGCCAGCTGTAGTTGAGGGTGGATGTCCAAATGTGCTGATCAACCCTAATGGGCTTTAATTTCATTTTAATGGGATATTTAAATCTTCTAATGAGTTAGTAAAACAGTTGATATACTTGCTATACTATTTTTTCCCCCCATGCAAAGCTGGAATAGCTGGTTATATACTAGTAGTAATTATAGAGAAACCAGAGCTACCAAGAAGAGTACCTCATTCTCCAGGCATTTCTCCTGTGTGTGTTTACAGAGTAGAAGTTCCTGACAGAATAAACTATTTTTAACAGAGGTCCAAGATATTTTCAGCAAATAATGTACAATGTAGGAGGAAAATAATCTTCCAAATGCATACATTCATTAGATGAAATACCCATTTATTTTATTCAATGGTCTTACTTTGAAAAAAGGCCATTAAGCCTTTTTTCGCCTCTACAACTAGAGGCGAAACCATGGAAAGTCTAAATCTTCTCTAGTCACACAACTGTGGAGTTCTACTCAGACAATATCTGGGTGCTAGAAAGATGGCACAGTTATCTCCAGACAACCTTTAACAGCTTTTCTGTGTGTTCTGGGTGCAGTGGAGCTGCAACCCGGAGATACTTGGATGGTGTAAACAGCCCCTTGAAATCCATCAAAGTTTCTGAACTTTTGCAACTTGTGTCACATCTGAATTAAGTGATCAGGATCCAAGATTTAAAGCCTCTCATACCTTAATGCACATGAAGTCTCTGATCACACATTGTTCCTATCTTTCCAGCACCTGCATTTAGCTTTCAGCACGACTCTTTGTGGCTCTTAGTAAGATGGTGAGTGCAGATAGCAAAGCAGCCAATCAGTGAGGAAAGAAACTTATCATAGCTTGAAGTTGTTCTGCTCCTTTACATTATGAAATTGTCTCTCATGAGGGAACCAGAAGGAATATAAGACCATTTTATGCATGCTGATGTTGTCACTTGCAGGGGCTCTAACAAATCGTCTGATTTCTATAACTGAGTATTTCTGTATGATTCAGTGTAATTGACAGTGCCAGAAACTAGCCCTAAGCAAATGAAATGCAACACAAAATCTGCTGTAAGCAAATTAATCACAGTCTAAGTGATAGAAAATTTACACTTCATTTCTTTTCCAGGATACATTTGTAACAGAAGAATAATTCCCTTTTCTCTCAAAAGACTAGGAGGGCTGTCAGGCGCTCTGGGGCAATGGAAATAAGTAGTTTATGCCTCCCGTAAATAAAGATATGAAATGTTTTTATTTGTGAACAAAGGCCAGAGTAACCTCATAAATTTGACATTCTGGGCTTTGACTCATGGGCTTAGGCCACTGACAAATGGGTCGCTGCCCCAACTGCCTGCCCCTGCACTACTGAAGCAAGCACTTACCTTAATGTTCTGTGCTATAATTTAAGGCTACCTCGCTGGTACCGTTTTTGAAGACACTGGCTTAAAAGATTGTTCTGTTCTTATTGCCTGGAAGCCTATCTATTTAATTAATTATCTCTGTTTCTCAAGACTTTTATTAAGAATGAGGTCTCTTGGACTTTATACAGTAGTGCCCTTGGGCTTGCTGTTCAAGAAAGGAGTTTAGACATGGGGTTTTTTTATGGCTATTTCACCATCTTTTGGCTAGATATTTAATATCCTCACTGGTCCTTATTCATTGGTCAGCAATGTCTCCTTCTAGTGCATCTTACTAGGCACTTTAAATACATTTTAGCATATGCAATAGTGGTTTTGTTAGCTTACTTTTTTTTTTTTTTTTTTTTTTTTTGCAAAGCTGTTCAAAGCCTCTGGTCACCATGATCATTGGATTGCTCTTTTCCTTAGATAAAAGCTTTGTCTAAGGTACTCATCAAAAAAGTGGTTTCCAGTGAAGGATTTACAGAATCACAGAATCACAGAATTATCAAGGTTGGAAAAGACCTAGAAGATCATCCAGTCCAACCATTCACCTATTACTACTAGCTCCCACTAAACCATATCCCTCAATACAACATCCAGTCTTTCCTTGAACACCCCCAGGGTTGGTGACTCCACCACCTCCCTGGGCAGTGCATTCCAGTGCCTGACTACCCTTTCTGAGAAGTAGTGCTTCCTAATGTCGAGCCTGAATCTCCCCTGGCGCAGCTTGCTACCATTCCCTCTAGTTGTGTCACTGCCTACACGGGAGAAGAGGCCGACCCCCAGCTCACTACAACCTCCCTTCAGGAAGTTATAGAGAGCTATAAGGTCTCCCCTAAGCCTCCTCTTCTCCAGGCTGAACAATCCCAGCTTCCTCAGACGCTCCTCGTAAGGCCTGTGTTCCAGACCCCTCACCAGCTTAGTAGCCCTCCTCTGAACGCGTTCCAGAGCCTCAATGTCTTTCCTGTAGTGAGGGGCCCAAAACTGAACACAGTACTCCAGATGCGGCCTCACAAGTGCTGAGTACAGGGGGACAATTACCTCCCTGCTCCTCCTAGTAACACTATTTTTGATGCAAGCCAGGATGCCGTTGGCCTTCTTGGCCACCCGCGCACACTGTCGGCTCATGTTCAGCCGTGCATCAATCAGTACCCCCAGGTCCATTTCCTCCACACAGTCCTCCAGCCACTCCGCCCCAAGCCTATAGCGCTGCCTGGGGTTGTTGTGGCCAAAGTGCAGGACTCGGCATTTGCTCTTGTTGAACCTCATGCCATTGGCTTCAGCCCAGCTCTCCAGCCTGTCCAGATCCCTCTGTAGGGCCTCGCTACCCCCAGGCAGATCCACACTCCCAGCCAATTTAGTGTCATCTGCAAACTTACTGAGGGTGCACTCAATGCCCTCATGTAGGTCATCAATAAAGATATTGAAGAGGACAGGCCCCAGCACAGGAACCAAGTACACAACAGATGGAAGTGTATAAAAATCATACTTTCTAAATTGATGCTCATTGTCCATAAACCATGCATATCTTGCTAAGGATGCTAGTGAGAATCCCGAGAGGCATATGACTTCTAAAAAAGCCCTTTGTAAACAGCCTATGTATTGCCATATTTTCCTTTTTGTAAGACTACCAGATTTTCCTGAGCAGCAAGCACAGTTGCACTGTCATGCAAAGTCAAAGAGGTTTTCTTATTGAAAAGCTTGAAAAAATTCATTTTTTCTAAAGCACATGAAAACTGGGATGGCTGTACAGTTTCACGTTTTCCATGGTAAATGTTCTAAAGCTCTTCTTCACTTGGATTAATTCCCTTCCTCTTCAGCGACTGTGTTCTTTGGCTTAAATCTGTGTCTGGTCAGACTTTTAAACCAATAATAGGTACCCTTTTTCTTGATGCCATTACAGTCTTACCTTTTCCAATTCTCTGTTATCTAATTATTCTGTGTCTTCAGAGGAAATAGGCAAACAATTAAGACTATGACCCTTTTAATATCTGCTGCTTTCAGTTAGAGGCTCTAATGTTTCTGGTACCATAACAACTCATGAACTAATATCCAATGAAAACCCAACAAACATGTCATTAGCTTTAAGGCTGATAGTATAATCACCTTTTATTGTGACCTTGTCCTTTGCTCTGATGAGAAATTAATACAAACAAGTCATGCTTTTCAGTGTTTTTTCAGTTCATGTTTGCAAACTATATTTGATATCCAAAGACAAAAGTTGTTTTTCAGAGGAGATCTGTCATAAACTTATGGATAGTTTTACATTTTCTTCCCTGTATGTTCTCATTAAAACCACATTTTTCCTCTCTTGCTTGTGTAGGCTAGAGTACTTCTCAAAACTTAATGCTTTGGTTTTAATGTTGTACTCTGTGTCTAAACTAATCAAATTAAAACTATATAATGCATCAGAATCACTTTTTTATAAAAAAAACCCTAACTTTCTAAAGCATGTCTTTCCTCATAGGCACACAGTGCATGTGATTGTAAATTAAGGTGTAATTCGAATTTTAGCCAGCTGTCTAGAGAGATGTAACCCTTTGGAGCTAAAAGCTGGTCCATTGTTCTACTCATTACTTTCACTGTGTTTATTTCTTCATTAATTTTGGTGTTCTAGTGGGTAGTGTTCGTTAGTCACACAACTTGAGAAAAGTGGAGAGCTGTTCCACTCAGTGTCTCAGTCCCAGTTGTTCCGTTGCATGACTTCAGACTGAGGAACCTACAGCTCTGGTCAGTCCTACTGTGGGTGTACCGAGCAGGTCCAGGTTGCCACAACATGGGGCACAGGCTGGACTTTTAAGAATTCCTACAGATACGCAGTGCTTCTGAGTGGCAGTAATGAATTTGGATATTCAATTTACTGTTAGAGTATTTGCTTTGATCCAATTTCAGAGCTAAAATAAAAATGTTTCTCATTTGAATTGATCTGTTTGTTAGACACGCCATAGTTGGTAGACAAAATGTAGGTTTAATGATCAAGCTATTTGTGTGTTCACTATGAGCCTCTTGAAACTTGCTAGGAATCCACTGATTTCAGTTCTAGAGGAGTGTTTCTTCTTTAAAATAAGAAACAGTCTCATATAAATGTAAAACCAAGTTCACTAATCCTCCTTTCCTTTTGAGACTGGAGTATCTATCAAATGATGAAAGGTTACAAATCAGTGGGATATTCCAAACGAAAAGTCTGGAGGTATTTTTGCTGCATTTCTTTCTCAAGTTAGATAGGAATTTATGTTTTAATCAAATTCAAGATGTAAGACAATAATAAAAGATGCTGAAAGATTGGTATTTCCAGGTCTGCTTTAACAACGTGAATGAGGAGCTAATTAAATTTAGTATTTAACTCCTTCTTATCAGTCCAGGGGTGGTAGGCAGGTTTTCATCATTGTATTAACACAATAAATCCTGCCTCTGCACTTTGGTAGCAGAAGAGCTTTGTTGGCATCCCTGTGCAGGGTTCAGTGAGTAATCCAATCTCCGAGTGATAAAGGCAGAGCACTCAATCTGCAGGTCAGGATGCAACAGGAAAGGCTATAGTTTAGCAAGAGTCTATAAATGATAAAAGCTCTCCTTGACCACAGGCTACTTACATTGACTAGAATTCCGGCATAGTCCCAGATATGTTAAAACAATATAAAGATACAGTTTTTCTGTAAGTAAATTGAGCTATTACAAGTGATTAACTTTAGAAACTAGATTTTTTTTTATTATTATTCTTTTTATTCCTTCAGCTTTGTCTCCTCTTTTTAGCAAGGTGCTTTAATGTAGAACAAAGTTCCATACTTCGGGAATGGTCAGATTAAACAGAATTTGTATTTTTCTCTCAACAGTGGCTTTCTCTTCCTCCCCAAAGTAATACAAAAACATGGGGGCAGGTTTTTCTACTGCGCTGCATTTCTACTCAAACCTTTTATTTAAACGATATTTTCAAGCCCATGGATTTCATAATTGGTATTTCCCCCAGTATTTAGGGCTTTTGTTTCCTCTCTTGAGATTTGTGGATGCTGTAATAAATCCAGCAAAAATACTGCTGTGAGGAAGACAGCAATAGTTCTTTTGACCTCAGGTACCATAAAGAGGAATCTGATGTCCTTATGCAGTACTTTCACTATAGCTCTTTAAAATTACCTTAACCTTAAAACATAATTTGACATCCTGACCACCTGAATTGAAGCTGTCAATGGAATCCTATGTTCATTAGAGGGGAAAAAAAATAATAAAAATCTACAGCTGATAAGAAGCTTCATGATTCCTTTACTGAAGTGCTGGTCATGCAGCTCAAAATGGGCTCAGAAAAAATTTCCTTGCTGTTTTCAGAAGCAGTAAAGAAAAAGGCAGGTGTTAAATTCAGGCTAAATCAGATCAAAATGGTAATACAGCAGTAAACAACAATAATAACAGCTTGTGAGTTCAAAAGTGAAGCTGCAGCTCATATCTTCTTGCTATTATCCTTTTCCTATGTCTTGCTGTTTTTTGCTCCTAGAACATAGTATCAAAATACTTAAGATCTCTTGACAACGTCTTGAATTAGGGAGGTAGTGGAAAGGGGTGGTTGTGATATGCATCACACGAGGAGATTCAATATCATTTTATTTAAAATCTTGCTCAACAGTTACTGACTTGCACTGGACTAACATCAGTTCCTTCAGCTAAAGTATTTTCTCTATCCAAGAATATTAAAAACTCACAAAAGCTCCACGAAAATACATTCATAAGATGGTGTACAGGAAGTTGTAAGTTTAAATCTTTATTACCTTTGCTGTAGACGAAAGCATGCGTTATAGAAATTCACAAAGAGCAGGGTCACAGCTGTAGCTGGGTGAGTGCACAGATAATCCTAGTTACCAGCTATTATTAAAGTTGGAGAAAAATTATTCTTTTTTACCAACTGTTAGAGTTGTTTAATCCTCTCCATAAAAACTGCAACTGTTTGTCTATAGAAAAAGCATGGAGAAGAAAGCAGCTAAATATATCACTGACTAATATCACAGCATGTAATTCAATCTGCTGCACTCCTAAGGCTCAAATCAATGACAGTCATGGCAGCCGTACGAAGCCAAGGTTCGCGTATGTAGAAAACTGTTAATATACTGCGCTTCAGTGGGTTTTCAACATCTACAACTTCCCTTCTGGCACCATGTCATACAAATAGAGGAATTACACTTTACTCGTTTGGTGATATTTAACTGTTGCTTATGGATATTGCACTGATTTTCCAGAGCTGTCTTTCCACTACTTATAGTACGGTCTATAGAAACAGTACAGTCCCCTCCCTGAAATACAGCGGGAGAGAAGTTCAAGTAGTACAGTTACAGTAGTTACTGCAATTAGAGAAGTTATAGTACAGTTAGAGTTACAGTTACTACTGTTGTAGTTTCTACTACAGAATTAGTACAGTTAGAGAATTTAGAGTAGTAGAGTCTCCTTACAGAAGTACACCAGGTGTGTGCTCCAGTCAAAAGGATTACCCACAAAGCAGTCACACTTGGTCCCAAATAAGTGTCGTGGACACCTTCCAAGCCCTGGCTGGTGCGCGCTAGGGTATGTGTATGCTCCATGCAATCCAGGCTCACACTGGCTGGCTCTTTTCTGCAGCTGGGGCAGTAAGTACACATAGGAGACTGGAAGAGTACCAGCATAATGGCCTTACAGGCGTTTATAATTATGACTCAACTGATAAGTTTTGCTGTGGCACTATGTTCAAGCCTGTTAAGATGAGGAAATGCTTGCTCCGCTCTCCTAGTACAAGACAGCTGTTGAGTAGGACAGGAGGTATTTAGTAAATGGTAAAAGGTGAACTGTGTCAAGGTAGGAGACAAAGTAACTTTCAGAGTGAACAGGAAGCAGAGAGTTGTAAGGTAGCTGCATCTTCGCAAGGAAATGAGCTTACATCCAGTATTTCATCCTGACCAGACTGAATAATCTGCGTTGTCATTGGCAGGAAATAATATAATAGTAGACACTGCAGTAAGTCCTGCCTGAAAATTTCAAGTATCTTCTATTGAGGATATAAATCTAAAGTAGCTATCTTTCTTTTCTAATGCCTTAGGTCTAAATATATTCTGTTTTCCATAGAGAGCATCTATAATTTAAATGATTTACTCTGTGCATAAAGAGTGTGAATTCTCCAAGTGTTCCTGCTTTTATTTCTCAAAGAAAGCCCATGGAAAAAAAACCCTTAAATATACAGTCATTCAAGATGTGGGTACAATCTCTGAAGTACTGCTTCACCTTAAAACTATCAACATAGAGACACATTTTGAAAACAATAAAGTGACTGCGGAGTATATGAACAATATTGAGGTGGCAGTATAAGATCAGTCACTTTTCCCAGATCTTTAATATCAAACCGAAAGACAGAATTTGACTGAGAGTAAGGTTACCACAAATGACAAGATACAAACATTTGTATTTTCAAGTGGTGACTAAATCAGCGTGCACAGGTTATATTTTATATCCACAGTGTGTTAGAGCAGTATTTCCTTCTGGCATTGTGCTGCACTCATTCTTCTTGTGACACGGCTTTTTGGGCTATTTGCAAATGTCTCCCTTTATCTATAACACAGCCTCACTAATTGATACAATATATAGAGGTGCTATAAATTACCAACTTCTAGCTTTACATTCACTGGTAATTAGGGAGAAGGGTGGAATAAGGACCCTAGAAGTAAAGCTATACTAAACACTTCTTACTGTATTATATTTGCTTTTGTTCATGTAGCTGTTGACCTGTCCCCACTCTCTTCTTTCCCCTTCAGAATGGGGCTGCATAGACATCTGCAGGTTTTTGAGGATTAATTACAATACTCCCATAAAAGGAAGATCGTGCCATCACTAATTGAATACTATGATGACTTAATTGAGAAATTTTATGGGGTTTTTTCTCCCATTCTTTGGGCTCTTATTTGAAAAGAATGTTCTAAGAATAAGGAGGTAAATACTTCAAAGTGTTGTGGAAGAAGAGTCCTGAGGATGCTGAATTAAAATGAACAGTGCAGTGATGAAAGTGTTGCTTGCAGCAAAAGTGAACACCAACTGCTCTCCTGCTGCAAGTTGCAAATAGAATCTAATGTGATCCAGACAAAACCTTCCCTAAACTGCAGACACATTAAGTCAAATATAAATTAACTAAATCTTTAGATCTAGGATAACAGCTCCAGGATTGGAGATCCATAGAGAAGTCTATGTCCTTTTTCTCCTTCTCAGTTTACACCACTGTGTAAGTAGAAGCAGCTTGCTCTCCACCACCCAGTGTTGCAATGGTGGACTCTCTATTATTTTTCAAGTATTTCCTTGTGTATCTGCTAGATTTCAAGAGTTCCCTCGCATTTAGGGGACTGTTTTAAGCCTAGACATACCTGTTGCAATACCTGTTTCTCTCCTTAGCCTTTCCTAGAGGTTGTTAGCTCACTGTAGCTACACTGTTGTGGATGTCTGTACCTGTTTTCTTAATCCCCGCCAGAACTGATACGTACAGAAAACCCTTTTCTGCTAAAAACATCTGTAGCAAATTTCATAGAAATATGAGTAGAGAAAACAATATACTCTGTGAGTGATGGTGTACTTACCATGAGGTAAGTGTGTTCTATATTGAATGGAGTGTTGTCCCATTTCTCTTCTGATGGTACTCATGCAAATGCTGACTCCCCTTCTCTTTCTTATACATATAGTACATAAGTCTAAGCAAAACTGATAAAACTTATTTTTCAGATTCTTTGCACCAAGCAAGATTTATAATTGAGTGTCTCTTAGGAATAAAGTGTCCAAAACCTGCATTTGAAATGTACGTGCAAACTTTACACCTGAGCACACAAAACACTGCTCAGGAAAGTATGGGAGAAGCCAAGGGCCTCGGGTGTTGGAATTAATTAGCTAATTTTTATCTTAACTTCAGAGGCCAAAATATTTTTGTGTTGTTATCATTTAATTAAAAGTAATCTGCACTTATTTTTTATTTTCACCATGTGGTGGTCTGTTATAGTTATTTAAATAAAATTTGAAGCAATTAGATGATAATCCTGATGACTTTCACGTAATTCAGAGCCATTCTGTCACGTAAACAAGGGGCTGTAGCCCTCACAGGTTAAGTCTTATGTCCAAACCTCTGTCAGGGATCTTGCTCATTATTCAGTATTTGTCGGTTTTCATTCATTCCTGAACTCTTTTATCTAAGCTTTTAGATTTATCAAAGCTTTTTAGATTTTAAATTTTCTTGGGCGTGTTTCAGCATAGCTGTTACTTTCCAAATTATGAAGTAAAAAAACAAATGTGGCATTTCTATCCATTAAAAGACTTTATTTTTTAACTTAATCTGTACTATTCTGTGATTAATGGGTTGTAACCATATTATTTTTAATAAGATGAAACTTGCCTCTGCCTTGGCTGCCTCCTAAAATACAGCACAGTAAATTAGACTTCTTTCTCTTCCTAATCTTCCATGTGCAGCTATTGATATTTAAATACCAGGTGGTTGATATTTCATTCTTTTGAAGAGCAACAGTTTGCCTATTTGTGTGTTTTCTCCATTTCTAAAGGCTTTTATTATTGATTTGTATTAATTGAATACGGTTACATATCAGTGGCACTTGGTAGGATCTGTGACTTTTTGAAAATTTTTCTTTACAGTAGCACTGGTACCTGTATAGGGACCCCATAGATTAATCCAGGATATCTCAGGAAAATCTGACTGGGTGATATGCTATTCCCCTTATTTAATATAATAAATAGGGTCTGATCAAAATCTGCATGAAATGCAGAATCTAATGAAAAAAACCCTATTGATTGTACTTGAAATTTATATGGAGTTTATGTCAAAGGAGATTAAAGAAAGACTATAATCATACTGTTTAGATGCAGTGAAACAATAATAGCGTATTAATTTTTACTATTAACTTGTGAGTGATTCTACCATAAGCTTATTGACATATATTTTTTGGTTTGTTTGTTTTTCCATCTTTTGCTGTGTGCATGTCTTTTATTTCACTGTCATTTATTTTAAGTAGACCTAGTAGGAAAGAGCATTACTAGCTGTCATGATTATACAGAGTATTTCTCTCTCCTTAGAGATAAAATACAGAGAAGAGTGTGACGATAGGAAAATATATCTTAAGATAGGAAATTCCAAATGTCATCAATCCCATTTTTTTTCATTGGTGAAAACCTTGCTATTGTCTTTAAGGTAATTTACTTAAGTGCTAAATCACAGTGTACAGGTTTACATAAGATATTTCAACAGAAAAAATACAGAATTTATTGCATATTCTCTAATATGCTTGAGACTTTCTCATAATAGCTATGCAGCTGAGTGGGATTACATTTTGGGAGTCCTACATCTGGGAACGTTGTGTGAAAAGATAATTATGGGTAAATGGAGCATTTTTGAGCTACCAAAGATATTCTTAGAATGAGTAAGAATAAAAAGATATCCTAAATTTAGTTTTGTCAAATGAATATTCCATTCTATAAAGTAAAATGTTTTGAAATTATAGTTTTAAAGTGACTTTGAGAAAGTCCTTGATTATGAATTCTGATTTTTCTTAAATTTCAGTGTAAATCGTAATATGCGGAAATCCAACTCTATTTTATATTTGTCAACTTTGAATTACAAGAAATATAGTGAACTTCAACAATTGTAAAGCGTCAAAGCTGTTGTCACAGACCTCAAACTTTGTGAAAGGATAATTTAACAATAACTTATTTTGTGTCTTGGTCTTTGGTTTGGTTTGTGTGAGATTTCTAAAGTGTGTTTTGTTGCTGCCACAAAGCTAGGTATATGAAGTTTAAATGTAGAATGCTGTTTTCTGGGTGACATCAAAGCCTGCAGGTACACTGTCCATCTTGAACAGGCATTTAGAGCTCTCAGAACACCACCAGAAAAAATAACACATTCTCACATCCAATTTTTATGAAACACTTGGTTTTCAATAATTTATGAAAAAAAAATTATGGTTCATGTTACTAGAGGTCTGAAATAATTTATTAATACATAATAAAGATTTTTGTGATGCATATTATAGATGAGAGTATATTATCTATATCTGTCCCAACATTTTCCATAAATATATTTAAGTTTGTGGAACAGTAAAAAGTGGAACTTGCATGCGGTAGGTCTGTTAAAAGAATAATATCGAGCTATTTGAGTCAAATATGCATAAAGTGCTATGATTTTTTTTTTTTTTTTTTTTTTCCTGGGGGAGAAAAAGTGCCCTAAACTGGTGGTGATCTGAGGTTGTTCAGTAAGTACAAGTGGTATCAGTGCTGATGGCAGGCACAGACGCTTTTGCCCGAACAGGAAGGCCTGTCTGTCACTGAACTCGCTGAAAACAGCCTAAGTGTTCTGTGATGCTTCTGGTGCTTTGAATGAGGCTTGTCAGTGACTCTCAGAATCACAGAATAATAAGGTTGGAAAAGACCTTTAAGATCATCGAGTCCAACCATTCACATACTAAACTAAACCATATCCCTAAGTACTTCATTTACCCTTTTTTTTGAACACATCCAGGGAAGGTGACTCTCCCATCCTCCAAAGAAAGCCTCAATGTAGTTTTAGGACAACAGTATCCTTTGGCAAGTGCTCAGATCCCAGAGATGCCAAATGTACTTCAAGCCTGCAGCTAATGTGGAAAGCTCCTTTCCCGATTCTTTCTCATTCACTCAAGCTCTCAGTGAATTATTTGCAAAAGTTTACTGACCAGAGATCTACAGCTCAAGTAATATATAAAAAGAGGATAACCAAATGTCTTGTGTAAGTTAATTTGACTGTGATTTATTAACTGTTTAAAAAGTTCTTGAGTGCAAAGTACTTTCTGTAGCTGATAGAAAACATCATGAAATAAATATTCCTGTGAATTTATGTCAGTGAAATTTTTTCGTATAAACTCTTTTGTTTTCCTTTCTCTTTACCAATTGCAGTCTAACTGTATTAACACACAAAGTAACATTTCTTTCACTGACCTTTTTAATTCGTTGCTTTCAGGTTTGTAGTTTTTGTTGTGGAGTTTTGGGGTTTTTTTTTTTTCCTACAGTAAATGTAAGGTGTAGTTGCTGAAGTCAGCAGTTCCAGTGGAAACACTGGTGATCTCATTAGGAGCGTTGCCAGGTGTTGCCATCCCAGGTGTCAGCCTGCTGGATAGCGAGATATAAATAACTCATGATGCAAAAATCACCGTCCAAGAAATTACCTGTTTTAGGCAAAACTAGTCTAGTATCCTGTGACTTGGTTTGTTACTTACTGGCTGCTAACATGTAGGCCAAATGACTGGGGGTTTTGCCACTTCTTAAAAGATACAAATCAGATTAATGACTGCTGCATTGCCAGTGTTCCACAGGTATCCTTGCAAAATAGAATTTAAGTGCCAGAATGCACTGCAATACCATCTTCATTATTATTAAGAATAATATTATTTTACTTCTCCCTATAACAAAGCTATTTACAAAAGGTAAGGTACCTTGACTACTAAATTTTTACATCTTATGAACTTTCTGTATTATTTCCTGTGGATTTTAAAGGGCATCTATGTGAGGAAAAATTCAGAACAGCAACAGCAAAAACTTCATATGCAGCAGCAACAATGAAGAGTGAAGGGGAGGAGGGGAGAGAGAGACATCTCATCTCCTCTTTTTCTCATGAGTCAGTGTTTTGGAAACCAAAAGTGTAAGAAATATCGCTGTCAGCCGAGGGACTACAGTTTTAATAAAATAAATGACATTTTATAAGCTTTGCAAACCATTTGGAAACTACAACCTTTATGAGTTTTAATATTCTTTTATGTAGCACATAGTTTTTTATTTACTGCAAGCCTTCTATTTTTGCTTCAAGTTTGGAATGTATTTCCAGTATTTGTATTTTTTTTACAACTAAAGTTTAAATCTTACCTTGAACTGGCACAGCCCTGTAATGCAAGAGCGCTGAGTTTCAGGAACAGAACATGTTTTAAATGCACCATGTGATAGATAAATGTGAATGTTCTTGGCAAGCATTATCTTGTAGCAGAAAGAAGCATGACCGGCAGTCAGTAAACTTTTGAACTTTGCAGGGAGGTGAAAGAGGCTATATTTCAAATAGCCAGATGATTCAGTACAGTTATGAAGCATCTGACATAATGTTCTACAATTAAATATTCATTTAGATTGGAGAGCTATCTTATCTCCTGTCGGTCTCCTTTAACAGAAACGCTCACATGCACTTAAAGGACGGTGGTCACACTGAATTACAGGTCATGACTCAGCACTCCTGTCAGCATACTTCACATAGAGATGAACTGCTAGTTCTAGCATTTGACTGAATTGTCAATCCATGTGTTTGGTTAAGAGCTTTTGTCGTGGAAGATGCTTAACC
This sequence comes from Porphyrio hochstetteri, assembly GCA_020800305.1. NCBI lineage: Eukaryota > Metazoa > Chordata > Aves > Gruiformes > Rallidae > Porphyrio > Porphyrio hochstetteri. The sequence continues at coordinate 32,680,828 of CM036909.1, forward strand.
ATGTATTCTGATTTTCAGAGATTCTTGAGTGACACTATAGGTGTTTCATTTAAGTAGTTTCAACTTACCACTGTAAAATTCTATCAGTCTTGTGACAATCACGTTATGCCTGAAGGTTAAGAACTGAATATATACATAATGTAAATTGTGGAAAAAGAGATGATACTAGAAACAATGTAGTTTTGGTGTAGTTACTGTGGAATACCTTTAAAAGATGTATGCATATAGGTGTCCAAAAGTTACCATAGCGGTGGTGGGGCAAGGAACAAAAGTCTAAGGAATTTTGAGGTTTAAATTACTCCTAGAACTGTACGAGTCTTCTTAACAAACCCCTCTTCCATTTGTCTAGTGGCTTATTATAAGGAAACTGAAACTCTTTCCTATATGAGAACTAGGATCAGTCAGTGTTCTGTGATCCTCAAAGTGTTCAGTGTCTATTGCAGACCTGTGGTCTTAGAATAGATAACAGACTTGCTTTTACCATGTGTTGTCATGAACTAGTAAATGGAAGCAGGGAAAAAAGAAAGTATTTTTCAAAACTTCTGTCTCAGGTTTAGCATATCACAGATGAGATACCAGTCGAGGTGATACCTTGGCTTGTCTAAGCTTTCTAAACGCTTTGGAATTACACAGAAATTTCATAGCATTTTCTTTACCTTTCTTCTTACTGAATGTATACCTCTTTAATAGCAGTTACCTCCACCAAGAAAGTTATGGAGCTCCAAATCCTTATGTCTAACCCCTAATTCATCATCCTTTGAGAGCAATGTTCTTATCAAAATGTTTGCTTCTTTCTTACAAATTAGTTCTGCCTATTTCATTATGTTCCACTCAACCATCCATCATTATCTTTATGAATGACCCAAACACTATTCTTACACTGAAGGAATAACAAGCTCTTAAACAAATGAATCTAAAGTAAATACTATCTGTGTTGCTTTCACATGACAAAAATATTTTCCTCTTGGAATTTAAGCCACCGTAACTTCTGGGAAATGCTTTATTTGGTTTTCCATACTGAATGTTTTCAAAGTAATTGCCCAGTTTTAATAAATGTTTTTCATTAAGTTGCATTCCAGATGTTAGCAGGGCAAAACTTTGTCTCTTGGACTTGAACTGGCTTTTTAATAGATATGTTATCTTTAGGGATTAAACTGTGTGGTGACTGATTAATTGAATATATAGTTTCAGATTTAATACATTGTTTCAGCATCATAACCTTGGAAACTTTACCAAAAATACATGGGGTTTGATTATTCCAATTAACACTGTCATGTGAACTGTTTACACATTATCCGGCAAAATACAGTTTCAATTAACAGGCAGGCAAGAAAAACCTTAATAACAGAGTGGTGGGGTGAAATAAACTTCTATATTTTTGTATTCGTAGAAAATTCCATGCTGTCTGGCTTGCAGACAGCATGTCTCCTGAAACAAATCACTGAGACTAGAGTAAGCTGTTTTGGATCCCTGACTATCTGCAGCCTATCTCCAAGTAACGGATCAGAATACCTACCCACCACGTAGAGAGACATGAAATCAGGGAACGCTCAACACAAGGATGTGCTTGAATTCTTAAACCTGAGGAGCATTTACTGACTCCTCTCATGCAGAATCAGGAACCTGTTGTGTCTTACTGTGGAGGAGCAGCTGTGCATATTGCTCAAAAGAGCAAAGTCTCATTGTTTTAAGAAACAATCATTAAGAGAGGCAATAGTGGCATACATTCTTATAATACTTCAGTGATTGAAGGGTTTATCTAGGGTGTGGGAAACTCAGGTTCAGCTGCTTCTTAATCTTAAGGTTAAAATTTTATCTTTGTGGTCTGTAGACATAGATAGATTCTCTGGGCTGAATGGTGGTGGCTGATACCTCAATTTCCATTTGAAATAACCAAACGACCATAAATTGGAAAATTTCTTTCATTTCTCCACTAGAAAGTTTCAGAGGAGTTAGCAAATTATTTAAAAGCTTTTACGGTGAACTTCATGAAATACCTAGAAAAGTTCTACATATCAATAAGATTAACGGTACTGGCAATGATGATAGAGCAATTACCATTATATATTGACTCAACAATGTGTGATGGACTTCACATGGAGTGATTGAATTTTCATAACCCAACAGGCTATTGTATTTTTCTCGTGCAGGAAATGATAGTTTTGTTAGAGCAGAACTAGGCTGTGGCAGTAGAAGACCTGTAATATCTACAGGTATAGCTTTGACCATTGCACAAATGGTTTGAAAGTTATTCTGGCTAAAGGTAGATCGATTTGTAAGGAGTTCTAATAGTGTAATACCAATAGAGATACTGTTTTCATTCACGTGTAACTTAAAAAAAATGATAAATGTATTTAATAAGATTCATTCTTGAGAGCAAAAAGAATGTAAGATGAAGTTCACAAATTAGCAACTCAATTTTGCCTGTCATCACTTGGTGTTATTCAAGAGAGTATTATAAACTAGCCTTGGTAACACTTAACACTTCTATCACTGAGGAACATTTTTTTTCATGTGTGTTTGCAGCTCAGGCCTGTTGCTGTGCCTTTCAAGTAAATAAAAGACACTAAAACTTGAAATACAGTTTGTTTGTATATCTGTGTAAGGTGTTATATACTGCATTGATAACAACTGGTGATGTGTTGATGGTTTGACTTTTTTTTTTTAAATTCACTCTAATTCATTAATGAAAGATGCTTCTTTTCTCTGTATCTTGTTTTCGTTTCTATCCTTTTCTCTATACATTACTTAGGGGCTCGATCCTTATCTTGTTTAGTGAGAAAACAAGGGAGAACTAAAATTAGGGCTATTGCAGCCATGTTTTTTCTATCTTGAAAATATATTCTACCAGGTATGGTAAGTCCACTGTATCTTAGATGGGTTCACCCTTTTCAGAGAAGCCCTGAAGAAAAGACCTTTTGGCCCAAAAGAGATGAGGTACTCAGGGATATGGTTTAGCATAGGGCAGGAACAGTTGGACTTGATCATAAAGGTCTTTTCCAACATTGTGATTCTGTGAAACAACAGTCCCACGGTGTTTGATAGCTAGTTTATGGTTACAGAAATAAATTAGTTTAATACCTATTTTTAATGAACTGTTGTCCTTCTTATCATTCTTTAAATGTGTAAGAGTTTATAAATGTGAATTTTCATTGTGTACTTAAAAGATGTAAGGCTGGAAAGTTTGCCTGTAGCACACACGTATTGGTGCGGGTGAGGGGCCATAAGGCTTTCCCTTCTTTTTTAACTGGCTACAGTGGGGTTCCCAAAACCAGTGAAAGGCACCCCAGGTGTGGTGGTGTTGTGGTCACACCTTTTCTTAGCTTCATCTTCACTGGTGTGTTTGATCTCTCATGTATAATTCCACGCAGCTCTTACCCAAATTTTGGCATGAAAACACAGTGTTTGAAAAAACTGGTTGTAATAATGCAGAAAGAGAAAAATATCTTGAGCATTCTGTATGCCTGTAGTATTTAAATCAAAGTAACCTTTCTAATCTTTAGGCTGCTATTTGTAGACACTACACAGTGTAGATTGTGATAAGGCAATACCTCATCGTGATGTTAAATACAAAGTCTGGGAATATCTCAGCTGCCAGGAAAATGTTGATACCCTGATGTGACATTCAGAGTGCAATGTCCTGTTTGAATTAGTAAGCAGCTGTGTTCACTGTCAATGACACTGTTAAAAATGTTTCATAAATGCAAGAACTGCAAGCCCTTAAACAAAGAATTATATGATGTACATGTTCCTTACTTAGGAGGGTTTTGCTTACAGTTATTGAAAAAGTGTGTATATATTTTGAAATCACTTCTCAAATTAATGGTATCAGAAAGATATCCTATGTAAAAATGTAGTGTCTACCTTTATTGCTTAACAAATATAAAATGAAACAACTATAGTTTCTATTTTTATGCTATTTTGACATTTTGCCTCTGCCACTGGTATTTTAGAACACATCTCCCAAATTTTTTATTGAGCATTACTTTTTGTTTTTCTGCAAATGGCAGTATGATTTAACTTGGTTTGAATTAAGTGTCTCCTTAGAATACAATAGCAGATGTGTTGCCTTCCCTATGGAGGAAAATCTGTGTATTGGATTCCCTGTATTGATTTGTATCTAGGCCTTTTTCAGTGCAGTTTGCTTTAACTTTTGTTATAACAGCCTAAAATGCAACTACCAGGCACACTTATGAGACATTTTTACCCTCATTTGAGACCGTCCAAATTGCCCCGGCCAATACATACCATCAGCTTGGCATGGATCACAGAATATTGTGGGAAAATATGCACTGTGGTTTCCACATTTTGCTTACAAAAGAATTATGTAAATCTGAAAAAAAAAAAAAAAGAACAAACACTGTATCTTTGGGCTGCAAAAAGAGAATAACTTTACCATTCTATGGTTTTGAAATTAGCTGAATTTAATAGAAAGCTTAACAGGCTTCACAGATCTGCAGATCTAAGAACTCTGATCCTTCCACTTCAAAAACATGGGTCTGTAACACTCGATACAAAGGAAGAGCTTGTTAGCTGTTGGCAACAGAAGTCCTTTCCGAGCTGCAGCCACTCAACAGAGGACAATTTATGCAGACAGGCATTGTGCATAAGCCCAGTGCCATTGAAGGCAATAGCAAAGCGCTGTTGTGGATGATGGTGATCAGCACAGGGCACAACACGATTCACAGAAGTGGTTGCTGAGCAATTATCTGCTTTCATGATTTTTTCTGGTTTGTAAAATGAGAACCTTTGAAGAGGGGGTAATATCCTGTGTGAGAACCACAGCAAAATAAAACTCTGTTGACCAAACTAGAATATCAGATAGTGTTTATGTGCATGATCCTTTCTTTGGTGCTAAGACAAACATGTTTTTTCAGCACAAACATTACGGTTGCTAATACAGGATTCCTTTACAGATAATTGCAAATGCTGCTGTGGGCAGGAATAATCAGTCAGGCTGTATAAGTGTTACAGCTGGAGGTCTTGGCTGAAACAAGAATAAGAATGTTAACAATTATCAAAAGACTGTGCTTCAAGTCATCTACAACTGTTTGTAGCATCAAATGCAAAACTTGCATTTGTATTATCAGAGGTAATTAACACTTTTAGTTAAAAGGGAAATGATTTGTGGGTATCTATTTACTGATGAAGCATCCAAACACTTTTCTAGCTTTTATGCACAATCATGAATAGATAAAAATGCCCACGGTTTCCTGTGAGGAGGTTACTTCTGTCTCTATTTACAAGCCATAATTGAGTGAACTCACTTCATGAGAGTACAATTCACAACCATATTTACTTTTAAAATTGAAGCTTTAAAGTATATTCAGCAAAAACCAGAAGAGCAGGTTGGCATTCCAGGCTGTGCTTATTATTTAGGGTTTTTTTCCCCTTTACTACAAAATACGTTTCATAGCCACCAATTAATAATTTTAACAAAATATGCTTTGAGAAACCAAATGTCTTGCTCTTCTGTTGAATTCTGTATGTTTAGATGAAAATGTAAGAACTTGCTTATTTTCTCTCATAGGAGAAATTTATACACATATGAAAGTTTTTTTAATTTCTGAGACTTAGATGTGTTCTACATATTTTTGTATTTCCACTTCAAAATTATGCTTTAGCTGTACCATAATGAAACTATGCACTGTATTATCAGTGGTGCATTTTTAATAATGAAGCTCTTTCATTTAATATGTTGAAAAGCCAATGATGGATTTGTCTAGTGTTTTCACTACTGCATTTTAAAAATTGGTTTAACAAATGAATGACATGACAAGGGAAACAAAAATAATTTCAGTACCTAAAATGTGAACTAATACATTAAGTTGAGTATATGTTGAAACTTAAAAAAAAAATGCAGAGTATGTTGGACAGAGAACTGCTGATAAAGCTGTGTAGCTGAGAAAGAGGAGCTATCTCACTTTGGTTCTGCCTACTGAGTATATCTAACACCAGCTGGGATCCAGCAGTCTGATAGTGTCCACGGATTTCACAGTCTAATGGGCTTAAAGTGATTGAAGCAGATTGGGACCAGACCACAGATACATCAGACTGTCCGTCCCCTGATGGCAGCAGCAGAGCCCCAGGGACTGGCCCTGAACCGGTGGCTGTTGGTGTGGAGGGCTGGGAGCTGGGCTTTTCCACAGGGAGGAATAGGATGAAACAGCTGTGGAGAAAAGGAGGGACCTGAAGGGAGAGCAGCCTAGTCTTATCCACCTTTCAGATCATGTAGGGTTAGTCAGCAAGTAGCTTTGTATTACATGCATCTGCAGAACGAGGATTCATGGGCTAAGGACCTTTCCAGGATTCAGATGCAGGTGCTCAAATCACTGTTTTCTGCTTAAAATCTCATTCCACTTTTATTGATGTCAAATGCGGAAATCAAGTTTCAAAGGTGTCTTAAGACTGATGATAGCAAAGAGGAAGCTGGTGTCTCTATCTTCCTGATCAGGAAGAAAGTAGGAATTCTGGTTTTCATTTTTGTTTATGTATTTTGCATCCAAGAGATACTGAATAAAATCAGTCTGTAAATATTGAGAGCAAGGGCTAAAATCTCTCTAGGGTTTGGACTCATTACTAGGTTAGTCATACTTCTTTCTCTTTCCCACCCTATTTCTGCAGTTTCAGATCTTTTAAAGAGTACATAATTTTAATGGAAAACACAGGCAACTGTTTCCATAGATTTATAGAATAACTGAGGCTGGGAAGGCACTCCCAGGGTTGTAGTCCAAGTGCCTGCACAAAGCAGGTCTAATTAAATCAGGTTTCTCAGGGCCAGATCCATGTGAGTCTTGAATATGCTCAAGAAGACTCCAAAGCTGCTCTGGGAAAATTATTGTAGCATTTGACCCGCCCACCCACCTTAGTGGTTTTTGGGTTTTTGGGGGTTTTTTTCCTAGTATCTAATGTAACTTAGATCTGTTCCTTCTCATTCTCTGTGTGCATGGGCAAAAAGCAAAGGTTAAGTTCTGAACATCTTTGAGAAATCCAGAAAATGTGTAACTTTATTCAATTACAGCTTGCTTTTTTTTTTTTTAAAGAAAAGGGTTTAGACATGCACGTGCCTGTGCATCCCATTTTGGTGGCTGATTGCAGTTGGTGTAGAAAGACGTAGGTTCTACATGCAGTATTTCTAGTATTCTATTTGGGGGGTCCAAACTAGATTATTTTTAAGGTCAGACCAAAACCATTTTATGAACTGTTCTATGATAACCAGCCAGATACTTTGTTTGATGTTGCTGGAAAAGAAACGCCGTAAGAAGCCAGCACTGACATGGATCTCTGTCCTCACCTGAACCCCAAGCAAGACCTTGGTTGGATTAGGGTTTACTTCTTACAGAGATGTTCTTTGGGTGGCTGCTGAAGTTCCTGAAGTGGAGATATGTGGAATGAGCAAAGGGCAGTTAACACCTTGCAAAGCTATCAGGCTGTCTGAGCGCTCATTAAAAACCAAAAGAATAAACTGTAGCTACTGAGAATTCCAAATTCACTTTCCACTTGCTTTGTAACACCTGATAACCAGATGATGCCAAACTAGATTTAATTAATGTGGGGACTTTATTCAAAGCCCCAGAATTGATAGGTTAGAAGCATAACTTCCTTTAACAGTTAACATAAGAATGTTTATATTTGCAAAAAATGTTTTAAAGCAATAATTATTGTGTATTTTTTAATTTTTAAAATGCTTATTAAGTATATTTCCTAATTACTTTTAAGTAAAATTATGCATACAAATAAATTAGCTTTTCTAGAGGAATAATTCCCAAGCAATCAATTTCTTCCTGCAATTTACCTAACAAAAACAGCTATTGCCTTTAACTGACTGGGGGTTTTTTACAAGTTATGACATAGAAATTCTGTTAATAGACTTGAGTTCTGTAGATGCTGGTCTCATTCTTTTGTGAGGACAAAGAATGATCATACAATCTATAGAAATGCAAAAATTTGAGGGATTACTGCCACCATTTTTTTTTTTTTTTTTTTTTTCTTTTCAGGATAGTAAAGGCCACCTCAACTCCTCAGCCAAAGGTTAAGGCTTCTCCTTCCTTTGGCTTGTAGGTAATCCTCACGCCCAGGGCAAAGCAAATTCAGTGTCCAAACACTCAGAGTGCTTGCTGAAGTCCTCTTTCACAGCAAGTTCTAGGTCATTTAGCCCTGCACTGGATGAAATCTCTCCAGTCCCTCTGCTGAGAGGGAAACTTCACACCCACCCCAGTGGACAATAGAAGAGAGTGAGGGGACTTCCCCCCTCACTCCCCCTTCAGAAACCAGGGCTCTGGGAACCACAGAGCCACTGAAATCAAATGCCGAGGGAAATTAATTCTTGTTGATCATAGCTTTTATACAAACACACATCATTATTTCTGTCTAAAATACTTAGACACATAACTTATTAAGAACTCTTTACATCACCTCAGTGTGACAAAAAATATTTTCAGACCACCCTTCAGCAGTGTGCTGCATTTATAAGCAGAATAAGCATTTGAAGGGTTCATAAAACACTGCATCGGGTGCATCAGATGCTTTCAAATCTGAGAAATAAAAAGAATATAAATGAATGCAAGAACTAAAAGGGACTGTCTGATGTGTCAACTATATTAGCTTTTTAAATATTTGTAAGTGAAGACTGCTGTGGTTTGGGGGCAACTTAGTGATAAGGACTTGCAAGGTAACACAGAGAGGATGGGGAGCAGCCGGGTGGAGGTAGTTCTGTTAGCTGGGACAGATAATAAGAGCAAAGCACACTTCTTTCAGAAGGCCATTCCTTAGCTACAACAGGTGACCAAAACACAGAACAGACTTTCGAAACTCAGGGGCTTTTGAAAGTACAGAAGATGGACAGTGTGCCAGGTGTTTTCAGGGAAAAAGTTAAATATGTAATTAACTTTGTTCTTTGTGATTCAGCTTAGAGTTAGATTTGTTACACGCTGTATATTGATTAGTACATCTAAGTTTAAAAGCTCCTGACTTTCTAGTGATTTTTCAGTAATCCATTTCTCACAAAAACATTTGTTTTTAATGTCAATTGGAATTGGGGAGGTGGATATTGTCAGCTTAGGAAATTTACTTCTGCAACACCTGAAAAGATGTAATCTGGCACGGTCTGTGCAATAGGGAAAACCAGAACAGAAGTGATTGCATGAGACTTTGCTCAAGAGAAAGGAAGCCTGTTACTATGCTACCTCATATATCTGCTGGGACACGGCAACCGTCTATGTGTACAATCTTAAACAGAAGTAATAAAAGGAAGAAAAGGCATTTTGCTGTCCCTTAGTTGCCATCTAAATTAACTGCATTTGCTTCTCATTTGCTCTGCACACAGTTCCCACAGCTCATCTGATCTGTCATGTGTTGTTAAACCAGTAAATTATTTATGTACCTAAGCCTGCAAGCTAATGTAGACCAGTGTAGAAGAGCTGAATCTACCCAAGACAGATTTAATTGTGAAATAATGTAAAGGGTTTGATTCCTCAGCATAAACCAGCTAATTTTGAGGCTGAGCTAGCAGTTAGAAGATGTAACAAGAATGGAGGTGCAGATTATTAAAAAATATCCTGGAGACTATTTCATAGCCTTCTAGAAGTGGGACTTACATTTAATTTTCATTTCATTACTTGCCAATGATTACATCATTCTTTATAGCGGATTTATAGAGAAAAGCAAAGTGTGTTTGATATTAAAGTAAAAGTCTTTATAGTCTAAATACTTTTTTAATAATCCTAGGTGTGTTGTGGGGGTTATGCTTCCTTGTTGTCAGAAAAAAAATGCTTTTAAATTTTATTTAAAATAGAAATAGTAGTGTACTTAAACAGCATTTAGAAAATCCATTGCTCTCAGAATAAATGCAGAATATTCACAAAGAAACAGACATGATCAAAGTCCTCATCTTGCCTATCGACCTGTATGTACCTGGTAACTGACTTAGAGTTCTCTGGCAGCACCAAAATTCTTTGTTCCGAATCTCACAGATTGATTCAGCGTTTTGAGGATACATAGAGAAATCTAAAGAGAGTCATCCCACTTTTTTTTAATTCCACCAACTAATCTATGAGCATTGTCAAAGTAAGCTCAAAGTAATATTTCTGTTACTTTTCCCCTTCCTGGACAATATTTGTATCAGTGTATCACACAGCAATTGAACACAGCCTCTTCCCCAGGCTATAAATTCAATCAACTTACATATGTGTGTGTATATATATATAGTTATTTTTTTTTTCAGATTTTTTTCATCAGGTCCTAGGAAGCTCAAATTAGCAAACTTACTACCACTGGGAAAAGGAAAACACCTGGAATTAAAAGGAGACAGGTTTTCTGACTTTCAAGCATCTAAAAATCAATCATATAGATCAGTCCAAAACAACATCTAGATTTAAGAAGAAGGGAAAAAAAAAAAGTGGAAGATCTTGTCTTTGATGACACAGTGCCTGGATAATGTACATTTTGCGTTCTCAAATGAGATCAGTAAGCACAGACATAATTGGAAAATTACCTGATTGGCCTGGGCAAATAAAAGTTCTTCCATAGCTAGATAGTCTACACATCCATTTACCATAAAAATAGTATTGAATTTCTGTCAAATAAAACATTTTTATTCTGTTTTTCCCTTTCAGGTATTTACACAACTCTCTTTATACTGAGAGAGGGAGAACAGAAAATCCTATCTATATTCTCTGCATTAACTGATTTTTATATTTTCATATTCTTACGTGTTGCATTTATCTCTGTTCTTAAGGGAGTTTTTGGTGTAGTTACCAACCGTCCACATTGCTTTCAGAACTGTGCAGTTTCATTCTTGGAAGATCTTAACTGCAAATGGTGTTTAAAGTTAAAGATTAATATATATCATCCTCCATATGATTTTCCATATTGTTTTACACATGTTTGTACATCTTGTTTGCTTCTCTGCCTGGATCTGTGTATCGAATTAAGATAATGATTGACCTCTTGGTAGCCTTTCCTGGTAATATAAAACACTAAGATTTTTGTGGATAATTTCTTTTCCTTTCACTTCTGAACTAATCAATGTACTTTAGAGATTATTAACATCATAATGCACCTTACGTTTCTCTGTGTTTGAATTTCTTTGATTTGCTTCTCCTGAGTAGTTAAAACTAGCAGTTACAAGAAACAGAGTTTATACAGTTGTTTATAACTTTGTACTTTTGTCTTTTGGTTATTTAATTTATGACCAATTGAAATTCCTTTTTTTTCCAAAGACTATATTTAGTTTATCTGTGTTTTTCCAGTGGTAGCATAATTCTCTAAGAGTCTCCTGACAGTTTTACACGCAGCTTTTGATTACATAAAGTGCCATTCCCAAATACCGTAGCATGTCTTTAGAATTTATGTGTTTTCTGAATTCTGCTGAGTTTCCACATTATTCCCATTCTTTATAGGCAGCATTCTGTTTCCATTCTGCTTAAAACTAAAGCCAGCTCCTCTGCATTAAAAAACAAAGGGGAGAGAACAACTTGTTACCAGCTGGTCTGATGAAACACAGAAGTTGGATTATTGTCTGCAAACCCATCTTATTTATGGGGTGACTCTTCTAAAAAAATCTGGGGAATCTTTGGAGTAGAGCAGTTTTTCCCTGTTGAACCCAGTTCACTCCAGTGACTCAGCTAATGATTTTATAAAAACAAATAAGCCCCAACCCGCTGTTAGCCTTATTAAAACCAGCTAAATGTTACTCTAACGTTCTTCAGAAGAAAATCAATACAACTTCTCACGGAATGCAGGTTCTCAAATGCAAACTCAATAATTACCTTTGTAAATCTAGTTCTATTAAAGCAATAAGAACCACTATATGTTATTTTAAATTTTGCAAAGGAGGGAAGAGATTTTTTTTTTAATGATTAAAAATCCACTTTGAAAGCAGAAAAATCTCACTTTTCTACATAGAAGCTGCTATTTTGGTGAAGGAAGCACCAGATTTGACCACAAACTGCAGTTTCTAGAACCCAATGAGAAGACAAAAAAAAATAGAAATTTACTAAAGTCTAATGTGTGCAACAGATCAAAGATGCATACAGCATCCTTGATGTGTATTTCTGAATTGCATGATTTCAGTGGATTTATTTGCATTTTCTCTCATATTGTGAGATGTATTCAACGTAGGGACAATTAGTAATAAAGAAACATTAAGTAGCAGAAATTAATCTCCTCAATAGCTCCTGAAAATTTTTTTTAGCCTGGAGGGTTAATTTTATGGCTTTAGAGCAATCATTATTTATCATTTCTTGGTTTATGGGAAAGAATTAGAGTTATTAGCTATTAAATTATCCATGAAAATTTGACACTATACTAGACCAAACAAACCCTGGGGCTTGCTGATTTTCCCAGTATGAAACATCTGTGACTTCAGCTAGAGAGAACTTAACGTTGTCTAATTAGAGTTCTAAGATTTATAAAGCTCAAATACTCTAATATTAGAAACCTGAAAATTGGAGCAAAAGTTGAAACTTACATTTACTGAAGATTATTTAAAAACATTTTTAACAGCGCTGTGTGTTGCTAAGTACTAGCTTGTAATTGGTGAAGATTACCAGATAATGTATTATAGTCTGTCACAACAGGAGTTCTGGAAAAAACTGTGCTCCCTACAATTGTAATAAGTTGCAGCTTTCAACTTCAGTAATTAAAAATACTTTATTGAAAATGCTGCACTAATTATATGTTTATTTTTATATTCTAATTTAAATAGTGTTTATATTCTCTCAAGCGGTCTGCTGAAGCAAAAAATCAAGTTGGCATGTTTTCTCTTCTGCCTTATTATCACTCATGGCCAGTGATTGATAATCACTCATCAGCTTAGAAGAAGTGGTTTTGTGTTGGCTCTGATCACAAGTGTGACAGACAGTGAATTAGCCACTGTTCTATCTCTTTCTTTGGAGTCAGTGTGGCTTTTTAACAAGGTAATTAGATATTTAAATGCATCCTCCATTATTGGATCTCAAAATGCTCCAGAAATTTCAATCTGTTTAAATAAAAATGCATTATGACATAGCCATTATTGCTAGATTAAAAAAAAAAGACAGCATTGTTATGTTTGCAAAGAACTCAGAAGTTAGGAAGGTGAGGAATCAGACTTACTCCACCACTCTTAGTTTGTACCTTTTGCATTTGGATTACAGCAATCTTGAGTTACAGGTTCCCTTTCTCATTAAGTACACAAAGTAAATACTGATAAGCAACTCTTCAATATTTTGTCTTCTCATTGTTCATTGTGTTGCCCCATATATTATTTACTGTAGTCTGTTCAGTTCCTGCTCTGAAGAAATGATTAATTTCCTCAAGAGTTCTTCAGTGGTGCACATCACTATATTATCTGAGTTTTTCACAAACACTAATTAATCTTCAAAACATCCTTGTGGGTGAGGGGTGGAATTAACCCCAATTTGTAGAACGGAAACAGAATTACTGAGAGCATAAGGTCACAGATCTTCATAATATGGGCAATATTTGCTATTTAGTTTCTTAGGTTTCTAAGTATTACATGCGGCTGTATTCACAGAAAATTTCTATCGAGTTCCGTTTTATGCCTGAGAAAGGAGAAATGTTTCTATCAGGACCATGTCACTAAATCAGGTAATTTAAAAAAGAAAAGAAAAGTCTTTGCAGTATTTATTAAGCATAAGGAATATGCTTTCCTCAATCACTGAAATCTCAGGAAGAAAAATTGTTTCCGTGGGATGGAATTTTAGCATGTGAGCCAGGAAGCCATACTTTTTTTTTCTCTCTGCAAGACTGTATTTTATTTATTATATCGTTTCCATGTCTAGAAGTCAGACAGGGGTCCTACAGTGAGCAGCCTCCTTCATTACTGCCCTTTGATTCCATGGGAGCTCTGTTCAGTGTCCTGGAAGAGCTGAAATGTTTAAGAAATAGTGTATGTGATCTTGTGGTTAAGGACTTAATTATTTTGAGATATGTAGGTTAGTTAATTTTGTGTTGGCAACCAGAGCCTCAGCTTGAGTGCTGGACTTTGTTTTCAATAATATTCTTTTTCCTGCTGACTTCTTTGTGTACATCATTGATTTGGAAAAAAAAAAAAGGAAACTGAGAAAAAAGCCTGAGAATTCTGACAAATGAATAGTTTCTTCTGAATCTAGGTATTATATCAGCATGGTGGTAAACTCAAAATTCACAAACTGCAAGTATTACCAGTTTTCAGTACCCAACTCCTCCCTCACTGGGAGTAGCTTGGGAAGATTATCCTGGGCAGAGCTGTTACCCTGAGTAGGGCATTCTCCACTGCTCTGTAGGATTATTGGTGTTTGTGCTTGTTTGTCTGGGGATGGATTTGTGAGAGGTCTGAAACCACAGCAACAGCAAACTCCTTGGGATCTTACCTAAGTATTCCTGATCATGAGCAATGTTTTTGAAAAGAGGGTGACACAGATAAATTCTGTAAGAATTTTGCAGACAACCTACTTCCAGATTAAATCACAGGAATAACCTTAGCACGGAAGTTACCAGTCAAGTTTGAAGCCCTTGATTCAAACCGTAGGGGTCCTAATTTAATTACAAATTTTTAGCATAGGCTCAATGTCATCTTTCTACATATTATTTCTTTATTAACATTTTTAAACCTTTATGACCAAGTATTTTCAGAAATTTTACCTTAAATAAAAGCCTAATTATGTAGCATTTTCAGCCAGAACGAATTATGCTAGTAAATCTTGAAGGGATCGAAGAGGCAGTCTCTTAAAGAGAATTGCCATGTGATTTTAATAACAGGTGGTAATTCCAGGTTTGTTTACAGATACATTAATTAATATTGAAAAGAATGACAGAAGTTATGCAACTTTGCTAGTACTATATAGTGAGTCTCTCCTGCTGATTCAGTACTAGACAGGTTTAATCAGATCTCATAGTAAAACCTAACCATCCTGCCCAAATCACAGAGCTTTTTTTGCTTTTGTCCAAGTACACTTCCCAAATAAATAATGTTCTAGTTAGACCTTGCCTACATACTGTACTCTTTGTCTACCTCCATCAGGTGCAAAAAATCCTATTCTTTGAGTTCAACTGTGTACAGGGGAAATCCAATTTGACAGTGGCCTTTGGCATCTGGGTGGCATTTGTAGTGCATGGGCACCTTTCCTGACTGTGTTAGAGGGTGCCTGAGAGTGCATTAACACTCAGACTTCTATTCAGAATTCAGTTTCCAACAATGTTTATAAGCTTACAAGTAGGGAACAGAAAATATCTATCTTTCACCTTAAAAATCTCTAATTTTCCAAGAACTTTCAGCCTACAGAGTATTCTGGAAATCCCAATCTGACCATATCAAACCCCTTTGAAAGATATCTGTAATGGTGCACAATTACTGTTTTATATGATAATATTTTCCTATTCTAGGTTTGTATACAAACATGCCTTCTAGGTTTATATACAGATATCTGTAAAATTAGTTTATTATTCTCAATTTTGATGCGATGTTACTTCTTTGGCCTCCCTTTCTAACAGAAAATTAAATGATACAATTTAGCTTCATTTCATAATCCCGTTGCAAGCCCATTGTCAAGTGTAGTCTCAGATTTTGAATGGAAGCAGTATTTTCCATTTTCATAATAAATTTAAAAGGACAAGTGCTAAAACTCTTTTCCATTGTCATTTTTCTGCTCACTCTTGATATATCCACTTTAGAGCAGAAGATGATGCCAAAGTAACTGCATGTGCGCTCGCTTGTATCGCTTGGTCATTTGCTCTCAGACCTCTGGTGTGTTATTCTACATCTGTGCTGAGCCTGTTGTCTGTTTTCCCAAATTTTCTATCAAATTTCCTTCCATGTGGAATAAGCTAGTTATGCTGTAGTTGAAGTATTTGAAGTGATGAAGCAATATTTATATTATGTGAAGAGTTTAAAAAGATATGTTAACGCAAACAGGTGATGCCCTCTTTTTGCTGACATGCAACAGGATATGAACATGCATAATAAACTCCAGAGAACACTAGGTTTTCAAATTATACTTTATGAATATATTGTAAGAAAACCTATCATCTAGAACATAATAACTTGCATTTATTATTCAAAAACTATTATTGAACACCTATTGTGCATGATTACAACAAAATAATCGAGACATTATTTTAAATTAATTAATATAACCCATTGCCCTTCATCCCTGTATCCTTAGAGGACTTGTTAGTTAAACCATTCATTTTTAAATTGCAAATCCAATTTATTTTTAAGAGTATCTGATGTTCTGTTTGATTAGGACTGCTAAATTATTAGCATCTTGATGCTGCCACCTTCAGGCACAGAGGAGGACAATAGGAAGCAAAAATGGATCCTTCATTCTAACTTCAGCTGAACTTGTATTATGTGTAGTGGGAAGAAAAAACCCCACAGTACTCATAACTACATGAGCGCTGCTTCAGCAACATCTCTAGTTTCCCAGCTTATGTGTTTACAGAGTGTCTCTAAGAAACATGCATTCAGACATATGCTTACCAGGAGAAGTGACAGAGAATGCCACAGCATCATTTTATCCATAATGAAACTATTCCGAGACTCTGCAGAGTGGCCATGCCTGGTACAAACCTCCAGTAGTAGTAAAATAAAAAAAAAAAAAAAAAAACAAAAAACAAAACAATGGAAAAGTGTACATGAAAAGGAATACAGACTTTACAGATTCAGATATCATCTGTTTTACTATTCACAAACATGTAGGAACAGATACTCCCTTGTGTAAGCTCCAAAATTGATGCTGCCAAGTTGCCCAATGAAGAGGGCAATCACAAAGTGATCCTGCCCTGGGAAATCTCATTCTAGCACTTGAGATTCAGGAGCCAGAATGCATACCTTGAGTGGACTTTTCTACTATACCTTTGTCGTCTTGTTTTCAAGATCATATAAACTCCCAGCATTTACCTTTCCACCTGCTTGTGATTTTTCTCCCAGATTCTGTACCTTAGCTCATCCGCATCACCCTCTGTTTCTTTACTGCTGAAGTATGTCTCCTCAGAAGTGGAAGGAATACAACTTGAATAGCATTTGTGTTGATTTATGTGAAGGCATGCCAATGTTTTCTGTTTCATTCTCTATTTCATTCCTAAGAGTTCCTAACATTTTGAGTTATTTCTTTTTTACTGAGTTTGGAGAAATGTACAAAACCAATCTATAAACATCTCAAGATCTCATTCTGGAGTAGTAATAGTCAATCGATAGCCCATGTTTGGTTTGTATTTTTTCCTCTCCTTATGTTACATTGTAGTTCTCTTAAATTAATTGGATATGCCATTTTATTGTTTCAGTTCCTCTGTGTTGTAAGGCTCTTAACAGATGGTACTTGCCCTTATTATCCTGCTTAACTTAATATCACCACACACTTGTCACCTCGCTAGTCATTTCTTCGGTCATTTGCGGTCTGAATCTCTCGAATATCATAGGTCTTATTCCTGACTCTTTTAGTAATCCTCTTCCTTGTGATAATTCACCTTTTAGCCTGAACTCTATCTTGCCATACTTGCATCAAATTACTGCTCTATGTAAGGGATTTCTTTTGTCTAACAGCAGCCTGATTTCTGTAATTGCCTGTGGTTGATGGAACTTATCACATGTCAAATGGAAGCCTAAGTAAACCAGATTGAATGGATCCATATAGCATGTTTATTTCTTAAAAACATTCCAGGGGCTGGTTTCCTATTTAGCCACACTGGTTTCTTTTTGGATCTTCCTCGTTTCTTTGTTACTCTATTGCATTTATTCTGAGTCTTGAGAATTTTAATCATGTTCATTTTCTGCAATATCTTAACAGTTCTTTTTATTTGCACTTTGCTGAATATGTGCTCACTTTTTCCTATATTTTACTATGTTTCTATATTTGCTATATATATGTTTATATTTACTTTATTTCCTTTTGGAAATGAAGTATAACCACAATTTTCTTTTGTTTTTTAAATCATGCAATGATATATTGATTATATGTGTACTATGATTACTGATAAATAGCATCTGTTCAATAGTAACATCACATTCTGTCTTCTCTGTCCACTGTACACCCTAGCATTAGTGTCCCACTGATTACTTTCCTTCCCTCCAGTTTTTCATCTGTTTATTATTTCAATAGCCTTATTTAAATACAGACATTATCAATTCATCACGCTTTTTCTTAGCCTTCACGTGTGCCATTGCCTCACTGTCCTCTGTTTCACTACCAGTGTATTCTGACAGTTCTCTGTGGCTTCTTGCTTGAACATTTCCAACTTCTGTCCTATCTTTCACTTGAAGATACATAATATTATGACTTTGTGGCTGTTGTACATTATAAGCTCAACAAATTTCCACACATTTTAGTTTAAGAAAATCTGCAATACTTATTCCTGTTCCTCATCTTTAGCTTTAAAAATCTTATATGATCTTCTTGATATGAAAATCCAGCAACTTCGATTTAATAATAGTTGAAGCAAAGTCTAATCTTCCTTGTGATCCCACTCTCTTCTGTAAATGTGTCCTGTTTCTGATAAACTTTATCCTTTTTTTTAATTTTTTTTTTTTTAATGTTTGAATCAAACATGTTTAACTTTGCCTGCTCAATAACCCTTCTGCCTTGTTTTCTGCATCCAGGGAGCAGTTCCAAGAATACTAACACACAGTGCCTCATTTAAGCTTCCCACACAGCCCACTCCAATTTTGCTTCCATAGTTTCTGGTTTACTTCTTTCCTCTAATACAAAATCATGAACCATGACCCCAGGATTTTCTACAAACCTATTGAGGCACTTTGAGCAGTCCTTGTTTTGCCCTCACAGCCATGTCACTGTGCATTTCTCTGTGAGATTGCAAAACAAACTGCATGTCTGGGAATTGTTCACTGTTACAGCAGGCCTCCTCCTTTCACATGGAGGAAAGCTAGCCCCTCCTAGCCCAGCAGGCCTATCCTTTCTCCAGGAGGACACATGGTCATCCTTTGAGAAGGACCTGCCACCATATCCTCATCTACCAAATCTATGTTTCCACGTCACAAGACAAGGACTTTGATATGGGTAGGCGACTTTTCGACAGTACAGGCTCCTGGTATTACGTCTGCATTTATTTTGCTCTGTTGAGGAGGGAAAGTGATTGCTTTGTTTTGGTTTGTAGCTGCACTAATCTGTAGAGTTTTACTTTGACAGTTTTCTCTTCAGTGTCCCCCAGAGCTGACCTTGCAGTACCGTCAGCCTCCTTTCCCTCTCTTTGCCGTTTCATGTAGTTCAAGTGCTTTGCTCTCCTACTTTGCAGAGGTACCCAGAGCCTCAGCTGAGACAGTGATGAACAATTTCAAGGAAGAAAGAAAGAGATGATCTTCTAAATGCTTATAGAGTACATAAAATACGCTTCTGAAAATTCTTTTGCTTCCCAAGCACATAAATAACTTTGAACAAAACCAGAGTAGAAATTGGTATGTAATGTTCTGAAAGAAAAGTAGGAAAATAATTAGTTTTGAACCTACTTTTATCTTCTGGGAATGCTTGCCAAAACATTAAACCCCATGAGCTGAAAGTAAGAAGAGAGTATTTAAATAAAGGAGTCCAGGATTTAGCGACACAATGCCATTTAAAATTCCTTATCTAGTCTGGTCTCCAGCTTCTGCTCCAGAGGCATTTCAAAATGCAATTGCTAAAGCTAGTTTCTATTGACATAGAAACACCTGTAGTCATTGAAACAACATTCCTTCCATCACCTTGTACATAAAGTATTTCAAGCCTTTATTTTGTAACCTCCTTACAGTTTGGACCATCTGTACCATTGGGACTTTTTTCTTACTGCAAGGTTCTCCTCAGCTTTTTGTCATCTTTGATGATGGTCTCCGTTGTTTCATCATTCTGCCATTAAGATCAGCTTTGGGTAAATGCTAGTGACAGTATTTAATCTAGGCCAAACATGACAGCATAGAACAAACAAATAGAAAACACCAAACACAAAATATGGATCATGTTTTTCTAGACCAAGCAGTCTAGAAAAACATGATCCATATTTTAACTTTCTCCATCTTGTTTAATGTAACCAACTGAAAATTTGAGCAAGATGATTCTAATTTCCTAGATTTTGACTGTTTCTTGGAATGCTTAGGCATCAACTTCTCACACAACAGTGTTTGCTACGTTGTGAGAAGAACTGCTGATGATCTAAGAATAATATGGACCATAATGCTGCTTTACAGTTTCTCATTTTGGCTGCCACGCACCACTCATTTGTTTGACCACACTGTGATGCTGTCTCTCACATCTTAGAACTGGGAGTTTTGTTTGGGGAGTACCCATAAAACCAAGGGTTTGAGGATCAATAATGTTAATTAATAAAGCTAAATATAATAAATATTAAAGGGGATTATTTTCTCTGGCTTCTGAATATATTACTCACCATTGTTTCAGTAACATGATTAAACAATAACAGCATGACTGTTTATAAACAGATGGCATTCATTCTTTTTATTTAGATTAGATGAATTAAGTAGATATAAGCTATTTTCTCCCTTTGCATGTCATTTTGTTGCTGAATGGGCTTTGTCTTCGTTTCACCTTTTGCTTTTGTGTATTCATGCTGTATATACAATCCCCATGGAGAAAAATTGATAAATTGGTTGTTAACATAAAGCCGTTTGTGGAGTTGAATGTGGTCAGATAGAGGTTTTTTCTACATGTAGAAAGAATTTAATTAAAATTAAATTAAATTCCAAATTAAATTCAAATAATAAATGGACGTTATCCAGTCTAGTAAGCTGTTCTCATAAGAAATGAACACTGTCCAGTAAACTGATTTTAGGTCTTGAGGCTAGCTTTCCTGGACAATAATTTTCTGACTATAAAAAAACGAAACTAAGTTCAGGAGGCTTTAGATGCCTTTCTTCCAGGAGTGTAAAGTACCACAGTATACCAGCTGTTAATTAGAAAAATTTAATTCTCCTCCCAAATTATTAAATACTGCTAAAATTCATTATGTCTCTAAAATAAATTGGATTAAAAATTGTAGCTGTAGAGAAAAACACCGTCCGTATTAGTGGGCAGCTAAATTTGCATTCCATTTACAGTGTGTGGGCTTCTTACATATATTCCATTATATTTCTTTTCCAGTCATGATTTTATTTAGAACTAGTCTAAAAGAAATGAAATATGAAGAATAAATAATATATTGCATATATTTTACATATGAATCCTTTTACTGCTAAAATGGCTAGGCAAGAGAGAAGTTGGATTCTATCACTCTTACGAGTAATGTAGAGAATAGTAACTGCCTTTTATGAACTTTTTGGTCTTTTCTTAGGTGCAAATTAGGGAATAAAAATGGGCATACAATGCATTTTCTCGAGTTTGTTATATTTGTTCTGGAGTCAGTAAGTGTGCTGTAGTTAAAGGAATGTCAGGCTTTCATTTGAAACCAACTTGCTGAATTGCTGCACATGCATTTGTCTGTGCTAATCTGGAAGAAATAAAATTATTGCATGCTAGTTTTGTTCTGCAAGTAAAGACTTATTTACACAACATTATTTTATCTATCCTAAAGGAGTGGAAATATTGTTAGAAAGAAAATCACATTATGCATTTGAGTTTATCATCATCGATGTACTTTCCCTCAGACTGCAATGTGGAATTTTGTAGGAGGTAGGATGCTCAGCTTGGATTTATTTCCTCAATGCAGTTGTGTTTAAATTGCTACTTTCTTGTTTTCTTTTTGGATGAATGATAACAGGACAGTCTTGTGTTCAGCATATTTAAATTGTACTTTGTGTTATGTAAAACATACTATACTTACATCTTTACTTTTCCACTGTGGAAATTGTACACAGACCACAATACCAGATCTTATTCTAAACAACAGAAGGGGTTACAGTAAAGAAGACTGGGAGAATTAGGTAGATTAGATAAAACTTTCTTTTACCTTTTGGGACTTTGCATATTTTATATTGACTAACGAATCTAGGACGTCTTTCTCATGTTAGTTGATGCATCATAAGAACGTAGAGATCTGTGAAAAATGCTTTAAAATATTGAATAAATAATAGTCAAAATATACATGTGCTTTCCTAAATATCCCTCTGCAGAAATATTTTTTTTTTCTCTCTTGGTATACAGATCTGTAAAAGTACTGGGTTTTTTAATAAATAAACATTTGATAATACGCCTTGAGGGATCAAAATTGGGCTGTTAAATACTAAGATTAGATGAATTCAAGTCAGGGACATCCAATGTTTATTGACCAAAAATTTGCAAGATTATATGAAAACATAAAGCCTCCCATCTTAACAGACAGAAGTTCAGTAGTTCAAATGCCTGTGACTGGTTTAACTAATTCTTAAAATAAGGAAGATGCAGACCGAAAGCATTATAAAAATTACAGCAATGTGCTGCTGCTTGAAAGGGACCAGAGGATCCCGTGGAATGCAACAATGTCTCAGTCATAGCTCTCAAGCCTTCTGCCCTGCTAAACAAAAAGCAGCAAAATAAATAGTTGTTATAAGTTGACATGAATGTTTGCCTTCTTTAAAACAGGTTTTGTAGAGAGTGTCGTTTCTGCATCTTTTTCTTCCAATTCTTTTTTTTTTTTTTTTCTACAATGCAACTAGAATTGTGAAACTTTGGTCTATTTTTGTTCATCGAATACTGCATGTTATCTACTCAGTTTAGAATATCTACCAGAGATTACTTCATAGGATTGATATCAGACATCCAAAGACAAGCCCTTAAACTGACAGCATAACTGATCTCTTCACACAAAGTACTTGGATGGATTTTACTCAGCTTCAGTAGTTTATAATGACAGTAAGGAAAACAAAACCAACAACCAACATATACACTCACATTTTGGTTCTGCTAGAAAAGCTACTTCTGGGATGCAATTTCTATAGTAGTCTGCTTCAATCTGTGATAAACAATGACAGCTGTATGTTTATGACCTTACTGCTGATGCCTAGCTAAGTATGACTTAAGCAGTACTCCTGCTAGAAAGTGCACCAGTTCTCTGCTCAATACAGAGTAGCCAGATTTTAACTTTGTGTCAAAACAAAGGCCATAATTACCTTCTTAACCCAAAATTGATTCCTGAAAGTTTTCAGCAGCTACAGATCTTGCTGAAGTCACAGGAATTGGTAAGAGGGATGTCTGTGGTCCTTTCTGTTGATACATACGTGTTGATGTCTTCAGGTGGCTTGTCCTACTTTCCAGTCCTTTTTCAGGTGTATAACAGAAAAAGGTTTTCCAAGGAAAGGGATTGGTTTTTAGAGAGAATGGCTTGCCATACTGATAGATTTATTTCCATGAAGTCCGGGAATTTATGCCTATGCTGGTAAGAAATGAAAGTGCATGTGTGTCTTAAGGGGATAAAAGACAAATACAATGTTTTGAGCATTCTTGTTTATTTTAAGTCATTTTGTTGACTGCTTAGTGGTGCAACTACTCCTTATTTCAAACACAAACCTTAAATGAAGATCACTTACAACCTCCAAATGAATACTAAGTCTGAAAAGTGGTCTCTAAAAGATGAGAAAAGAACTACCTTGTAACCAGAATGAACCTGAAATGAACCTTCATTAAGAATATTAAGCCAGCTCCTAATAGACACAGGTATTGATCTAATTAACAGGAAGTGCACAGCAGAACGGAAAAGTCTAGTAGAATAAATCCCTTTCTGTTGACACAATCTTGGCACAGCATTAGGCAGTGGGAAAAGTCTCAGTAATATGTCTGCTCTGTCCTCCCTACCCCCACCCCCAAATATTCTCATTTATGGTCAAATCACCTGGGAATGCCTTTCAGTGTACATATGGTATGCTCTGCTTTCATGGCAAAGAGTTATTGGTGAGGGGAAGGGGGGAAGAAAAGGAATAACCTTTATGGCTTTTAGGTTGCCTTATATTTTGAAATAGGGGAGTAAAATTATACTACTTGCTGCTGCTGCTGTTATTATTTACTTAGCAACTTCTGAGTAACTGAAGCTCTAGCAGGCCAATATATTACCAAAAGCCAGAAAGTATATATGTTAGTCTCCTTTGTGTGTAACTCGGAGTTAGCTCAAGAGTTTGGAAGGTTAAAGATCTTGCTACGCTGGGCAGGACTCAAGCAGATTAATTTTGAATTTTGAATAGTTTAGCCAAAGGAATTGAAAACAAGGATGTGTATTTGCATCTTTACTTTTTAAAGGTTTTTGTGTACTGTATTAACTTAAACCTTTTGTGATGATTACATTAAACAGCAACCTGGACAGCAATAGCTTAATCAAAGTTGAAATAAAAAGGGTTACCCTGAGCACAGCATCAGTAGTAATTGTGGAGAAAGTTTTGGATAAAGAAAAGAAACAATTTAAACACACACCTTGAAAGTACAGGAGACAATATTACCAGGTCTTTTGAAGGAGCCAGAGAGATTTTAGTTTTAGAGCATACATTTACATTTTTCACCTCAGTAAGTTGTGTAATTACAGAAGTAGAGTAGCAGAGGTATTTTACTAAATCTATTTTCATTAGGTGAACAGGAAAATTAAAGGCAAGTGCCACCAATTTTACATCATTTCAGAACATCCGGAAGATTTTAATAATTTCATATTTTATTCTTTTTATTTTTTAAACCATTTGCTAGCTCTTGGGAGAAGATGAATATAAAATATTTCTTTTCCCACACTGTAAGTTTAAAAAAAAAAAAAAGAGAGAAAATGGCTAGATTTTTCCACTAGTGTAAATCATGACAATGCCATCCATTTCAGTGAAATTGCTCTAGTTCTGCAAGAGAACATTTGACCAAACAGCTTATTCATCTCTGAGCCAATATGCATTTTATTCATCTATCAGCCACTGTAAGGACTGGAGGACTATAATATTGTACTTATAATACAGTACTACATTCCTATTCATATTGATTGGTGACTGTCTATATCCTTACAAGTCAGAGGATTAAACAGCATTATTTTTTAAAACTGTTACTTTTGTGATAGTAAGAAGGTAAAATATGCTTTAACTGGGTTTGTCTTTCTGATTTTTTTACTTTCCTATTTAGTTTTTCCCTTTTTATAGTGAGCTTCAAGAGACTAATTGATGTTACAGGCGGAAGATACTTGTTTTAAAACTTTATCTCATGTTTCCTTGACTGTAGCTATAAGAAAAGTGTGGGTATACCCGTTACCCACGTGAACATATATAGGTACACTCTAGAATACAGTATGCAGAAGAGACAGTCACAGATGTGGAGTGTGACTAGAACTCAGGAATTTGGATGAAAATGAGAACAAATGGTTTTCACGTGCTACAAGAAAAGTAATTACACAGTTTGTAAACCTATAAAATGCTTTCAAGTATTTTGGGGATTCTTTTTTTACAACAGAAAGTGACTTTGGCTCTTACTCCAAAACAGAAATAGAGCACCCAACCCCACTTTTTTTTTTTTTTCTCAAACCCATGTGTGAACTCAGAAAAGATGAGTATAAACCACAGAGACAGTGTATGATAATAAGCATCTCTAATTCTGTCAATCCACCTACATTTCTGATTATTTGTATCAAAAAGTGTCCAGGACAATAATTTTAACTAATTTTTCCAATTATATAACATATTTGTGCATGAAGTATTTTGAACTTTGACTCCAGAATTAATAGTAAAAAAAGCCATGTAGCAGTTTATTGGAAAAATTAATATCAAAGAACCAAAAATTATGGTTAAGAGATTCTTGGTTGCTTTCTGTAATGTAGTCCCAAAAGGACACTTTCTTTGGGATGCACTTTAAAGGTTTAATATTGCTACTTTTTAGTAGATGCTTCCTCAAATTGGTGTATGCTCAATATTACTAGAATTTTCATCCAGAATAGGGTTTGGATGCTCTCAATTGTCGTTGCAAGTTTTCACAAATAAATTATATTTTCATTACGTTATATTTGAAGCATGGATTTACCACCTCTAATCTTTGAGTCCTGGTACCGATCAATATCCTACTTAGACAAGAATGATTCCATCCAGAGTGAGGTAATTCCACCACTTGGTGAATATTTCTATCAAGAAAAGAAAAAGATAGAAAGTTTTGTTATTTTTATGCATATTTTTGGCCATTCCACCATTCCACACTGCTGATGTATAATAGCAATAATAATTATGATAGCACATTGGCAATAATTTTAATTTATTCATAGCTAGACACTACTATCCACAAAGAAAACTTTAATGTCTAATGAACTCAGTTTGTTTGTTCCCCCTTAGCAAACCTCATTTCAATCTCATTTGATACTTCCAAACTTTCTTTCCATTATTTTAGGGAAAATGGGAAAACATAGAATCATAGAATGGTATGAGTTGGAAGGGACCACAAGGATCATAGAGCTCCAACCCTCCTGCCACAGGCAGGGCCACCAACCTCAGGCCTGGATAATTATCTCTAAGATAAATATTAATTGTTGAATTCCTTTCTAAATATCTTGATTCTTCTTTCTTCTCTGTATTTCAGAATAAATAGCGTCGTACCTACAAAACAATGTGTCTCCATGCATAGCATTAAAGGCTGATAATTCCTTAACATGATTTAGACCTAGAGTATGAAATCTATTACCTGCATACTTAGTATATGAGGATTTTCACTGAATTTATTAACTGTCTAATGACGATTGGATATTAGAAAAAAAATATTTACTGAAAGATATGTCAGGGCCTGGATCAGTCTGCCCAGGGAGGGGGTTGAGTCACCTTCCCTGGATGAGTTCAAAAAAAAGGGTAGATGAGGTACTTAGAGATATGGTTTAGTTTAGGATGAGAATGGTTGGACTTGATATTCTTCAAAGGTCTTTTCCAACCTTGTGATACTGTGATCTCAACCAAATTATGTTTGCATGATTCGACTCATTTCTATCGAGTCAGTGGCCAACCTTTCTGTCTTGTTAAGAAGTTTCTCTGTCTAGTGTGTGTGAGGTATTGCTGTAGTTTAGTAAAATGGGATAAAATATTAAGTATTCTAAAAGCCCAGATTTCTAAAATGCAGCTTACATTAGTAGGGGGGGATATGGACACTTACTTGACGTCTATGTGTTTATAAATACTTTGTAAGTAGAGTGGATCAGTCTCCAATGTAAGCCTAGATGTTTTTAGGAGTCTACTAGGAGTAAGCACGTGAATACAACTAATATAAGTCATAATTTAAGATACTGACATATCATTAATGTTGTATTTAAGACTATATCCAGTAAGGAAAACTATTGTCATTGAAAGACTAGCCTTTCCAGTTTTACAGCTATCCTAATATACAGAAAAACTCTTAGGAATTACCAAGCCTTTTTTCTGAACTGTTAAAATTGCTTTGAGTCACCTCCCTGGGTGATGCTGAATCAGTGTGAGTGCTGTAAATAAATCAGTTATTTTTGCTGCGTGTTGAAAATATATAATGCATCTTCTGTTTGATTCATAATTTGTATAGTTCATGAAAGGGAGGATGGCAAGATTCAGATTTCCTCTGTTTCTGATGGACGTTCTGACCTTGGGTAGGCTTTGAAGATTACTCAATTGTAAACTGATTTGAACTTTTTCAGGGAAGTAGAAAATACAGGAGAGGGAACCTTTGGAATTCTCATTCAGAGGGATACTAGTCAGTGGGACCTCTGGTGCACCTACCAGTTTCCCCTGAAATGGTGGGTAGGTGCTTTATGCAGCTCATCTCCTGGGAATTTACATTCATCCTACCACGTAAATTCACCTCTTCCTTCATATTAGAGTCACAGAAAGGCAGGATAGTTTAGGCTGGAAGGGAACTTCGTCCGAGACACTACTGGGAGCAGAACCACCATCGAAGTTTGGTCAAGTCACTCGGGGTCTTTCCCAGTGAAGTTTGAGTGTCTCCAAGGGTGGAGGTGGCAGAGCCTCTTAGGCACCCTGTTCCCTCCATGCAGAAGGACCCTTCTAGCGGTATTTTGTTTCCTTTTATCTAGTCAGAATATTCTTTGGTCTTGAGCTGCAGAAGCTGAAGTTCTGCATGTTACTTTCAAGTTGCGTTCCTGAATTTTTAAGTAAAGGTGATGAGAGTGACTTTTCAAGTCTCATAAAACATGAGACTGTCTTATTACAGGCCATACTTGCTTCTCAGATATTATCCTGTATTTTTCAGATATTATTTGACAGTCTTGATTGAAACTAAAAAATATTGCTTCTTATCTTGGTGTGTTCTAGTTAATCTTGTTTCTTTAGATCATAACTCTGAGACTCTTCACCCTTCATGTAATACGCTAGTGGCAATTTTGTACTGATCATAAAATAAATTCTAAGAGCAAGAACACGCATATGCATGAGGGAAAAACAACATTAGATATGAAAAAAACACGAGTGTGATGTTAATACAATTTATTCTAGTAAGTGCTGCCTATAGATAAGTAACCTGTACATCAGACAGCAGTTCTGAGAGATATAGCTGAATGCTATATCTGGTTGTGAAAGATCAAATTCATACACTGAAAAAATTAAGAAGAATGAGTGTGAATGCTCTATTTATGATCTGGGAAGACATCTGTATTTCTCTTGGTTGGTTGGTTGGGGTTTTTTGCTGATTCATTTACTTATCAGAAATATTGTTGTCCAAGCCTGAGCCTTAGAGCGGGGTAAATTGGTATAAGCATAATGACTTTATAGATACAGGCTCTTTCTTTAACAACATGAATTTCCACTTTTTGAAGTGCCTCTGTGCCATTCCAGTTAGAATCAGCGGGTCCTGACTTATCCATAACTCGTGAGCTGGTACAGGCAGGAATGCTCCTGGTCAAGGGACCTTAAACAGGCTTATCACAAGGTGCTACCTCAAACAGTATGTCTTGTCAACAAATTAGACCCTTTATGACTACAAAAACACTGAGAATGAAAAGCAAATGATATTCAACTGTGTTGCCAAAGAAAGAGAGAGACTCTTTCATAGACGAAAGTGAAATGTGAGGTTTTTCTCATCTGATTTTTTAACATTTCAGTTGTGTAACTTCTGTAATACACAACACATTATCAGTGGGGAAAAGATGATGCAGCATATTAGTGCATGATCTATCTAATGTCCTGAATCCCTCTTACTGGTGAGAACAAGGATTTGAACTACAGCAGAGGTAAGTCAAGCCACTGGCAGGCTGAGGAATGTGCTGTATTGGTTTCAGAAGTACACCAGGGTAGGTCAAACTGATTTAAGAAAAGATACTGTAATGTCACAATGAAAATAATAATTTTTTTGTGAAATAAAGTTTTTATTTTTAGAAGCTGAACATCATTCTGACAGTAAATAGCAAGGGCTGGAGCACCTCCCCTATGAAGAGAGGCTGGGGAAGCCTGGAGAAGAGAAGGCTGTGGGGGGACCTCATTGCAGCCTTCCAGTACCTGAAGGGAGCTTATAAGCAGGAGGGGATTCAACTTTTTAAAAGGATAGACAATGACAGGACAAGGGGGAATGGATTAAAACTAAAGGAAGGTTTAGATTAGATATTAGGGGGAAGTTTGTTATAGAGAGAGTGGTGAGGTGCTGGAACAGGCTGCCCAGAGAGGTGGTGGATGCCCCGTCCCTGGAAGTGTTCAAGGCCAGGTTGGATGGGGCCCTGGGCAACCTTGTGTAGATCCAGGCCTGAGGTTGGTGGCCCTGCCTGTGGCAGGGGGGTTGGAGCTCTAGGATCCTTGGGGTCCCTTCCAACCCATGCCATTCTATGATTCTATAAATATTTGTACAGGAAATGAAAATTATGGAGAAATAAAATTATTTTTTAAATTATGATCAGAAAATATCATATTGCCCCACAAGTAAGAGGAATCCCTTTTAATTAAACATAATTAAAACCTAAACACAAAAAAAGAGATTATGTAGTACATCAATAAAGTTTATTTACAGTCCTCAGTGATTAAACTATACTGTGCTGAAACTATGAAAGTGACTGGTAAGGCAACAATAAATCATTCAAGGAGTTTTACCAACACTGTTCTTGAGTTGGTGAGTTCAAGAAAACTTTCTAGCTGTAGTATTGCCTGGATGAGAAGCATTTGCAAACTATTCATACTACCTTGACCTTCACCTGTTTCAAGAGAGGCAGTCCATGCAAAGCTACATGTTTCTGATGGGTTATAGTTTCCATATAAAAAAAACCCCAAATTAAGTTAATTTCCTTAATTTCCTGATAGCATTTTTTTTCCTCTTTCCACTGCTGAAAATTATTTTCAGCTGGCCTTGAGACACACAAGTTGTTGCTGAAACTGTGTACCACCTTTAAGGATGAGAATCTCCCAAATCAGGCTTATGCAAATGTATTTCAATAATTTTGGATAATGGGTCAGTTACTTGTATTTTACATTGCATTTCAAAGCCTGTTGGAGATAACCTCAGGAGCTATCACTGTGTGCATTACAGTCAGGCAGTAGTTGTTGTTGTTGTTGTATAATAATATTTCATATCCCTCATAGTAGCATTTGACTATTGTGAAGAAAATGCTCAACAGGCTGTGTTTTTTAGAAACTTAGTGGAATCCAACCAACCAGGGGTTTTTTTTAAGGGTGGCCTTCCACAGATGTTTTTTCACCTCTTATCTACAGGTAGAACCTGATAGCAGGTATTAGACTGTCAGCACATCTCTAAATTTACTTTGATGCAAGCTGGCAGAAGCAATAGGTACTGCAAAACTAATCTTTCCAATAACATATGTCTCCTAGAAAGAGACAGGACTGTATGTATTAAAAATAGCTTGACTGAAGGAAGAAATATATTGACTAGGATTTTCTTATCTGATATTTACTTTTATGTACTGGCAGGCTTCCTTCTTTCTCTCTCCTCTAGTCCCATGAGGAATAAAAAAGAGGCCTGTGCTCATAGTAGATCTAAGTCTATATGTATTTTTTTATTTTTCATTTTTTTATTAATAGTGTAAGTACTGTCTTTTGAAAAGGGAGGAAAAATTTTAGTTTTGCTTTCCATTCCCCACCACCACCTTTTTTTTTTATCAAAAAGTGAGGTATACCCACTTTTGAAACAATCACACTTCTTTGTACTTCACCGTCTGCCTCTGGCATAATATGGTGAATACTTCTGTAGAGCAAATATTTGAGTTACTGCACAAGTTCCTTTTAATAAGACTATAAAATATGTAGCTTAGCTTCCAGATACTGTCATAATAATTTATTGTTTCCTTGATGTATTGATATAAATAAAAATCTGTGGTATTTTTTAATAGGAAAATCTTGTCTATGTATGCACAGAGGAGGAGTTTCCTGGATTGGGGTTTTCATTTTCATACCAAATTTGGCTTGACTAAAACCAAATTATAAATGAAATATTAATTAAAATACCTTTATGGAGATAAGTGAAACTTTTGATTATTAGGAGGGGCCAGCACTTTACTGTCTCAGAGACGTATATTCAGCTGTATTGTTGTGTTGTAGTAATCTAAGTGATAAGCAGGATGTTCTCATACGAATGCTTCATGCCCAGATACAGCTCTATCAGATTCTCTGGACTGTCTGAACAGGAGGCATCTGTCCTCCTCAACAGTGCTTTGGGTATATCCGCATTCCTTCTTAGCTGGTAGAAAGCTGGGACTCATCCATGGCAGGTAGACAGCAAACTGCCTTTCCCCTGCAATCCTGCCTGGGCTTCCTCAAGAGTTCCTCAAGCCTGATTGTACTTCTTTTTTATTCTGTCAGATGTCGCTCACCTGCTCCAGGTGCAGCCTCAGTTACATGCCTGAGATTCCTGTTCCCATCAAAGCAGAAATCATATTAGGGACATAAATCTGTCACTTTCTCCTTAAAAATTACTTCCAGAAATTTTTAATTGCGTTTGTGCTTTCACATCTATTCCATGTGCTCTAAATGTTGCTGCTGGTACAGTAGCTGCTGTTTCTGCTTCTTTTGATCCGAAGGAATATAATAGAGTCAAACAGTGACAGGCTCCTCCAATTCAGTGACCGCATTAATTCAACTTCTAAAAATGTCTGTGAAGTAGCAAAATATTATTTGCATATTTAGAGATGAGCACAAGAGAGATGAAGTGACTTGTCATAATATTTGAAGGGGGAAAGAAACAAGCTCCTGGGGTTTTTTTTTCTGGTTTTGTTTGGTTTTTAATCTCAGCCATCCTCCTTTATCCCGAAGAAATATTCCTATTTTAAAGTGAGTGTCTGTCTGGCACAGACACCTGCTGTTTTTAAAGACCTTTGCCAGGTAAAATTATAAATATAAGATTCATAAGATCCATTCATGACTTCTGAAGTAGATTATTTCTTCAAATTAGAAACCAAATTCAGAGAAAATGTTGTCTCCAGGTTTAATACAAAATGTGTGGTTTTCCGCTCTTCTCTTTGCACCACTATTTTAAAGGATAAGATAAAAACATGTAAGAGTATTATTCATGCTTCAGAGTGAGACTCTTTGAAAGTGGAGAATAAAAACTAACCTGGTCCTCAACTCTTATTTCTTGAGTATAATTTTCTGAAAATGTCACCTTTTTATTGCAGCCAGTGAAAGCATCAGCGTAAGTGATATTTCAGCGCTGTACATAACTCTGACCATCACAGATGAAATACTTTCCATCTAACACAGGCATTGCTTCACTGGAATGTCAGAACTGGAGTCAGATTCTCCTGACATTGTGCATATATGCAGCCTACTCATCAGCTGCAAGCTTTGCAGTCTTCTAAGACTCCTTACCTAGTTAATGGTAGGAAATAACAGACCCAGATAATCTGAGGATTATCAGAGGAGTTGAGTCCACCCAAATTTAAATGCTTCCTCCTCTAAGGAATTAATGCTTAAATGACATACCAAAATTTGCCAAAATTTGTCTTCCTCTTCCACTGGAAGTAGATGGAAGTAGCAGGAGATGTTAAGATCTTGGTTCACACCCTTTAGATAGCATCTGAGACTGAGACAGGAGTTGTATTCACATTCATGTCATAATGACCTAGCAGCTGAAGCAGAATAGCCTGGTATGGACACCTGAGCTCTGAAGGCTTCATAGCCCGAAGCAGGCTGAATCCAAATTGCGGGGGAATACCAAGGAGTACTCTGCATTAAAACATTTCACTATTCTTGCTGAAGCTGAGGCAGGAAAGCAAATTTATGGGTCAGGAAGAGAACAAGCAATTTGGAACGTGGTTCCAATCTTACTCAGCTGGAAAGAGAACAAGTACCTGTACTGGGTTTGGAGGGGCTTGTTTGTGTGCACGTGGTGGTTTGGCTGACTGCAGTGGTAGCACAATGCAAAATTTCCCAGAAAGCTAAGTCTGAAACTTTGGGTATACCCTTCTCTTAGTTACGTATCCAAAGGCTTAAGCCAAGATTGCTGCGATATCAACCATCAACCTACTGTATTTTGCCACACAAGAATCTGTTCTGATGGTATAATCTGTTCTGGCAGCTGTAGAGTACTAGATGCAAAGCTCTGGGCAAGTTGGTATTGAGGGTCATGGGGAAACTTCAGCAGCTGGCCACTGCTAATTCACTGTGCCTTCTTGACTGTGTGCTGGGGATACCAGAATGCACTAAATTACAATTTCCTAGAAAGGGGAGATGGAGAGTAACCATGGCTGGGAGGTCAGACGTTGTGTCCTAGATTCTTGGGAGAAAGAACAAAAAAAACCTGAAAAAATGAACTTCAGTGGGTTTTTACAAAATTAAGTCAGTCCTAATTTTCTAAAAGCATGTGGTCAGTCACAGTGTCATGAAGATTTTATCTGCACAAACTCTCTGAGTAATACTGTTTGGTAGTATCAAATCCTGAGAAGGTTTGTATGACACTGTGTTTTAGGATGAAGTTCAGAGATCACACCAAAACCTACCTGGACACTGTTCACATACAGTTTGTGAATGAAGCAGATTCTAGTGATTTTAACACCAGGGGTGGAGAGGGATCTTTCACCTCAAGGAATACCCTGACATGGAATGGGTACTCATCTAGCTTCTTCTCCGAGAGAAGAATTTTGTGATGAACCTCAAAGCTTCAGTGAATATTTAGGAGTTTATAAAATAATTTGAGTAATGGGGTTTTGCAAAATTTTATAGTGTTTCAAATATATTTGCTGTTGTCAAATTAATATAAAAATACAGATTTTATAGCATGTAAGTAGTTTTTAACAAAAAGGAATCATACATCTAGTTGAAAAATATCTATTTAGATGCATAGACTACATAGTTCATTGCTATATTCTGTATTAAAATAATACCTTCTATGCATGAATACAGTTGGGAATCAATCTATTTGGAGATCTAGCAGAGATATATTGTCATCTTCCTCACTAAGTCGTTCCTCATAACCCTCTAGTAGCAAAACTGAGTAAAATATGAGGCATGCTTATAAAATCACATAATGGAGTAAGGAAAATTTCTTATGTTCAGGTGTCCTTTTCTTAAGTCAGCCTTTAAGGAGACCAGTTTGTGACACTCAAGCATCATTCATTTCTGATATTTACAGTTTGTAAGCTGTCTCCTGAGAAAGCAAGCCTTAGTGCTTGCACAAAGCCCTCCTGACCTCATTACTTAGGCTACACTGAAAAATCTGGTTTTCCTGCTTCTCTCACCCTCCTCTCCCTTCAGGAGGCTTTAGAGCATGTAAAAGGAATGCTTTTATGGGTATTTTTTGGCTCAATTGATGCAGCAATATATTACTAGCTTAGTGTAACTCTCTCAAAATTTTATGAGGCTTCACAGAGTAGCTGAAGTGAACATAGGTTTTATGTTCCATACCTAACAGATCATGAGAGTTTCTGTCATTATCAGTTAGGATATGCTTGATCAAGTTCAGACAGTTCACAAACGATGGGGTATTTTTTTCTTCACTCTGCGATACATCTGAAAGTCAATAGATTATTAAGGGGACAGGTTCACAGTTTCAAAATACAGAGGTATTACTGTTGCCAAAGCTAAATCTAGTTAAACAGTAGGAAAAATTGTGTTGTCATAAACTCACTCGTATCTCAGCAGCTGTTTCATGTGATCCTCCCTGTTTGACTGCCGTGGATCAATAACACCCTCATTCACAGGGCAATAATTATGTTTTATTTATTTATAGGAATGAAATCCTGGGCGGTTTTTACATCAACAAAGACTGTGGTCATTTACATGGCATTTGGCAAAGGGATGTTCACTGTAACTCCATAAATTTCTGTACTGTGTTTCTTTGTGAATGAAAACATTAGTGTGCAAATTAGTAATCTCTCCCATTCTGCTGCTGTCCTGTAATTTCAGTCCTTATATAAAATTAAAAAAATATAAAAAAGATACACGATTATCTGTTAGGGTTAATTTAGTCACTGAATGGAGAAAACATAACAGAATTTTTAAAAGTGCAGTAATCCTTATGCAAGTATATTAGATGTATATGAAATATAGTTGGCTAAATAGAGGATAAATAAAATAAAATTATTTCTCCAGAAAATATAAAATATGGACAATGCATATCACTATAACTGAAAATTTTAGCAATTCAAATTTTAATCCTACTAGATAATTTATAACGCCAGTTTTGAAATGATGCCGTTCAGACACTCTTTGTGGGACTACTACCAGCGTAATTGTTAAAAGAAGCAAAAGAATGTGGCTGAAAACAGCTCTCAGTCTATAGGTATTCTTTCAGGATGAAAGCTTAGTTACAGCTATATTTTACTCTTGCTGAACAAATGTCTTTAAAGCAAACATAGGAAATTCAGAGAATAGAAGACTGTTAGAAAGACAAAGATAAAACCTGACACCAAAATTATAAATACAGAAGTGAAAATATTACACCAAGCTGAATTTCTTTCTTCTTTTAAACTTTTCCATGCGAACACCCAAAGGAAAGCAGTTGCAGTTGTGGTAGTTTCAGTGGAAAAAAAGTAACAACATTGCTTTGATCCTTATTTTTTTTTTTAAATGTGTTTAGTGCAAAACTGCTTCCCAGATTTTAAAATAAAGTTATATGACTTTTCTGACAGTACATGTGCTACTGATAGCAATAAGCATATTAAGCCATTAAAGCAGCAGAATATGCCATTTTGTCTTCTAAACTTTCTTCATTATGTGTTTCTGAAGTTATATTTCAGTTTTCCTCTGAAAAGCACAGTAGAATCCCCATAGTCAATTTGAACCTATCAGAGAAATTACTTCAGTTTTCAGACTGAGTCTGGAAGAAAGAAGTCCGTGGCCAAGAGCCACCGTGCTTTATATCCACACTGTGGTTTCCATCCCCTTTTGCCAAATAGCCTGCTGCTCCTAAATGTGGTGTACCTGCTACTTAGTACCTAAGTATCATCATTTGAGAATTTAACTGGTGGCATGGTTCCCTTTCTGTCTTAAAAGGAATTTGTGCTTGAAATTTAACGAGAAATTTCACTGCTAATATGGCAACTGGAGTAACTGCGAAATAAACACAAGTCAGTGTACGGAAGAGAGATATATTTAAATATATGCTATTCTGCATTTGAAGTGCTAAGTTATACATTAATAAATTCACTTTTGAAAAGGTTAGTTTACAAATATGTACTCTTTCAATAAAGATTTTAAAATGGAATTTAAAAAATCCTGTAGTGAACCCCAATGCAAAATCTAAGATAAGATTTCTGAAAGCAATGTGTAATGCTGATATGTTGAAGGGGAAGCTGTATATTTGTCCTGCAATAAGTACACAATATTTTTTACTCTGTTGCTACCACAAGCAGAATGGTAGCAAAACAGTGTCCGAAAGTGTTCCTGAAGGATGATTTACCAAATCCTTCTTTTCTTAGCTAGCTTTTTGGGCTTCTTCCCTAGTTTTATGGAATAACACATGTTTTTCCTCCTGGGCTGGCTCCCATCTCCAGTTAAGTATGAGTGGGCTCCAAGTTCTGTAGGAGTGTTTCACACAGCCCTAAGGCCACCTAAGGGGCAATGGGGAGTTGAGGCTGAAAAAAGAAAGCAGGTGGAAGCAGGAATTCAATTGACAGAAATTCAGAGAGTTATGAAAAAACAAGTCACATGATGCAGGAAAATATTCTTAATGCCTTTGCTTCGGACAAGTAGGTGCCATCAAAAGCAAGTTTTGAGACTTAACCTGTTTGGACTAACACGGTATAATTTAAAGGCCATGAGGTATGTTTTAAATAAATAAGCTCATCATCTTTCCTTTTGTTTTCTTTCTTTTCTTTTTCTTAGGACTCCTGTCCTCAAAATAGGCAGAGAGGTATTACTGGAGCATAGAAAGACGAACCATAAGCCTAGTAAGTGAGCTTCGAGTAAAGTTTTTAAGAGGGGAAAATTGTACAAATAAGATGGGTCCTGATCCAATTGCATGTGTTTATCATGAATTGGTGAATTTCTTATTTTACTTTTCCAAACTCTTTCTGACTCTTTGGTACCTTACATTGCACTGGGTTTTTTGGTGACAACTAACCAGGGAATAAACTAACCCAGCCCAAGCCAGGGGAGCTGCAAGCTGTAGCAAACGCTCCTCTGTACATTCGTTCTACTTTGTGGGATTCCATCAGGACAGAAGAGTTGATTCTCAGCATCTGCTCTGTTCTAGAAGAAGAAATAGATGTCTTTTTAATAGAAATCAGGGAAGTGACACATAGGGACTATTGGGTCATAAGCTGTTATTTGCATACTAAGATCTTAATTATAGGTAAGTGCAACTTTCAAAAGTGATGTTAATTTCAATTATATGCTCCACTTGGTCCACTTAAGACCCCATCACTTTGTTCACTCAGTTATCCCCGTCACAAGGATAAAATTAGGTTGTCCTGTATAGAAGAAACAGCTGTAGTGTCCTAGTTTTGTGTGAGGCAGTGCGCACATACTGGAGGAGACCCACTGCCTCTTTTATCATGGAGGGTGTAACAGTAGCAACGTGATATTCAATGTTGGAAGTGGAAATATGCAACTGTGCAACATGAATCACTGCTCACAATTGTCTCTGATTTCTTTTTACACTAAAGCAGGGGTTTCCACTACTTGTGTGTACTCTGAGGTGTGACTTGCTCACAGTACAGGAGAGTACAAGACAGGATGTTATTTACTAAAAGCAGTTTTTCCTTGTGGCCTGTTTTTATATCCCTACTATGAGTAAAATGTAGAAAAAACCCACTCTCCCTCTTTTTAATTTCCCTGAGGTTTAAATACATAATATTACCATACGAATGAATATGTTTTGATTAGTTTGATTGAAGGTAGAATAATTATTTTTTTCAGTCCTGAGCTGGGTTAGTACTAAACTTCAGCATAAATGACCTTCCCAAATGTCTTAAACATCTGAAGGACTGAGAACAGAATTAATTGTGTCTTGAATATCTGACTACTTGAACGTCAAGGGCAAACATACCTAAGGCAATTTTATTGTGAAAAAGGAAACCTTTATGCCCGTCAGCCAAGGTACCCTCTGCCACATGCATTTACATGAAGTAAAGCATCCCATGAGGCTTAGGAAACCTCCAAGGAAATAATCTTAGTTGTCCTGACCATTATATTATTTCTGATTAAAATAGGAACAAGTAGTTGAGATCTCTTACTGAATAGTATGACCTCCTCATTTGCCTACGTAATGAATTGGCGAGCCATGTTTAACTTTGTGAAGTACATGGCAACAATGCAGTACGCCCAATATAAAACTGGATTTTATATCTAAAGATTTTATATTTCCTGAGCATTTTAATCAAGACTACAAAATAAAATGATGTTAAAATGTATTCATAACTTCAGTTATATTTCTTCTTTGCTCATAGTTTGACAAATATAATTTCTGTAATAAATTATGGTTTTAAGAAGATCACATTTACAATTTTACACATAAATGATAATCTCATCTCCCAGATAAGCAGTTAAATAGATAGGTTTCTTATTAATACCAGAATGATACAACCAAATTATGGGTAATTTCTATTATCTTTATTAATAGACAAGAAGTATATAGATGTGAAAGAAGCATTGATGTGGAAAATGTTAAAATAACAAATCTTATTAGAAGAAAGAATTTAGAAATAACTTGTCAGGAGGGTAATGACCTCAATTAAATTTTATGTGAAATTATAATTGGCGTTTTTAATAAAGGAATGCTATTGCAAATTGCATATTTGATGTAATATTACAGGACATCTTATTTCCTCTGTCCTGTATTTATTTTAAATAAAAATCTTTGAGATAATCAAGGAAGATTCATAATTTAGAGTTTGGGGAATATGCTCAGATGATAGGTTTAAAATAGCTTTCTATACAAAAGAAAGTGGGAAAGTAATCTGAAAGTGATCCTTCTGTTCTTTTAACCACCAAGTTGTTGATAAGTGACATGGTGTGGTGCATGTTCTTAGGTGTAGTCATAGAAATGCATCTTCTTACATGTCGTCAAATAGAATCCTTTTTCTGTTAAGGGCTTTTTGTTTTCTTGTTTGCTTTGTTTTGTTTTGTTTTAAGACATCCCATTTGAAGTCAGAAAATTCACTTCGTGACAACTGTCTTAGTAAATTCCTGAGAAAGCTCTGAAAATTACCCACATTTTTTGTACATCTTTTGTATGCCTATATATAAGGACCAGAAAAATGAGAGACATTATACTTTCATGTGCCAATTTCTAATCCCAAACTAATGTTAGAATAGTGACTTTGAATTACTTCTGCAAATAATGTCAAGATGTATGAAGGGGGGAAGGAGGTGTTGCCTGTAGAGTTCTCCAAAACATCCCTGAATAGAAGGGTTTTAACTATTTATGTTCTGGTATACTTTTATTAATATTTGAAGTAGATACACTTAATGATACTAGGATATGGAAGATTTCAAATCTGGGGGAAATATTACAAAGAAAAAATGTCATCTGAAATCATCTCTCCTGGTTGAGTATTTCTCCTTCACGTACATAAAATAGCAGCAGGGGGGTTGTGGTTGTACGTGTAATAGTAGAAGTGATGAGTTCATCTGGTGCAAGAAAAAGCAACGACAAAAGTCAATAAGGAATATTGGCTTGCGGTGACATAGCTAAAAAGAAGCTATAGTAGTTGTTAGGAAAGTACCTAATAGAAATTCTAAGCAAAAAG
Source organism: Porphyrio hochstetteri (assembly GCA_020800305.1). Lineage (NCBI taxonomy): Eukaryota > Metazoa > Chordata > Aves > Gruiformes > Rallidae > Porphyrio > Porphyrio hochstetteri. The sequence continues at coordinate 32,720,749 of CM036909.1, forward strand.
AAGTGGTGTCTGTAGCATTTGCAAATAAGCAGCTGCTACCATTCACAATCTACCCCAATTACCTTCTGTTAATCTGGCACATCTTTAAAATGAAATACTGCGCATAATTTTTCATGGTTCAGATACAGCAGACTTTTCTTCAGGCTCACCAAGAGAAGTCACTATCACAAGTGACCTGTGTAATTGAATGTGAGTTATTTTAGAAACAGATTTCCACAGAGGGAAGGAGAACTGTGGCCGTGGGGAATCCTCAGCATTTACTTTTTAAATTCTGAGCTGATGCATAAATGTAAAGAGAGATAAACTGATATTGTTGAAAAAGAAATGGGTGTTCTTATATGGAAAGCTTATCATTTACATGCTGTCATATGTATGTAGATATGTTTGTAGATACTCTTGGGATTTACTGTAACCTAAGGACTAGATTCTGATATAGTTTTGAAGATGAAATGTTTTATGGATGAAGAGCAGAGTACTGCACATCAAAGCATATTTCAACAGACCACTCTGGGGACAAGCTGCTGTAGCTATTTCGCAGATTAGGTGAGACTGGACATTTAGGACCAAAAGCAATCCAGAAATCCTATGTCTGGCCTATCTTTAGAGATACCTACATTGATCTTACATTCACATTTTGGTGTAGTTTTTAATTCATCTAAATCGAAGGTCTTGGCAATCCTTGAGGCTAATGCTGAGTTCTCACAAAATCCATTCGTGATCCAGCACAAGGCTGACAGCTGCCTAAATCTAGAGTGACCTCATGCATGAAATAAAGTCAGAAAAGTCAGTTCTAACAAGGATGAAACTTACACCAGATGAATTTGTAGTTGAGTATTCAGTTGGTTCACCTACTTTTTTTTTTATGCAAATAGTAATTACATTTATACCTTTACAGAAAAAAAAAAGAAATAAAATCACATTTCTCAAAACATTACTAAAGGGACAAGGTTGTGTTACTAATCCAGAGGTCTAAACCAATCACCACAGTCCACTGCTGCTGTCCCAGGACAGTGAATTTTTACACTTTTACCAGGGGAGCTTTGTCTGTTCTTTTTTTAAGTTTGTCCCTAGAGCTCCATTTGAAGATTTCAATTATTCAATACAGTGTTTGAGATTACAAGTAAACTTCTTCAGACTACATGTTTGACAGGTGTTTCTCTGCTGTATAAAATTTGCTGAACTTGTCTGAAACCAGCAATCTGTAGGAATCAATGTTTCTAAAGACAAGGACTGCTTGAAGTTGCAGGAAACTGAGATGAGTAGAGACAAATTGAAAGCTGTTCATATGCTCAGTGAAACTCTACCTGTATTTTGTGCAAACTCACTCAGAACACAGAATCACTGAGCAATATTCTTTAAGTTAACGTATGTGTTGCTGTTAATTCAAAAGTGTCCTTTCTTTTATCTGCAATTTTGCAAATTTAAAATAACTTACTGCAGTATTTACTTCATTTTTAAATCCTGAAAATACTGTTATTGAGTATATGACAAGGCAGGTGATCACCATCAAGAGATGTGTTTTATCCATGTCAATCAATGCTTTTCTACTTGATTTATAATTCTACAAAATTCATTATTAGGTAGCATAAAGGGATGCCACGAGAGAAATAGTAGCAATATTCTAAGTCACACTTTGGGAAATTAGTTCCTCTCCTAGATCACCCTTTTCATGTCTTAATGCATTATTATTAGTTTTTAAAAATATTTTAAATACTAAATTTATTAGAAACAATATCTTGTAGCCCCATGACATGCCCATGATGATATATTCATTATCAAGCTCCCACAGTGCTATGACAAACTTTAAAAAGGCCAAAAATTGGAGGATGAAAATGTAAATCATGGATCCTCTTCTTATCCCATGCTCATCACCAGGTTTCATTTATAACACTTTTTTTGGTGAGGATTTTGTTTATACAAGAATAGTAACATAATTGCACCTCTGTTCGCATGAGTATAATCTGATTTCCAAGTGGCCAAACTATAAGACCACTTGCTAAGTGTTGTATTATGATGGTATAATTTTATTATCTCTTAGAACAACATTGTAGCAATGATATCACTACATTTCTAAAACAAATAGAATTATTTCACAATAAATAAACCTCTCTTTCATACACACATAAAAGCCCTAAACTCTTGACCTTTTCCATGGTGGCTGCAATAGACCTGAAGTAGCACATAAACTGATTATTTCATGTCACTGGAGTGTAGGCTCTTTGCTACAAGGCCATAATTAAAAATACTGTTTCAAGCAAAAGCGTGCTGAATGCTGATATGCCTGATTTCTGATATACCACCTCACTTAAATGAAATTCCTTAAGAAAGAGCAATTGCCATGATATACCTAATTCCCGAAAACCTAACATGGAAATCACAACCTGGGAGGAATCTTCTAATCAGAGGCATCTATCCCTATCTCAACAGTCTAACCTCTGCTTGCAGTATTACCTTTTTTACCATTTGTGGCTGCTTTCTGTGGACTTTCTCAAAGTTCTTCTGCACAATTAAGCAATTTTCTCTGAGCCGAGGTTGTGCTGCTGGATGGTATCCAAAAGACTTTGGATCAGACAGCGCAACCTCTTGGAGGAGAGTTTAAACAAAACTTGTACATGAAGAGCAGTTAGGAGGGGGTAGAAATAGGAACACTAGATAAACACTTTATAATGAATTTAATAAAGTCACTTTGTGAGCTTCACCTAATCCTCAGCTGTAATATTTATAAGGCACTTTGGATTCTTTAGTTAACACAATAACGTGGAGAGGACAGGGGGCATATAAGGAACTTCATGTTCTTAATTCTGGAATAGTAAATTATAATTTTAGCTACCAGAGAGGAGAAAGACAGAGAAACTGTTTCTTTTGTGCTGCTTAAGACTTTATAAAGAGAGAACTGAAAAAGATCACCGTGGGGGAAAACCACAAGCTCCACCTTTCATTGCTGTTTTGTGATCTCCAGACTTGAAGTAGCTTATCTTAGAACCTAGGTTTATGCTAAGATAAGATTAACCACTGGTTATTTTGCAAAAATATGTCTTGTCTTTGTCACTTTCCATTTTTTATGATCTTGGCTTGTATACTTTTAAGTTGTTCATCCATCATAGTCAAAAGCGATCTTCATGAATCTCCTCTTGGTGCCAATTATGATCAATTCTGTAGGTGACAAGAAATTGGCTACATTTTCAAGGTAGACTTTTCATTAACAATTTATTCTCTGAAAATCTGGATCATTCTCAAGACTTTATAGAATAAGTTCCAAAATGTATAGATTCCATAGACAAGGCATATTTTTTTTCTTTGTTTATAATTAAAAAATATTTTCATTTTGTGGAAGTATTAACTTTAAAATAGTAAACTAGTTTCTGCTACTTAATGTAAGAGATCCATCTGTTTAAAAGTAAGCCTATTTGTAAAACCTTAATTAAAGGTTCTATAATTTGATTAGATTTATATGACTCATTTAAGAGTAACAAAGTCATGCTAAATATCATAGTGAAGTTGTGTTGAAAGTAATCTCAGGTTTAAATAGGGCAGAAATGAGTGAGGAGAGTTGATTAGTGACACTGCATTATGATGCAAAGCTATAAAAAATTCATTTATAATATTGCTGTTTATATTCCAATAAAAACTAAAAGGTTCACATTAAGATCATCCCCCCCAGTGCTAGGCCTTGTACAATCAGAGAATAATAATCAGTGTTTGCTAAAGAAGCTCTCAGTCCAAACAGATTAGAAAGTGTGGGAGGGAAAAGATTATTTAAATCTCTTCTCTCATAATTATCTCTAGGATGATTGCAAAAGTGTATTTCAGGTATGAGAAAAGTACGTTTGATAAAGGTAAAGCATCCTATTAACATTATTAATTTATCACATCCTATGTGAATATATCCTTGGGCTGCTCTTTAACAACTACTCCTTATTTTGTTTGTAACTCATAAGCTGTGGTCCGAGATCTGGTCTGTCGTGAATCAGTCAGGATAGAAAGTACATATTAAAGTATACCTTATGATCTTGCCTGTCTTCAAAGTTTGACATAGCTGTCTTTAGATCTATTGATAGACTCCCTCTGTCAAATCAGTCTATAAATATAGCAAAAGAATCGGTAGTGCAAGTTTCTGTACTCAGTATTGTCCCATTTTTTCAAGGATCACTTAAAATATGACTTTGTGGTTTATTTTTCATCCTTATTTGATCCTGTCTACTCACTAAGGTTACTCATAAGGAAGTGATTTACTTATGCTTGTTCCTACCCTTAGGAACTTCAACTCCGATCATCATCTCCTTTCATTTACATTTCTGAGCAACTCTTAGAAAATTTATGACTTTAGCTGGATGTGTTAGAACTGATTCCTTCTATCCATGCCACTGAAGGGTAGTACTTCATACTAAATTAGATTCTTCCTAGATTTCACATTAAATGTGCTGTGTGCAAACAAACACCAAATCCCTGAAAATTTAGTTTTTCAATCTGTAACATTTTACATGTTGTGGCTACATTAAAATGTCTAATGAAAAAAGAACAACAGCCATAACTGGGAAGTAAAAACTGAAAATTAGTTTCCCTTTGGAAGTACAAATTTACAGGTCTTTGTTCAGGGCCTGTGGAGAAAGTTTGGTTTTTTTTTTTTTTTTCATTTTATTCTGCTCAGTTGGTTCTGAAACTGGTGCAAGGATATCATCATATTCATAGAGTCTTACATGCTAGTGATTTAGTGCCTATTCCGCAGCAAACCTGGGATTCGCCCCCCTGCCCCAAAACAAAACACAAAACCCAAACCATTGTTCTTTGTTTTTATAGGAGCCATGTTTAGAAAAGTTTTCACAACTTAATTGGTAGAAGATGCTGACTTGTAGGAAAGCACACATATATTATAGATATATATTTTTCTTTTTAACCATTAGCATTAACCCATGGACTTGAATGAAAATACTCACATAAAACTCTGTTCAGTGCTTTGATGAATGAGGAACATAGTACTATTTTTATTTCTGCTGTGCCGTAAAGCTGGGCTTAAATTTAGAAAAGAAGGAAGATAAAGGAGCGTGAAAAATAAAAACTCCTTCTCTGTAGTTGCTGTAGAAGCAGGAAATGGCTTATTGTTATTGTGTTTTCTCAAACTATTGCAGACTATTTTAATGCATTGGCTGAATCCAAGCTTATGTTTGCTGACGTATTGATTGAAGTATTTAAACAGCAGTAACGTGAAGGGATCTCAAGTTAAAATGTTTTACCTGCAGATAACAGAAAGTTCAGCTGTATCTTCTTCAACTATCATTGCCTTCCTTGACTGTGACATCTACAAGATGCCCTTGTGAAAATTGGTCTGTTCCTTAGTATTAGACAATACCTGCAAACGTGTAATCCAATCACAGTTTTTTCATATGCCCTCATCCTGACTGAAGAAACCCACAATTCATGAGAGGTTGTGAACTTGGACATAATCCTAATTAGTATTGAGTTTCTGCATTATGATCTGCACAATGTTTTATAGGAGCCTTCAATTCAGAGTCAGATTTTGTTATGGATACTTTTGGTTTGGATGCTGGGGTTTTTTTTTTAAAGCTAGATTAATAAAACCCATCTTTTCTGCTCTCATCATGGTTTTCCCTGTGTTTGTGCTATAGGCAGGAATTTGGATGTATTGTAGCAAGTCTTAAAATAAGTTGCTTCTTTGGATATCCTAAAAGATCCATGAATCTTAAAATATGAATCATAAAAGAAGCATATATACAGACACACAGATGCATGAAACAGCACTTGCATGTTTTTCATTACTGCGTTCTGTGATATTAACCAGTTGTATTGGTTCGTATACTGCCATAAAACCATTGAAATGTGAGACATGCAAAATACAGTGCTAAAATGAAAAGGAATAATGCTTTCAGCTATATCTGGTTTTAGACCTGGAGACCCATCAATAACTTGCAATAAAATGAAATTGCTCGCACATCTGTATATACAATGTTTATTGGAAAGAATTTCTAGATGAGACAGAAAGGATAGATCTAATCAATCTGCTCTTCAACAAAGCATTTAATGTAGTGATGCTGTACTGAATACAATGGAAGTGTCTGCTGGTAGAAAATTAGCAAACATAGGGTAACTGTAATGTGAATGGATTTTGTCTTGAGAGCAAAAGACAAAATGAGACAACGCTCCGGAATTTGATCTTGCACTGAAGAGAAGTTAACCAGCAAGGTGTCTAAAGACGTGGATGGTTGACTAGTATTTTCAGGGATGATGACACAAAAGGTAGAAGCAAGCTAGGAAGGTTTTGTAATAGCTCAGGTTTGCGAATCTTCCTTGATAAGAGCCAGGATGAAAATACATGTGAGAACACAGCTAGTAGTCTAAAGTGCACCCTCATGTATCTAGGGGCTGAAAGGAAAAATTTCTGCAGTTAAACAGGTACTCAAGAGGTACTAGCCATCACACCACTGCAGCTATGGAAAAAATAACTAATGAAGATGCAGCAGATGAAATACAAATGAATAGACAATCAGTGTGCTTTAGAACACCTTGCCTGGAATATAAAGTTTGATAAAAATATATGTGAAGGTCTGAACCAGTTTTCCAGCAGAGGATGTGAAATATAAAAACCTAGTCATAGCTAATGTGCAATTTGGTATTGGTGTCTCTGAGGACATGCCTTCCAGTTGTTCATTTTGGGATTGTTTGGGCTTTTTTTCCCTCTCTTATTAAGTGGTAACTCTATATTCCAAATGTGTTTTCTTTCTCAGCTGCAGTTAGAGGATTGCTGTTAGGGTCTGACACCTTCATTCCTGGTTCTCAGCCAAACACTGGCTTAAAGTCATGCTGATTCAGTGTGTCAAGAATATTCTGATAAAGGACCAAATAAGTACAAGTTACAGCTGTTCTGTAAGGTATAGGGAGACTGGGAGGCAGATTTACAATTGCAGCAAATGGACCCTGTGAATATTTGCTGCAAGTACATTTTAAGTGAACTGGAAAGTAAACTTGGTACTGGAAGCAATGGGGAGTACGCTGAGTGGATAGACACAGCTCTCAGGCAGCAACAATTTAGATCAAAAGAGAAGACAGTTATGTTTGCAGGGAGAAAAGAGGATTTATAAGCTAAAACAGAGCAATGTCCTGCTTCCAAACTGAAGCAGAGCAATGGCATGCTGCTCTAACTGGGCTGGTGAGAACTGAAGGATCTGTGCCACACTCAAGTGACATATACATGCTGCATAAAAGTACAAAAATGAAATAATACGTTATGATGCCAGCTTCTATCACCTTCTTGTTACATCCTCAAACCAGCACTTCCATGCTTTCTTGCATGGGAGATCTTTACTATAAATATCCATGCTACTGTTTACTTGACAATAATTAGGCGGCTGATGTCTTGAAAGCACTGACTGTCATCATGTATATTAATAATGCATTATTGTTTCCTCATGCTTCGTAGTCTTCCTTCACCCTTCTACTTTACCTTGTCATCTAAAACTAATAATAAAACCGATTCACACCAGCTATTTTTGCTCAGTATTGGTCTAGTGCTTGCCAAAAAGGGTTTGGTTCCCTGACTTCATAATTAAAGTGCATGCAACTGGGTAAAAGGCATTCATAAACATGCAGGTTATACAATGGTTTTGGAAGCTCTTCTGAATCAGGTCTTCAATTTAATATTTCTATTATCTCAACTTTTTTTCAGTTGGAATAAAAAGTATACTTCTCTGATTTTACCTAAGCAATAATATACGCTGTATCTTTCAGTTTCAGCACTTGCAGAATTTTCCTCTAAGACTTCCTCGTTTTCTAAAATCTAATCATATTGTAGTAATTTAAGTCACATGCAGTAGGAAAAAAGCTCACACTTAAAACCTCATAGTGTACGCTTGGTGCTATAAATCTTGGAATCTCAATATCTTCCTATAATCTTGGAAACTCCTTTAAGAGTGAACTCAGGATAGAGTTGGATCCTTTGCAAAGGACTGCACTTGGGGAATGCATAGGAATGTGCATCACTTAAGCCTCATCTAAGATTTAAAACAAATGATTTAAATAGGTTTTTAGATGAGTCATAATTACTATACAAGCTTTCTGCACATAAGTGAATGTGATTTACCTGCATATTTTTACTCAGAATGTAATTACTTGACAATCTATTACCACTCCATCTTGCAGAGTCTATTTTTAGAGTTAAATTATTATCTATCTTTCTCATCTCACCACATTGAGGACCTATGCTAGGATCTCCATACTACTGAACCATCAAAGATAGGGCTCTTGGAGGAGGTCTCTGAAGTAAGAAAAAGTGCCCATAAGACAGGGTTTAGAATAACTGATTTTATAATTTGTTTTTTGAGGAATCCCAAGAAAGAGTGTTTTGATTAATGAAAGTCATATCACTGGATTAAATATTGTCACTAACAGAAGCATCCTTAGGAATCAACATGCCAGAATGGTGCAACAGGCAAAACCTTATATCGGCTCTACGAAAATAAAGCTCTTGGCTACAAGATGGGCCATCCCTTCCCTCACATCAGGCTTGTTTGTACTCAAGAAATAATCTGTTCCCATTCCGAATTTCTAAGAACAACATATCTTCCCAATCCCTCTGTCTTTTATTTGAGGTAATGAAATTTTCAAATGATGTCGCCTTTTCATCTTCACTGCCCTTTTTCTCAAGCTATGCTATTTTATGTGTTCTGTTTCACACCTCCTGAGCCTGACCTTCCTTCCCATTTCTGGAAACAGCACCCTGACTGCTTTCTTCCTACAGAGACAGAAACCATCACTCTATTCTCATGCAGTTTTAATAACCTAACATCCTTTAGGAGCTAGCTAGGAAAACTTCCTCCAGGTCCCGAGGAGGTCCTGAGCACATGGTGTCATATCCATGACCTGTATATCCCAAACCACCTTCTCTAAAACTCTCTTGTTCTCCTACTCTTCTGCTCCTAACTGCTTTTCGGTTTTTGTTTGGCTTTCTCCCCACCACTCCCTCTGTTGATAGGGCCCTGTCTGCATCTGATTAATTCAGGCACTAGAAACAGTGCAAGTAGCTCCATCAACTGGCCTTAAATCACCTTTACTTCATCAGGCTTACCCTGAAATATGTTATTTGCAGGTAAAGATCTTTGTCAAGTTTAATCTCAGCAGACGTTGCTTTCATTGAAACATGGAACTAGAAAATAAGTGATTATTATCAAGTCCTTTTATTTTTCATTCTAAGGATTGACAATCTGAAGCAAAATATTTCTGTTCTTCAGGAAAACATTCTAACTCTCTTTAAGTAAAAATTACAATGGAAATTCAAACTCTCTGAAAAAAAATATTGTTTCCCATTTATCTACAAATAATTTTGAATTATGGAAAGAATCTCTACTGCATTCTGAATACAAGGATTCAACTGTTTTTCCCTACTGACTTTACAATCTCAGCACTGCAGATAACTTTTTATACAGATGCAGAATATCCAAAGTGAACTACCAGGCTGGTGCAATAATTCAGTGTCACTGCACTTGTGTAAAGCAAGTACACACACCCATCCTGTACTTCCAGATCTTAGTGAAAATGTACATGAACAGTTAAGTGCTTTCAGTGTATGATTAATCTGGCAGAAAAAACAGATGAAGAATTGACTAAAGACAACTAATTATTTTACCATGCTAAGTACGACTATTACAGAAAAGCAACTTCCCACTGGAAATACAACAGAAGGGCTTCTTTGATCCATAAATATACAGTCTAAGCTCATTTAACATAGCAAATAGCCCAGCCTGAGTTTTGATCAGCCACTAAACTCAGAAACAGTTTAACAAGGCTCCAGGGGTGGTGAAATAAACCACCATGATGGAGATAGCAGGCCATACTTTTCTGGGTGTGGAGAAAGGAGAGAAGAACTCTGAAATGCCTTATCACAAGTACGGTTTCTCTTTGCTTTTGTCCAGCAGTTAGTATATTATCCCACAAAAACCCATTTTTCCTTGCTATAAACACTTGCATTTGTCATTGGCCTATATTAGCTTCCTCACTAGTGAGGACATCCTAGGTATCAACATTTCTATTCCTCTGTTGTACCACAAAATAATTTTTTACCAGTCCTTCTTCACACTGATCCTTCTTCTTGCTTCCCATAGTTTTCCTGATTATCCATTTCTGTTCCCTCCATTTTATTTCAATGATGCCATGTCGTTGGGGTTTTTTATATCAATTTTTCTTCTCCGTTTTTCTGGATTCAGAAACTGTTTGTAACAACACAGTAGATTCAGAAATTTAACAAAATGAAGCCCTACATCTTGTCTAATTCCTCTGTTCTGTTTTGAACCACAGAAATTATTACTTGTTAAAGCTTTAGTTTTCATTTGGGCAGCTGCCTTAATATGACTTTGTAAAGCATGTTGATTTAATTTTACTGCTATGTAGGGCAACCAGGCTGGTGAAGGGGCTGGAGGGCAAATCCTATGAGGAGCGGCTGAGGGAGCTGGGGCTGTTTAGCCTAGAGAAGAGGAGGCTGAGGGGAGACCTTATCACCGCCTACAATTACCTGAAGGGAGGTTATAGAGAGGTAGGTGATGGTCTCTTCAGCCAGGTGACAGGTGATAGGACAAGGGGGAATGGCATGAAGCTGTGCCAGGGCAGGTTTAGATTGGATGTTAGGAAAAAATTTTTTACTGAAAGAGTTGTCAGGGCCTGGAACAGGCTGCCCAGGGAGGGGGTTGAGTCGCCTTCCCTGGATGTGTTCAAAAAAAGGGTAGATGAAGTACTTAGGGATATGGTTTAGTGAATGGTTGGACTTGATGATCTTAAAGGTCTTTTCCAACCTTGTTATTCTGTGATTCTGTACTGTTCAGGATGGGCCCAAAACTGTTCCTTAGCATTTGTCTTAAGGAGAAAAACTCCAGATATCTGAAAACCACTGATAACCTCCAGCCAAATGAATAAATCTGTGTTTCTGAATTTACTCTGCAGATGAATTGCTAAAAGGGAGAGCACAGCAATTCCAGGTGCTGTCTGCTATAAATTAGTAAAGTTAGTGAATGAATTATTCCAAGTCTAGTAGTATATCCTGGAAATGCCTTCGTTAACTAATACTTTTCCCCATGAGAATGACAAAAACTCTGTTTGGATTCTAGCATAATCAAAATGGACTCTGGTATTGCCTGAACAGGGGTGTACACAGGAACATTTATTTTTCAGTGTTTCAAAAATATAATATGGGAAAGGCATATGCCTAGGCATATGTAAAGTGCCTGCATTCACCTCTGAGATTAAAATGACATTCAGAGTTACATTTTGATGACAAGTCAACTGTTGGTAAAGAAAAATAACAGAATGGAGAACAGGGTAGAAAAGTTTAGAATTGTGATTCTGAGTTTATTGGTGTCCCAGAGTGAGGGTTGTTGGGTTTTTTTTAGATTACTAAATTAATGCATATTACTATCTCTGTTTTCTACTGGTAAAGAGACTTTGATTTCATAACTTTTTCTCCCCTTTGATGAGGTACTGATGTGTGACAACGTTCTCTTGATTAGAAGGATGACTGAATATACTTCAACAAGGAACAGTGCTTTATAGGAAGGAATAAATAATGATATATGCCTCTGTCTTATAAAAGGTAGTCTTGAAGAGGAGGGAGACTTAGTTTCTGAAGCTGTGAAAGGTTTTGTTTCTCATTATCAAGGCCTGGCTGCTGGGAAAGGCAAGTGCCAGCCACTGCAGCGCTGATGGTTGCTTCTGTCTGGCAAGGCTGTGCCTCCCACTTTCTTCTTCAGTTATGAATACTATGCGCAAATGGGATATGTGCTAACTTAACATTATCTCCAGAGGACCCAAATATATCCTACCAGAGGATTAGAGAAGCCATTCACCAAGCGTTTTTGTCAGTGTAGTCACCTTAGAAGACCCAAAAAGCAGTCGAGGTTGCTTGGCTTTCATTTGCTTGGGTCCTTTGCTTTTTCTTCTTTGTCACTGTTCATAGGCCTCGGGGAGAAGTTTCCCTGCTGCCTGCTGCCTCTGAAATTCCCCTTAATAAGAGCTCAGGGAATTCCTCACCACTAACACAGCGAGCTACTGGAGCTCCCGCAGTCAGGCTCAGCGCTACTGCCTGTTTCTGAGCTGGAGCTGCTCACGTTGCTCTCTGCTGGACACCCCGGGAGCCACAAAGACCTGCAAAGTGTGGGGCTAGGGGAGGCTGATTTGCATTTGGCCAAATGGCAACAGCTGCTTTTTGAGGTTTTGAAATGTGGTTTTGATATAGGACACAAGCTGCATCTTTTGAATAGTTTGCAACGTGTGTATGCAAACGCTGCTTTTGATTAAAGTCAAATATCCCTCTTCCAAGACCCCTCTATCTTCCTCTCACCCTAGCATAAGTTTTGTCAGAGTCAGTTCATCTCCATTAATATTTTACCTTGAAAAAACCAGCCTGCTCAGTGATTTTGCTGTAAATATTACTAGATATATGTAAGACACAAAGATTATAGCTCTCCTTTTCTCATAACTGGCTGCCTGAATTCTTTTTCCCTCTGGCCAGAGATCTTACAAACAGAACCTGTACCCATTAGATTGTTTCAAATAATGCAGAGTAATCTTTAGCTCTATCTCTGAGTATTTCCAAGTCCCATCCTTATTTTTCGTTCTGATGGTTTTCATATTGATGTTAATAGCATGACACTGCTTTAAAAATACTGTCAGGAACATATTTCTCATGAATTGGATTCTCCATGAGTTTTAGATATACACTTGGCACATGATATGAAAACAAGTATGCAAAAAGATTTGAGGCAATGAATATCAGCTGTATTTAAATATTTGAAGAAAAGACAATGGATTGGCTACACGTCCAACTGCATTCTTCTCTTTTATGTTCTCTTACCTCAAGCTTTAATCTACCTCGGGTTTTGTGAATACTGCAAAGAAACTGTATCACGTGAAACTGCCACTAAGAAAAATTACCTGAGGGCATTCTGACTTTCTGCTTGAGCTTTATTTTGTCATTTATTTCTATTAACAATCATTAAGCAATTTAATAATTATAAGCCTCATTAGCATTTTAATGAGACTAGTGGCCATTGCTAAGTGTAATTAAATTAGTTTTATTGTATGATATTTTGAAGCTGTGATTAAATTAAGTTTTACTGTGCTTTGAAGAATAAACCTATAGAGATCACTCCTCAGTAACGGTCTTGTTAACTTATGAGGAGTCTGTAAAATAGACATACTCAGGAAAAAAGGGAAAATATTTCCTACTGAGGTTAATCATAAAAATAGAAAAATCAAATGCTCCTGCTGGCACCAGTTCCAAGATTGCCAATATATCCTTAGTGATAATAGTAGTCTGTTAAATAGCATTCATTGTGAGTAGCTTTGTGTAATCTATTTTTAATTTTTCAAAATAGCATCTAGATGCTGTGGTGAATTGTTCTTTATAAATCAAGGAGAGAACACTGTAGTGCTTGCTCAGACAAAACTCCCATTGAGTTCAAATGGAATTTCACCACAGTGAGAACAGCAGGGTGTGTAAAAGCTAAGTATTACTGGTGGTGCAGGTTGTTATTATTATTATACTTTTAGAGAGAGAAATTGGGTAGTGAGGAAAGACAGTGAGAAGAGGAAAAGAAGGTACTACAATCAGAATCAGTTAAATTCCTGTAAAAACATAAAGACAGAAGATGTTTCTGTATCCATGCCCAACCTCTATGAAATCTTTAGTGGACTGCACCATACTGGAACAGGTCAGGCACTGGGCAAACACTGTATGCTTGCTTGTCCTCACCCACTGATCAGGTAAGAACTCCTGTCTGCCTGCCACTAGCTAGGTCTTGCCTTCTCTTGTCATCCCAATTGTGCTTGAATGTGCTGCACTATTTAGCTGTACTCCAACGAGAGCCAAGTTAGCTCGCAAATAAGTTTGGTTTTGTTTATTATGGTTTGAGATGTTCTATTTATTTATGGTTCCATAACCTTTTCCCGTTTAAAAGCTGTTCCTTCTGTCCAAGGTTTATCAAACTTGAAGTATTTGGGATTAAATTTTCCAATTTTAATTTCTTCCTTAAGATTGGATTTGGTATATTTAATTTGTGTGTTATTTCTTTTTTTTTTTTTCTTTTTTTTTTTGATATGTTCTGTAGTGGGAGAAAACATGCAGATTCTCTGATAGAATGCACATGTATGTCATGGCAGGCATCATGCCTGAATGTTTCAGACCAAGGATTTAATTGTTGAAAAGTGTCCTCATGCTAATGCCCTTGTGGTTTGCAACCTCGTAAAAATTGCCAAGTTTGGTCCAGTTTGGAAACAATCATTGTATGCTTATGTACAATACAACTGTGTTTCAGTTTGATTAGTGAAAAAATGTATGTGTCCTGCATGTGTTTCAGTTCCTCATACCTTCAGCATGTGTACCACATTTCTAGAGTGACACAGGCTTAGGAAGACTTGCAGTTTCTCCTAGCAGCACCATGATGTCATACCAGAGAGTGAAGGAGGAGAAACAGAGGTAAAAGCTGGGGAATTCATTAGGAAGCACAAAGAGAAGAGGAGTAGAAAGAAGGAATTAACAGTTTAAAAACCTGGGAAAATGGTAAAAGATCAAAGGACAAAGAAGAAAGCTGTAAGGGATGGTAGAGAATAGAAAATTTGGGCAGGAAAGGGACAGGGGAGCATCACTAGCACACTAGAAGATGAATAAGAATAGGAGTGAGAGGCGTGGAGTCAAGGAAGCAAAGGAGAAGTAGCTGGGGTTGAGTAAAGAAGTGAAGAGTCTGGAGTAGAACAGAAAGAGGGACAGGGCCCACAGACTGGATTTTTAAGAAATCGCCTGTGACTGTGTAGGAACAAAATGCTGGATCCCTCCTAGTTTCATAATTTCTGGTATAATTGTTTCGTGTTCCAAAAAAAAGTCTTTGCAGTTTTAAGTTCCTGTGTTAGTTCAAATAGCAGCAGGCGGCAGGGATGCAATCTAAAGGTTCCAGTCATCTTTGTAATTGGTAAGGGTTAAGCATAGCCAAAAGGTTACATTTCTAGGCCATTTCCTTATTTTCTCTTGCAAGAACGGCCACGTTATTTTTTTTTATGTGGCTTTACAGTTGCAAAACTGAGAACTTAAAGGTTAGGAAATTGCCATGGTTCAGGTAGCCCACATGCATATGTTAGCTTAGGTCGAGAGAGCGCTTAGGAATGTGCACACTGGGGAATCCTGAGCAAAGTTATCAGATCAAATAATTGTGAGCTGTAGAAAAATGTAGCAGGAAAGTGACCAAAGCAAAACTGTAAATTAGTTCTAACATTGGGAAATTGTTGCCATTTTCAACCTCAGAACTGCTCTCCTAAATCAGCTGTACTACATACTTGTTTGTAGTTTACCTTATCAGTATTTTAAAGAAGGGCTATTTAGCGTCTGTAAAACTAATTAGGTTGCAGTAGCTGACCCAGTGTAGACCATACAGGACTTCTGCCAATAAAGCAAATGACTGGCTAAATCAAAGATCAACAGTATTAGCAGCTACATAAAAAGCTGGGAGAAAGCTTCTGGTTTAGGTACATGGGTCCTGGTTATACACAAATACCTAACCTGTGAATAGTCCCATGCATTCAGAGAGTTTCATCTCAGCCTGGAAGAAACGATTCTGTGGTATGCACCTGTAAGCCAAAATCCTAATTCTTTTCCTGTATCTCTTCTCTTAATGTGTCCTGAGTCTAGTCAGGCTTGCACATTTAAATACAGTGCTTCTGCATTCCACTCACATATTAAGGATAAAACATAGCGCTCTATTTTTAGCAGCATTGTAACTTTTGATGAACTGCAATTCATCAAAATTAGGGGTATTGCAGTGAGCAAGTCTTTTTATCATTGCTATACCGTTCCAGCAGTATTTTTATAATAAAGTAAAAGTTCATAGTACATAAAACCGCTAAGAGTGTCCTCGGTGCCTGTGAGGAGAATACGGGACAAGCAAAGGTTTTATGTTGAGAGGAAAAAAAAGCTGGATCATTTATTACTCATCTCTGACACTAAGCCTGTTCCCAGAAAGGTATTTCTAGGTCTTTCACTGGTTTTTAATGGCATGAGGAGCTGTCTTCCCTTAACTCGGGAGATGTTTCCACAAGCCATCCATCAGTGCTGAGTGCTCAGGGAATTCCTCCCATTGCACAGCCCAAGCCCTCCCTCTAAAATTGTTTTTCTGTTAGTTACAGATAGAAGTGGGTTTAGGAATTCTGGTCCTGTGATGTTTGTTTATTGTCTTCAGATACCTTGAGTGGGAACTGTCACAGCTCATGCTTGCTATTGTTTGCTCTTAGACCATGTTTTAACTGATACTGCTGGTATTACAGAATGAAGTTTGGAAATACCCTCAAGAGCATAACAAGATAGTTGTGTTTTCTGATGAATTGCTTTACAGAGAATGTAATTATGCATTTTACAGGATAGCAATTTGTATACCACATAAAGCACATGTTTACTTGTGGGAATTGTGTGGTTTTGCTGTAATTATTAGAGCCTATTGATTGTCTTCCATTATGTTAATGTTTCCAAATTAAGCAATATGAAGCAATTTTCTGCCATGCTGTATCTCAGAAGCCTTAGGGATATTATCTGCAACTTTTACTGCAAGTCTAGAGGCCTTTGTGAATAAAACTTATAATTCACTTCATTGTAAGTTTTTCTCCTGATTGTAATCAATGAACCTTATACCGTGGAATATAAATGAGGTGACAAAGGAGGAAATAACCCTTCCGAGGTATGAAAAGGGTGATGGTAAAAGGCAAAATGAGCCTTCAATTGACTTCTGAAACAAAAATACTTTTGCCCTTTCTTTTGAAGACTGGCTACTTTCAGATAATCATAAGCTGTTTGCAGCTATGACCACTTTAGAAAAGAAGAATAATTTTAATGATGAGTCATTATCGTAATTGCTTCAGCATTTCCTGCACTAGTTAAGATAGCTTATTTCTGGCCATATAGTACTTTATTGGCTTTTGAAATACTGTATCATCCGTACAATTTGTGGAAAACTATCAAGGGAGAATAAGTGAACGTTAGGGATGGAAGCACCAAAAGATTTCTGGCAATTATTTCCAAGATCGGCTGCAGTCAAGTTTTCCTGATTTTACTTCTTCTAATCTTACTTCAAAAATGCAGACATATTCTCTCTTCATTTTTGGCTCTATAAATTTCTTTTAGGCTAATTCCTGCCACTCACCATTCCTGCTTTATAGGTTTGCATTTTATTCTCATACTTTCTATTATGTAATCCATTTTCAGTTTTCCCAGTTGATTCTTAGCTGACTTTTAGTTCATTTCCTATCTTGCATACCTCTGCTTTTATACCTGTTTCTTCTGCTCTTCCTCTTCCATCCTTCCTGGTTTATTCTCTGTTGTTATCATTTCCCTTTCCACTTCTATGCACATATCCTCCTTTCTTTCATGTGGTAACTCTCATAAGAGAGAAGCACAACTTGTGAGGTCACAGACATAATTTTAAGATGAAAAGTGGCTTTTCATTTCTGAAAAAGCCCAAAGTCCTTGGAAAATTAAGGAAATCGAAACATACCAATGGTGTGTGTGTGTATGTGTTATGTATATGTGTGTCTAAGTGAATGTTGAAACACATGCACCACTATTTGCATATTGCTTTTGAAAAGGGAAAAAAATCTCAATAGTCAGAGGACCAGAAATGAATTTATGGGTAAATGTGTGGGCACACAAGTCTGTAATTTTCCCAACAGTTATTCTTAAGTTAGAAAGATAATGAAAATATTTTTGCATTCTGAGCCCTTCACAGCAAGAACTTTAAATCTGAGAGTTTGGTGATGATACACCATGAAAAATGTGATGTGTTTGTTTTTTCCCCAAAGTTATTATTGGCACAGAACAAAGTTTATACTCAGAATCCAGAGGAGAATATCTACATCCTTTATAGTAGAAATGTATGAATATGTATAAATACCAGTTTCTCCCTTGATTTCTTTTGTGATGGTAATTGTGGTCTTTTTATTCTCTTCAGTTGTATTTTGCTAATAGATTTTATACATAATCCTTTGGAGTGATTGATCTATTTGAACTGAAATGCTCTGTCCCAGTCCATTTGTAAGTGAGCTAGCTTTGAGAGAAAGATCTACCACCAAACTGAAAGAAAAAGGCTGGATAATCATAGGGGTGAACGGGAATATTTCTATTGCATCTGTGGATGTTCACTCTCATATCTAGGATAGGAGACTTGATTCTCCTAGTTGCTTCTGTATTTGAGATGAAAAGACACTTTCAGAAAGATTTAAAAACCCAAACCAAACACCAGCACTAGTCAAGATAAGTAGCAGGACCATGTATTCACAAGTTTTGGTGTTTGTATGCAGAAGAATGTAACCTGTAGCCTATAAGAGACCTGAACTGTGGTCAGAGTTTGCCCGGTTATACAAAACATTCCCTGTCTGGAAAACATCCTTACACTAAAGGGGATAGTTTATCAAGTCAAAAAGCTTATGTACATATAAATCTACACAAGAGATAGGATTCAGCCAGTACCATGGCTGATTTAGCCATTCCAAGATAGGTTTAATGGCATCTCTTGCAAGGAAACCACTACAGAGCCCATCGCTCTATTCAGTTGTATGTTTTATGTCACAGATTTAACCTTAAAGTAGATTTCAGCACTGCCTGTACACTCCTCAGGCACACTGAACTGAAAAAGCGAACACAAAGTGATAATTACTGTTTCCTAGGTCCATAGTGCACTGCAGGGCGCACACAGGGCCACCACCACTGCTGCGACTTGGGGAAGCACTGCGTTGTGTGGGTGCACCAGGCTGCTTTGGAGAACTAACCTTTAGCAGTATGGATGTGGGGCCAGCTGCATCTCTCTGCTGGGGCAAATGTCAATGTAGACACAGCCTCTATTTACCAGGTCTCCAAGTTCCAAACAAGACTTTGATCCTACTCTCAGCATAGGAATGTTCTGGAGAAGCATGAGCTGGAATGTATTACGTTTTGGGGAACAAATACAAGACGTTAAGTGAGCTTTGATGGGTATGGATAAGCACTTCTGGGCAGTAAAATATATTGTTTGTTTGTACTAAATCAAAAATTAATTTTCTGTTTTCTTGAGTCATTTCCCCGGACTCATTGCCTTTTATGTTGCTATATCATGTGCTAAGAATTAGTAAAGCATCATCAAGACTGATGTTGGGTTGCTTTTGTAAAGACACTGATATCGATGATCATAAGATGCACTGCCTAGGAGCAAGCCTTAATAGAGGAAGGAGACTTAAAAGGACATTAGACATGCTACCAAGTAGTCTACTACTCATCCCTGACTTTTATTTTTTTTAAGGACCCCTTCCCTGCAATTTGGGCAATGGGAGATAGTATTTTTTTTTTTCTTTTTAGTATAGCAGGGTTGGCTTTTTAATCAAATGCAATGGTTGAGTAATGGGAGGCATGCATGCCTCATTTTCACACACAGGTTGTTAGGAGAATAATTGTTATTTTTCACTATCATAGAAATGTTTGGGTTGGAAAGGACCTTTTGAAGACTATCTTTGTATAATCAAATTGCACAAAGCTCCTGATCATACCAACAGCTGTCTTCTCGGTACCTCTCGTAAATACAGTCTTCACATTTAAAAGGAAAGAAGTCATGGTGGGTCCTCTCACAATGATTAATTGGGCAGATTTTCTTGGAAGCACTGCAGAATATTTTGTTATCCTTCTAAAGAAGAAATTCAGTGAACACAAACACAATCCTTTTTAGTATGGTTCTAATCCTGTTCTAGTGACCACACTGGCACAGCATCCATATGTGAGATTTCATAATCCTTGATAAGGGCTCATAGGCTAAGTCTCCTGAAGCTATACGCAAACCCTGAGATTAAATAACCATTGATATCCATGACATCTGGTCTATTTTAGTGTGAAGGTCAAAGAGGATAACTTAACCAGTCAGTAGGTTTCAGATAGAATACAGTAAGGAACAGCGTCTTAACCTGAGTTTCACCAGACTAATCCACTGCTGCTAAATCTTGGTATAAAGTCGTGTTTCTGAGCGTGGTCCACATGATGAGCAAAGAGACAATTTTTTTTTTTTTTTTTAGCTTACCAGAATCGTTTCTGGTTTTTGACAATACTAATGGGTCAGGTACCTACTAACCTACTGAAGTGGAGGCAGTTAGTTGATGTGTTGTGTCTGAGTCCAAGATTAGATACGTAAATTGAATGACTCTCCAGACATGACCTCTGTTTTTTAGAAGCTGATGTTCACTAGAAAGGCTCCTTACAAACTTCCAGCCTCTTTGAACATAAAAGTTCCTTTCAAGTTAATAATTAAGCTATTTAAAAATAAAGAAGTGGAATGCATTTGATCTAGCTTTTCATACCTTCTGATTATGATAAATAGAGTGCCTTGAACAAAGCCTCCTAATTCAAAAGGTTATGGGTTGGAAGTAAAATAGTGCCATCTGGTTTAGAGGAGGAATCCATGCAAGGCAACATAGGGCCAGCAGTACCCTGAACAATTTACACTAAAAGATAAAATCTATATTGTTTTAAAAATGTCTGATATAAAATAATACCTTTCCAAAATAATAAAGCAGATTTTTTTCTAGTAAGAGACAGACAGCATTTATTCACTACTCTTTCCAAGATTTGCTAGTATTTCTGTAGAAATAACAGAAGGACAAATATGAAGGGAAAAATTGAGAGTAAAATGAATTCTTATTTCAAAATAAAAAATTTTTAAGTTTAAAAAAAAAAGACAAGCTTACATCACTTTTATTTTTTGTTTTAATTTTTTAACTTGCAGAATTAAAAAAGCATTATTTACATTGAATAAATGCAGATACAGCATGTAAAAAAATGTCATTTGGTCTAATTTCTTCTCTAATTACCTCCAAAGCACTTCCAAAGCATACAGTATAATTTCAAATCATGTTAAATGGGCAAAAATTGCAAACTACTTTCCTAATGCTCAGGTATTAGAACTAACATATTTGGCATACTTTTTTTGCTAAAACTGTGCACAGTGTCTTGAAATTTTCTCATTATAATTATTACTTCATGAATTGTTCACCTGCTTACCCAAGTATTATTTTCCTTTCCATTTGCTCTTTTTTCAGTCTATGTCTAACATATAAAACACATATGCTTTTAAAAGCATTATTATTTTTTATACATATAACAAAAAGTGAACATATACTGGAGCTGATATTAAGAAGTGTTCATATAAACTAATTTAGAAAACATACAGGGAGACTTTTCATTAAATCAGCTTGGAAGGTCAACCTAAGTTGAGTTTGCTGATTGTAAAGGATGGAATATTATAGTATTGGGTCAGATCAATTTCCTAGGAAATGCATACTGTAGTCAAGTAAGAAGAGCTGGACATAATGAAAGGAGTAAGCATAGATTATGTGATAACCAATTTAACCCTCTGTCCAGTAGTGTGTCAAGGCCAGTGGTCACAAAATGAGGGGAGAGCAGAACTGATAGCAGTTATATGTGCGGGCATCGTGTAGCTGGAGATACTTTTTCTCATTTTTTCTGTTCAAATACATTTCCGTGTTCAGCCTAAATATTTTGGCATATATTTTATGTCTATCTTTGCTATCACTATTACCTACAAAGACTGAGTAGTTGGAACTGTTTGATCAGTAAGACAAGTACTATACAAACTGTAAAACCATTTGAACTGATTTTTGTATCATACTTAAATTTGCAATTTTTTTTTTTTTTATCATGATTAAAGCTTGACTAAATTTTGAACCCAAGCAATTTGTAGAAAATGTTTTTCATTTTACTTTGGATCTCTGAGAGAGGAAAAATTAAGAATCCACTTTCTCTTCAGGAAAAGGAAAGATGGACAGTTTCATGTCTGACGTTGTCAGGGAGGAAAAGCCTCAGCATTTCTTTTTTTTTTCCCCCAATCTTTTCATAACAATTAAAAATTGTAGTTAAAAGTTTATGAAGCTGAATTGTTTCCAAAGCAGAATTTTGCTTTTGGAAAATAGAAATATAACTCAGTTTCTTTTAATTTAGAAGAGTACAGTATGTTTACATAAACAAATATGCATTCTTGGAGAGAGTTTATGTCCATGAATGAGATAAAACAACTCAAACCTTATATTCATAAGCAGCTTTCCACATTACTGAACGCATTTCCTTAGCATTGTCCATGCATCAAGGTTCTCCTAATTCCTCTATTGATAACTCCAGCAATTGTCAGAAACCACAACCTTCCTACATCCAAAGTAAAAGAAATTGCCTTTTTAATGTATGTGATGAGCTATGCTGCAACTTCCCCTGTCATTATTGTAATCCTTTCCCAACAATATGTTTTCACTTTGTTTAATGGTAAACCATGCTTCATGCTATTGTTTCCATTTTCTCAGAAAAGCATCTGGAGATAGACATGTAATGGTATTACTCTGGTAATAATTGTGTTAAATAACTGCGGAAAAGAGATAGCACATAACTATTTATTGTTATAATTCTGCTGCTATTGCACTCCAGTGAAGATTAGGGCTCCAGACTGCTATATAACAAGATACTGAGAGCTTGACAGTATAAATACCCAGGTGAAAAAAGGATTGCTAGAACTAGAAGAATCCTTAATAGAGTGATGATTTGAACATACCATATTTTTGGCTGCTTTTTTATTTCATAAATTATTTTAGATTAAGTAATACCTACAGAAAAAAAAATAGAAAGCATGTTAAAAAGATAATTTAGAAAGTAATTAAAAGATGTAAGAAGATGTGAAAAAAGGAGAAAAAGCAGAAGTTTAGGCAAAAAGGATGTTCTGGAGCATTATTAAGGATTTACAGTCATTGGTACAGCAAAGTGAAAAACAGCTTCTAATGGCATCCTGGTTAACTGCAGAAGCAATCCCTGCAACTGCTTCTGCTGGCTATGCCACGCAGCTGATCCCTGTAAGAGTACCTTTCCCAGTAGGTTAGGAAATCTATTGCACGACTACAGAAAACAGGCTAACAATATTAAAATACTTCTTCCAACACTAACAACCTAATTTCTGGTTTAAGGCCTTGCAAAGCAAATCTAGCATAAGGACTTGCTTTAATTTATTTGCAGTGTGGGTTTTTTTTGTGCACGCAAAGTCTGAAAGGCATTGGAGCTAAGCAGGTGGGGTGGCATTTCAGCAAGGGGGGCTGGGACAGGCAGGTGCGTTGCGTTATGGGGCAAGGGGAAAATTTAGAGCAGGGAGAGGGAAGAATGAGAGACAGAGAAGTGACGGGGGAGCAAGGCAGCAGGTGATATCCATGAGGATAGATGGAGCTTGCCCAGAAAGGTCATTTCTCAGCATACCTTAGGGCAGTGTGAAGGGTTTGCTTCAGAATGCACAGCACTTCTGGGGTTTGGTGCCTTTGTTAGCTGCAGGAATAAGTTACTTTGGAAAGTTTTGGGAAGGCTTTTATGGGTTTGTTTTTGTGGTGGGTTTTTTGGGTTTTTTTGATGTTTTTCTTTTTTTTTTAAATGAGATTTGCTATATTCTGAAAGCAAATGAGGTGAAGTACTGGCCTTCTTAAAAAAGGATGTAGAGATGACTGCAAAATGGAGAAGATGCTGAATATCAGAGAAGAAAATGGAGAGAAATTTGGGAAAAGCGTTGAAAGAAAGAGGTTCATAGTGTCATGGTCTGCTACTTAAAAAGCAGAGGAGATTCTTGTGACTTGAGGGGAAAACCTCAATAAGCCTAGATGTTCCTCCTATAAAGGTGCGAACAGTACTAAGGTTATTCTGCCTCGTGGCCAAGCAGGAGATGGTGTGTTAGCAGTGGAAGACTTGCCATGTGTGGAGCAGAAGACAGGAGAGAGCCTGGCTTATTTTGGAACTAGGTAGGTCTGGGCCTGGGTGGTAAACCTGATTGCTTAAAAACAGTCTTACATTCTGCATGAAAAAAAGAAGAGCTGAACTTATCATGAGTTAGCTGGTGTGAAGTAAGTGGTCTCATTTTTGTTTTCTAAAACTGAGTTTACAAATCCTGGGGAATCCTAGAGGAAGGTTTGCATGCTTGTTTTACCCCATGTCCCCCATCTGGCCCTGCTGGCGCGGAAGACATTGCCTATCCAAGCTGAAGGATATATTGGCAGAAAGATGAGTGTGCTGGTAAGTGAGGCTCAGCCAGTGCAAATGGCTCTGAACAGGAACAGGCCTACCAGCTTCTTAGCTGTTTTCGGTATGCAGCAGGTGATGGAAATCTGCACTAAAGTGGGGCCTGGCTAAGAAGGTAAGTCAGTGTGGGGATGATGGTGAGGTACTGTGATGGTGGCCTGCTTTCTTCCACAGTCTGGTAACTGTCTGCAAGCCCTCATTTGTAAACTAATAAACACCTGGGGAATAGCAATGTGACTGTAAACAAGAACTACCAGAGGTAGGTACACTGCTGGGTCAGTCACAGGACCTAACTCTTCAAGGCCCTGTTTCTGCACCTTGTGCTAAGCTACTCTGTGCAGTATTCCTGAATTAATAAATCAGGCTGTGCATGAGAGATGTTACAGGAGCACTTCTCAGGCTGGGCAGCTCTGCAGAGCAGTTACTTTCTGGTGTAGTGAGCTCTCAGCTTTAATGAGTAGATGAAGCGTGAGGAACCTTGCTGCTGTTGCTTGCTACTTCAACTACTATTCCTAGCATGCCTTTTGTTCTTGAGCCACATTACACTGTGCCCTGTCACATTTGTCATTCCAGCTGAAGTCTAATACAGTCCCTTTTCTATCCTGTTCCTTAACTCTTTTTCTCCTGTATTTTTTTAACTTTCATACTTTTTTCTTGTTTTCCTCCTTGCGCACACTTCCTTACTCATTTTTTCTTCCAACTCTTTCCCTTTCCCTTTATGTCACTTTGTTTCTAGTCCTGTTTTCCCACATCTCATCTTGTTGTCTTACCTCATTCTGTTCTCGTTGCATATCTGTCAAGGAGAATTTGTTAAGGTAAGAAGAACAACTAAATACTTTGCCAGTTCCCTTCTAAAGGTCTTTCCTCTAATTACTAGCAAACCAGTTGTACTTGCTAAAACAAATTACCAAGCCATGTTGTTGTCTCCTGTGACTCACTTGTAAGTCACTTATGTATGAAATGTTAAAGATAAAGATAGGCTGGTTCACAGCAGAGTGAAACCTAAGCGAAGACATCTGTGTTAAAGCTGGTGAGAAGCTAGTATTTTTAACCTGAAGTGATTTTTGGTGGCCACAGTTCTCAACTGCAGGTGTCCATATGGAAACTGCAGAATAAGTTGATGCCTCATTCTGGTGAAAGCTACTTGGCCAACAAATGTTTTTCTGGTGGGAGGGAAGTTGAATTATGGGAAATGCCTGACAGAGTATGAATTAAAAAGCTAGCTGTAAATAGGATTATTTTAAAGGCACCTTCAGTGGCCAAATTAGAGTAAATAACAGTAAATTGATATGTCCACGATTTTTAGAAGCTATTAAAAACCACTGGCAACCATAGAAAGTTGGGTCACTCCAATTAGTCTTCCTCTATAAGAAAGCTTGCTTCAAACTCATTCTCCCCTCCCTCCAAAAAAAAAAAAAAATCAGCTTTCCAAAGGCATAGGGACACTTTTGGAAATGTCAGACATATGAGAAGTGAAAGAAATTTCTTTATATACTCTTTTTTTGATGCTTTTAAAAGATGAACTTTCTTCTTCTCACTCCCATTTCCTGCTAATTATCACTAACCATAACACTGCTTTTTGTAACCCTATTTTAAATGACACACTATAGATCTCTGACCTATACAGAAGAAACTTTTTTCCAGAAGTATTATTTATTTAATCATCAATACTTTAAAGTAGTGGTGGGGTTTTTTTAACACATCTATTTCACTTTAATGGCTGCTTACTTTAGAACTGAACAGATCCTTTTCATTTACAATCCTTGTAGTCTTGCTGTTCTCTGAGAACTCTTTCTGTCCCTCTGAGAAAGGGGTACTGGTGGAAATGGGAAAACCTGGGAAAAGTAGTAAGCTTGGTCCTGACTGTGGGCCATGTAGTATCTGTAGCAGATGTGATGAGGAAAGGGGGAGAACAATGTGCTGTGGCTATCAGATATTTATTGGTATGTGTGGGTTTGAGATGCTATTATGCTGGATTCTAAAAAACAAAACAAAAAAGAACAGAGGTGTCGTGGTTTTGCCCCAGCCGAGGGCCGCACTCCACACAGTCGCTTGTACTTTTAAAAGGAAGGGGGAAGGAAAGTTGGGGGAGGGGGAAAAGGGAAGGAAGAAAGGAGGAAAAGAAACCACAACCTAGAAACCAGAACCACGCAGGTTGGGATAAGGATAGTTTACTAAACAATAACAGAAAACTAGATATAACAATAACAGAAGTTTAAAGCACAAAATAGATGAAACTGGTGATACACAATGCAATTTCTCACCAAACCACACAACTCAGGCCGCACAGCTTAGAGCCGTCCCGAAACCCGACCGTCCCCAGAAACTGCACGTCCTGGCGTTGTCTCCTCCTCTTCCCCCCAGTCCCCCTTTATACTGAGCATGACGTAACTGGCATGGAATATGCTCTTTGGCCAGTTCGGGTCACCTGTCCTGGCTGCGTCCCCTCCTTTCTCATTAGTAAGGAAGTATGAAGAACTGAGAAAGGTCCTTGATTGCCCGGCAACAACCAGAACCATCAGGGTGCTATTAGCACTGTTCTCATCCTAACACCCAAACATGGCATTCCATCCACTGCTAAAAAAAAATTAACTCCATCATAGCTGAAACCAGGACAAGAGGGTAAGGATATGCTGCCACTGTTCAGTGGAAGGTAGTGTGGGCATGTGAGCTGGTGATGGCCCGAGTTCCTCCATCTTGATTCTGTGCAGTATGGCACAGTATGAATATACTGCATGATGGTAATACATCTGCCTTACTGTTGCGATGGGTACACTATAATGCAAGCCTTTCCCCTGAAGTGTAGGCTTTGTGAGGTTGGGGCACAGCTGTACTGAGATTTCTATCTGAGTTCAGAGTCGGTAGCCTTTAAGAGATGTCTTTTCCGCAGTACTCTGCAGAGTACTGAGTATGTGCTTGTAGTTCCAAGGCCTTTTCTAGATAAAAATCACTTCTTAATGGTTATAGTTTTGTATGGCTGGAGGAGAGAGGTTGCAGGGGTGGCTTCTGCCAGAAGCCGCTAGAATCTCTCTACAGGCCCAACAGCAAACACCAGCCGGCTCAAGGCCAGGCCTGCTGATGACCAATGGTCACAGCGCCTCCGGGAATCATATTTAAGAGAAAAACAAATGCAAGCAGATGCTTTTTGCTACCAGAAAAGGGAGTGAGAAGATGTCAGAAACTGTGCAGACACCGAGGTCAGTGAAGAAGCAGGAGGAGGAGGCGGCACTCCAGGTGCCAGAGAGAGAGAGAGATTCCCTTGCAGCTTATGGCAGATGATGGGAAGCAGAGCCTTCGCCTGCAGCCAGTGGAGGGGCCCCACACTGGAGCAGGTGGAGACATACAGAAGATGCTGGGACCCAAGTTGGGAGCACTTGCAGCCCATGGAGAGAGACAGAGGGGGAGAGAGAGACAGACTGAGACCTGTGTTGGAGCAGGTTTGCTGAGGGGGTGTGTGGAGGTGGGCTTTGTGACTTATGGGGGACTAGATTAGAGTGGTCTGGCCTGAGCAATTGAAAGACATTCTATGATTTTATAGCTGCACCCCATAGAAGTGACCCACACTGGGGCAGTTAGTGAAGAGCTGAAGCCCTGTGGGAAAGGACTGATATTGGAGAAGTTCGTGGAGGACTGTCTCCTATGGGTGGGAGCCCACACTGGACCAGGGGAATGGTGTGAGGAATGCGCCCCCACCCCCTGCTAAGAAAGAAAACAACTGGTGAGGAACTGACTGAAACCCCCATTCCCTGTCCCTCCCCATGCCACAATGAGGGGGAAGGAGGGAGGGAAATCATGGTTAAAGTGAAGCCTGCTAAGAAGGGAGGGGTAGGGGCAGGTGGTCTAAGATCTGGTTGCACTTCTCATTATCCAACTCTGGTTTCACTGGGTGTGTAGTGTAATAAATTAGATGGTTTTCTTTCCTTTATTCCATGTTGAGTCTGTTTGGCCCATGATGCTAACTGCGGAATGATCTCTCCCTGTCCTTATCTCAACTCCTAAGCCTCTCAATATATATTTTCTCCTTTGTCCAACTGAAAAGGGGAGTGAGAGACAGTTTGGGTGTCTGGCCTCCAGCCAGGGTCAAACCACCACATTAACTATTATTTCTCATATAAGAAAATATGAGAAAGTGTTGGTTTGTCCATATTTAGTTGCTTGCATTTGTGAATGTACATATTTTAAAAAATATACAAGAAATTTTTACACAGTCAGTTAATCTTCTCACTGTCCCTTTGTTTGAGCTGTTGTGAATGAAATAACTGTGAGGACGAGGGGCAATGGCTGCAAGTTGGAGCACAGGAAGTTCTGCACCAACATGCGGAGGAACTTTTCCCCAGTGAGGGTGACAGAGCCCTGGGACAGGCTGCCCAGGGAGGTGGTGGAGTCTCCTTCTCTGGAGATAGTCAAGACTCGTCTGGACGCCTATCTGTGCAATATGAGCTAGGGAGCTGCTTTGGCAGGGGGGTTGGACCCAATGATCTCTCGAGGCCCCTTCTAGCCCCTATGGTTCTGTGATGCTGGGACTGAGAGATTTTTATTAAATGACTAGATGTAAAATGTGACTGAAGCACAAAGTGGGTGGGGCCTGTATTGAGTCAGAAAGAGTGAAGTTTTCCTTTAGTGTCCTATCACGTAGGGACATACCTTTGCTCATATAAATCTGATAAATTGCCTGGGCATACTAAAAAAGTTTCATCTCTTTATGATTCACCATATGAAAACTGATTTCTGTAGAACTCTCTTGCTGACTCTTGTGTGCTTTTTATTACTGCTTTTTAGATTTAGTTCATACTTAAAGTGCTCCTGAAAGTAGGGTTTTTTTTCCTGCTTTTGTTCTTAAGTGTGTTCGTACAGTTGTCATGAAAGGGTTTTTCTAAAAGTATTAAATAACTCTTAAGCTTTTATGAAGTGATTCAGTAAACCATAGATTAACAACTTTGAAGTGATATGAATGTACTTAGGCTTATTCTGCATATTTTGTGTGTGTGTTTTTGTATACACAAGTTCAGGAATGTACATGTGTGAAATAGCTTGATACTCTTTGGCCAAAAACCTAGCAAGCCACCTGCTGTAAGCCCCTGCCAGCAGCAGGCATGAGAGAAAGTATTGATTATTCTGTGGTTAGTTTTTGCTTTGTTTTTTTTTTTTTTCTTTTGTAGAGCATATTTTTAATGTAGTTCTTGTCTGTCGTAAAAGCATGCTATGTGCACCTTGGTATCTTAAGCTCTTTCAGGCCTTTATGCTTACTAGTCCCTGGTAGACACTTCTTATTGCTCCAGTTTCACTGGTGCCAGCCCTCTGCCTGATCCATGAAGCTGAGTTGAGACCTGTGTATCGCTGCTATGTTTGAGCTGAAGTGGAAGGTGTGGGTGACAGGATGCTTCTCGGTGTGTTCGCTGTAACGTGTATGGGTGAGGAAAGTTGTGTTGTTAATGTGGCTGTTTTGAGAAGAGTTTAACTCAAACCGTGTTAAGATAAAACAAGAGAACTTTTAAATAAGATTCCAAATAGACAAGCTGATTAGAAAGCTCAGCGCAAGAAATGTTCTTGATATTGTCACGCTGAAGTTCTGTAAGTCTTCTCGTTCATCTGCGGGTGATTGTTTTCACCAATGGTCAAGGGCTTTGGCCAGTTTTCCTCTTCAGTCTGTCTGAATCTTACAAATGGGTTTAGTCTTTCAGTTTAAGTTCTGTCTTTGTTTCTTTCTGTTGTTTTCTGTCCTGTAAATAGCCTGGCCATTTGATTAAAATGCATGTTACAACAGTCCCTTTCAAATGTGCCTGTCTGTTACAGCAGAGCCATCAGCAATACTTGGCTTGCCACCGCATAGCTCCTTGCTGCAGCTCCACCATTAAGTTGCAAGTCTTACTTTGCACTTTGTGTTCCACATTAAGGTATCCACGAACAATTTGTGATAGAAAGGTTCAAAAAGAATAAATGTAGCTCATCACTAACTAGAAAAGGTGATAATTAATTGCTTTGGAATTCCTGCTCTGGAACATCTTTCTTCAAAGCAGTCAGACTTTCAATATTCACAGTTTTCTGTTGCACAGATTCCATTGTGATTAGTTGTGAAAGACAATTATTTTGGAGTGTATGGCTTGTAAAATTGGGAGAAAATTCTTAATTATGTTCCTCCAACATATCTTAAACTCCATCAGCGTGTTACATGTTTCATAGAACAAAAAAACGGTGATTTAATTTAATTCTCCTGATTTTATTTGCTTTGTTTATTTTCAGTTTTTGGAGAAAATGCATGCAACTGCATTTTGTGTGGTGTAATTTTATGGCTTCTAGTAAGTTATTGTCATCAAATGTACAGATTTGTTGCACCGCAATATGTATACAATCTAGATTTTCATTTGGTATTAAAAAACCCCAAATTATAGATTTAAAGCTAATTATTTGGCTTTATTGTTAAATCTTGCCGACATCTCAGTTGTGTATGTGTTTCTTGGTTATACTTTTATCTTGCCGTTGACCTGACTAGAAGGAAACACACATCCACACCTGCCTATTTAATGAAACAGAAGAAAGACAACTCTCAAGAAACAAATATTGATTATTACCTTTTCTCTTTAAAGATCTATAAAACTTACAGAAAATAATCCAGATGATGAAGTAAATATAATATTTCTAGTTTAACAGATTTTGATCAGGTATCCTCTGCCTAGCAAAAATTTTTTTATGAGTTTACCATTCTATATTTTTTCTTAAGGGGAAAGGAAAAAATTTACAGTCACCATTATGAGGAATTAACAATTACTGTGAGGTTAAAAAAATTTGCAGTCTGATGATCCACCTGTCTCCTAAACACAACAGTTCTAGGAAATTTAGCTTCCAGGAGTGATATTTTTAACCTCAAATGTTTTTCTTAATTGTGCAGATGTAATGTAAAAATTCAGTTTTACCTGCAACACCGTAATCTATGTATAGATCCTCATGCTTACTACATGTCATTGGAGCTTAGCTTAGCATTTGTTCATTTGGTTGCCAAATGATTTGTTCACTCACCGATGTTTAAGATAAGAATATGCCTCTGCTCAGTAATGTAAAGACACTGTTTTACAAACATGTACTTGTTCATTCAATACTGCCCTTGGTGTAGAACTCAAATTTACTGTCTATTAGAGTCCAGGTGTGAGCTCAGAGCAACTGACAGCTATTTTTTACATACATACTTGTGTATATGCTATCGGTCAGGGCTGTACAGAAATGGCAGCTATAAAAGAGAGAACCAGAACTTCTGTACTTTCTGTACAGAAACTGAAGTTAAAGGGTTGAAAAGCATTTGCTGCTTCAGTGAAGGGCTTGGGAGGCGAAGGCCAGCAAATGGAAAGTGTGCTAATACTATTAATTTTATGAAGTTTAAGCACTGATGAATTGCAGATGAAGAGATGTGGGGTTTGGGGGTTTATTTTTACAGCTCTGCACAGAGCTGTTGATGGGTGACACTTGTCATTACTTGGTAGAGGTGTGTGAAGCACTGACAGAATGGCCCATGTGGTTATTGGAACTGAGTACCTGGAGTAATTCCCACATGAAGCCCTAGCACTGAGACTGAATTGAAGCTTACCTTTGAGACAAGATCTTGTCTTGATGTAAACTCCAGATGGATGGTGAATCTTCTCAATATCTTGATTAATTGTCCCAGTGGTTATTAATCCTATTCTGTTGAATACAATTTTTAACCTTTATTTAACTTCTATTTCTAGACATTAATCCCTTACGCATATTAACGAGATTAGAGAGCCATCTCTTCTCATGTCACTATTATTTTTCTCTTAACCTTCTCCTTGATAGGCATTTAACTCCATTAAATGCAAATATTAAAAGAAAAAAAGCCAGACTTTGACAGAGACTTCTTATATTGCTTTCAGGCTTCTCAACCTGTACCAGAATATCTCCTAATCTTATGACCTAGCAAATCTTGAAACGGTAATCTTTAAGTTGCGTGATCTGAATGAATATTACTGAGCAATATTGGAAAAAAACACTGTGTATGATGTTACATATTACGTGTTTTTCATTCTCTACAAGCAAATAAGATGACTTCACTTCTACGATTTAGAAGAATAATTCCTTACAGTTCTAGTGTTTGAAATCGGCTTTTACTTTGGAAGCTGTTTCTACTTTTTCTTATAGTGTAAATTACGTTAACAGAAAATGAAGAGTTTAGTTTTATTGCTTTATTGTTGAGTAACTTACGACTTTCACTTATTACTACTTTTTCATGCTATTATTCTGACAGTCACAGAAAGTTCTGCTAGGCTAAACTCAGTTGCAGTCTTTTGGATAAAAGCTCTCCTGGTACAACCTACTCTTTATCCCATTTTGATCTGGAGGCCAGATGAAATATGGAGTTCTATGTACGTTATGTTGATGAAACTACAAATAAGGTGCTTGTTGAAAGATAACTGGTTTGCCTTTTGTATTAAATCTCAGCTTTTTTTGTTATGAAGCATGTAACAGGCTGATGGAGTTTAAGATGAAAAATAATTCTTATTAAATAATCTTAGAACTTTCATATGGAGGGGAGAAAATGGAACTATACTTGAAACTAAGAGGTTTTAATGGGTGTCAATGCGTATTTGCTTCAAAAGACCGTGTTAGTCCAGAATGGCAGCTCTATATTGCTTCCATAATTTGAAGATCTCAATAGCTGTAGGCACACACACACAGATATTTCTTGCTACTTTAGCATGTAAGAAGTCATATTAAGAATTCAGAGTCACCTTGTGTTAAGTGTGGGCTTAACTACTTTCATTAGTCTTAACAGCCTTTGTCCATGTGTAATACAATTCATATTGTTTGCTTTTAGAGATTCTAGCAATTGGTATATCTGTATATGGAAAATACAAGCAGTATTACCTGTAAGACAAGGAAATGATACAAAATATTTTTTTCTCTTGGCTTTCTACTTTTATTTCAACTGTAGTGATGCCCCTTTCATGACAAAACTATTTCTGTTCTATGTACTTGCTGGTTCCAGATATAAGAACTAGTATTGGCGATGTGATTGGATATATGTTTTTCTCAGGTCAGATACGTATGATAAGTCTCATGGAAGAAGTGATAGACCAGAGATATAATCACCTTGGTTCAATGCTTTAAAAAGTTAGCAGCTATATCCAATGCATATCTTTATTATCTGGTCCTAATCTTGGGATTTTACCTTGCCAGTAATAAGAGAATGTATCCTTATTGTAATAATTTGTGTCTACTGTAGGAGTACTACAATGAATTTGAGCTTGTTTT
The DNA here is from genome assembly GCA_020800305.1 of Porphyrio hochstetteri. Taxonomy (NCBI): domain Eukaryota; kingdom Metazoa; phylum Chordata; class Aves; order Gruiformes; family Rallidae; genus Porphyrio; species Porphyrio hochstetteri. Next base: position 32,754,101 of record CM036909.1, read on the forward strand.
TCATTTCATTAGGTTTTTATTTGTGCACATTCTGAATTTTTTTCTATGGTCCCAAGGTGGTATTTCTTAGCTCATTTTGTGACAGTGTCTCTATTAAGACATAAATTCCACTTGACCTGTATTTATGATTCTTAATTTGGGGGGGAGACGATGACATAGACCTTATTGTGGGCAAATTTCTTATTCCTGGTATGAAAAGTTCCTTATATACTGCAATTCAAACTTTATTATATATTAAGTTAACATATTCATCTTGTTTGAACTTCTTAACAGGCAATAACTTCGAACTCATGCTTTCATTGAGAACGTAGATTCTACAGCAAGGAATTAACAGTAAGTGTTTGCGTTAACTTCTTTTTTTAAATGAAGTAAGTTTTTTTTATGCTCGCTTTAAATGTGTTTGGAAAAGCCATTATGACTACCAGCTATAGTGGATGCTGAAATGCTACAAGTAGGTTCTCTCAGTAGATCAGTTGGTTTATGTTCAGAATATTTAGTTATCTTTACTCTGACTGTTTTTTAAAGGACTCCATTTCACTTGGCTATAATTCTCAGTGCTTTCTCTGAATGCTGTAACTGTGATTATGAAACAAATTTTTGATGTTATTAAAATTATTATAAACAAAAGTTACGGTATCTTTCCAAAAAGTTTTTCTGTACTTCAGTGTGTAACAAGAAACCCAGAGAGATCATAATTATGTTTGAAGGAGAGTGTCAGTGTTTTGAAGAACTAAAGAAGGTACAAGAGTGGTTCATTATAAAATACTTCCAGACTATTGTATTTGGGTTTTGCAGCCAGGGTTAAAAATAATACTGGACGATCAACAAATATTTTAAAAAGTATCCATTTGTTGTCTTTCATTAAGGCAGTATTCTTAATCGCTTTTAACCACCTTCGGCACCGTGAAGTTGTACACGGTAAGACTATATCCTCTGTAAATGACTTTTAGAACATGTACCTGTTGTAAAATTGAATAGAAAAATAAATGCATAGCCATTTCTGTGTTTATCACCAATGGATTGATTTTGGAAGATTATATCTTTTATTAACTTCCAGTTTGGCTTCAGTTTTCATTAGATATTGAATAAGGATTGTTGAACGGAAACAGGCGGTCTTGCACTGTGAAGCAGTGTGTGAGGCTGCTAGAGGGTTATTTCTGGCCTCAGGACATCATAACTTGGGGCAATGTCTGTTGTATTTGGAGGGCTCTGTAATAATGAGTGTTGTTACAAAACTGTAGTGTTAAGATTATTTTTGGTTATTTGTTTTTAACTTAGTATTAAATCTCTACCTCTTTCCCGCACTCATCTCTCCCTGTGAGATACCAAAACTAATTATACTGATCTTCTACTTCTACAGGGGACTGTACAAATGAGATTAAAACCATCTAAATAATTCATTTAATAGAGGTATACTGAATATTCTTAAATCAACTTACCTCCAGCAGTTTCGGTGTGTGTGTGTATATATAAATTGACACTGACGTTGAATCAGTTGTTCGCTATTTGAATTAAAGGAAGAATCGGTGATCGGTGGTGCAAAAATCAGTTTTAATTTGCAACCTGAACCTTTTTAGCTGATGTAGGATGCAACATCTTAAACAATTTCTAAACTTTCCCATGTCAGTTTCTTATGGGGCTTTTTTCTGAGCTTTTTATTTAATGCTGGTGGCCTGTTTTATTTGACAGCAGCAGATAATTTCTGAAGGATTTTGTATAAACATTTACATAAACGAAAACTGTATCTCTCCTGGTCATCAGAAATTGTTTAAGCTTGCTTCCTGATGGGTGGTGTGGTCTCTGTGAGGAAAAATGTGTTTTCTACATCACATGATGCTATTATCGTGAAAAATGCTGAGGCTGTTAAGGTTTTGCTTTCTTAATTATGCAATTGAAATGAGGCTATGGGTGTGGGGGCACAAAAACCTATCATGACTCTGACTCAAGCAGTTGAGCCTTTCAAAGAAAACCTTGGACTTGAATTGTGGAAAAATCAATAGGAAGAATTATGGTTTCATTTTAGAGCTTTGTGGTAAACTATTTTTTTTTTTTTTTTCCTTGAAACCAGCTTTTATTTTTAACTGGACAATCTGTTTGTCCCCACATGCTACAATGATATTGAGCCAAGGCATATCACTTCCCTCTCAACTAAGCAGTGAAGAAATGCCAAAGAAAATATCTGCTAGAGGTAGAGACGATATTTTGTTCCAACATGAAGGCAAACAAATTTTAAAGGTTCACAGGAGTTCCTTAAGAGACAGTACTTAATCATGGGTAGGAAGGTCTGTTTTCTACCTAATCACTTTTAGTTCTGTGAGTTGAATAAAAAGGAGAGACTGCGTTGCTTTACTAAACATAATATGGAACTGCCCTTGCTTCGCTACTAGTAAATACATTTGGTTCTTTAAAATAAAAAAACCCAAAACACAACCGTTATGTATTAATTTAAGTGACTTTTCAGGAATATGTTCTAATGTCCAATGCACAGACGAAAATAATTGGCAGTGAAGCAATTCTGTCCCTTTCCCCAATTCTTAAGTACCTTGGCTTTCAATGCCTTCTTAGAAGTTTGATCAGTAGGAGTGCAAGAGTAAAAAAAGAACAGTTTTAAATATTTGAATATACAAAACCTCACTGTATCCCCTGGACAGGGAAATGTGAAATGACAGAATATGGATAGAAATATCAGAAGATACCATCCAATGTAACTACATTGTGCTAGTAAAATTAAGAAAAAAATTATTTCCTTTTGTTCTTCTGAAGTTCTGTCTAGTCTGATAATTCTGATGGCTGTTGTTACTTTTCTTGTATGTACACTTCCCAGTTCAGTCTGTGTCACTTTTAGGGTGTCTTGTTTTTCTTCTCTCTAGTGATTTGGTAGGTTATCTTTTTTAAAATGTGGAAAATGTTCTCCACCACTCTCAGTTTCTCAGAGGGGGTGGGGGAATAATTTGTGCAGGATCTTTTGTTTTGTCATCATGCAGATAAAAACTACAAAGACTCTTATTCAAGAATGAAGGGCGAACGCTTATGAAATCACAGTGTTGACATGACTGTGCTTTTCCCTTGATTTTACATCACTAAAGTGTTAGGAAACTGGATAATCAATGAGTTGTTTGTTACCGGTTTCCTCTGTCGTCCAGAGTAACCCATCTGTGTTGCTTACAGAGTTCAAAAGCCTGTTGCTGCAAGTAGGCCCAGATTGCAGAAACCCAGTTCCTTACAAGGAATACTGCTGTATTTACAGTAATTTAGAAAGTTCTTATTTAAATTAAGTAATTTTGGAGGCATCACTTTTATTTTACTTTCAGATGTAAAATAATTAGTGTACTCAAATTCACAGGGATGAGACTTTTGTAGAGCAATAACTGAAATAGAGCCTGTCATGCTATTCAACTAGATGAGCTTTGAGATAAGCACAGGATGCGTGTGGATTTGGGGGTTTTAGCTTTTTTTGCATAAAAGAAGCATTGTTAGCATGGAATCAAAATGATGATGATAGTCTAGGAGACATGCTTTCAAGGGTAACTTTCACAAATGAGGGTCATAACTAAAAGCTCTTCAACTAGCACAGAACACATTAAACTGGAAGAACAAACAAAAAGCTGGTGTTGGCAGATCAAAGAAAATGAAAGCATAAAAGATACTCTTAGAAGATCAGTTGGCCTAAATATCAGAATTGTAGTAATATCTTTTCTGTCTTATTCTCTTCTGTTTTACCACTTTCATGTGTACCTTGATTATTTTAGCCACTGATATCATTTCCTTCAAAAAGTTGTTCATTTGCTGCCTGGAATTTAATGGGATAGTGAGTGCTCAAGCTTATGAGACTTACATTCTTGGCTGAGAATAAAGTATTGCCAGTCTTAAGAGAATTAATGGACTTCATTTTCTAATGTGAATAACATTTTTTAGCTGATTTTTCTTCTACTTTGATCAGTTAAGTCTACCAAAGGTAAATTGAATGTTGAGGACTGGATCTGGCATGTATAAAATGTACTTGTTTGTATATATGCACACACAGAAACTTTGGCATGTGATAGATGTTGAAAGTGAGATAATATCTGCCTACTTACTGATAGTGCATTTGCACAGATCAGTCACAACCTGCATTTTTTTTATTACCAGTAGCATAGGTTTGCAGATGTAGGTGCTTTTAATGACCATCTACAGCATGGAGACAATCTGATCTGTCAGCCCATACACCATTCTTTGCCTCCCTCTTTAAGTGAAATCCTTTCAAATAGGGAGGGAAGGAGAGATTCCTTTAATGGTTTTCGCAGCTCATTCTTGACTTTTTGACTGGAAATCGGCTACTCCATAAGCCTAACAGTTCACTCTGTAACCACTTCTGTATATTTTGATGTTCTAATGAATATATATGTTAAACTAGTCGTGCAACTGGCTTTTGCTGTGTGCCTTGGGCCAGATGCCAGCTCCCGTGTTGGGCACGAGTGTCCTATGTAAGAAGGTCATCCTAAGCTTTGATTATTACTGCTACCCTTATGGTGGCATAAGAGACGAGTGGTCAGGCTTGAGGTTTAAAGTGCCACTGAGAGACTATATGCCTAGGTACTGACTGAAGCTGAGCAGATCGTCACTCTTATAGAAGGGAACTTTTTCCTGATTAGGGAAAAATGAGCTGCTCTGTTACAGGAAAAACTGTGTCAAATAGTCTGAAGTGACATATAATTCAGTTGCCTTTTTATACTGAAATAAGGTGGAATTGAGCTACCACAGAGCTTTTATGTAACAATTAAAAAGATCTTGGTTGGTGACTAGAGTTCTGGTAGAGATCTAGCAGGTAGAAAAAGAACTGGTCTCTAAACCATGTATGTAAATAGTAATTATTTTGAATGGTCTTGCTCATGGCTTAAAATATAACGTGATCTGCTATTACAAATCAACTCATTCTGGTTTAGCATAAAATACTGTCCTACTCTTGTCATAGAAATGAAGACAGGAAAAGATAAATCAGTGGGAATGTTCAAAGACATCGTTATGAGGAGCTCTCCATGGTGTACCATAAACGCTGCTGCTGGCTGCAAAATGAACGGGACATTTACAATATTAACTATAAAATAGGAAATTAGTATCAGTTTCTACTTCCATTACTCTGTTCTGATTAGCATAAAAGAAACTTTGCCTTAAGAACTGTGAGGTAATTAACACACAAAACCCACCCATTTCTAGCTCAGGAAAGGCTCTAAATGAAGATGGCTGGTGGGAAAGCACTGAGGCAAGGATGATAGGTATTTTATGCTTATGTACTTCCCAGGCATCTCCTTTGGGCTAAATTGGAGTGTGGGGCAGGGAAAGTTGCTGGACAAGACAGACCTTTAATTCACTGTGCATGCATATCACCCGGAGTGGGGGGGGGGGAATGATCATTATTCCAAATCACAGTAGTAAAAAATACATTTTCATTTTTGCTTCCCTTCTCTAAACCTTTGTTACAGAGTGGCACTTGCAGGAATGATGATGCGGTGTACCTTAGCTGTCATTCTTAATGCTCAGCTATAAACAATGATGTTGAGTTAAATTATGAGACTTCAGTCTTTACATATCATCTGATGAAGCTTTCCCTCAAGCATCCCAAAAGGTGTTTGCAGAATAGGCTGTGGTTTTTTCCCATTTTTCTACATTGGGAATATTTTTTATGTTAATCTGGTGGGCTGCACTTTACCCTCCAGTATAGAAGCGAGGTTTTTATGTGCCAGATGGATAGAGAAGCCAGTCAAAGCAGGATGTCATGAAGGCTAGTTGTCTTAATGTTGTATATATAACACAGAGCGTGACATGGGTTTTACAAAATGGTGGCTTTGCCTGGAGAGCTTGTAATACTTGTTCTGCGCTGAGATCCTCAACTTCACTGGGAAGCATGAATAAATCCCCTGCAGTTACTAAAGGCTGGTTTTTAAATTATTTTTTAATAAACCAGTCCAACACCTGGACTTTAGAAACTGTTTATAACCTTCTCTGCTCTTAGTAACAGGGAATACTGCTTATGCAGCATTCAAATGTGTGGGATTGCCGTGTTCATAGTATGGAGCCTAATAATTTTAAAGATAACCTCAGCAAATATCCAATATGCAGTTTCAATGATTAGTGTTACATATAGCATATTTCAAAATAAATCAGTATAATGCTGCATCAGCATTTCAAAGAGCCCTCATGATTACTAGGACCGGAGAGGGGAGAATAAAGTGTGGAGAAGGTAATTAGAATGACCTTACATTACCAAGCCAGTGAGTGGTACTGGATCTTTGTCCACAAGTAATAGAGTTTTTCCTTAAGACGCTGCTTATCGACAGCATATGCATACAGATATCAATGAAAGTTAATGTGGATACCTACATGTGAATGTAAATAAACAGAGTACTGCTGATGTTTTCCAAAAGCATTACAGTTTTAGCTGAACTTGTCACATAGTATTTTTTCCATGAATGGTTTGTAACTTAACATACCATACATAAGGGGGAATGGCATGAAGCTGTGCCAGGGCAGGTATAGATTGGATGTTAGGAAAAAATTTTTTTACTGAAAGAGTTGTCAGGGCCTGGAACAGGCTGCCCAGGGAGGTGGTCGAGACACCTTCCCTGGATGTGTTCAAAAAAAGGGTAGATGAAGTAAGTACTTCATATGGATATGGTTTAGTTTAGGATGTGAATGGTTGGACTTCATGATCTTAAAGGTCTTTTCCAACCTTGTGATTCTGTGATACCTGAAAGCTTCTACATAGGTAACAGTAGGTGTTAGGTTATCTTTAAAATAAATTATTAGTGTACAAAATCTGTGAATGCTTATTTCAGTCTCATTTGATCCCCGTAATTCTAAAAACAAGAAATGTATTGAGACAAATGTTGTAAAAGTAGGCTACAGAACTCTGATGGTCTTCTGAAATATAACTTGAGCTGGAGCATTGAGAGTTGTATTTTCTTTTTCCAGTATTTTTGCCACTGACCCTTATCATTAACTATGGTGAGCTACCCTGAAATCACTGTAAGGTGATCTGCTCAGAATATGCCAATTTATCAATAAGCAGCCTTGGGACCATGTAGTTACTACAGCAAAGTTTACCCAGGACACGAAGTGATAGAATAATTCTGTTACACCTTACAGTTTTAGCATCATCAATTTGTCTGTTGAACCAAATTCACCTTATGTTTTTAGGATAGGCTTGTTGGATTCAGCTTTTTAACTTCTGATTACTGGTTGTGTGTTGACTCAGTTTTGACTGCGTTATTTTTCTAAAGAAAACTCTGTATTGTTTGTATAAAGTATGTTGTATAAATCTTAAGATAATTGTCTAAATGAAAATTGGCATGACCTGTTGTTAGGGATTTTTAAAATTAAACCTTGCAGAATACATTTAAGACTTTCCCACTTTGGTTACTTTCTCTTCATGCAAATGGATTCATATCAGCCTGCTTCTACCCATCTTTCACAGCCTTTGTGGAAATGAGATTAGCAATGCAATGCTTTGTACGCTTTTATGGTACAGCTTTCTGCTCTATATCGTGATCTTTCAGTATTTTGTATGCTCACTAATAAACCACTGCATGTCTTTCTGAGGCAAAGAAGATTCATGTATACCAAATAACTTAAAAATATTATCTGAGGGGGAAAACTGCAAATAAACTCCCAGAACATTTAAATGCAAAACAACAGGAGTTACCAAGAACATAAAGCTGCTTCAGCTTCACAGAACGAAAAGCTGATTGTCAGGCAGAGGGGAAGGGGTCTCAAGAGACAGAGATGTAGCTAAAGGCAGAATTTTCACCCCAAGTATATGAATTCCGTGGAGGATTAATGTAAAAAGCTGATAATTGCAGCACTGTTAACTGTTTCAATCCTTATCAAAACATGAAAGTAAACTGAGAGGGCTTATTTACAAAGTATTTCATTGCTGTCTGAGGATGACATCAGACTTCAATGTCCCGATTTAAACAAGATGATAGAATTCAAAAGCAAGAACATCAAGAGCTAAACTAAATATGAAGCCTACAGAAGTATGAGGTCCCTGTCAGAGTGATTTTAATCCTATGAGCTTCTACAGTTTACATGGAGGGGAAAAGATTAAGTGAGCATCCTAGTTTGTTTTGGTTTTGTTTTGCAAATAGCTTTTGAGAAAACGCTTCATTTGGACAGCTTATTTTTTACTCTGAATTAAACGTTCACTAGGGGTTTCTCATCCAGTTAAAAGACTTAAGGGTTTACTGGAAAAAACAATCCCCACTTACTGTAGAATTAAATGAGTCTAAGATATTGATAAGTGATGTGTGGGTATTTCATTTTGACTATTAGAAGATCCATGACACATCCACTACAGTTACCTTTGTTTAGTGTATCTTCATGTTGTGCTTATCAGTGTGCTGAATGGAAAAATTTATCATTTGTACATATCATGTATTTTGTTAGTCTCCTCATAAATAGCCTTTACAACAAATGTAAGCCTGTTCTCAAAGTTGTCAAGAAACTATTGTTAGTGTGGTTGTTTTGGTTTTGTTTGTTTGGTTTTTTTTTTTTTATTTCAATGGATATATCTAGGCTGGCAAGTGATACATAGCGCAATCCATTTTTCCTTTCCTATGGTAAACCAGGTGGTATTATGGCTTGGAAAGGCAAAGGATTTGTTCAGGTAAAGACTGTCTCAAGGCAAAATCTGAATAGGAGCCACTTCTGTAAGTAGTCACAGCATCTTAACTGGGAGCTGTTGTCATCTTCATATTTTAGCTGGTGATGTCCAGTACTAGTTACTCCACCAATTTACCTGTGCATAGAGGCTCAACCAGCGAAATAGTGCTTCTCTTGCTTCAACAGGCTTGAGCCACTGGCTAAGTGTTCCTGAGTACTTCTCCCAGATGTACTTCCAGATCTCTTGTGTTGGGCATTACAAAACCCCTAAAGATTTATCCAAATCTAGTGGATTAATTACGAAATTTGTGACTGAATTAAATGTCGCAATTTAGTTAGATTTTTGCAGAACAAATATATATGCAAAGGATAATTCACCAAAAATAACCTTTTTTCCTATTATTTTAGTTTTACTCAAAACTGAGAAACCACCAAAAATATTTGTTTATACTATTTAAATGTAGGTTTCCTTTAAAGCCAAATTGTTTCTTTATCAGCCAAAGTGTTCTGGGAGTCTTATGGTAACTATATACTGGTAGAAATGATTCAAGGAGCAATGAGGCACATGTTCATAAATAATTGCTGTCTTTTTTAAATTATTGCACAAGAATTCTCCAAGGAGTCATATTGCTCTTCAGAGTTTTTTTTTAAAGTAAGCATAGATAAATTTAACTCTTGCTCTCTTTCTGGCTTGTTTTGGATACAAGATTTCAACATTGCCTTGAAAATTTCAAGCTTGCATGACTTACCAATTCATACAAGTCTTTTTTTTTTATACTTTTGTATATCTTTAGTTTTTGTCTTCCTTGCTTTTATTCTCTCTTCTTTTTGATATGCAGTGAACTCTGAAAATGTGATCTGTAAGTGGATGGGGTAAGAGTTTATAATTGCAGAATCCTACAGCTGCTCTCTGAAAGCTGCAAGGAATAAAAATGGAACTGGCAAAATACATGTGATCTGAAAAAGCATTTTTATCAGAGCAATTTCACATGAACTGTGTAAAGAGTCATGGCATTACAGCTGGCTTTCTCCTCGAAAATCAATTGCTCTGTTCCCTGGCTGCAGTTGTCTAATGGCTGGAGACGGGTATGAATGCAAGTGTTGCAACTTGGTCAGTTTGAAAGTGGGAGCTCTGTTCAGTCTCATGCAGAAGCTCTGCCACTGGTCTTCCTTCCATCCTTCCTTGGAATTCGCTGAAGTCTTTGGTTTATCCAGCTCCCCTTTTTACTCTTGGGATGGCTTCAGATTGTAGATCACTCCAAGACTTGCAGTGGCTGTCTCAACCCAAACCATAGGTTTCCTCTTCTACTTACAAGTCTAAGCTATGCAGCAGCTCTCTTGCTTGAGACCTGGGATACGCAGAAGGGTAGTCTTATCCATTGCAGAGATTGAACTGATAAAAACATGAATTATGAGAAAACTCAGTATTTTATATCCAGTAAGGAAGATTTTTCAGAGGTGGTGTATTCTGAAACCAAAGCAGACTTAACATACTGGAAATTAGTTATTAGACAAGCAAGAATGATTTTTGGAAATATATGCAAAGCTCACAGGACCATATTATATTTTAAAATTTGTGACGCTTTGCAAGCCAAGGTGAGCTTGGGAATTCTCTTCATTAAAATACAGTCCACTTATGTGATTCACTTAATAGATTGTGCAGTTTTTCAGATCATTTTCTTAAACTTAATTGAACTTGAAAACTGATTCCACTAAATTTGACTTAAATGTGTTTTGTGTTAAGCTTGTTAAAGAATATGCAAGTAGATGCATGGAGGTGTTGCTAAATTCCAAGTATTCAGAGTGAGAACAATCAACATGTAAATTATTGAGCTGTCAGATTAAATGAAGCTGAATATTTTTAAGTGATTCACATGCAGATTGTTACAAAAAGGCATGGATTCTGCATTAGCAAAAACTGGGAGCTCAAGTTAGCACTTATTGTTCCTTTGATTTTGAAAGGTAATAAGAACTGGATTTTGTCATTTAGCTGTGCAGAAACAGTGTTTGGTTGGTTTGCTCTTTCACAATACAAAATTAGTTCTAAAAAATCTATACAAGATTATTTTCATAATTTTCATACACTAATTTTTTTAGTTAATATTCTTGTTAAGCATATTGCAGCTGGTTTTTTGCAATGTAATTTTAAAAATACCTTGATGACCTATTGAGAGATTAAATAGTTAATACTGCTGCTACAGTGTCTTTAAGCATATAAGAAATAGTCTTACTTCAGAGATGAGTGCAGCTCTTTGTGCATCTTAGAGCTATTGCTCCAGATTTTCTGCAGATCAGTCTAAAGTAGGAAAAATACATTGATATGTGAAAGTGAGTTGTTAGATTTAATTACTAATTAATAAAAAAAATTCAGAACTCTGCTCATAAGGATCAGAGGTCACTTTGGTGTAACAAGGTAACACACTTCTTTCTGTACCATGTATCATCCTTGGTGGGGTGGATGAGGGAGGAAAGAAGTCTAAAATTTATGAAGCACGGGGCTACTGAGAACACCCTGGGTAATGCTAAACTGAGGTATGACTCATCCTCTGTGGGTAACAAAAGTATTTCCACTAATGCAATGTGTATTGCTTCACGTATGTTACAATTGAACTAAACATACAATATTAATCCTTTGAAATGGAAGTCTTGTAAGTACTGTTTCTAATTTTTTTAAAAAATTTTTTTTAGCTGTTTGCCATGTAATTCCCAAATGTATGCTGCTTCTCTAGAAAGTGAAGGATTTGTGGGTTTCAGTTTATTCATCTCAATGCAAAACAATTAAAAAAAAAAAAACCCCAACAAACAAACTCAAAACAAATGGTCCTTTTCCCCTTTTAGGCTGTGTCCCATGCTATGTGCTGAGTTCCAGCTTAGTGAGGTGCTTCACTGAAGAGGTGGGGAGAATCCTTCAAGCAGCAATGCATTCCCTGTCTTTGAGCAAATTAAGTGGTATAAGAGTAGGTCCTTAGTGAAAGCAAACAAAATGACTAGCACTGAAAGAACCTATTTATGTGAATTTGTTAGTAGTTTCCATTTGTACACTACTAAAACTCATTAAAACAAACAAAAAAGTCCCAGGATACATGCTGTGTTCTATACAGCATTTTGGAGAAGACTTCTTTTTTTTTTTTTTCTTTTTTCTTTCCCCCTTCTCCAGTTCTTCACTTTCCCAAGTGAAAGAAAAGAAATATTCCTTCACCTGAAAGATATTGTAGTATTTTCATAGAACAGCTCAGGTTGCCCAAAGCCCCATCAAACCTGACCTTGAATACTGCCAGGCAGGGTGCAGCCACAACTTCTCTGTGCAACCTGCTCCAATGTCTCCCTGTCTCACCATCCTTGTAGTGAAGAACTGCTTCCTAGTATCTAATCTAAATCTACCCTCTTTAAAATAATAAACTATTTTCCTTTGTCCTACCACTACACCTCCCAATAAACAGTCCTTCTCCATCTTTCCTGTAGGTCCCTTCAGGTACTGGAAGGCCGCTATAAGGTCCTCCCAGAGCCTTCTCTCCTCCAGGCTAGACAAACCCAAGTCTCTCAGCCTGTCTTCATAAGAGGTGCTCCAGCCCTCTGGTCGTCTTCATGGCCCTACTCTGGACGTACTCTGGTAGGTCCATGCTTGTCTTGGACTGTGGACCCCAAAGCTGGTCACAGTAATCCAGGTGGTGTCTCACCAGAGCAGAGTAGAGGGAGAGTATCACCTCCTTGGACCAGCTGGTCACAATGCTCGTGATGTAGCCTGGGATATGTTTGGTCTTTTGGGCTGGATCGCTGCTGGGTCCTGCTGAGCTTCTTGTACACAACTGTAGTTATGCTTGGGACTGTGCTGACCTATGTGCAGGACCTGGTGCTTAGCCTTGTTGAAGTTCATGTGGTTTGCCTGTCTGGATGTCCTCACTCTCCTCCAGCATTTAGTTTCCCTCCCTTTTATATTTAGAGACTTGGGTTTCTACTTCCTGGTTTGGATGCAGACACCTTACCTGAGCATAGTAGCCAAATGAGCTGCAGCATTTAGGCCAGCATAGGAGGTGACATGGATACGTCCGAGAGATTTCGGTTGGAGAGAAAAGCGTGCTTCTGGATATGTATGGTCAGAAAGGTCTGACAAGTTGCAGCTAGCCCAGTTGTTGTTATAGTGTGAAACTAATTGTGTTTCATTAGGGGTTTGCACTGTGCTGTTGGTCTTGCGTTGGGTAAATCACTTCTGCCCTATGTTTGCCTTTATGAAGCACCACCATCATTTCCTGGCTTTGAACTGTTAGTAAGTATTAGGCAGCACCGGGTTTCCTTTGAAGGTTTCAATTTCTGTCTGGAGTGGGGTGCATCACTGTTAGGAATGTAACCACCCTTTCTCAGGTTATATGCAACCTGATCTTTTAGGGGGAAAGGGGATATGCTATCTGTCAAAAGTGCTGTCTGGCAGCACCTGAATTCAGCCTGCAGCTCTCAATGTGATGGGCCAAGGAAAGGCTTTTTGGGTAACACTGGTTATAGCAGGTATGGACTTCAGCTTGGGGAATTTATTATTCTGGGAACTTGCATATGTTAATATCTTAGAGTATAGTAGTAATTACTCACAAAATAATGGTGACTTTTGGGACTGTTACAGCCAACAGAACAAAGTGCTGGTACCAAATAATAGAAACAAGGCAAGTTAAATGGGAGCCTGTTAGCTGGGCTTGGAAAAAAATGGTCAGATTCCAGATTGGGATCACGTTCTTTAAAACGACTGCTGGGAAATTTATTTCATTAGGCAACTGCCCTACCTTTATGCTTGCTCTTTCTCAGGGATCCCAATCCATATGCATGCATAAAACTTCATGTAAATTATGCTTGTTCTAAATTTAAAGTACATTAGTTATGGTGATGTAATTCTATATTAATTTAAAAGTTAACACCCAAAATTTTCTAATATTTCACACCTAAAAAAAGACCAAAATTGTTTTTTCACTGTGGTATTACTCACTATTCAGATGAATTGTTTTTTATTTTAAGAATAGGAGTATGGGCTTCTGATGAACTAGTGTCTTGGGATGGCTGAGTCTTGGACTTGGTTTTATCTGTATTTTGTCGCTAATTTAAAGTTCATGTATTGTACTGAAGAATAATCAAATTCCTTGGGAGATCTTTGCTCCTACCCTTAGAAAAATGTTTTGTACTCTTGAAATAGGCATTTCTTTCTAGTATATGCAAGATAAGCCTATTCACAGCTGCATAGGTGAACCTAAGAAGTTTAAAGAAGCAATTCTGAAGGCTAGTTTTAAGGCCTGAATATACTTGAAAAAGGAAAAAGTCTCTTCCTTTTAGATAAGCATGCCACATTAGTAGTTTCTGTTGAGTTTGTGTAGTGAAAAGCAACCGTTATTTTGGGAGGTGTAATAAATGTTCATTTGTTTACTGTTTTTTTTACCCTGGAAGTTTAGCTGTGCATAAATTGAGGTTAAGTTATGCATATCACTGTATCTCAAGAAAGCCAAGCAGTAAATCATATGCACCCTTTCCCTGTGAAATTACCTGTAACGTGCTTTGTGTTAACATAAATTAAGAGCCACAAGTAGATTATTGCTCCTACTTCAAGCCTTTGCCTTCTGTGGGGTTCAGCCCCTGTGGATGTCCGGCAGAACGGCAGGGTGCCTGTGTACACGGGCTCACCGGGAGCAGGCTGGAGCTCACAGCGCTGCACTCCAGTTGTGGTAAGCTGTGCTGAGGCCATGGTTCAACAGCAGACTGAATCATGCTTTAGGGCTCCTACTTCTAATCAAGAATGCTGCAGCTACATGATGGTAAGCACTGATCCAGTACAAACATAATCTGCTAACTCAACAGTTTTCTGGGAATTTTGACAAGTTAACGTTATTGTCAGGCTTTATGCCAGATTGACTATTATCTGTGCTACTATAGCTGTCATGTAACCAGTGTAGAGCATAAAGCTATCACAGAGGCTATATTGTCTGCACCATCTAATTTGAGAGAAAAATGCAGCTGTGTTCTCGTGTCTAATACAAATCAAATGTGTGTTGCTGTGCACAGATCCAGTATTAATGGTTATGGAACTAGAGCTTGAGAACACATGGTTTTCACTGCTATCTCCTGGCTAGGTGTAGGCAGGATGAACCTATGTCTTTACAAAAGCCCTTCAGTGCAGCGTTAACATATGTACATATGTGGTATAGTAACATGTAGCTAACATTATGTAAATTTGAGTGGTACAGAGTGAGTTGTCTTGCATTCATTGTAAATCCCTGTTTCATCCTGCAATCTTTTTGTGTTCATCGTATCTATCCATTGTATGTACACAGGCTACGAGTGTAGTAACACAAACGATAAAGTTTGGTTGGTAAACATCAGAATGAAAATATGCTCATTCATTTCAATACAGTTTAGAAACCAATAATTTAGAAATGGTGGGTTCCCTATATTGCTAATGAAGTACTGGGGAGAAAAGGCAACATTGGTGTTGCAACAGAGTAATCTTGGTATCAGTGCAGCACAATAATACTTCTGAAATCAGTGACATAGAAGATGTTACCTTTGGTTGTGATTTGTTATGCTCGGTCTAACGGATAGCGTGCTTTCCCTTCTGTTTGCATTCAATTTATTTCTGCTTGTGTTGCAGACAACATTACAGCTGTAATGTAGTGTTGTGTTTTCTGTCTGAAATGATACATAACTGTATAACATGTCAGGCTGAGTCTTTTAAAATATCAGATCGAGTCAAACCTGAACAGCTGCTTTTTCTCTTAGGCAGTGATGAGATTTACAGTGCAATGTAAGTTACTGGATGGTGAAGACTTATTTCTTCATTTGTACACAAAGAAGCTAATAGCTGTGACTGAACTTAAAAGAATGAAGGCTGTAAAGAGGATTCCTCAGAGTAGATATTATATGATAGCAAGTCTATGAATATAGCATCCTTTGGAAATGTTCTATGCGAAGCTCTATTAAAATACAGGTATATAGTATTTCTTGAGTACAACAAAAATTGATGTCCAGATCTCAGGGATGATGGCTAAGAGCTTTTTTCCCAACTCTTCTTAGCAATTCTGAGGCATCAGTGATGAGTTCAGCATTTTTTTGTTGGTGTTTGGGTTTTTGTTGGGTTATTTTTTGTTTTTGGCAAGACTCTAGGATGAAATCTGGTCTCTTGTCATTTTTCCACCTCTTCTCATTCTTTCCTTCCCTCTGTTGTTTAATCATGGTTTATTTGTAACTCAATCTTTTTCTTTCCATGGTTTGCTTTATTCTAATTTGGGGGATGGGGATGTAAGAACAGCAGCAAATGGGGAATTGAACTTTTAGGGCACCTCCTGAATGGCCTGTGGAAATTATAGAGACTGATTATTGCAGGCTTCTAGCAGTCAGTTTCATTATCCCGGTTCTCCTGCCTTGAATTTTCCGAGACTGAACATAAGAGCAGTTCATTTAAACACTGGAAAAATATATGCAATCGTAAAATGCACATACATACAACCTTGCATGCATATATATACACACACAAACACATATATTCCTCCCTTATTTGGAAAACTGTTGCTATTCTCATTTATGTATTTTTAGCATTTGTAAGCATGCAAATCAAAATCACAGATCACTTTTTTTCTCACCCCATCTAAATTTACTTTAGACATTTCATTATTATAAATAATAAAAAAATTAGTAAAGCAAAATAAGTTTATTATCAAAATCCATGGGTGGGCATTGTGAATAGCAGTGTATTGCAAAGGAGAAATGCTCATAACATTTTTGTGACAGGAGAAACTATTTTCACTTGGTTAAAATTTTAAGATAGCAGTATCCATTCCTTATACTTAGAATAGAAACTTTTGTATTTTGACAGAAAGGCAAAAGACCGGTACATGTATTTCTCATTTCCCTGGTGTACTTTCTTTGCGAAGCAAGAATCTTCTTTAAAATTGCCATAGTTAGTGTTATGACCAAGTATGGGAACTTCCAAAAGTTGTGATGATAACATGAAATAAGACGAAACAGAAAATGCCAGTTATGAGCATGTGCTTTTTTATTGTAAAACTGAATTAAACAGCAATTTAATTTCATAAAGACTTTGTCTTGCTGTGTATGGCATCTTATCGGGGATCTATAACACTCTCTTTGGTCAAGAGACCTAGAGTAGTTGTGTTACACATTTCCAACTTGTGCTAGAGGCCATGAATATATAGATTAAGGATATACTTTTAGTGCTGGGGGTTTTAATATGTAAAAGAAAATACTATCTACCTAAGTTACATGCATAGAGCTTCATGATGATTTTTCTTATTGTGGTGCCTTCCTTCCAAAGGAGGAAGAGGGGAAAAAAAACCTCAACTTTAATTTGACAGGTACTATGCAACATGTTTATGATCAATTGGGAGGCAACTTCAATAAATAATCTTTAGTACTTTTCAAAGTTGATAGTCTTATTTATGCACAAGAGGAAAATATACTATTAAGAAAGAGGAAAAAGGCTTCTACTGAACAAAAGGTAATACGTTCATAAATATTTGTATTTAAGGAATAATTTCTCAATGTAAAGCAGTGCAGTAGTAGACAGAAATACCTGGGAAAATACCAGACAGCCCGCTGAAGCTAACAGTAATAATACATCAAGCAAGCGTCTATATGTGTATATGAATGCCTTGTCTTGATATTAATGAAAGAAAAAAATGGAGAAATAAAATATTTGGTACAGCAGCATGTATCAGTGACTCTTCCTGATTATAACAGCATTTATTATGAACTTTTGGGTCCCATGGTATTTAACATAACAAGGCTGTTTAGTTCTTGTTTTACAGCACCAGAAACAGTGGGAAAAATCTTAGGACTTTCTGATATTGCAAGCATGTCTACATCCATCTATCAGCAACCTTTCTATTCTAACCATATCAGACATGTTTCAAAAAACTTCTAATGTGACCAAATACAGACCTTCTGTAAGTTCAGAACCTGAGCATCCCTAATTTACTATTAAATTTTTGTATGGGATTTGAAGCACAGGTTACTGCTTACAATGTGCCTTACCTCTAGGGAGCTTTACTCTAGTGGAGGCTATACTGAGAGGAACATTGTTGTTGGGAGCCATATTGCTCCTGAATAGCTAAATGGAATGGACAGAGTATTTCTATCAAATACTTCCCTTGTATGATGTGCTGTGATGTTTCATTGCTGATGTTGAAATATAGAAGTTGTAGGTATTTGAATTTCGACATGTTCAAACTACCTTTTATTTTATTCCTTTACTACTTCTACTGTTTTTTCAGATTGTTCTTTTAAATTAAAAAATAAATTAGAAAAAGAAAAAAGCCTTTTTTTAATTAATGAACTATGAGACTTTGATACTGCCTTCCACTCTTTGTTAAGCCAGATGCTTTCTATTTTGGAGCCTAAAGATGCTACACTGCAATAGTTTTCCTATTTTCAAACTCAGATCCTGTAATGAGATTTAATACATAGATACTTGGGCCTCTCTGGAGGCATGCTCCATGTAGTATTGCTTAATTTGTCTACGTTGGTCAGTGTGCATTATCATGACCCTTAGTTGTGAAGAGGCTTGTAATTCTTTGTGTTGGAAGATACTTTAAAAAAAAAAAAAACCACTCTGTGGGATGACACTGTCTAGAAGTCTAGCATCAAATAATTTCCAAGTATGACAATTACAAGCTAAGCCATACTGAAAATGTGAAGTTGTAAGGCTGAATAAGCAGCTCAAGACTAAGTAGAAAAGGGCATAATTATTCGTAGTCTGTAACTACTATTAAGAAATCTGTTGCATATGTAGATACCTGCTGCCAGTGGTAGAATCTATGACTCAACCTATCTTTTTCCCAAATTTTCCTCCATATGTGGCATTTAATGGTATGTTTATATATGCATGTCTTTTTTAATGCTGTTGTCTCATTATGGTCTAAACTAGAATTTGTTTTCCTAAATGCCACCTTTCCTGCAGGCATACTTTATACTGACAAAGTTCTAGTGTTTCCAAACTGCTATGATCCCTTCGGAAAAAATGCTTTCAGGTTTGGTTTTCTGTTACTGTATTAAACGTGATTTTGCTGTGAGTCTGATTAGTGCAAAATGTGGTTGGAGGCACAGTTGAATAAACTATCTGCACAATTCCGAATGTTTTTTTAACAAGTATACATGCAGGGCAGCCTTTACTTGAGTTGTATTTATTTTTCCTGAAAGAGTTGCATTTTAGATGTAGCTTTGTTACAAATAGTACTGCTTTATATTCAGAATATTCAAAAATGCCAGCAAAATTGCTTTTTGTAATCCTCTACAACTCTGACACTTGTATTAAAACACCCCGTCTGTTTGTTTACTGGAGATTCATCAGGCCAGCTACAGATGCTAGTTCCACAAGATCTTCCCTAGAGTAGAGTTTTAATTAAAACAACTCTTTTTACCCCAGCTGTCAGTGCAACCCATATAAAAGGCAGAAAGCCTGTTTTTAGAGAAGAGTTTGAATGTTTAGCTTCTCCTAAAGTCTATAAAAACAAACTAAAATGAAGCATTGAATTTTCTACTTCTCCAAATTCTTCTCTGCCTCACCAGCTTGCAGTAACTTTTGTTTGCAGAAGTCACTTTATCACTTTTTAAGGCTTGCTTTCTTCATAAATGGGAGTTCACACTCATTGTATTCATCTGGAAAATATTCTGCAGGAGAACTGCAGAATGTTTTAATTTAATCCCTTCTTTATATAGGTCTAGTTGTACAGCACCTTTTTACAACACTTTTTTTACCCCTTGTCAAAGATTTACCCCTTACTCAAAGATTCACATTTGTTTCAAGTTAATCATTCCTTCAAGCTGGAAGGTAGTTGAATATCAACTTAAAAATGCAGCACAAAGTGTAAGGTAATTAGAAAAAAAGAAAAAACCCAATTTTCTAGATAATACCAACTTAAATTCTCATTTACCTGTCCACTTGATACTGCTTCTTCAAAAGATCTGGGTTGAAATAAGTCTTCCATGGACGTTATAAAACATAGGCAGTGTTCCTGAGAGAGAACAACACATGCTTAGCCTCTGGGGAAACTAGACATTTCATCACATGCTTGGCATACATTCCTGCTGAATTATGCACATGATCTGCACCAAACCTACATAGGCCAAATTCCTAAAATCCTTTAATCCTCAAATCCCTTTTGATCTTCCACCCCTCCTACTAATGCTAGCCTTCTGTTTGCTCAGCCCCAGCAGTAGCTAAGCACAACAGGTGATCTTGGACTCAAAAATATTTACCACAGAAATAAATAACTAGAATATGCTACTCAATACTTTTATTCTTTCATCTTCCAACTCTTTTTACAGGGTTTGGCTTTATTTCTTAACTAGACATTTTCTCATACATATTTTATTTTGCCATTATTTTATGACTACTTCAGAGAAGTGAATATGACAGTCATCAAACAGACTCTCCTTCACCATTGGCTTTTAGTCTCTGACCATAGAGTACTGGGCTACCTAATAACTTTTTTCTTTTTTTGTTGGGATTTTTAGTGGTGAAGTTAGTTTGAAAGACCCTCCTTCCAAATGTTTCATCCTGTTCTCTCAACCTCATGTACCTGTCATGCTGTGTTGTAGTTCCTTTAACTACTGTTACTGGAGATGCATGGGAGTTTTGTGTGTGTCATCTATAAATGGTTTTCTACCTCTATGCCAAGCTGATTTAGGGAACTGGTCTGGCAGATACCTTACAAACTGCTTAGCAGTTTAAAATGTATTAATTTTATTTCCTCTATCTGGAATAGCTGTGCTTATATAGCCAGTCCTTAGGAGCCAGAGAATCTTCGTGCTAAGGAGGAAGAGAGGGAAGGACAGAAGTACAGTAACAATCAATTACTCTGGCTTAGATTGACAAAGAACCAGAGACTTGAGGGCAGAGATGTCTCTTAAGAAAACCAGAAATCTCATTTAAAATACAGTATTTGGGGTTTTTTGTGGGTTGGTTAGGATTTTGAGCTGGATAACAAAACAGCCGCTACAGCTATGCGTGAGTTTGAGAGAACAATATACTGTGGTGCTGACAATTAGTTTACACTCTTGGGCATCTAAAACATTGTGGAAAAACTAGCTGTTCCTTTCTTTTGAAAAGGAAGCCAAAGAAGTTTGAATGACAGACTCTGTACTTCACAATGAAGTGTATAGTGCCTATTACTTTGAAGCTCTGCTCAATATTGGACCCCATACGAATGTTGTCTCTTTTCTCATGGAGTTGAAATCCTCACCCTAGAAGCCGTTTTTAACAACTATGTCTGCCCTTTGCTGGTCAGGAATATTCTAAGTATCCGATACTCAGAAGCCAGCCTGCTTTACAAAAACAAAGAAAAGACCTATTCATAGTGCAAGGAAGAGTGTGATTTGTCAGTGAACCATGAAGGCAGTCCTTCATGCAGGAGGAGACTCTTTTGAGTCCCTGCTTCCAGCACATGCAATTCATCCAGTCATTCAAAGGAAAAAACATGTTTGCAGTTGCTGTGTTTGCATCAGGTACTTGATAAATCCTCAAAACACAGATGAAGTGAGAATCTGGAGCTCGGTAGCATATACACTTCTATTCCTAGGTAACTTTTTACTGGTAGAACACAAGACCATATAGATCCTTGGTCACCGAAAACTGTGAGTCTCTGATGTCTCCTAAAAAGCACTGAGTTAGGACTGCTCTGGAGGTGCCTGTGTGCTCTGCCAGTGCTTTCTGCAACCAAAACATTTGGGACTTCCAAATCAGAAAATATTTATATAAGTATTTATATAATATACAGGAAATAGAGTATTTTATTAAGATTCATCTGCCATTTTGGTTTCTGATTAGCTATACTGAGTAATTCCTTTGATAATTTGAAGAAACTTGAAGAAAATGGTGATTTTTTTTTTTTTTTAATATTTAAATGTGAAAAGATTACCTTTGAGATTTTTTCAACCCTTTTAGAACAAAATCAGTGCTCGCCTATTTGGTGCTTTCAAAACCACAAATTGGAATTAAATGGAAAGAAAAATCTGGAGTGTTTTTTTAATAAGGTTTTCAGGTTCTTTATTATTGTTTTTTGCACCAGCAAATGCCAGTACTTCTGTTGTCTGGTTTTTTTTTTCAAACCAAGATTCACACACTGGGAGGTACAAAGTGGGGGATGGTCCTTTCACCTATCTAAGGTAGAAAGTTTGATACTAAGTCCTAGAGTGAGAATGTAGTAGGGGTAATGCACCCTCTAAAGTACTGACATATTTCAGTACTGTATTATTTCAGGGTCTGAATACCAAAGGTGCTCTTAATAAGCAATTAAACTATCTTAAGCTGTTAGATGAATTTTCATTATGAAACTTTCTAAAATTATTTTTCATAACATGAAAAAATGCAATAATTATCTGCTTCAGACTATTAAGAAAACATTAGGTCAGATTTTTAAGTAGGTATTATTTAAAAGGAGGCTACTTGATTATTTGTCTGTTTTTCAGCACAAACTCTTCAGTAACTGAAGCACTGTCGCTGTTTGTGGTAGACAGGAGTGTGTCTGAACAGAGACACCCACTGCAAACACTAAGATATAAGAGCTGATGTGGCTGTTGTCCTTTAGTTTTGGGTCTGCTCTTCTCTAGAGGAGCTTTGTGGAAAAAAATAGTCATTTTAGTCAAGTTAGGGACAATAATTCTTGGAAGCAGAACTAGGAATATACTGTGTTTGGGTTCTCCAGTGCCTTCAGAGGCCAATTTTACCTTCAACATCTTCTTTGGCATGATTAAAATACTCTATAATAGAAGACTCCTCTTTCCTTTAGGGTTAGGCACAGAAACGTGCTGCAGTAAGCCCAGATCCTTTCCACATCTCAAACTCCTTAGACTTCACTTTTTCATAGTACCTTCAGGGTCCTACCCCTGCACTTTCTAAACTCCTGACAGTGTGTTTAGCTAATTCCCTTACCCCTTTGCAACCAGATGGATGAGGGAAAAATGTATTCTTAAGCTGCTTTGGGAACCTGCACAGACTAACAAGCAACCTAAGCACCAGAGGTAACTCTCAAGCTGTTCCTCAACAGGGACTGCCTGTTCAGCTGGTGATGTGGGAAATTCAATATCATAAATATTCAGTATTTATTAAAAATGGGCAAAAGGTTCAAAACCAGGTGTGGAGCAATTCAAATAACAGGGTTGTGGAAGCCTCATTTCCACAGGTTAAAAATCCCTGCTCTAAAGTAGTGTAAAATAAAGGCCCATGTTTTCCAACTTAGATACACACCTAGTTTTGCTTTATAAGATTAAGAATACCATGAAAATATACTTTCATCTACCTGTTTATCTTCCACTGTTGCAATGACCAAGGTACATTATATGTGTGTTTTAGAGAGAAGATTTTCCTTCAGGGAAGGGACCATGAAAACAATTAATAGACTGGAATTTCTAGCCTGCTGTTATGGGTGTCCCACGTTGGTGCTGCTTCAGGGTCTGTAGAGAATTTCTTGTGTGAAATCCAGTTTGTTCTGTAAAGGTCTGTAGACCAATTCACGCATTTTGGGGGTAAAAAAGGCAAAAGCTTTTAGTTGAAAAATAAATAGCTGCATACATAGTGGATTAGGTGAGTAAATTAAGTCATTTTCAAAGTATGGTGTTCCTAAGGGTTGGTGCTTTCTAGATATATATGTTGCTACAAAAACTTTTTTTTTCTTAAATTCTGGCTATACAAAGGTTCAGCTGTTGGGAAAGTTGAAGACAAATCAACCTGAAAGGCACTTTTTTTTTTTTTAAGTCTGCATGCTCATTTTTAGTTTGAACTAAATTTTTAGTTTGGTTCTGTTTCTTGGCTACCTACTTACCTTCATAAAGCAAAGGATGGGCAGGGTAGTTTACATGATAAATACATGATAACAGCATTTCCAGAATACTCAGTACTTGTCTACTGTAGGGTTAAAGTGCTTCTAGTATGTCATCATTAGAGGCTGCTAGAAACTAATGATAGTATGATCTGGCTAGGGGATTTTCAGTGGTTCAAGCAAAATAACCTGGTGATGCCAAGAATGACTTTAAAACGTGTTTTAGCTTAGTTTAATGAAAATATTTACACAAAGCTAGCCTAAAAAGAAATAAATTATCTTGCCTTGAAACTTTGTTAGCACAGTAACTGCTACTATGTTTTTAGATAACCAAAATATTTGCAAATGCTTCTTGTGGTTGCTAATCGATAAGGAGACGTACTGTAGGAAAGATTTCGTTAATTCCTAGTTATCTTTACATTTATATCTATATTAACTTCAGATATTTTTCAATTGAAATACACTATTTAAAGTAATTTGATTATGCTTCGTAACAATATTTATGAATATAAGATTTGTTTTAGTGGAGGGAACAGAAGATGTGTATGTAAATTCCTTTTAAGTAGGACAAAAGTCCTCATTTCAGGATCAAAGCACTGAGGAGAGAACCATGATATAGCAAAGCACAAACACCTGACTGTTATGTAAATGAGTTGGTAAAAACTGAGAGCATAACAGTACTAATAACTTCATTACTAAGCTAACTGGTTAATATTTCTCTTTCACACCTTCTCCATAATGCAGCTGATCTGAATATTACAAGATGATGTTATTTGTTGATGTCCTTAGTTTTACTTTCTGTGCAAATTGTTTGGTTCGTGGTAGGGCCTTTTTTCTTGTTTTTTGTTGTTTTGGGTTTTTTCTTTTTCAGGAGATTGTTGAGGGGTTGGACTACATGACTTTAAAATGTCCTTTCCAGTCCAGTACATTTTATGATTCTGTGTTTTATATTTTGATATAATAACAGTATTTGTACAATAAAAGCATTTTTCTAGTGGAATTTTTCTTGATTTCTGCATATCATAGCATTATTTTCCTTGATCAGCTATGCTACTTTGTGTCATAAGCAAATACAAACAACTTGTTAATAATTTAGAGAATCTCTTAATAACTATGGAGACACAAATCAAGGCCTCTAAATGTAAGGGGATCTAAGGCTGTGTCTATGGTTGTGTCTACCTCATCATTTCGATTTGGGTGAGGCATGTGCTTCTGAATCTTCTCACTTAAGACATTTAAGTTCCTATCCTAGAGCAGTCTTTGAAATCACAGCTGGGTTCCTTGCAACCAAAGCCCAGCCAGGAGGTGCCTTCCATGTGCAGGGATAATGTTCTCCAGTTTCTGCTGGACCCTCACAAACAGCAGCAGGATCAGCTGGCCTGGGTAAGTGCTCCTGAAATGCATGTAGTGTGGGCATGTTTTCTTTAGCACCAGCTGTAAATACATTCATCTGGTGTCATGCTATGTATAAAGAGAGGAGGCAGGCATTTTTTCTCCCTCAGTTATGGAGATGTCCTATGAAGGCTATTGTCTTTGTTAAATTTAATGTTTCTGAATATTATCTTATTACAGAGAGCTGTTCTTTTTCTTGAGAAATCTGGATTTAAATGTGTATATACATCTTTGAAATGGTTTGTAATATCTTACCATATTGCTGTCAGTACACATTGGTACAAAGCTGGGGACCAGAACAATTACTAATTTCTTTTAGCATGCACTCCTCTGTGGCTTATCCTTAGGCTGGGTACAGAGCAGCACTGGTTAAAGGGGAAGCAGATGGCAGTGTTGGCCAGGAACACACATCTTTATATGGGATTCATCAGTAGTTGGATCAGGTGGCACAAATCTGTTCTGTGAGTTTGGTTGCTGTTTCACTGGCTGCTTAAAGAAAAACTCGGGCAAAAGTCCCTGTGCAAGAGTACAGATCACAAATAAACTCTTTTCTTTCTTACCTAGTAAATATTGGCTTTCTTTCACTGTGGAGCAAGTTCAGTGGGAGAATTGTGATCAGCAGTGACTGCCTCTCCTAAAATTGGCCTCAAGCATACTTAAGATTGCAGAAAGGCGCTCAAATCTCAGTAGTAGCAGGGAGCTGAACCAGAACTGCTGTATGAAAATCGATTGTTGTAGCTGATAACTATTAAAAGAAAGTAGCATCAACTTATTGGGTGTGGTTTTAAAACAAATCAGTAGCAGCTTAATTCTCAAGGAAGGTTAGAAGGTTCAGCTTCTGTTAGATGTGTGTGGCTAAACTATCATCTAAGTCCCAGAAGACTCTTTAGATTCAAATGAACAAAAGAGGCTGTAGCACGTCCGTGAGTTTTGCCTGCTCTTCCAGGACCACTCAAAATACTTGGACACTCTAGGGGGGGTTAGTTTAATGCCTGTCACTGAAATTGGTCAAGAAATGGTTTATGGGGGTCACTGGAAAATGGTAGCAGCTCTGTGTTGGAATTCATTAATGGAAACCAGGGGATCCTGACAACTACCAGATAGATGTCAGGCTGTAATGGAACTGCAACCAAAGTACAAGTTTTAGCTGCTGCAGTCACTTACAGCTCTAGATTTGCCTGTTTGTGTGGTGTATTGCAGGGGAAAAAAACAAACAAAAAAGCAAGCCCACCAAAAAAGCAAACCCAAACCCAACGTTCTCCCACTGCTAACCATCCTTGCTAGACTTCTCAATCTACGTGGTTTCTATCAAATTGGGATTGAAGTTCATAATCCCACTAATGTGCAACTCCACTAACAGATTGGCATGCAGCTTCCCTCATAGGATGTGTGGGTCACAAACACACATCCTTTGCCCGTTTAAACATGAGTGCTTTTTGTGTGCGTGTGCTGGCTCTGTCATCCACAGAAAGGATGTGTAGGTCACGGGGGAGGGGGGTTGGAGGTGGGAGAGAACTTCTCCTACATTTTGTCACTTCAGCTGTCCCTAGTGTCTGGCAGGGAATGTGCACCGAAGTGTAGGTGGAAAGGTCAGTGATTTCTGGCTTTGGCAGAATTCAGACCAGGGGTGGTTTTTTTTCCTTTACTCAGTTGTTTTTTTTTCTCTGTCCCTAATATTTCAAATACTTATTATTCCTTAACACTTTAAGAGTCATAAAAGCTCCTGGTTAGTGTTTAATCTGACCAAGGGTTGTAGTCTTATCTACCATTTTTTGGGGGGCAAATGTGTACTCATAGGCACTTTTGGATGCTCCTTTCATGTGCTCTTTACACTCACATCCTTGCTGTACGAGCTGTTGTTATCCAGACCACGTGGATACTTCTACAGTTGAAAATAAAATGATTTTTTTTTTCCCCCTCCACATGTTATGCTTAGGAGGGAGAAGACTGAGATTTAATTACCCAAATACCAGGGAACACACTGAACTGTGAGGTCAGCAGCAATAGTAGGTGAGAAAAGGGGCAGAACAAGACCTGTTGTCTTTCATCAGTGGAGACATTTTAGATCATTTTTTCACTATACTGTGTCCTGAGGCCCAAGTCATCTTTCTGTCCACAGTTTTATGTACTGTTATCTGTGTTTACAGATTTTTTTTTTTTTCTTCCAACTTAATTAAGTCTAGATATTTTCTTCCTTAGAGCTATTTGGTCACTTTGAAACTTTCTTTGATATATAAGCAGTTACTGCTGCAAGGATTCTTCTCACCTTCCACCTTCTTTGAATAAACTCTTTCCTTTCAGTTTTCTAGTCTCTCAACCAGTTAATCTTTTTTTATGCAGAAATCCCTGCATTCGTTTGTCAGATAATGATCTTTCATTAAAATGGAAGCATTTAATGAGCGTTGTTTTAACTGTAAGCTTCTAAGGGTCTTGGGGGTTTTGGGGAGGTAGGGGAGGAGACATGGGTCTGGCTGCCTAGGAAAAATGACTGAGTTGTGTCAGAAGTTAATTTAACTCTCCAGTGGACCTTATTATTTAATGTTTATAACTTGTCAGAGTATTTCAAAGACTGGAATCTTCAAGGTCTCAGCTGGCAATTGCCTCATTTCTATAAATCTTCATGGATGCACTTGATTTTATGTTGCTATCTCTCTTAAAGGGAAGTATAAGAAAATGAACCCCAAATACACAGGCTTTCTCAAAGCAAGCCTTTGGAATGTGTAGCAAGGTACCCGGAGATGTTATAGAGAAGGTGCCTCTGTTCATTTCAGGGCCTTAAGTAACAATTTTAACTGGAAATGTTAGTTTAGATAAGGTGAAGATGCCAGAGATCTCTGTACACCATTGCTGGTCCTTAAGCTGTCATCTCACATCTGAGCTGAAATAATTTGTTGAGGGGTTTTATCTTTCTTTACTAATGAGTTGGAAGATGCTTTCAAAAAAACTATATTCTAGCAACTACCCCTCAAAACAAATGGGAGAGAATTCCTGTCCTTTTCCTCTGCCATCTTCATTTAAGGCTGTATTCTCACCACTTCCCTTTTGGGCTGCCTTCAGAAAACTGGCAAGGAACTCACCAGTGCTTTATACTGGAGTGGGAAGAGGGACATGGCCACCTTCTTTTGGCAGTGTAAGTAGCATGTTTGTTATGTACTTAAGGGCCTTCACCAAGCTGAAATCAGTTCAAGTAATGTTCTGGTGGAGCTATCACAAGGCAAGCTTCTGTAGCTAGGAGAACTGAGAGACATAATTGAGGCTACTCTTTTAGTGTTGTTGGGCTGAAGTATACTCTTTATTTCCTCATCCAAACAGTATAACAGATTTGCTTTTAAATTTTTCAGCAGTATCATTTACTTTTACCAAAAAATTTATTCAAAACTTCAAGCATCAGATATTAAACAAGGTATCAGGAGTTAATTGAAAGCAACCTCTCCAAAGAGTCAAATGCAACTTGAAATCTGTTTGGAAAGGCCAGAATGTACCTGCTTCCTCTTGCTTTATGTAGGCAGAGCGTTCTTGTTCTGTTAGTTTTCCTTTGATGAAGTAGCTTACTGTTAAGGATCAATGATTTAGCTCCCCCTGAGTCTTGTGGTAAACTGTCTCTAGGGGTATAGTTGCTATTCTCTTCAAGGCTACGCTCCTAATACTGCTACAGGTTTGTGTGTCCCTTACAGAAGCGAAATGTGATGCTGCAGTGTAAACCCCTTATGTTCAAATGCACCATGCTATGCCATCAGCCCTGCAGAGGAAACAGAATGGTAGTCTGGTGTGCTTGGTGAAAGGAGGATTAAAATTAGTCTCTAAGTAGACTTGAAAACAAGTTCAGTTCAATGCTGTATATTCAGGCTTCATATTCCCCTTTCAATTCACCAAGCATTTGGAACATAGGAAAACTAAGAACAGGTTCACATTGCATTTATGACTGAGTAGCAGAAAGCTTGGTGCATATCAAGTACACTGGAGAAATGATCAAGCACACATCTATGTGGACAAGGGCCTCAAAGGAAGATGGATTTGATGTAAGGCTTTTTTTCTACTTGTTTTCAGTTTTGTGTAGAGTTCAAGCACATATGCTCAATTGCAAAGCAGGTAGACACCCAACCATCCTCTTAAAAGACTGTTTAATGGCTATATTTAAATAAGCCATTGCTCCCCCTCCCCACAGCTAAACATTGCTGGGAGTGGGCTGGAGTGTTCTTTGTTTAGTTCTGAAATGTGTGGCAGCAGATAGTAGCATACAGAACTTCAGGATGAAAAATTGGAGTTTACTGAAGTTTATAGGCCCTGTAGACAGGAAGAAAAAAAGGTAAACTCCAGGCTTGCCCACCTTTGAAGATACTGATGCATGATAAATGGGACGGTATCAGAATCTTCTAGCGGTTACATGTATCTGTGTGTCATAAGAAAATAATCAAAAGGCTGAATTAAGAAGTACATCTAAATTGCACCTAGTGAAATCTGTTTAGGTATTTAGTTACATCTTCCAGGTATTTGCTTATGTCTTTCAGTAGGTGGCATTTCAAATTTTAGCTTCTTTACTAAGTAAAAAGCATTTACTTGAATGTATTTGAATAAGTCTAGATCTGAACAAAATATTTAAGCAAAAAATACTAACTTACAAGTCTGGTGATTAGTAATGTGGCGTGAAGGGTTTTTATTTCCTGGGGTTTTTTTACCTGACATGCCTATTCATATTAGTTCCATTTATCTGGTCATATCACACTTTAATCACTTTTTCTTTTTATCAATATAATTTCACAAGAAGGTCACACGCAAAAGGAGTTTTGTAGAGGACTTGGAGCGCATTGTTTTCTGAGATTGAGATACTGTTTTATATAAATCTTAGCTGATATGCACGACCCTTGACTGTTTTTACTGATTAGAGTGGTGATTTTTTTGTTGTGTTTTTACTCCTGTGACACAAATAACAAGCAAAAGCCATGAAAGCATCTACTCAGCCTTCTCCAGCCACTTCAAGTGACTCTTTACATTTACAGTTCCTGATAAGCTTCATTAAGACATTTTTGGTGCCAAGGCCCCTGTTCTACTTCAGGGACTCAATCTAGTATTTTAAAATGCTTTGAGTTTTTCCACTTCTATGTAATTTCTGGTCATTCACTGAAGACAAGCGGAGTCATATTGCCCCCAGCAGGGAAAGAGCAGAACATAATTTCATTCTTCTATATTGAGCCCAAAGTGCAGTGCTGGATTCAAGGAATGTGTATTGTTCAGGAATATATAAATGTAGCATATAAACAACCAATCTGAATTTGACATGTTTTAATAAGCAAACTTACTTTTTCCTTATCTTTTTGAAATGTATAGCTTGTTTCATTATGCACAGCAGCAGTTCACATAGAGGAAAAAGTAAATTATTTTGATTTCTAAAATCTGCTTTTTTAAGGCTGGTTGAATACATTTTTTCAGGTTTTCTCTAAGACCTAGTTTCATAATATTTCCTTAAGTATAAACATAATTCTGTCTTCTTGTAATGGCATGAATCTTCAACAATATATATATATAAAAATATTAATTGGACAATAAGTCTTTGAAAAGAGAAAAGAGGTTTTTAATTTTGAAGGCAAAATTGCCTTGTAGGATATCACTTAGAAAAAGGACTGTGAAGAGAAGTCTTTTTTAGTTAATTTTTGATTTTTGTAAATGCTGAATATAGTCTTGTGTGTAAAAATTTGATCTTTGTTACATTCTGTAGCCAAGTTGACTTTATCCTTTACTAGAATCTTATACAGAATCACTGTTCTATAATGTAAAAACTTTTAAAAAAACATATGAAGCATAGCATGATTTTTTCCTTAGTATGAGTAAGATTGTCTTCTGATGCAACTATATTTGCAGTTTCTCTTAAACTGTTAAGTTAAAAGTTTTCTGGCATCACTTGTTAAAAAGGGATAGCACTTATGTATGTTAAATCTTTAAAAAAAGTTTCTGCTGAATATCAGTGTCACTTTAAAAGGTTCATGAAGGCTCATTAAGACACTTCATATCTGATAAGATATTTAAGACTAAATATTTCTATTAATGTTCAAGTAGTTTCATCTGTAAGTAAGACTTTAACTCTTCTTGGCTAACATCTTAAATCTAAAAGTATATTGAAGTCTAGGTGGTTGGACTGGAAACTTGCTCTGCTGGCTGTCGGGCAACGGTTTTCATCTTATTTGTGTTAACAGAAGAACAGCTTAGTCATTTCTGAGAACGTAGCTAAGGAAAACTGCTGAATTTGCGCATTTGAAAATTTGATGACACTTTCTTTGTGACTGTCTGTGGCCGCTGTGATTTAGTAGGCACTTAAAAGTTAGTGCAGTGCTGGGATTGGTGCCAGGTTGTGTGTTTTGCCATTTTGTTGCTATAAGCTTTGGGAAAGAAAATAGTAGTTTGAACATGTACTGTAGGCATGCTGCTGGGACAGTGGTGAGACTGAAAATTCCCAACAAAAAGTGCTAGTAAATCCTACTGCCAAGTAGTTTGTGCAGGCAGACTTCCCCAGATGAGTTTAGAATGGTTCATTTTCTCATGGTACATGGTCAGACAGAGTACACGCTAACCCCAAACCCAGATTTGCCTGAAAAAAGGGCTAATCCCTATTGTGACCATAAGGGCTTTGGTGCCCTGGTTTTATGTTGAGCATGTTCAAGAAGCTGAAGTAGTATTACTTCTCAGTATATAACTTTTTTTCTCATTTTTTCACAATAAATACGGGGGGGTAGGGAGGATAAAATCTGGGACCAAATTTCCCCTTAAACTTGTTACTTCCCAGCATATGAATACTTGAATTTACATGTTTCTCAGGGTTCTTTCAAGCTTCTGTTTTGTGAAGAGGTAGGAATACACATTTAAAGAGAAAACGTATTGTATGAAAAAAAGTGTCCATCTATGTAGACATCCACATAGGGAGATACAGGTGTATTTAAATCATATTTATCCCATCTCTCTCTGGCTCTACTGCTTGAACTAAGTGTTGAGTGCTCGTCTGCATGTCATGTGAGCTTGTTGCTGACATAAAAGGCATTGATTTCTCTACCTTGTAACCAGCCACAATGGGGTGAATTATACATACATCATTATGGTCTGGTGCAACTTACTTTAAAAGTAGTTACTCACTAAGCTTAAGTACACACAATATGAAATTATGAATTCAAATTGCTTCTGGGCAAATGCAATAAGCAAAAAATGTATTAGAGTCTGGAACTGCAAATTGGAAAAAATCTTAATCTAGTACTTTTCCAGTATTTAGTACCTGCTGGGAATGATAAAAAATTGAGAAAGTGTCTACAATTTTGTTGTATTTCACCGATTCTTATTTGCTAAAAGAAAAGCAGAACACTTGATTTCAATTGTGATATACTTCAGTCCTTCTAAATAGGTGGTGAAAACGAATCTATATAAAATAAGAATATGTAGGCCTAATAAATAGCCTAAATAGATACACTGGGCTGAATAGCTAAGCCTTTGTATCAATTATTATTTGCATGAAGATGATTGAAATACAGGTAAATTTTATGTCATAATCCATTTCTAAGGATAGTAAGGTTCAGAGCAAAAAGGAGGGAACATCACTCTACATGATATTTCAAATTAGTTGCACAAAACTGGAGAAGTAATAACCTTTTAAATATGTTAAAATAGGAAATATGCTGATTTGTAAAGATGGAAGCAACATGAAAAATTTCACACAGAACAGTAATCACTGAAGTGTTGTGAGGTGTAGTGGTAAAATCACTCAGATCTTTGAGACAAAGTATAGCTGAAAAGCAGGAGTTAGTGGCATGCTACTTATTAAGCAGCGGTTAATGGTTCTACTTTAATTGCATCAAATCGGCTCAAAAAGTCACTGTCTTGGTGATTACCGTCACACATAAGAGAATTGTTTGAAATGTGTTTATCCCAAATTAGGAGATGGTACAGTGGACTCGTGTCCTAATGTCTGCTTAAATATGATCGCAGAAGTGCCAATAGCTGCTCTTTGATCCTGCAAAAGCTTGTTTCTTTGAGCTTTGTTCAGAAAGGATGCTGAAGAAAATTTTAGAAAATGCTGAATTGGGCAGATAGCTCAGGTCAGACTTGTGCATGTGGATTTTACATTGTTTTATTGAAATGCAACACCTCATGAGATGTTTTGCAGCTATGCTTTTCTTGTGGTACTTGTAAACATACTTGAAATCTCAAAGTATGCAGAGCCCTAATATCTCCAAAAATAATAACGTACAACAATTCAAACTTATTAAAATATTTTTAAATTGATAAATTAATCTGCAGAACTAATAATTGGACAACTAATCATTGGACAAGAACATGTTTTCATTAAACTTTGGACAGACACTGCGTGTGTGTAAAATACTTGAATGCTATGGCACACAGAAAGAAATTCACACTACTGATAGTACTCAAAAGAGTGATGACTGTACAAAACATCTCCTATACCTTCTAGATTGGCTCATTCCATCACATCCCTTAACACCTACTCTTTGTAACTCCTTGAATATTTCAAATGTTTAAAAAACCCCACCAAGTCTATGAAAAATCTTAGTGATACCCTGTATCTTTAAAAATATATTAAAAACCAAAAATAATAATTAAAAAAAACCCCAAACCCACACCAAGAACCAAACAGCCCAACAGCCTTTCTTTATCTTCTGTTCTTAGAAAGCAAGTCAAAGGTATTAATCCTCTATCCAAAGGTATTAATCCTGTATCAGCAAATGTTCTGACAATCTTATGTCTGTATTTTGTATGTCGGATCAGTTTGTGATAACATATACATTGTCTAGGTGTTATGTATTTTACTGTCTAGATTGTTTGTCCAGATAGTGACAACTTTATGCCAAAACACCGTTGCCATAGTCAATTGGATTTGGGTATCGATGATTACTTTAATAATTTTTCTGTTCCTGGATGTTAAGCAAGGAATTGTTTACCAGACTGATCCTTTCGTGTGGCTGCTCATCACATTCTGACTTTATTCTGAGCCTTGTTACTGAATGGTTGGCATTATGGCTGGATGGAACAGAAAATTCCCTAAGATTTATATAAACCTTCAGTGACTCTTGTACAGCTGCTTGAGGAAAGAGGGTTTACGTTATATGTATAAAAAAAGTTAATAGTTTGCCTTTGGAGACTTTGCGTAGTACTGTTGTAAAAGGATTTATGTAAAATTAAATCTCAGATAAAAATGAAAGTCTTGAACTTTCCTTACTGAACTATGCTGTGGTCATCTTCAGTTTTAATGACCATCAGCATTAATGAAACAGTTTCCTTATTTCACTGTAAGTAAGTTTGACCATTTAAATATAATCAGGAAAATGTTTCCCCTATAGAGTTAAAGAAGAAACTTTTTTTAAATTAACTTGGGAAATGAGAGGGCAAAATGCTCAAGCATGAAGTGCAAATCACCAATATTAAATGGGGAAAAAAGCCTAACTTCTTAAATTCCCCATCTAGTCCATTTCTCTAGGCATAGAGTTCTGAAAAGCAGAATAACTTTTTCTTAATTTTTATCCAATTTCTTGACTTTTACATGGAATTATAGGGTAAAATATTGCTAGTAGTGAGAGAGGCCAGTTCTAGATATCTAATGAGCATCAGCATAGAATGCTATCCCGATACTCACCACTCACTTGAAAATATGGATCAAATTTAAATAGTGGTTTTAACAGTAATAACAACTGTATAATAAAAAAAATTCCCAAGTTTAATTGTATGTAGTTATATGTTTTTGTAACTTTCCTTTTTACATCCTTTCCTGCCTCTCCTCACCTCTCAAATACTCTTTTTTGCAAACCCTTTCTCTTAAAGATTAGGGCATAAATAGGTGCTTCTAAAACCTGATTTCTAAAAGATAGGTTACTGGATCTTAGCAGAAATTGAACGGTTCTATCACAGTTGGAAAACAGAAGCAATACTTGATTTACTTAAATTGTCGATTAAACCACGTTGATCTTGATCAAATCTCATTTTTATTTGGCTCAGAACAATGAGATACCCCAGAGAGCAAGGTGCATTTGTCAGTCCTCCATAGCCAGAGGCAAGCTCCTCCTGGCACACAGAGCTCGTGGGAGTAATGTGGTTACAGTGGGAGGAAATAAAATGAAGGGCACGTTGTTGCTGAATTCAGCAAGTAAAACATTCAGTTACATCAAAACAGCATAGTGAGCTCCAGGTTGAATTGGTTGTCCCATAGGGATACACTGAAACTTCTGGTTTGCTTCTGTAGTTATCTGTATGTGGAGAGAGCGAAGATGCAGGTGGATTTTAATAAGCTTGTAATAAAGGTAGTGACTTAGACACTACATTCCAGCTTGTGCTTTGTTTTCTTATGTAGTGAAAAACTACATGGGGAAAAATCTCATCCTGAGGGTGGATACCCCACGTACTACATGTTTTTTTCTGGAAATCTTAATAAACACTTAGCAAATGGCAGAGGTAGTTCCCCCAGCACAGCCAGTGGTTTTGTATGGCTTAATTTTTTCTTGTATCCAAGAAAGTCAATATCTTTCTTTTCTAAACTTTAAAAAGCCATTTGATTTGTTTGTTTGCTTTACTATGTTTCTGAAATACTGTTGAAGGATAGAACTAAATCTGTGTAATATCGCAACAGATCTTTTCTTTAATGATCATATACTTTGCATGCTATTTTAAATCACTCAAGTAGAATATCAGTAAAAATACATAAAAGATTTGTTAGCTGCTTTTCTACTAGCTGTATTTCACAGCAGTGGTGATTTGCCTGATTAAGAGATTAGTCTCTGAGAAGAGCATATTTGAATGAGAATGAACTTCAAATGCTCACTGGTACCAAGTAGATTATTTTCCACATGATGGAGGTGGTTCTAATTATTTGTGCTTACTTTGATTGCTATATTGTGTGCTCTTTGGATTACAGTATTATTGCCATAAAACATGCCACTGTGGTAGCAAAAATAAATTTGGGTTTATCTAGAGAGGAGCAGAGATGCAGATGAAATGGTGAAGCATTATGGGGGTCTAAAGGTTCATGAGAGTTACGTGCTATAACTGAGCTGGAAGAGCCTGCAGACTCGGTGACAGCATATACATGAAATTACAAATCATCTTGCAAATGTGAAATCTAGAACAAATTTTCAGAATATTTTTTAATGCCAAAAACTACCATCAGTCTCTAAGATCCTTTCTTACATTCAGTTGTTGGTTTTAATACAACCAAACGGAACGGTGCGCTTGGCGGGGTGTTTTTAATGCCGCAATATTGTTCGCAAAGGACAGCGTGCGTCCGCGATAGCCCAGGGAAGCATAAAGAGTGCCCTGCTGCCTGCAGAGTTTCCAGGTCTCTGAAACAAAACTACCGTGTTAGCATCTGGGCTAAAAAGCTTCGCTAATACTGTGTGGCATCAAATTAGTAACCATAATTTATATTTATGTCTCAGTTTCCCTAGGAGAAGCTCTGGTAGAATTTATTTAAACCTGCGTGATCTTTTATTTCCTAGGGATAATATACGAAAAGAAAACAGTTCTTCCTCCTTTCATAATAACTTTGGAGTTACATTTTTAAACTTACTACAGGGAAGCATTCCCTCTTTTTCTTAGATCTTCTGCATGGTGGGAACATCTGAAGGAAAAAGAGTCTTTTTCTTACAACACCCCTTTGGTTTGAACTCCAGCAGCAACCAAATAAAAGTTATCTTCTGATTTATATAATAGCATGGTGTACAATGTCTTGTGTGAGCAGAATTCATATGAAACAAGTTAACAGTAAATCAGTATTTTGCAGACTGTGGGGGTGTGTTTAAGGGATAGAAGCGATATGAGAAGTATTTGTTAAGGTATCAGCTCTGTCCCAGGACAAAAACCAAAGAGCTGTTTCAGCATGGCTCTATGCTAATTATGAATAGCGATATAATTTCAGAGGTGATGTGGGAAGAGAATACAGAGCACAAGAGCTCGGGAAATGCAGTACTGCCTAAGTAAAAATCTTTGCTGAATCTATTGGTCATTCTGCAGTCTCTGTAGAGCAGCTGGAAGCTTCTGCGTGTTGAGAAATGCAGTTCCCCACCTGATGTTACTATCTAGTGCTGAGAAGTAGGGTGTTACTGCAGTATGCAAACCTGCAGATAACCATTGTATCCAAGCTCTCTGAGGTGTTGGGTCTACATGACTTACTGTAGGAGTGGGAGTGCTTTATAATGGCACTAAGCTGTGCCAGGGCAGTTTCAGATTAGATGTTAGGGGTAAAAAAACAACAAAAAAATAACTGAAAGAATTGTTGGGGCCTGGAATGGGTGCCCAGGGAGGGGGTTGAGTCACCTTCCCTGGATGTGTTTAAAAAAAAGGTAGATGAGGTACTCAGGGATATGGTTTAGCATAGGACAGGAACAGTTGGACTCTATGATCTTAAAGGTCTTTTCCAACATTGTGATTCTGTGATAAAATACAGCTGAAGGAAAACACACTGCTGTGCTCAGGCAATAGGCCCTACATGTCCCAGAATCATCTGGCTGACTCTAGCTTCATACAGGACCGGGTTTGTCTGTCTCTGTGTGCATATATACCTATATATGTGTATCGCTGACTTGCTGAGGCATTTTTCTGCCCTTCCTGAGTCCTTGACTTCTTTATTTCATTGTTAGTGTAGTGAAGTACGCGCGATGGGTGAAGGTGTTAGTTTTTTAATTTGACCAGTATTCTGTATCAAACAGTGTTTACAGGACAAAATGCTAAGAGTTAATGTCTGATATATTTAGCTGAAGCTTAATTTTAGATGAGGGCTTTTCTACTGTTGCTGGTTTAGTTCTGCATTTTAAAAATGTTTTTTTAATGCCCTTTTCAGATTTTTCTCTCCATTTTCCTTTTGCCTCAAAGCATAAAACAATTATTTTTTTGAAGCATCTTAAAAACAACCAAAAGCACATGGTTGTATTATTTGTTGTGATCATGTTTCTGCTTTTACATGGTTATGTTATGGCAAGATTTTTACTAGTGTAAGTCAGTGCATGTACCAAGTCAATTTTCCGTGCATAGAAAGCATCTAAATTAAAATGGCAGCTTGTAAACTCGGTATGGCATGTGACATAAACAGTAAAAAAACCTAGTAATAAAACCCAATTAATTTCAAATCTGCAAATGTATTGAAGTAGTTTATCTGGCAAATCAAGTTATTTTCTCATCCTCAGAAAATGAGAAACTAATCTGAAAATTGCCCACATAAATACACCATGTTACCAGTGATCAATTTGTAGAAAGAAGAGTCTATGTTCTGTTTCTCTAAGAAAGCAGGTATATATATCAGAACATGCAGTGGTTCTCAGAGTTTCATTCAGGTGCAAAAACAAACCTGCCTTGATTGTCTTGGGATGACGACTAACATTTGCTTTCTAATCCTCCATCCCTTGAAGCTAGTTCTTAAATTAAGGACAATGTCTAGACCTTTGTATTCATTAAGGCATAGTAATAAGCACTTAAGATTAAACTCGTTTTCTTTATATGGTAAATGCCTACATAGGTGCTCTGTAACCACTTACATTTATCTTCCCTTTGGAACTTCACCCATTTAGGTTTGCTTGATGGAGCACAGACACACCATCAGTACAGTGTGTGAAGCCCTCTTCCTACTTATTGCTATAGCTGGCTTTGCAGTTGCTTTTACTTTGGAGAGTTCTTCCTCAAAGTCTTGTAAATATTTATTCAGTGTCTCAGCTTTCCATGGTGACTTCCAAAACCTTAAAAAACTACGTGTCTTCTTTTTCAAAACATAAGATACAACTTGAAAATTATTTTTTCAACTTCAAGAAATACTTGAAGTATTGTTAAAATATTAATCTGTTAAAAACTTGGTTTTGTGGGTTTTTTAGAAATATTAATCAAGCCAAGTGTATATCTATGTTTTGTGAGCAGTATGCCCGGAAAAGGCTGTGTTTTGAAGTTTTACAATGTATAAACATTTTATTCCATTTAAATACATGATGGTCATTCTAATACAGAGAAAACCTAGTTCAGTGATGCAAATTGGTTGAAGATATCAAGCCATGTACTATTCCTGCTGGCAATGCAATACATGCAGGACAACCAGGTGATCAGGCCCAGTCAGCATGGGTTTTTGAAAGGCAGATCATGCCTGACCAACCTGATCTCCTCCTTATGACAAGGGGACCTGCTTAGTGGATGAGGGGAAGACTGTATGGGTATGTCTACCTTGATTTCAGTAAAGCCTTTGACACTGTCTCCCACCACATCCTCCTAGAGAAACTAGCTCCTCGCAGATTAGATGGGTATACTCTTTGCTGTGTTAAAAACTGGCTGGGTGGCTCGGCCCAAAGAGGAGTTGTGAATGGAGTTAAATCATCAGGTCACAAGTGGTGTTCCCCAGGTTTGGTGCTGGGGCCACTCCTGTTTAACATCTTTATTAATGAGCTGGACTGGTGAGGCTGCATCTGGAGTACTGTGTTCAGTTTTGGGCCCTTCACTACAGGAAGGATGTTGAGGTGCTGTAGTGCATCCAGAGGAGGGCGACAAAGCTGCTGAAGGGTCTGAAGCACAGGTCCTGTGAGGAGCAGCTGAGGAAGCTGGGGCTTTTTAGTCTTGAGAAAAGGAGGCTGAGGGGAGACATTATTGCTCTCTACAACTATCTGAACAGAGGGTGTAGAGAGGTGGGCTATGGTCTCTTCTCTCAGGTGATAAGTGATAGGAGGAGAGGGAATGGCTTGAAATTGCACCAGGGGATATCAAGAAGAATTTCTTCACTGAAAGGGTTGTCAAGTACTGGGACTGGGGAGTGGTGGAGTCACCATACCTGGAGGTATTTAAAAGGCTTGTAGATGTTGTGCTTGAGGACCTGGTCTAGAGGTGGACTAGGCAGGGTTAGGCTGTGGTTGGACTCAATCTTGAAGGCTTCTTCCAAAACGAGTGATTCTGTGATTCTGTTAGTAGTCTTAGAAAAGTTTCTCCGTGATGTTTTTCTAAAGTATTTTGTAACAGCTTCTGACTTGATGAACCCAGAGGTGTAAGAATATCTGGTAAGCATTATACGTTCAGAATGGATGGAATATATGTGTAGTGCTTTTCTGTAGCTGAAAAATTATGGGGTTTGTATGTGCCATGCAGATATTTAGTTTTAAACTACCATGAGTAACAAACCTTATGGTAGATAGGAATAAATAGCTACAAGAAAGGCTGAAAAATTCTGTGCTATTAAAAAAAATCAAAACCTAAAACCCCACCAAAAACTACACACAACTCTTCCCCCCCCCCCCAAATACAGTGGTGCATTAAGATAGTGTTTACAGTAAAACACTAACAGAAAAAAAAAAGGGGGTGCTTTTTTAATTTCTACTTTGTTTTCAAATGTAAAATGGGGGAGGGGCAGACATGATGATGTGCTTTGGATTTTATGCATCTTGCATACATTTTTGGCCTTCCATGTTTGTGCTGGCTTTGGCTGGGATAGTTAATTTTCTTCATAGTAGCTGATGTGGGGCTGTGTTTTGGATTTGTGCTGAAAGCAGTGTTAATAATACTGAGATGTTTCAGTTGCTGCTGATTGGTAACTTAACTCCACAGAGCCAAGGCCTTTTCTGTTCCTCACCCCACCCTACCAGTGAGGAGACTGGGGATGCACAGGAGTTGGGAAGGGACACAGCCAGGACAGCTGATCCCAACTGCCCAAAGGGACATTCCATACCAGATGGTGTCATGCTCAGCATATAAAGCTGGGGGAAGGAGGAAGGGGGCAACACGGTAATTTTTGTCTTCCCAACTCGCAAGTATGCATGAGAGAGCCATACTTTCTGGGATGGCTGAACAGCTGCCTGCCCATGACAAGTGGGGAATGAATCCCTTGTCTTGCTTTGCTTGCATATGTGGCTTTTGCTTTAACTATTAAACTGTCTTTATCTCAACCCATGAGTGTTCTCGTTTTTACCCTTCTGATTCTCTGCCCCATCCTGCTGGTGAGCGAGTGGTAGCTCGGGGCTTAGTTGCCATGATACCATTACTGATAAATGCTAGTGAAAGGCAGACCCTGCAAGGTTAGAACTTAATGTACAGTTGTCAAAAAACAATCATATTTTACAGGTTATGCTCCAATATAAGTCAGTGCCCCCCTTTAGTTTGCTGTTTGGTATTTTGATACTTACGCTGTTGGTGAAGTAGAGAAGTATGTGTTCTGTCTGATGTTTAAATACATGGTAACTCTATGCATTTAAACATCCACATAAATCATAGCTGTAAGAAAGACTCTTTGTTCTTAATCTGAACCTTGATTCTAATAGTTATTGTTCATTTTACTTTAATTTTCAACTTCAGAGTTTGTGCCTGTTAAGGCTTCTGCACACCTCTGTGTCCAGAAGCCAAGAGACGCCAAGGAGGCATCATTTCTGCAGCAGAGATCTGCTGTGCTGGAAGGAATACCGGCCCATTTTATATGCTTTTCTTGTAAATTAAATTTTTGAAACCTTAGCCAGGAAAAGAAGTGGTTGTTCCTCCATGTTTCAACAAGAGAAAAACGTATGGCA
This sequence comes from Porphyrio hochstetteri, assembly GCA_020800305.1. Taxonomy (NCBI): domain Eukaryota; kingdom Metazoa; phylum Chordata; class Aves; order Gruiformes; family Rallidae; genus Porphyrio; species Porphyrio hochstetteri. The sequence goes on from CM036909.1 coordinate 32,795,427, forward strand.
AACAGAAAAGGAAGCCATAAATTCCTGGTATTTACTTGCTCTGCTGCTGTTTTTGTGTGTGTCAGCAGGTGGTGCTGAAATGCAGCTCAGAGAATGAGTCTGACACAAAAGTGAAATAACAGAAATAATCTGTTTTGCTTTCTGGGCTGTGGGAGGTTTTGTTTTTCAGAGCATCTTTAAGTTAGGTTACAAAAACTATGTTTAGTTCTAAATATTAACCAACTGTGACAACTACAGTTCACTTTTCTGTCGCAGCCAGTGATGTTAAGGTATTTTTCGTGTGGCCTGGTTTTGTAACAAATACGACAGTAAAGGACGTGCAGGTAACTCATGCAGAAGATGAGAGGGGTATGTGGCTTTGTGAACTGAATAGTTAAAGAAATAGAGATGGTGACCTTATTCCTGTGATGTGTGCTACCGATCCATTAAGAAATTGTAACGGAATACCACCATCACTGGTCCTTACTGGACTAAGGATGCATTTACACAGTAAAAATGACAGAGTTACGGTGCCACCTAGGGATTAATTTTCTTAGTGCTCTCTCAGTACTCTTCTGGGCAGCACTTGGAAAGTGAGCAATATTTTTAAAGTCATTTTGCCAACAAGCAGCACCTCCTGCCTTATGTGCTGCTTCTGAATAACATTTAATGATAAGTGTCAGTCACGTTTTGGAAAGAAGGAACTTAATTTCTGCTAAATCTTGTCTTTGTTTCTCCTTCTTGGCCAGAAGCAGCTCAAGAAATAACTAAGTAGAAACAGTAGAGTTTGGGATGCTGTTAGCAAAACAGCATGTGCTTAATTACACAGTGGAACAGTATTTTTTCCTTGTTTCATTCGGTGCATTGGGTGATGTTATAGGAATATTGGCTTTCTAGTACAGCTTTTTGCTGCTGTTCTGTAGCAAAACTTGAGCAGAAAAACTCCCTGCAGCTGCAGTTCCACTCTTCAAACTCTGATTGGGGGTAATGGCAACTAATCAAATAAGAGAAAAAAAAGAGGTAAAGTGTTTCCTCTTACTTTTTCCACTTCACATCTGTACATGGTCAATGGTATTGCATGTGACGATTTTGTTTAATGGCAGAAGGGTGATCTTGCACTGGGGAACATGAACATTGAGGTCAATGTGAATAGCGTCTAAGGTTTAACAGCAGCAACATGAAAGCATATACCATTAGTTTGAGAGGGTGTTTTCCAGGTTAAAAATGGAACTGTAAGACTTATTGCCCTAGTTAGTATAAAGCAGGGAGTTTGGCATAAATTAATACCTGAAAAAGCCTGTTTCTTTATACTGAGATTCATTAAGTTTTCCTCTCATTGTCACATGCCTAAAGTGCATCGCTTACAGATGAGTGGGTGTGTTTCTCCTTGAGGCTGTGGCTCGGCAGTGGCTCACTGGGCACCGCAAGCCTTAACAGTCCATGTGTTTACCTACTTCCATTTCCTGCCTTGCCAAACACCTCCAGGCTGGAAGGACAGAAGGCTATGGGGGCCTGGGCTGGGGTATATTAAGAGGTGATTTTGCGGTGCGTAACTCAGAGGGGTCTGCTTTGGCCCAGCAAATGATTCTAGGTACCTCACTGTTTCAGCATTTCTAGTCTCACTTAGGATACTGAAGATACTATCTTCTGTTGCCTGTCACCCTCCAGGCTTCTGAGAAGGAAAGCAGTTCCCCAGGAATGAAGACAAGTCCTCATGCAACCTGATAGAGAAGAGACCACTTCAATGTGCTCTCCAGACAGCCCGTTTTGCTAAACCCTTTGCTCTATTTCCACCACAGATGAATACTAGTAATATGTTCCTTTTCCTCCTCTGTACTGTATCTTTTCCAGGCTTGGATCAAGAGTCAGCAGGTGGCCAGACTGCTGTTGGATAAAAATAGATGGCCACAGCTTTATACTTTGTCACTTATTCTGATAAAAATACTGTGGTGTTTGGTAGTACATGCATTTTGCAAACCACTGGAGACACAAATAATCCAGAAATAAGCTCCTCTTCAAATACTGGTTAGTTTTGTTTGTGGACAATTGGGGGTGCTATGAAAGAACTGAAGGAACTGTTTTGATTCCTATATAGACTACAGACGTGGAGATAAAGATTTGACATCTCTAATTAAAATAGAATAGTGCAGACTTTAAAGAAGCTCAGTATTTTATAGATTTTTCAGCAAAAACGAATCATAATTGTTATATACAATCTTTTTACTCAGTTCATTCTAGTAAATCGTTTAAGCACTGTGTATCAGCCCTCAAATCAACCCTTAGATCAATTATATTTGGAAGGGAGCTAAACACCCTGGGGTAAGAATTCTTCTTACCCCATATCTTACACTTTAAAGAATTCTTAAAAACCCAGCTGCACATTAGCCACGCTTCTCATGAAACATGTGTTATCTACTTTACCACTCTTGACCTTCTCATATGGTAATTTTCTAGCATTTAAGATGTAATTTTTGAGATTTTCAGAGGTACTCCCAATTTCTTCCTAAGGTACTTTTGCTGTCTTAAGTAGTCTTTAAATGATTTACTTCTAGTACTTTCACTTTATATTTCATATGTTGATTGCTTGCTGAACTCTTGCCTTGATATATGAATAGTAAACGAAGCTATAAAAAGCTTTAAATTTAATTTGCATCAGCTTCTAAAGTCATATTATTTCATATTGCGAAGATGTTTCCTAATCTTTGCTACATAAACTATAGAGAAGACTTAATAAATTTTTTCGTTATTTTTATAACTCAAATATTTTACCACTTAAACCGTATGTTAAAAAGCCTGGCTTACCAGTGATTTCATCGAAAATTATTCTTGCTTGCTTCAGTGATTTATATGTAAACACTTTCCTGGAAAGTAAGAAGAAAAGAACATTTCTTTTTCATCAGCTCTGTACTTACTGGTTTTCAGGAAGTTAAGGAAATCACCTCAGCCCTTAAAGTAAAACATACATGTAAAGCGTTATTGAGCTGATTCATATTTAAGGTTTTAACATATCCCAAAGTTCGTATTACTGTTTTCTTGAAAATCGTCTTTTATAAGGCTCACAACTTGAACTCTCCCAGTGGATAGCACGATTTTCAATATGCCCAGGTAGGTGTGTGTATGACAGCGCACTTAGTTAGAACAGTACAATCACATAGGTGGGAAGGGATGTATGGCTGCCACGTGGTCTAACCTCATGCTCATAGTAGGGCCAACTAACAGGTTGCTCAGTGCTTTGCCCAGCTGGGGTTTGTTATCTACAAGGATGGGTGTTGATGTCGCACAATCCTCTTTAGCCCCTGATCCAAGCCTAACTGCCCTCACTGTGAGTAAGCTTTTTTCTTTTATTGAGTTAAAATTTTCCATGTTCTAAATTCTGTTGTCTGTCATGCTTCTGCTGTGTGAATCTGAGAAGTGTTTAACTTAGTCTTCTCTATGTAATTGTCAACATCAATAGGCTGTTTCTTTAGCTTTCTCTGAAGACTGAACAAACTTGTTTCTCTTTGCTTGTATGTTGTGCCCTTGACCATCACTGTAGCTTTTGGTTGGAATTCCTATGGTATGTCTGTCTTACACTGGAGAGTTGATAACTGGTCACAGTACATGGTTAATAATATTAAGTGTGGAAAGAGTAAGCTTATGGAGGGAAAAAAAAAAAGGAAAAAGACAAAATTATGATCTGAAATAACCACAGAAAGCAAGAACCACTCTCATGCTTTAAAATACCATTTAAATAAAGGCAGTAAATTGCAGTAACTGATGCTTCTGTAAAGTTCAGAGTTCTGTGGGGGAATATCTTCTGGAAAATTACCTCATAAGATTGAGGTTTGGAGACCTCAGAGCATTTCATGACAGGCAATGAGAAAGATTAGAAATACTATATAGTATACTTTGCTTTTAGCCTGCTTTTTATCTAGCTTAAACTTTCAGCAATTAAACCTTGTTTGGTGTCTTCATTTTCATACTGGAATTCTCAGCTAAGTCAGTTGGTGTTCTAATATTTGTCAAAATCCTTCTGAATTGTCCAGTACATTTTTCAGAACTGCAAATAAAAGTTCTTAAAAAAAATATATAGTTTAATTCTGGTACACGAGAGCTTAGAGTGCTATTAAAGATAAGAAATGAACAATAAAAGATTTCATTCAACATGTAATTATAGGTGAATAATAGAAATTGACAGGCATGACTTGCAAAGGTTGTTTTCTTAATTTCTACTCCATTACTACTTATAGTATGACTATCTAGCCTCTTCCTGGACCAATTAATTGATATTGCTCTGAGTTCTTTCATCCAAAATATATTCTAGTACCAGAGTTTTTTTCTGAATAGTATGACCTTTCCGTAAGTATATTTGAATCCTCCATGATCATCTGGCTTCCCAGACATTGCAACACCCAATCCTGATGGATATGGCAAATATGATTTTATTTCATTTTTGCTCCCTGTATATAGACCTTCACAATGCTGTGCTCTTCTAGCCAGCTATTTCTCATTTACATCTCTGGCTCATCAACTAGCTTCTACTTAGAGCTAATCTCCCCTTTGATTTTTCACCTCAGGAAACCAGTGCACAGAAGTGATTGTTTTGTGATATTAGTCTTCTGGTTGCATTTTAATTATTTTTTTTTAAGACAAATTCTTTAAGGCATTTTCTCATGCAACCTGGACACTTGGAAAGAGATTTCTATAAACACCCTTAGCTGTTCCATTGTTCCTTATTTAAATCTCTCCTTAAAAATTTATTTCTCATATGCTTAAAGAAAAATGATAGTTGTCAGCTGTGTGTCTGCTAAAACCTGTCCAACACTCTAAGTAAAACGGTCTCAGTGGGAATGGGTTAGAGGTTACTCATACCTGCATCTTTTGGTCATGAAGCAGGATTTCCTGCTCCTTTCTCTGATTCAAGAACTACACTTCCTAAATGACAGCAGAGCCAGAGCATTTACAGTGTCTAGCTGCTTCATGGGATTCGACTTTTGGACAGAAAGAATCACTTGGGAACAAATACATTAACCTTTCTTGGGAGGAAGCTACTAAATCTGGTCTTGACCAGTCCTTCCAAAGCAGTTCCAACTACTAGGTCCACCATACCGCAGTCCCAATTTTCCAGAACTCTAATGGTTTTGCAATGCTTTAATCATTCTGGTCACATATGTGCAAGTCCTGAAAGCACCTCAGACCCTTCGGGTCTTTTTTCCCATATGAATTTCTCACTGGCTTATTGTTTTTGTATTGCTGTTGCTCTACTGATGTACAGAAATGTTACTGTTTATGTAGCTCTGATAATCCATTTTTCCTTCCCACCATTGATACATTGGGGATGATCACACACTGTTTTGAGTGATCAACAGGGCCATGATGTAGCTTGACTTCAAGCGCCTTTAGTTTTACTGTAAGTGTATGTTCAAGAAATAAAATACAGAAAGACAGGCACTAAAATATTTTTACCCTTACTTTTACAGCTGAATAGTTCCCCTTTCTATAATAGATGCAGCTGACCTCTGCATTGTAACCAGAAGGGAAAGGAACAGCTTTCAACTTAATGCAAGCTCCAGTCCCTGGGCCAGATAAAACCCTCTCAGGATAGTTGGCCAAATGCTGCCACACGGTCCCTTTAGGTTCCTTGGTATAACAAGAAGTTCCTTCTGCCCTTCACAGTCTGCATAGCTAGGATCCATCTTCCGTTTTGCACTTTGAACTCCTTCAGTCCTTCCATAAAAATATCATTTTAAATTGTGTTTAGGAGGGAGAGCTTTGACATACCTTCATGCTGGTTTTAGGAAGAGCACCGACAGCTCATTCTCACTGGATTCTCATCTGAGCTTCCCAGCTGGATAAAACAAAAAACCACAAAAAGAAATTAATTGCTGCTCTAATTCAGCTGGACCACTTCAAAAATGCTGCAAACCATTTGTGTTGTGCCACAAACGTGTTAGAAATCCCTGTGCTTTCAGCAGAAGGAAAGCTTACACAGGTTACAGCGGCAAGATATTTGAGCAACTAAGGAAGGCACTTCCAGGACACTGAGGCAGTTGTTATTAACCATTAAACAATATTAATGCCATCAAACTGTCTTTCCCTCACTTTTTTCCGATTAGACAAAAATTTTTTTAAAATTGTGAGTAGCATTTCTGAGCAAATACAAATCCCTAGCTGCTGTCACATTTAGGAAGAAAGGAGAGAGGCCGGTGCACCCCCCAAACAGTAGCTTACAAGAGCAGCCGAATCATGGGTGATTTTTATTTCTTTTCAAAAGGAAAAATGTTATTTCCTGACGAACTCGTAACAGGAATTTTATAAAAGAAGCAGAACCATTGTGAATGTCCACTGATAGTTCACTTATAGAAACACTGTGTTTTGTAGTCCCTTGTTACTGTATTGTTATCGTCCATAGAAGTCCCTGACAGCCACTCACTCAGAAAGCGCGCAATACAAAGGAGGAAATAAAGAAAGAAATAACTGTATTAAATTTGTCTAGCCTTTAAATAAAGTTGCCATTTTCCCCACAATCTGTCACAAAGTAATTGTTTTGCTATCTAGCTGTAGCAAATTTTAACAGCAAGAAACTCATTATTTAAAGGGCTTTTAAATTTCACATTTTATCTCATTCAACAGTAATCTTTCAAATTCTGTTCCTTTATTCTGCTAATACCACTGACTAAATTGCTAGCAACATATGATTTCTCATTTGGGTTTATGTTCAGTGCTGAAAAAAAGCTGTAGTCCAACATTCTCATTTTTGTTTTCATGGCATTTTTAGCCAAGTATTCTTGAACACTTTTCATATGAGTCATCTCAGGGAGATGAGTGTTATCTGTGAGAGAAGGAGAAAACAAAAGGTCCACCAGGTTATCTACAAGGCTACGCTGGAAAGCTAACTTTCCTGCACTCTAGTTTGAAAATTTTCAATTTTTTATTATATTTTAAAGTTTATTTTGGACTTTTGTCTATGCATACCTGTGAAGCCTGTATTGCTCTGTATTGGGTGGGCAGAACATTGCTGAGAAAATAGACTAATTTCTCATTTCATGTGTCATAGAAAAACAATAGTCACTATTAAACCCACCTGTTCTTATGCTTTCAAATTCTAAATTAAATTATATAGTTATTTTATTTTAGATTTATTTATGGTATATGTATTGTGTTACACATATGTATGGGACAAATAGATAAAGTTATATTTTAATGCATGGGAATCTTGTAGAATGCTAAAAGGCACAAATACTGTCCTCAAGTCTTGACTAATTATATATACTTTCTGCACATAGAAAAAAACCCGACAAACCAACCCACACTTATCCACTTCTATATCTGTCTTACATTGTGTCTATTTTGGTGGGTTTTACAATCAGTGTATCTTTAAAAAAAAACCCAAAGCAAACCCCAGGACCCTGATTCCTAGATTAATTCTTAGAATTGTATTAAATTAAATGACGTTTAGTACTTTAAAATTTTTCTCAAAAGCTTCTAGGTTCTGCTGAGAGCAAATAATTCTTTTTACTAAGGATAACACATAATTAATCTTTGCCATTTTTTATTTGATACAGTTTTATTTGTCTGCATTTTTAGTGTCATCAATATGCCCTCATAACAAATACTTAAAACCGGCTGAAGCAATTAAATTTGCTTGATGGCATCTTGTACTGTGGCTAATCATTAGAAAGATGAAGGGTGTTCCTCAGATATTGGGGGCTTCATACCTGTTCTCATCATAGATGGGGGCTACTGTCTCAGTAAAAAGCCTTATATTAAGACTTCAGTCTCCTCTTCCTCCTGCTGGCATTCAATGGATCCTTTTAAACACTTGGTGTTATTTCCCTGAAGCCTGCGTAAGTTTCTGGTGTGTGCTACTCATAGGGATGTAAACATTTTCCTGCTGTATAAGTCTAAAGGGAGCATGTGAAACTTAGTTCATCAGAGTTATTTTTCAATTTTTTAAGTGAAATTGTAATCTTATCTGAGCTGGTCTAGGGTGGAGAGGTTGGTACTGCATTTTTCTGAGAAAAATCTGTTTAAAATAATGTGATTATCGGAACGGGCTGACCTACTAGGCCTTGGCCAGGGGGCAACCCTCAGAGAAGTGTAGGGATAAGTTATACCCAAAATAGGAGGACAAATTAACATCCTAGGACAGTATCATCATGAGGTTTAAAGCTATTAATCAAAAGTGATAACCTTGTACCTTTTCTTTTTGGTTCAGAAAGATAGTCCATACGCTGCAGCCTTTGTATAGCAAATGAGCTATGAATGTCCTTTGAAGGGAACATGTTTTTATTCGCTTTTATCTAAGGCATCTGCAGGAGTTTATTTTTCAACAAAAAAACCAAATTATCAGTAAGTCGTAATTTACTTATACCCTAAACTTGCTAGGATGTACATGGTGCTAATGTTTAGCTGCTCTATTAGATGATTGTTCCTATCGTTTATGCTCAGGCGGTATATGTTTTGAACATGCATGTGTAATGTAGCTACGAAACCTTAGGCAAAATATGCTGCAGTATGAGCCCTTCAAGGTGACTTTCTTTCACGCTTTGGTGCTTCTTGCATTTCCATTCGTCTATGTGCCATATCTCGCTTCATATCCAGCTGGATTACACAGAAATTGATCGTGATTTTTAAGATAGAGCCAAAACTCCCAGGAGATCGCCTTTATGCAAATCACATTCTCTAGAGGAGTGAATAGATGCTTAGAATAAAGGAAAAGTGGATAATTACCTGTTGGGTGGTAAATAATCATATGCCTAAAAGAAGACAGAAAAATAAGCACTGCATGTGTTTGCCTTTGATATTTTTGCCTTTGATATAATTTAGAATTCTTGGTGTAGTACTTAATATTTAGAAACGAAATGTCATTTTACAGAGAGAAGAATTTAATCCGGTTATATTTTCCTGCTCTATTGCTCATCCTTCATTTGTTTTTCAAATCTGTTTGTATATTATATCTCTGAAAATGTGCTTTTTTGTTTGTTTTGGGGTGAGTTGTTTTTTAAGAAAAATATGTGCATTTCAAACTTAGTGGTATAAGATTGGAAAATCCTGCCTCTCAGACAACAGCTGTTCTGGTTTGGATTTTTTGAGGGTTTTTTTATAAAAAGCAAAGCCATTCACAAAAGATTTCACTTTGAAAGCTTATGAAAAAAAATAATTTTCAAATTATAAATATGATCTATATACACACAGAGTGACTACTTAAAATGACAAAATGAAAAAGATTAAAAATTAAATTTCTCTCATGTTTATAAAAGGACTATAAGGGGATTTGTATACATAAAATTTACATGTAGTACTTGAATGACAGAATTTATCATTTGAAGCATGGTTTCATATGGATGCTTTAGAGTATGTGTAAATTTTAGCCTCAAAGTAAGCACTGTTGCTCCTTCTACAGACCATTCTTCAATGTAATGTGCACATATGTAAGGAGTAGCAGCATTACAAGGTGCAAATAGAAGTGAAATGTGTAAGATGAGTAGACTGATTTTTGCAGTTTGTGGTCAAAAACACAGCCCTGAGTCCTGAAAAATGTTATCGGTTACTTAATACATGTTCATATCTATATATACATAATGCATCTATATATGTGCATATATATTTTTTGCCTAGTTTCCTTATTTTGGTTTTAGGAGGATTATTCCTGTGCTTCAAATTAAGTAAGCATGTAAGTCTCTTAAAGATCAGAATCCTGTCTACTTCTTACAGGAGCTTATTAATAAAATATTTATGTAAACAAATTCTAGACATTTGAGTAAGTTCTAAGCAAATTTTTGAAACTATAAGAATTTCACTGTTGTTTTTTTACTGCTTTTTAGCTTGCTACCATTCCTAGTTGCTCTCTGTTTCCTCTGTTTGCTTAGTGACATCTACAAACTCGTCAAAGACCTAGGTAATGTGAATTCAGGCTTAAGTCAGTTCTATGGATTTTTCTTCTGAAATGTGAATAGGCACCTGCAAAAAGAGAAAAATAGACACCATAAATAAAGGTAAACTAGTTTGCCATGGTTTAACCCCAGCTAACAACTAAGTACTATGCAGTACTAAATTGGCTGGGAGTGTGGATCTGCCTGGGGGTAGCGAGGCCCTACAGAGGGATCTGGACAGGCTGGAGAGCTGGGCTGAAGCCAATGGCATGAGGTTCAACAAGAGCAAATGCCGAGTCCTGCACTTTGGCCACAACAACCCCAGGCAGCGCTATAGGCTTGGGGCGGAGTGGCTGGAGGACTGTGTGGAGGAAATGGACCTGGGGGTACTGATTGATGCACGGCTGAACATGAGCCGACAGTGTGCGTGGGTGGCCAAGAAGGCCAACGGCATCCTGGCTTGCATCAAAAATAGTGTTACTAGTAGGAGCAGGGAGGTAATTGTCCCCCTGTACTCAGCACTTGTGAGGCCGCATCTGGAGTACTGTGTTCAGTTTTGGGCCCCTCACTACAGGAAAGACATTGAGGCTCTGGAACGCGTTCAGAGGAGGGCTACTAAGCTGGTGAGGGGTCTGGAACACAGGCCTTACGAGGAGCGTCTGAGGAAGCTGGGATTGTTCAGCCTGGAGAAGAGGAGGCTTAGGGGAGACCTTATAGCTCTCTATAACTTCCTGAAGGGAGGTTGTAGTGAGCTGGGGGTCGGCCTCTTCTCCCGTGTAGGCAGTGACAGAACTAGAGGGAATGGTAGCAAGCTGCGCCAGGGGAGATTCAGGCTCGACATTAGGAAGCACTACTTCTCAGAAAGGGTAGTCAGGCACTGGAATGCACTGCCCAGGGAGGTGGTGGAGTCACCAACCCTGGGGGTGTTCAAGGAAAGACTGGATGTTGTATTGAGGGATATGGTTTAGTGGGAGCTAGTAGTAATAGGTGAATGGTTGGACTGGATGATCTTCTAGGTCTTTTCCAACCTTGATAATTCTGTGATTCTGTGATTCTGTGATTCCCCTCGCAGGATGGGGGGAAATTGGAAAATAAAAATAAGAAAGCTTATGGGTTGAGATAAAAACAGTTTAATAGGTAAAGCAAAAATAAGGCGAGGGATTCATTCCCCACTTCCCACGGGCAGGCAGGTGTTCAGCCATCCCCAGGAAAGCAGGGCTCCATGATGTGTAATGGTTACTTGGGAAGTCAAATACCATAGCTCCAAATGTTGTCCCCCTTTCTCCTCCTTCCCCCAACTTTATATGCTGAACATGACGCTGTAAGGTATGGAATATCCTTTTGGTCAGGTGGGGCCAGCTGTCCTGGCTGTGTCCCCTCCCAGGTCCTTGTGCACCCCCAGCTTGCTCACTGGTGGGGTGGAGTGAGGAGGCCCTGTGTAAGCACTGCCTAGAAGTAACAGAAATACCCCTGTACTCAGCACTGTTCTCTGTACAAATCTGAAATACAGCCCCACAGCAGCTACTATGAAAAAAAATCAACTTTATCCCAGCCAAAACCTGCACTTTTTTTTTCCTGTAGAGTATGTTAAAAGATTTAATTTCACCTTAAAGTAGTTATCAATCTCTGCTGATAATGAATTAAATGTGTACTTCCATGGTAGATACCTCTTATAAGGTATCCCAAACCTACTAACAATTAAGTAAATGAGCTTTTTTAGTTCCTAGATTAACAAACTCCACATTTTCATCTTTAAAGGTAGTAATACAGTATGATTGAGGTGTCAGGGACCTCTGGAGGTCATGTGGTTCTACTCTGCTGCTCAAGCAAGTCCACCTAGAGCAGGTCCAGACAGCTTTAGAATATCTCCCAAGAATGGAGGTTCCACAGCCTCTACAATCTGTTGAAGTACTCAGTCACCCTCCAAGTTAAAAAGTGCTTCCCGAAGTTCAGAATGCTGGGCACCATTGAAAAGAGCCTGCCTCCGTCTTTACTAGTCCCATCAGGTATTTACACTGATGAGATTCCACATACCACCACCCCTACCTCCCCCAGTCTTCTCTTCTCCAGGTTGTTGTCCTAGATCTCTTGGTGTCTCCTTGTAGGAGAGGTAACCTTAATCATCTTGGGAGTCAGAGTCTTTTAATCACCTAAGTGACCCTTTCCTGGTCTCTCCATATTTCTTTTGCTGGGAGCCCAGAACTGTACCCAGCATTCAAGGTGTGGCCTCCCCAGTGCTGGGTAGAGCAGAAGGGGCACCCCCTTCACGTGCTGGTGACATTCCTACTAATGCAGCCCAGGATACCGTTTGCCCTCCTTGAGGCCAGGGTATGTTTGGCTCATGTTCAACTTGTAAACCAGGACCCCCAATACATATCTACAACTTTAAAATGTAAGTGGATTTGGATTTCATAGATATTTTTTCCTAAAACTTTATCAAATCTGTAGTTACTTTTTTTTTTCCTTTCCAAAGAATATTTAGTTACAAACTGTCTATTTGTATCTTTTGGTATTCATGACTGCTGTTATATTTTGCTTTTGCAGTTATTCTGGTTCTGTAGTGGCTATTGTGTCAGACATACAAAATTCAGGTTGGTTTTCATATAGATTAATATATTTTTCGAAGAACATTATAGGCAGTACAGGCTCTATTTTGCAAGATATCAGAAATTGGTGCCTATTAGTGTTTAGAGTAGTTCTCAGAGCACAAAGTAGATACAGCTTGCTTTCTGTAAAACATCGGCTAGTAGAACCCTTGCTGAAACTGATAAATACTTTACAGATAATTACATTCTACTAATCTGCTATTCAATGTGAAAAGACTAACAGGACATGACCCCCAAACCTCCAGTTCTTTTGGAACAGTGGAAACAAATGTTAATTGGTATCTCATTGATAAAGTTGTTGACAGAAAAGAAAATTACAAACATGTTATGCTAGATAATTACTTTAATCCACAATATAATGTGGCTGTAATTAAATGAGGAATGTAGGAATATTAATTCGTTCTTCATAAATATTCACCACACATTGAAGAAGATTGTGAAGTTCCCTTTAGTGAATACAATGTGCTGTGTGACTTAAATATATCCCAGGACACTGACAGACAGGTAGACTCCCTCGTGTGTGGGTGGGTCAGCTAACCCGCTGTTGACGTATATTGTATTTTTCACAAGTTCTTGGAACTCCAGTCAAATAAAACAGTTACTGGTCCTCATTTCTCCAGTTTCAGCCTCACCTTCTGATATCTTACATTTTCTTATACATACCTCTCACCAATATTCATTGCCCCTGTCCGTAGGATTCTATACAAGTTTTTCAATTCTAATCCTGTAGTCTTACAAACATTTTACTGGGGGAAACATGGTAGTTAAAAATAAAGAAAATATGGTTCCTCCTTTCTGGATCTCCATCAACCGATCTAAAAGGGTACAGCCTTGAAATCTGTCTGCAGTGTGTTTTTCTTTTCTGCAGTAGTTATCGCTTCGTTTCCTATGAGGGAGCAAAGATGTGATAAGATAAAAGAAATGAAGCTTTAAGTTATCTTTTTAATCCTCATTCCTGAGATTACTTTTAAAGAAGGTATTTTCTCCTATCTCGGGGGATGCTCCAGTGTAACTTCTACTAACATTTATTTTAGAAAACACGTTGTTTGTCAAGATGGCAAAAATAAGACTAACAGAAAAATGTATATCCCAGTTGTTGATAGTTACACAGAATAATACAAATGTGAAATGTTTTAGTCAAACTTCAGTTCTTAAAGAGAAAAAGCAAAGTATCCACACTGTTTTTTTCCCCTAGCAATTCCTTATGTAAACTTAGTCCTTTACCCTTCTATCTTAAGATTCATCTAAAGTAAGATTTTGCCACTAAAATGGTCATCTGTTAGTCCATCAGTTATATTGTTAGATGAAGCATTAAGTTTACCCTATGTTTTTAAATATTTCATAGGAATTTCATAGATTGCTTATCTACAAATCATATGTATAAACTAAAAAGAGCAATTTTATAATGGGAAAGGTTATGATCCCAGACGTCAAAATCATGTATCAGTGTCTTTAGCTTTGGGCTGGAAAAGGTTGGATTAGGTTGATATACAGTACGACTGTGCTTTGTAAAGAAAGGTCTTGTAAGATAGAGGGAAAAAAATCAAGGTAAAAGCTGACAAATGGAATTAAGTAAGGGCCAAGCAGGCATTCAAAAACCCAAGTAAAGGGTCCCCTTAAAATCTGCAGTCAAACTCTGCCCAATTTGAGACTTCACAGATGTTTTTCTTCTTGGAAGCAACTACTGAAAATAAGTGTCTTTATATTATTTTAAAAAGAGCTATTCTTTAGCCAATTCTGTGACCATAAAGCAGACTGTTGATGCATTGTTTCTATCAAACTTATATACTGTCAACTCTGTGTGACTATTTCAAAGCATAATTTACAACTCTGAATGAGTGGATATAATTTACTACTTTGAGTAGAGTTCAACTGTGGTTTATCAGGTTTGCCTGGTTATTTGAAGAGGGACACATCAAACTGAACTTTCTCACCTGAAAAAAATACGAACACGTCTTTATGTTATCGGGAAAGCTTGCTCAAGACTGCTAATGCTGAATCTTATCCTTTCAAAGTTTATAACTTCCCTCCTAAAAATTTCAAACTTAATTATCACAAAGCTGTAAAATTCTCTTGCTTTTCAATTCTTACTCTTTAGCAAGAAGCTATTTTCTAGTTAGCTGTCTGGGATCTAGTGTAACAATGTTAATTTCTATTTATCCAGGAATTTATATTCTCTGGGAATTTATATTCAAAACATACAAATAAAATGGGTCGTTTCCTTTATGGAAAGATAATATTCCATTGCTGCAATTTCCTAAAACGCCTTCAATCTGTTTAAATAAAAACCTGTCCTTTATCTAAAAGGTGTATCATGATACAACAACATGTGTGACAGTGCAGCAACAAACACATACAGGAATCAAAAATTTTTCAAAAATTTGATTATAAACAGTAGCTTTGAAGTGACCAGGGAAAATATCTTTTTTATATATATTTAATCCATAAAATCCTTCTTTCTATGTCTTTAAAATTGCAATTTGTAATATGTGGGAATAAATTGGAAATGCAAACTTTATCTGAAATTGAGTTTGATGAAATAGTTTGTCTTCTGTTTGGTTCTCCATTGTGGCATCATATTTGTTCTATCAACTGCATCATCATCATTCTGTAACAAAACATTAATTGTAGGAAGATTATTTCAAATTTTAGAAGAATGCTTATTTTTGAGTCCAGTTTCTTCTACTTTTGTTCATTTTGTTCCATCGAAGTGTTTCCTGATCTTTTTATTCTGCTACTTGTTGACTTCATACTTAATCCTACATAAAAATAGAAGCTTTCTCTCTTTCAGTTTCTCCTTTTACAATACAATAGCATTTTGATGAAGTATCTTTAGACAAAAAAAAAAAAGAGAGGTATAAATAAAGTTGGCTTCTTCAGGGCCTGTTTTGTCATTCCTCTCACCTCCACAGCAGTCAGAGTGGATTTTTGTAAGCACGTTGGGAAACCTGTGGGTGGCATGGATGTGTCTTGTGTGCCAGGAGGAAACCATCCTTACCAAATGTACTGAGTCTATTACCTCTTTGCTAGAATCATTTCTGTAGTCTGACTAATCAGTATGTGAAGACAGAACAGTTCAATATGTAACGCGGATGCTGAACTTAAAAGGCAAAGCGGGCAGGTGGGAAAAGGGGGGCAGCACTGGAGACACAGAGGTAGCAAAAAAGCTCATCATTGCCCTGCCTTCTGTAGTGCCATGGTGGAGCTGATTCGTGCTGAAAGAGGTGTCGTCAGTGCTGCGAACGTTTTTATGATCGCTTGTATCAAATGGTGAGCAGGAGTTCTGAGGGTTTCTTCTGAGGGGTGTTGTGTTTTTCCTTCCTGCCAACATGCTGAGCAAGCCAGCTTATTAATGCTCCTTCCCTTTATGGAGAGTTCAGAAGTGACAGGAATTGGAGATGCGTTTGGATGCTAGAGAACAAACAGAACTCCTATATGCATAATAAAAGCAGTGAGCAGATACCGCCTCTCATACGTTCATGCTATTAAACACCAACTGGTTTTGTTGTTTTGAAACCATTTTAGAAATCCTCGCAAAGTCTTGTCTGAGATTTCCTTTGTGTTTTGAAGCAAACATACCTCCCAGCTAATCATGTCCAGCATTTTAAAACTTGGGCTGCTTTTACGAGAGGTCACAAGGATTTTCTAGCTCCTGTGGAAATCTATGAGAGACACTAAAGCAGCAACTTGTGAGTGGAGGTGCCTGGGGTTTGTATCAGTACATTGCACATGGCCCACCATATTTGAAAAAGTTTTAGCAAAACTGGCAAACTCTTCTATTGACTGTATATAAGTATTTTATTTTGTAATTGCAGACTATGTAAGAAAGACTTTGGAGAGGGTTGAATGAGAGACTTAGGTGAGTGGTATTGTTAGCTTATGGTACTTGAGTGTTGGGTTAAAAGGTCCAGAGGCTATTGGACTCACTTAGGAAAACAGTCCTACACAGTTTCAGCTGTAAAAAATAAAAAATTTCTCTTTAATGTGTTCACTGAGGTGCTTTTGAGTTTAAAGTGTAAACCTGCTCTATTTAGCTAAATATGTATTGTATAGGTAATATTTCTGATACTGCTTTCCACTAGTCAGAATTTGTGGCTTCCTAACCCAAGTAACATAGACAAACTGTTCACTTAGATTATACAAGTGCAGTTTTTGGCAAGCTTTTTGATCGGCATAGGTTTCAGTCTGAAACTCATGTTTTTAGGTATGTTCTTCAGCAACACCTTTAGTTTCTTAGATTTTCATCAATTGTTGAGCATGTAATTTTAAGCATTGTATTTACTATAAAATATGTATGTTGACCCCCTGTATTTGGAGACGGTTTCTCTCACTAAGCTGACTTCAAAAAGGCTGACTTTACCTCTGGGCTCTTTTTTTTTAAGTTTACCTTGATTCTAGGGAGTAAATGGAAGATGAACTTATTCAGTGGAATAAGTCATTATTAATATAGTATTGTAGTAAGCAAAGGCTGAAAGAGCATAGGTTGAACTAGGAGGGTTACCAGTTACCACATAACCTATTAGATTAATCCAATTAAAGTTTATATATATGTGTGTGTGTGTGTGTGTGTGTGTATATGGTAGTTTTCTTATTAGGAGTTTTAATCATTGCTAGAGGAAAAGATACTGGGGGCTGTGTATGTGGTATTGTTTTTCAAAGCTGACAAGGCGAAAATGGAATTAAATGTTTTTTAAAGTTTTGGGTTTGCGAGATGGACACCTTGAAAGTAATTAAATTGTTCTTCAAAACCTTATGACATCATCTTGATTGATTAATGACAAATCACAAGTTTCTATCTGTTCTCCTTCTATGTGCCTTTCCTTATTGAAAATAAAACAGTAAATGACTGGTGAGGTCTCATCTTCAGCAGTAGAAAAGTGAACTGGTTTTTGAATAACAAATACATTTATGTACCCATATAGTTGCTACATTTTCAGTCTTAGGGGGCAATTTCTTTTAAAGTAGAATCATAACAAATATGTGGAATAAATTGTTTTCACCTCAATAGTAGCTAATAAGTCCCTTAACACCATGACAGCACTTAAATCTAGAATAGGTTTGAAAGAAAAAAAAAAACAAAATTGTGTTTTTTCCACCTTAGGAGATTTGGATAGGCTTTAGAAGTTCCCAACAGATGAAGGTGTTTTCCTGTTGATTGTTTTGTGCTTATTTTGCTGCTGTGAATAATACTGTGTTCTAATAGATATTTGGGATCAAATCCCTGCAGGCAAAAACACATGAGGAAACTCTCAGCAAGTAGTAAATTCAGTTGCTGAATAACCATGTTACTGTACTACTACGTGTGTCTCAATTTCATCTAAGCAGTTGTCTTTTGCTCTGTTTAGTGATATAAAAGGACTTTTATATCGCCACATTAAGTGATGTAGATATGCTTGGTATCCTGTGTAGGATGTTCTTTGTACGTGTTAACGAACATTAAGCGATATAGAGACTGTCCAGCTAATTTCTGAAGATTTGGGATAAAATTTCTAGATTGTCCAGTATTCTAGCCCATCCTTTTGTGCCCATTAGAATTTGGTATCTATTCTGTTGCTTGCAGACATCATCACAAACCCCCCAGAACTACATTTTAATTTTTTTTTAATGTAAAGTGAGAAGACTTGTGTTACATGGCTTTGTCTCTGTCTGTTTAAAGCTGTGTTTTGTGCAGACTCTCTGTTATTTGAATTGTGTTAACTAGAAGTCAGAATCCTAGTTTTGCTTTGTGATAGTTTGGAGTATGGCTGATAACAGCCACCTGAATTTATAGTCCATAATCAGTACTTGGTGATTTCTTGTAACTACACTGGTTATTTCCAGCTGGTACAGCAGATTTCCTTTTATTGTTATCTGTATATATTCTCAGCCAAAACCTATTGTTTCATCTCAAGATGTAAATTACTGAAATAGGAAGCTCAATTACTAATTAATATTAGTAATTAACATTATACAAACTATGAATTGCTCTTGGCAAACAACTGGGCCGGCAAAGTCCCTGACTAGAAGAGCTTGCAGCTAACAAAATACAAAATGGTTATGATCTGCATACAAAAACCTGACATATTTATAAATACATGTCTAAAATGTGTCAACTGTACCTGTATAAAAAACTTGGCATTCTTTGTTTAATCTTGTTAAAATTACACTTTAGTGTAACCACCTGAACATATTAATTACTAATATGATTTTTTCTATTTATAGTAACACTTGTGGCAGGGACATGTTTTTTTCTAAGGAATGTTGGATGATGCAGTTACAGACATAGAAACAACTATATTGAATGTGGCAGTTCTCCCTGCAATACCTAAAAAGGATGTGCATATGTATATCTTGTTTCTCCAAATGCATTTTCACATGCAGTCAACATATCTTCTTAAGTCTTGTCTTTCAGCCTTTTATCCTGTTTTCTACCTCTTTGCATCTATTTGAGTATTTGCTCATGTGCACTATGTTTGGTTTTCCAGGGCATATACTGGCATTCATGTTCATTAAATGAGTAAATGTCATATACAGTTATATAGCAACTCTCTTGGAGGCTCTGATTATAAGACTGAGTGTGCCATTAATGGTTCCGTGGGTTCTGTACAACTGTTTTAAACCTTAAATTCGATTATTTTGATTCACAGATACGGATTTTGAGATCCTTATCTGGACAGTTTGGTTAGACTTGCAGCCTTTGTCTTAGCCTTACTTCAAATCATGTTTGTATCATGATTGTCTTTCCCTTTTTGTTCCACTGGCAATTCTCACTTGCTTCCCTCCTTCATAACTTCAGACAGACTTTTTCATACAGTCCTCCCAATTTTTAAATTAATACAGACATATGTATATAAAATAGTAGCACCTAACTATAAAATATACATTCTGAAACATTATCTTTGCAGAGTTTTGTCCCCATATATGGTTTTTCCCGTCTGTTTCTTTTTTTTCTATTGTTTGGAGTCCTTTTGCAGTAACAAGAATTAAGTCTCTTACATGTTTGAGGTTTTACGGTTTGTATTCCCACCCATGCCATCTGTGGGGCTGGAGTCTGGATGGCAACAGACTTCCTTACTTGTTCTGTGTTCATTACTGCATGTAGTCGAGACTCAGAGTTACTATAACTAGGCAAAGCCTCTCTTCCAGGAGTGACATACATGTCACAGGACCTGTATTGAGAGCTACATATGCTCTGGCCTTGCCCTTAAATCACTGAAGACTTTGGAGATATGGGCATTGCCTGCCTGCTTCACTCCACTGTATGCTGTTAAAAATCTATATGAGAGAAATCTGGCAGGCTGCCTTTCTCCTGGAAAATCAGTACATGGCAGTAACTGCTTGGACTGCATCTTAGATCACAAGATACTGCATTTAGTGTATCCCATCAGCTTTTAGTATCTCTAACCTACTAGAGGCCTTCTTCCAGGAGGATGCTGTGCTTCCTTGGTCCTATCGGGCTGTCAGATCTTAAGGCAGTTGCCATAGTGGAGACAAAGATGCTCCATGAACCATACAAACTCACCCAACAGGCAATGAGTATCAGCTATGTGATGGTACACTGGGAATCTTACAATCTTAAGAAGTTTCCTTTGGTCTCTCTTCCTACCATGCATTTCTTCACTACGAGGGTGGTACAGGTTGCCTATGGAAGTGGTAGCTGCCCCCTCCCTGGCAGTGTTGAAGGCTGGGTTGGATGGGGCCTTGAGCAGCCTGGTGTAGTGTGAGGTGTCCCTGACCATGGCAGGGCTGTTTGAACTAGATGGTCTTTGAGGTCCTTTCCAACCCAAACCATTCTATGATAGTTGGGCAGTAGTAGTTTTACACTAGTGTTTCAAAATCTCTTTATTGTTGGTTCACTTTTTACTTAAGATGAATTAGCTAATTATTGTGATCTCATCACTTTTTTCTTTTCTTTTTTCTTCAGTATTATTGAAAGATTTTTTTACACTTTCAGTTCTTTAATTTTATACTACGTGTTAAATAAGGAAAGCAGCAGCCCTAGATCAGTGCTGTAGCAGGAAGGCTTACCAACCAGTGGTTTGACATACTAGATATTAAATCCTAGAAGCAGCACAATTAATTGACTTTAATCTTTTCAATACTGCCATCTATTAGTACTGTCTTTAAGTTAGTTAATTTCAATGATTATGGTTTCTCTGATCAGTGCAAAGTCTTTAGACATCCTGACATTATAATCCTATAGAGCTGCCAGAAATATCAGCAGGTTTTGTGTAGAAAACTAATCTATGGATAATTAGATAGGATTAGCCCTCTCTGAGAGGGAGGGGGATGGGCTTCTGGGTCCAATCCCATTCAAGTATGAGAAGAGGCTGTAGAAGAGCTTGACATGGTGATTTGGCTCTCAAGAGAAAGGCAACTGGTCTTGGGAGTGGGGCTTGCTGGAGACTGCTTTGACCCAGCCCAGTCAGGAACGGTCTGGGGCTTCACTACCTGCAGTTAGCGAATTGGACATAACTTTTAGCACAACCTCAATTTTAAGTGCAGTCTGTTGCAGATAAAAGTGCCTTAAGGTGGGATGGAAAAATTCAGTGTTCAGTAGCAGATGGAAAGATAAATTGATTTAAGCTCTATACTTCAGAAGTGAAATGTTAAAGCAGTCAGGCTGAGGATAGCCTCAGATTAGACCTTTCTGCAGCCAAGTCCACATTCTGCCCTATCCACACAAGTTTTATCTCTGATACCATTAAGAATCACCTTGCTCTCTTCAGCCCACCAGTCACTTGCTATTGGTTTGTGTCCGTTATGTTCATTTATCCACAACCGCCTTTGCTCTGCTTCAAGGCTACCCTGAGGCATCCTGCTTCCCGCCCCTGTCATGATACCATGAGGCACCTTCAAAGTGTGAAGTCTCGAGGCATCATGGAACACAGCAGAGAGAGCTGTAACTGGCTGAATAAAACAAACACTGTTTGAATTTCCCAAACTTGGGTGCCTTGGGCAAACCCCCTGTTTGCTTTACCATCATTCCCCTTCAGGGCCTGCTTTGAAGTAAACAGTGCTGTGCCAAGCAGCAGCTTAGGAGGAGCAACAGTACTGCATGTATTGGCAGGTCTGAAGATTTTTTTTCCAGTGATTAGAGGATTGATCTTGGTCTTACAGTATTTCAGTGGCTGACCATGTCCATAAAGAAGGGAAAGGATTTGTAACTGAGGCAATAATAGCAATTAGGAGTAATGTATTTGTTTTAATACCAATCAAAAGGTAGGCATAGTAGGTATATGTTTTTTATAGGTACACCATTGACAAAAATGCACAGCTTAGTACCTGGAGCACAGGTTTGGGTTTTGATGGTGTGTTTTTCGTTGTTTGCTTTGGTTTTGGGCTTTTTTTTAGCAATCCAATATTAAAATAAAGACATTCTAAAACATCTAAAATAAAGGATATGAAAAGCCACAACGAACACACACCACCTTCCCCCATGCTTTGACTGAGAGTTGAAATACATGGGCCAAAAAGTATCTGCATGTTGCTATAACTACTTTTTAACTTCTTTGGAGATAGGTGTATCTTTTGGATGCAGACAAAAGGAATATATGGCAGTTGATATGACAATGTAGTTAACTAACAATTATTCACAGCTATTTACCAGCTACAGAATTATCAAATTCATCATAAGCTGCAAAACCCAGCTAAGAAACAGTAAATATTTGGGTAGTTAGCCCATCTCAACTCTAAGCTTAATTACATTGCTGATTTGAACTTGAAAGCACAAACTGAAGAACAGGCATAGCCCTAAGCTGATGAAGTTGCTAACAGCAGCTAAGATGTGTTCCATCACCGTTCCTCTCCTGCCTGCAGCTCCATCCTTTCCTTACGCTGACTCACACTGCATCCATGTTAGCCAAATCAGTGAGTCAAACAAATCAACACACAAAACAACAAGAGAGAAAGGGAAAAGGAAGAGGAGTCAGGGGAATAGTTTTTACTGATTTAGATTCCTGAACTGAGATCAGTTCAGGAAGGGTCCAGTGCTGGTGCAGAAGAGGGAAGTGTGTGGGAAGCCTCCTGAGATTGCTGTTTGAATACTGGCTTGCATGTGTACCAGTGTAGCTGTAATACAAATTGTATCCTAGACTGCTGTAACTGAATTGGGTATGCTTACAGCACAGCCACAGCAAGGCTGGCTGCAGTGGCCACATGCAGACACACCTGGGGAAAAGCTCAGATTTCAATTTGGTTCCTTTTCCAGCACTTTTTAAAAGAGCCCATTTCTTTTACTGGATAGAGACTTGAATTGACAACACTCTCTGGGTTAACATTTACAAAGCTTAAAGCATGTTAATTCTTCATTTCTGCAGCCCTGAAAAAGGAAATGTATTTTGCCCTTATCGCTAAGCACTGCAACAGTGATATTCCCAGAAAGAAGCTGTTTTCTCCTGCCAATTACAAAGTCTGCAGGCAAAGGATTTTGTTTCATTCCAAGTAAATGGTGCGTGGGGTTGTATAACACAAACAGTAACCTTGAATGCTATTTGGTATCACAGCAAAGGATTTCTTCAGAGTACAAGAAATCTTACAAATGATCTCATGTATGATGCTAATACTGGATTCCCTGCGAAGTCAGAGCAAACAGAAATAATGTAAAAACAAGTGCTGAAGAGATCTCTATGAAATACAGCCATAGTATTTCATCAGAATCACAGTTTACTTCCAGCATTAAGGTGTGTTGTGGGTAAACTTACTATCTGTAAATTAAAAGCTAATCTATGGAAAATTGTAGCTAAGGGGGCGTGAATTCTTTATTTGCATTTTTAAATTAAGGAAAAGGAAGAGAATAAATTGCACTTTTCAGATATTCATTCAGATACACATTTTGTTCTTGTCCCATTTTTTTAAATCATAGCCCTTTCCTAAAATAAATTTGATTTTACTAGTCAAAGCTTTGTGCTCATGATTTTTTTCTGAGCTGTTTATCATCTAAAGCTCCTGTGGACTTTTACTGGAGTTATGCATGTTTAGTGCTCCGGAAATCAGGTCCGTAATAGCCGCATCCCTCTGTACTGCTGATATTATTTTTAAAACCTTTTGAGAGAGACTGTCTAAAAGGAAATTACAAATTCAAACACTTTTCTGAGAAAAATGCCACCAATTATAATTCTTTCTCAGTCTGTAATGAAAGTCACAGTGATCTTAATTTTTATTTGCTGCATTTTGTATGCTCACATGTATAAAAATATATACAAAGATGCATGACTCAAGCTGTGCAAATAATGGATTTTTGGTCTGGCTCCCAAACAATGTAAAAGGCCCAAAGAACCCTAAAATGATTTATTCTTACTGAGCCCAATTTTTTTTCTTTCAAAATTCACAATGAATAGATAAGTTGAAAGAAGGTCTTATGTGGAAAAAAAGCCTCTTTTAAATTAAAAAAGTAATATATGTGAGGGAAGTGTTAGTTGTCTATAATATAGAGAAGATGGATGGTGTTTCTGAAAGTAACACAGTGAAAAGGTTTAAAAGTGAGAGAAATGCAATTGCAAATCAGTCAGTTTTAATGAAATAAATAATTGGGGAAAAAACCTCAACTATCGTACATTGCTGTAAAACACACACACAAATAACAGCTGGAATAGCTTTATCAAGAATAAATCATACCGAAACAATAGATGGGGAATTTGTTTCAGAGTAATGGGCTTTGTGGACTGAAATGCAGTGGTTGATGTCACATATCTTAAATTTATTAAAGCTGTTGATACTGTCTCAGATGAGATTCCTATAAGCAAGGTAGGAGATGGTAGTTTCAATAAAACCACGGTAAGGTAGGTGCCAAACTATTGGAGAAACAAGGTGTTTTCAGAAAGGTTAGATAGTACTTGCCTTCTAGTTAGATTGTATCTGCTTCTAGAAGGGACGTAGGTTACCAGATTGACTTCTTATAATCCTTCCTGATCCAGTTTTCTGTTTGTGTATAGTCCTGTCATTTGGTGATGCCATTTTTAATTAAAAAATTCCCAAACAACAACCAACCAAGAAAAAAATAACCCAAAAACCACCCCAAAAACCCACCAAAACCAAAAACCACCCCCCATCACCATCCAAAAAAACCCAAACAAAAACCCAAACCTGTGATGCTGTATTTAAATGACTAAAGGTATTCCACTGTTCACTGGTAGCTCTAGAGAATGGAGTAATATTTTGTTTCCAGTTCTAAGGGTAAATCTAACCATAGTTAATCAAATTGTGACCTCCCTTGATCTTCCACCTGTACTGTAATTAGGTTCACTGACTATTACTGCAGTTTGGGGTTTTTCTCTGTGAGCCTAACACTGTAGAAAGAGAAATTCACTAAATTCAAGGGGGGAAAGGGGAAAAAACCCGCAACGAAGTATTATTGCTTTTCTATTTCGCCAGTGATAAATATATTTCAATAGGAAATGCAATAGATGAACTTGGTAGACTATCTTAAGTCTACACATATGGTTTCCTACGTAAACAGTAGTTAAGTAAGTTTAAACTTAGAGTCTTTTTTCCTGCTCAGTTTTTGATACAGCTAATGTGTGTTGTAATTGAATGTGCTTAACTGACATCTTCAGCTTCCAGATATGTTTGGCAGTCTGGAAGTTGTAAAATATTTAGCTATGGCCTTTCATTTTCTCTGTATTCCTTTGTTTCCTTTTCATATTTGATGATTAATATTTTTTTCTGTATATGTACATTTCCAAACACAGTGTATTTTGGTATTGTAGAAAGCAGCTCTATATTTTTTCTTCTATAGATTATTCTGTATTTTCATTTATCATTCTGTAGGAAGACTCACCAAATCTAATGGAAATTTGCAAATCGTGTTAATCTTTCTTAAGAATTGAACCAGGGATTTGTGTTGTTCTTCATATTAGAATAGGAAAATGAATGGCATGCATCTCCCAGTATTGATTTTTAATTGAGAACAATGTTAATTTCTCTCTTTCATTATCCAGGACTTGTTTTAAATAATTTTATTACATTCTTCATAGCTTTTCTAAATACTCTACTATTTAACAGAGGCTTGCTTGCCTGTGATATCAATTGCCTTATAGACTGTAATCCTGACCATGAGATAAATGTCTAAAACAGTAAACTAGATATACAAAAAAACCCAAAAACCTCACAATGCTGGAGAAGCAATTACTTCTCTCAAACCTGCATAATGTTATGGCTAGTGTACCACACCTTTTGGCTCCTCTCTTGTCTGGAAAACATTAAAAAGAAATCTGGATGAGCATCGGTGTTTAATTTTCCCCATGCTAAGTTTCAGACCTCTTCTTCACAAAGAGGTTCAGCTGCCGAGAGTAGGAAAGGAATATTAGATTTTTGATTGTCTGTTCTGAGCACCCGCGGCCCGGGATTCCATTTAGTGACCCTGCTGAACCTGCCTCCCGCGAAAGGTGCTCGGGCTGTCCCTCGTGGCTGCACTGCACTTTTCCCTACGCTTGGAGTTTATTTTCAGGATTTTAATAGAGCTAGTGCCAGACAACGGATTGTTTCCCAGATTTATTTTATTTCAAATTAGTTTGTCCAGTTATAGCTGAATAGAGTTTGCTGCATACCATTATCGGCTGTTTGATGATTTGCACTTTGGACTCCAAAACCGAAGTCATGCAAGCATTTCTAAAAGGACAGAGTACTTAAGGATTTCATTTAGATTTCATCTCAGGCCACTACCGCATAACCTGTAGGCTTTTATCCTTAGTAGTCACTGCTTTTCATATCGATTTCTTAAGTTTCCTGTCTTTGGTTCCTAAGTTATTGTCGTGGTTTTGCCCCGGCCGAGGGCCGCACCCCACACAGTCGCTTGTACTTTTAAAAGGAAGGGGGAAGGAGAGTTGGGGGAGGGGGAAAAGGGAAGGAAGAAAGGAGGAAAAGAAACCACAACCTAGAAACCAGAACCACGCAGGTTGGGATAAGGATAGTTTACTAAACAATAACAGAAAACTAGATATAACAATAACAGAAGTTTAAAGCACAAAATAGATGAAACTGGTGATACACAATGCAATTTCTCACCAAACCACACAACTCAGGCCGCACAGCTTAGAGCCCGTCCCGGACAACCCGACCGCCCCAGAAACCGCACGTCCTGGCGTTGTCTCCCCCTCTTCCCCCCAGTCCCCCCTTAAACTGAGCATGACGTAACTGGCATGGAATATGCTCTTTGGCCAATTCGAGTCACCTGTCCTGGCTTCGTCCCCTCCTTTCTCACTAGTAAGGAAGTATGCAGAGCTGAGAAAGGTACTTGATTGCCCGGCAACAAATCGGAGACATCAGGGTGCTATCAGCACTATTCTCATGCTAACACCCAAACATGGCATTCCATTCACTGCTGAAAAAAAAGTTTAACTCCATCATAGCTGAAACCAGGACAGTTATGTACAAATAATTCTTATAGCTTTTTTAAAATTGGTTCAAATTTCCTTAAAAGCAGTTAAACATTTTTTTAAATTACTGTTTTCTGTTCCAGATATGGAGATACTGAAACCAGTTATCTGATTCTCACAAGGAATAAAAAAAAAATCAGGGACACATCTTAAATGTCTTTTTTCTGAAATTTTCAAAGTAAACTAATGACTTCAGTCTTAACTTTTTTTTTTCATTTCTTTAATGACTGCTACTATTTGACAACTCCAAACTGAAAGTGAGAATTAATCCTGAAAACCTTGTATCATGGAAAATATTGTGGATTTTTCACTGCAGTCGCTTCAGACTAAAAGACTATGACAATCTGTGAGCAAAATATCAGAGACTACTTAATGTCCTGTGGCATTGTGAAACTCCATTCTAGAGGCAGTTAAAATTTTAACATCTCTAAATACGTATTTTATCATTTTGAAATATATATGAATAATCAACCCAGCTTTATAAGTACTATCATATTATTTGTCTGTTATTGCTACTTATTTCCCTTGAAGGAATCAACACTCCCTACCACTAATCGAATCTCAGAGTAAAAAATATATGTCCTGAAGTCTACATAATCTATCAAAATCGTTAGGTAGGAATTAATCTCATTTTAGGTTGATACTCTTAACCAACACCATTCATACGTCTTGTAAGTGTCCTTGATTAGTGTCCCTAAAGAGTAGTGATGGTTACTTTGAGAAGGGAATGGCCCATGAAGTTGTACCTACAATCCCCTTGGGGATCTAGAATCAAGAAACAACCTCACATCCTTCTCAGCTGTAAACCCTTTCTGGTTGAAAGTGGAGTTTAATTCTTGTCATCAGGCTCTATTGATGCTCTGGTGTATAATAATTGTAGACTCCTGTATTTTAAGATCTTTTGAACTTTGTACTTTGAGTGGTATTTTAATTTTCTGGTCCACCGCTGTTTTTCACCTTCCACTTGTGTGTCCACCAAGTTAGATATTAAGACTACTTTGTACGCTAGGCTAAACGTGTGAATGGTACAAGTCAAACTGCTTAAGTGCAGAATTCTGACGTGCTACAATGAACTGTTATTGTAATTCTGTTCATTTACCTTAATTAAAAATTTACAAAGCCTTTGTGAGCTATTTAGGCTGTCAGTAATAGGTATACAGGGGTGTTTGTGTGAGATGAGGGAGCTTGCTGTTCATGAGTCCAATAAACAATATGAAGCATGTATTCAGATGGATTAATCTGTTCATGTATATGTAATAGAGTTTTCTGGTCACAGAAAGAGGGCTTTAGGCATCAATCCAGCAGGGACAGGGAGGCGATTGTCCCTCTCTATTCTGCCCTCGTGAGGCCCCATCTGGAGTACTGTGTCCAGATCTGGGGCCCCCAATACAAGAAGGATGTGGAACTGTTGGAGAAGGTTCAGAGGAGGGCCACAAAGATGATTAGAGAGCTGGAGCACCTGCCCTGCGAAGAGAGGCTGAGGGAGCTGGGCTTGTTCAGTCTGGAGAAGAGAAGGCTGTGGGGGGACCTCATTGCAGCCTTCCAGTACATGAAGGGAGCAGAGAAACAGGAGGGGATTCACCTTTTTAAAAGGACAGACAATGACAGGACAAGGGGGAATGGATTAAAACTAAAGGAAGGAAGGTTTAGATTAGATATGAGGGGGAAGTTTTTTACAGAAAGAGTGGTGAGGTGCTGGAACAGGCTGCCCAGAGAGGTAGTGGATGCCCTGTCCCTGGAAGTGTTCAAGGCCAGGTTGGATGGGGCCCTGGGCAACCTAGTGTAGATCCAGGCCTGAGGTTGGTGGCCCTGCCTGTAGCAGGGGGGTTGGAGCTCTGTGATCCTTGGCATCCCTTCCAACTCATACCATTCATTGATTCTGTGATTCTATGTAGGAAACTTTTAAACTGTTGTGTGAAAATGGAAAATGAGATTTCAAATTAACTTGTATCTGTGTTCTGCTGAATCACAAATTCTAATGGGTTAACTGGCTGACCCTCTCTCCTGTGCCATGCACTCTAAGGCAAGAGAATATTTTTTTGAGCATCTAATCCTCGAAGCTTAAAAAACTATTTTTGTACACAGTTTGTGCATAACACTCCAAGACAGCCCTGTTTAATACAGAGCTTCAACCCAGAAGAATGTCATGCATAAAATAATACTGAAAAAAATCATCTTTCCTCTGATAAAATATTCTGAATGCGTTCTGAATGCATTGATGCATTTTAGTTAAATAATTAAGTCTGTTCTGTTGCTATGAAAGCTATGAGTGAAAAACATTAGGAACGCTGCATTCTTACTTAAAAAAAAAATTCAACATAACAAATATGCTTGCTTTAATTTCTAACAATTTCTCATGTCTGTTAATTTTGTTGTCATGGCTAAATAACAAAGGTTTGGTTTGCTGGTAGTTCCTGTAGCATTAAACCTCTAATATCAAATTAATCATCTGTTTCCCTAATGGGCCCTGAAGTTTTGAAAGGTAAGTGTAGATCTAGATGTTGAGTGAACCTGATCTTCCTAGGGCTGATTTCAGAAAGCAATATTATTATAAAGAATACTTCTTAATGTGACATAGCTGCTTTTGCTTTCTGCTGTGGCATTTTCAAGAAATTTGAGTTTAACAGGTCTTAGAGCTGGTGAATAAAAAAAGGAGGGAGAGGGATGTGGTAGCCAGCTGTGCAGGCAGAGCATCGATCTGCAATTTAGAGAAGTTCTTTCGCCCTTAGTGTGGATTGCCATGTGCAAAAACTAAGCCTGTACAACTTCATAATATAAGGCTTATGCACTGAGAGCCGTATTGAAGCCACTTGGTTTCTGGGCCAGGGCATCAAGCACTCTCCTTTCCTAGTGTGTGCAGGAAAGTGGTAAATAAGGTGTATTTTTCTCTGTCCACACCAACCAGAGTTGTCTGCTTAGGGGCTGACCTTACAGTACACTGGATTTTGTTCCCAGAATAAATGAGATTAGTGATAGAAAAGCAAAGGCAATTTTCTTTGCTGTCCTCTGTTTGGGCTTTAAAGCCCCTGAACCAAAATCTTTATTGTTCTGCTACTGCTTATGGAATTTATTTCATATACTGGAGTCTGTGTGTGCTAGCACTATATAAATCCAGTGTTTGAGGAAGTATGTAGAAATACTTGAAAGGACATAACAAAGAAAAGTCTCGCTATAAGAGCTGAGATGCAGGAGTGCTGGGTAGCTACTTTTTCTGGTTACAAAGCTAATGCCAATTATTTATTTATCATTACTTGACATAAGGTAGAAAATAAATTTCTCTATTCTTCTGCCGTTGCCCAGTTAATAGAGAAGATTAATAGCGAAACAGCATATAAAGTGAGGGCACTACATATGCCTCTTCTCTGCTGGAGATCTGTTAGTCTGTTTGAGGTCTGTTACTCATGCTAAGGAATTAGAAGTGTACCCATACAGACACAAACCCCGATCACAGTGCCTGCAACCCCAGGGAAAAAATATAGATTCAATACCTGAGGGCTGTATGGCCTTTCCACAGAGCGCTTCACTGTGAGCTTTGTCTTTATTTTTTTTACCATCCTGTTGGGTAGTTCAAGACTGAATAAGGTTCCTGCTTAGCTTGCTTTCCCTAAGGCTAAACAAACACAGTTCTCTCAACTTCTCCTTGTATGTTGTGCTCCAGCCACCTAATCATCCTGGTGTCTCTCCACTGGAATTAACAGAAGGGAAGCAGAAAACCAGAGGCTATTCCCAGTAGAAAGCAGAAAAATAGAAAATCTGTTTGTGGATTAACTGAAGAAGAACCATTTAATGTTGCACATTGGAGCAGACAGAATTATCTGCTGAACTCCTGAATCCATTTTCTAGAAAATCTCTGAAATGTCAATGAATATGAATTAGGAATTATGATTATCTCAGGAAAATCTCATACAAATTGGCTAAATCTTGTATTTTAATTTTCTGGATGTTTTCACTTTTTTTATGTACAGAATTAGTCCATTTTTTAAAACTTCAGATTTTAATGGATTCTTTAAATAAATTTCATTCTGAAGTAAAGCAAAAGGGTGTTTTCATTGCCCATTTGCTATGTCATTTGCAGTGCCTGAGAGACATAGGAAAGAGAGGGACATACAGTGCACTTGTGATGGGTGGACCCTGGATGGGTGCTCTGTTGCTTTCCTCCTCATCAGGACAGGGGAGAGAAATTGTAATGAAAGGCTCATGGGTAAAGATAAGGGCAGGGAGAGATCATGCACAAATAATTGTGACAGGTAAAACAGGCTTGACTTGAGGAAAATTAAACTAAATTTATTACCAGCCAAATCAGACTTGAATAATGAAAACTAAAACCAAACTAAAACACCTGCCCCAACCTCTTCCCTTTTTTTTTTTTTTTTTTTGGATGCATGCAAACCCAAACCAGAAGTACAGCAAGGAAAGCCCATGCAGTGCTGGCTTCACATGTAGGAGATACCATGAGGAAAAATGGTGGTTATTCATTATGTTGTTACTTAAAACCTTTGAGCCCAAAAAATCCATGACACTTTTTAAATTAATAGCGTCTACAAGTTGTGAGTCAGCAAGAACAAGTTGAAGTCTGTATCTACATTCTTCAGTCTTCCTAGCTAAATCCAGTGTGAAAAACAGTACTAGAACATACTATTTTTTTCTAATGCTATTTTTGTCTTTTCATAGAAGGGTTTGGTTTGGAAGTGACTCAAAAACCATCTAGTTCCAACCCCCCTGCAATGGACAGGGACACACCCTACACTAGCCCAGGCTGCCCAAAACCACATCCAGCCTGGCCCTGAACACTGCCAAGGCACAGGCTGTTTCTCTGGGCAGTCTGTGCAAGTGCCACAGTGCCCTCATAGTAAAGAATTTCTTCCTGATACTTAATCTAAATATACCCTCCTTCAGGTCAAGGCAGCTGTTCCTTGTCCTATCGCTCCATGTCCTTGTAACCAGTCCCTCTCCAACTTACAGGTCCCCTTTGGGTACTGGGAGGTTGCTACAAAGTCTCCCTGGAGCCTTCTCTTCTCAAGGCTGAACAAGCCCAACTCTGCCAGTCTTTATGGGAGAGGTGCTCCAGCCCTCTGATCATCTTCATGGTCCTCTTTTAATTTCTTTCCCTTTCTAATGTCTGCATAGATCAATCCACACAATTGGAATAATGGGTGCCTATTCAAGAACACTCAAGATATTTTAGTCAAAATTATTCCATTTATTGAAGCTTAAGAATGAACGGAGTGAAGAGGTGGAATAGTTTTCTGAATTATTGCCTAATAAAGGGTGCGAGGTAATCAGTCTAACGGCAGTAGAAATTAATATGGTTAATTTTGATTCATGAGGTAAGCGTAATGTTTTCTACTGGGAAAGGATCAAAAAACCCACATACAAAAAGACTTGTAGACAAATGGATAGTGACAGGAATAAAAATAGGCTTCAGTTTGGCTTCATCTGCAAGTTTGTAAAGTTGAACTGTCCTCTGCCTTTTTATTCATGCTTTTTTTTTATCCAATGTTAATAAGCACCCAATAGCTAAGAGTAATTGCAAAATGGCGTATTTTGTGTTTAGCAATAACTTAAAAGAGATTACTATCAGAAATATTATTTTTTCTTAGATACCCACAGGAGTCTAATGAATAGAAGTATCTCAGAGGGGACAGTTTGGGTCTCGTTTTAGTTTTTCACCTTTATCAACATCCTAACGCTTACAAGCTGAAGTAAGCCTCGCACAGCTCAAAGAGACAGCTCTCCACCTTCAAAGGGTGATTATTTCTTATTTGAGCCTTCTATTTTTATTATATCAGTCTTTCCATCTGAATGAAGATCAGCATGTAGGCTTCCTTTGAATCATTTAAAGAACAGAGAATGTTAATATTAACAAAGGAATCTGACTTTATCACCTTTAAGCTACCTTGAAAAAAAACTCTGTATATTAACTGAAATGCTAGCAGAATTATTAGTGTTCAGATTAATCATATAATCATTATTTCCATGCTGCATTTGACTGTTCAAATAGAGCCTATAATTTTAGATACTCGTTTATATTTAGACCCATTTTAAATGTTCCGATAAGTTTAGAAGATAGTGTAATGATAGCTAACCAGTACCTGTCATCCACACTAGCTGTTTTATATCAGATTAATACATAATTATGTTGTACTCATTTTAATATATTATCAATTTGGAAGGTTCTTTTTTCACTGCTGAAGATCAGACACATGTTTCTGTTCAGGTGGTTATAGTACATTACTTCATAATTCAAGAGGAATTGATGAATGCTTGTGTTTTCACTATTAAATCATCTTTAATAATGCCAGTTTGAATGTTGGCAGATAATGAATCTATATTTTTTCATAACTTTGGTCTTCTGAGTCATGTTCTCCAGTTTCTGGTACAGCACTGCATGATTCTTGTTTCTGCATTGTCCATGTCTCTCTCTGCCCATAGAAGAGTTGGGTTTAATAGCTCGTTCCCTTTGACATGTAGCTGGTTGCCTTTGTAGCACATAGCACAGAGCAGGGTAGGGTATGAAGAAGAGTGAGTTTTGTGACTTACTGCTTAGGGGGTTTTGGAAGGATCTAGAGGTCTAGATTCAAGACACATCAAGTTTAAGACACAAGGCATGCTAGGTTACAGGTATTTTAAATAATACCAGGTTAGAAGTTAAACTGCTGTCAGTGTTGCCTACATTAAATAATTTGCATATGTATTAGTGATATGTGGCTACATCTAGAGTAATGGCTATAGAATAATCCTTGTTCTTGTAAAGCCCTAAGTATTCTTAGGTTACATTATTAATCAGTCATGCAGAAATCAGAAGAGTAACTGATGAAAAACTTGTATTTCCTTTCCTTGCTTATACAATGTAAGAAAATACTTTTCAAGTTCTGTATTTTGCTTCAGAGATAAGATTGCATAAAGTAAGTTAATTCCCTTATCTACAAAAGTCTTAGTTAATATCTTTAGCTAATAGAAAAGGCTTTAAGCTTTTTCAATGAATTTATAAAGCAGTGCAGAGACCTTTCAATAATGAATTTTGGAAAAGCAGAAATAAGAAATATCTTCATGTCTGCAAGTATGTAGAACAGTAATTCTTGTCCCAACAAATGTTAAAGCAGAACGTTGTTAAAAAAGAGAAACCCCAAAAACTATTGATAGTTAAGAAATGTGCATGAGCAGAAAACAGCATCCTGACCAGTGCCTTCAAGTAAGGCAGAAGTAGGTAACAGAACCAAACTGAAGACTCTTTTGTGATTTATTCTATATTTTTATTTATATATATATATATGTTCTGTACTGAATAATATATTTTCCAGCTTGGTTTGTTTATTGCTGAAACTAAATTAGCTTATTTTACATCTGAGAAGTGATTGTAGAAAATGTAAGGAGCCAGACATTTCATTGGAGAAGATTGTAAAAAGACACAAAAGTGGAACTTCTTAAATGATTTACACATGCTTGTTAATTAGGCTTAGAAATTATCTCATTTTATAGTCTAGCAAGACAGCAGAGCAATATTCAGAATATCTGATACAAATGTAAGAGCAGATATGTATTTGCTTTAAAGCAAGTCTGCTGGATGGGAATAGCCATTACAGTCAGCAATGAAGCAATGAATCTGTGCCTAAAGCAGCGTAGTAAGGCTTTTCATAACTTTTTGTATGCACAGTAAAGAGTAAATTTGCTGGAGCATCCACAGAGATTTAAATTAATTTCAGAAAGAAAATTATTACATTAATTTGTTTTCTACAAATATAATTTTGAATTAGTTATTCAGGATGGGTTTTCCCAGTTGCCTTTAATAAAATGATAGAGATGGGCTTATGGGGAGAATCTTAATTGTTCAGCTTTCCATTTCTGTTTGACTCGCTTTCAAACTTAGTTATTAGTAGGAAATAGCTGGAGTAGATGAGTGTTTGTGAAGTGTCGTGCCTGATTCTAGGCTTTTGCTTGGGCTCCTTAGAAGGTTAGTAGCTTTTTAAGAACACAGAACATTTTCATTTCTATCAAAGTACTGTCCTCCATGGAGCTCTGTTTTAGGAAGACCTTTGCTGTGTGTAATGTTGCCTAGTCACAGTTTAAAGTTTGTAGTTCTATTGCCCCAAGAGCAAAGTATGTTAATTTAAAGTCACATGTTGCATCTTACTATGACTCAGTTATGAGTAATAGTGCCTAATATTTTTACATTTTTTTTGTATTATTGTGCTTAAAATCTGCAAGGTTTATGGTACAGAGGAGAGTAAATGAAGAATGATCAGCTGCCAAACACAAAGGAAGAATCAGAAAGATTATAAAAATACACTTTTCACCTGAAGGACATAATTATATAGACCACTGATATGATAATTTCTCACTCCAACAGATTAAAAGTTGTTTATTCATTTGCTTTATGGGGGGAAGTGTGTGCTCCTGTAAAGGTTAATGTTTGTACAGTTGGACAGAGAACATTATGGTATGAACACAATATAGCAGTATTCATTAAAAAATGGGTCCTGTAGATTTATCACTGTAATTCTGTGGACTCAATTTTGTAATTATAAAATGAAAATGTAATTATGAACTTATTCATGATTATACTTTCTAATGGTACTGCTTTGTCATAACAAAGTTACAGATATAAGTTTATTCTAAATGTGAAAGCCAAGATGATTTACTAAATATCTTTATAGAAGAGTTTATAATAACAATCACTTATAAATAGCTTTTTACTTTATTCTTCTTCCCTGGCGTGACTGTTCAGAACAGCACTGTACACTTCCAGCTAACTTACCGATTTTTGTACCAGGAATGTAAGTTTCTTACACTCTTCCTGGGACAGACAAAAAAAAAGCAGGAAATCCTTTCTGTGGTTTGAAAGTCGTTTCTCTCCTTGCATTCCCACTAAGGAAAGAAGGCAAAGAAATTCTGTGCTTTGGGACAAGTGGAGTCCTTTCAAATGAATGCAAGGCAGAGTGCTAAGCATGCGATCTCAGCTTCTTCTGAATACCCTAGTGGTAGGAGTCTCATTTGGGATGTGACCTGGACTGGTACTGAGGTCATTGTAGTCTTTGGGTTTTTGTTGTCAAAAAGAAGCAAAGAAAAAAAAACCTTTCTGACTGGAATTGGATAACTTTCATTAATATCATAGATTCCACATTCCCATACTACATCTGGCTCTGGCAGGAGGGTTGGAATAGATGATCTTCAGAGGCCCCTTCCTGTGTTTCTGTGATTTCCATCAAGCTTCCTTGATACTGAGCACAGGATCTCAGTTTTTAGATGAGATTAGCTGTTTTAGCAGTATGGCATACAAGACGTAGTTTTTAGCATCAGAGGCTTGTTAGCTATGACTGTTTAGTTTTACAGTGTACAGACTATGTCCTGGTGACTATCTTCTCCCCCTCCCCATGAATCTGTTGCATCTTTAAAGTGTAAAACACAGATTTTGAATATGTACCAAAATATAACTTAGAAAAGGAATAGTTGCTTGCAATCAAGGCAAGATTTTGGAATTGGCTTACTGTGTGAGATCATGAAAGATCAAAATTGTAACAAAAATATGTCAATATTAAAATGAATATTTGAAGAATTTGAAGCAGGTATCCATGTGGCTGCTTCTGAAATTATGTGGTCAGAAGTATCAGTGAGTATGCTAAGAATCAAGGTCTGGAATATGGTGCCTAAAAACAGACTTGTGTAAAAAATATATTTAAAAAGTTAATTTAAAAGTAATGTGGGTAATACACATGTGCAGCCAATGTGTGAACCGTTTTACCTCAGAGCCTGGCTTGCAAAGCCTTTCTGTCTTTATTTTCCAAGGGAAACCTGGTGCATCTTCCCAAAGTAACTTTGCTTTAAAGAAGCAAAAAATGGTTTCTAGGGAGTTGCAAGTAATGTATTCAGTAAGATTAAGAAGTAAAAATAATTTAAAGTCATTAAAAATGAGCCCTTTTCAAATCTAGCTTGTTGCCAGACATCTTAGACCACGTGATCTAAATAGAAGTGATACAAGCCAGTCACGTATCTTCTGAATGTTCAGCCTTTGAAATATGGCTATGGTACAACAGTTTGTTTCTGGAAGTAGCTGTTGTGCTTCTCATCAGCATAATAATTGAATGTTAGCGTTGTCTGTGCTATTCTTATTTGGAGGATAAACAGGATATTATTCTCCATAGCTCCCAGTCTGTTGCTTTTTGAGCTCTAGGTTAATTTAAAAAGATAAAGTGCTTCTCTAATAATAAATTGTTCTTAGAAATCGAGTTTTTGATATGTAATTTCTTTGCTTTTGGAACTGAAGCACTGAGTTACTACTTATTTTTTTTTTTACTTGATATTTCCAATGTGAGTGATGCGCTGTTCTGGGATGGGAGAGAGGAGTTCTGGGTAGTTTTGGGGGGTTGAGGTGGTGGTCTCAGCCTTCTTGTAAAGTATAAATTAGTCCAAAAATTATTATGTTTTTACTTATCTGAAATAAAATTGTATTTTCTACATCTAGAAGTTAGCCAAATGGTGCACATTCAGTTTAGTGCTCCTGTACTAGGCATAGCAGCATTTGGAGGGTATGGCTTGTCAATTAAGGTTCACATTAGTCAGATGATCTAAAAGTCTTGGGGGCCTTTAACAATTAACAACAGAAATCAAACAACTGGCAGTACAGTCATTCTATGGGGAATGGGGGGGGGGGGGGGGGGGGGAGGAGCTGTAGATTCTTGTGGGCTGGGGATATAAACAATACTTTTTGCTGTCTGAAAGAAATAGAAGATGCACCATAATCTAGATGTTGGATGTCAGCATGCATGACATTGTGTGCAGTTTAAACTAGCTTACTGTGGGTTTTTTTCTGTTTCTTGGCTGCATTACTTGTATGTTATACCTCCTGTCTGTGCTGGAGCATGAAAAAGGAATCTGGTGTGAGCATTGCATCCGATGGCTTGTATTTTTGTGCCGCTAGAGGTGGAAAGCACATGCATATGTCTGAAGGTTACTACTTGAAGAGATGTGCGCCTAGTTCTGATTTGTGACATACTTCTGGTAGTATTGAAGTTACCAAGCTATCTGAAAGGGTGAAAAAGGCTGAAAGCCCCATGTTTTAATAAACATTGCTGCTGTGTTGTTGCACTATGTATTTCTGTAATTCTGTGCTTTGGAGGGAGAGATTGTCAACTTGGGGTTTTCTTTGCGGGCAGAGGTTTGTTGGTTTCGTTTTGTTTGGGTTGCTTTTTTCTTTTTTGTTATGTCAAAGCATTTTAGCAACACTGATTGTAAGGGATCTCAGAATGTAGGTCATTCTGTCCAGCCTCATACTGGGAGTAGAACTGTTGCCAATGCTTGACCAGCTTGGCCATGTTTGGTCTAATCAAGCCTATAAAACTTTTAAGGGTGGGTATTCCACAGTCTCCTGTGCTATGAAACCCTTTTAGTGAGCAGTTGTCTTATCACAGAAGAAAAGTTTTCGTAATTTCCTGCTGTGGCTGTTGTCCTTTATTTTGTGTTGCTACTATGAAGAGTTTAGCTTCATTGTATACATCCTTCAAGTGCTTGTAGGACATGGTTACATTGTCCTTTAGCCTTCTGTTCACCTGACTAAGTGAGGCAAGTTCTCCCTTCAGAAAGCATGTGCTCTAAGCCTCTAACTCCTCCACCTTGTTCCCACCACATTTGAAATCAGGGGTCCTAATCTGGACATAGTATTTTGGGCGCAACCTCACCAGCATGGAGCAGAGGAGGAGGTCAATAACTTTACTCAATCTGCTGCTATCTCCTGGCTGTGTTTTTTTTTTTTGAGGGTTGGTTATGGTGTTTGGGGTTTTGTTTAGTTATTTTTGCATGACTGCTACTCAGACTCTGGCAACACAGCCCATACTGATAGATGAGGGTACTTCATCACAGGTGCAGAAATGTTCACTTCTTGCAGGATTTCATAAGATTTCTTTTAGCTCAGTGCCATGAAACCCTATGGGTCAAGGTGGTTCTCCTAGATACTGACCACTTTCTCTCATTTGGTACCATCGTGAAACTTGCTCAAGGTGCATTTTGGTGCATGTTGCTTATAAAGTTCCTGGACATTAATGCAGCAGGATCAACTGCTGGGATGTCCTACTTTCTGCTGGCTGCCAACCCAATGGAACCCTGTTAGTCCAGCCATTTTCTCAATGCATTTAACTGTCTCTTCATCCAGTTCCTAAAAAGTTTCAGGAATCAGCATCAAAAGTTTTGCTGAGTCAAGTCATATTACTGTTGTGGCTCTCTTATCATACATATAGCGAATAATTTCACCATAGAAGAGAGTCAAGTAGGTGATGTTTCATGTACCTTTGGTTAAATACATGTTAGCTGCTCCCAGATATCTTCTTCTCCTTCATTTAGCAACAAATTCAGAGAGGATGTGCTTCATAATCTTTCCAGGAACTGATTCCTCTGTTCAAAGCTGCTGATAAATACATCAGTAGAGCAATCATTCTCAAAATTAATATGAGGTACCTTGAAAATCTAGGTCCCATCATAGTATTAACATATATTGTATTGTTTGTAGTAAATTAGCCACCTTTGTGCTGCTGATTGGTGGCACAATAATGGGAGGATGTGTTTAGCTTTTCAAGGAAAGATCTAATGGTTTAGTTCCAGTCCCTGTACAGTTGGGACTGATAAAGTTTAATTTCTCCCCCACATTTAAGGCAGATTTTCAGATGAAGGTCTTGACGCAGATGGGAAATAAAAGTTCCAAGAAATGGCAATAAAACTGATATCATAGTACAGGTTACTATTGCTCTAATTGTAATTCATATCCAATAATGAACACCTTGTTCAATAATATTTCATTCAAATCATGATGCTGAATATAGAATTACATATTGAGAGAATTCATTAGAAGTTTTTAAAGTAAGCTGAATAAATGTGCCTCAGAGAATGTATTTGATGAATCTGTAAAAGTATTTAAATTAGATCTGTAAAGTATTATGAAAAATCCACAAGGGACGCACAATTAGGCGAATAAGCTTTTCAAGGCCAGAAGCTATTGAGCATTTATTGTACAGTGCTTTCTTGTATACTGTTTATGCAAAACAAGTGAGTGGCAAAAAAAAGTAACTCTCTGCAAAGTTTAAAAGAAACTACACAGAGAGGAGGGCTTGAGTTGTGAATAAAAAACCAGAACGGGTCCTTCATAATTAGTTTTCCAGTCTTTGCCTACACATTATGACTGCACCACAACTATTTAAATGTAAGACAGATGATTGCTTAATGTATGCATGTTTTATAAAGCACAGTGTTTATTGGCCTTTTGAGTGAGCCCATTCTGTCTGTCTGTCTTTTCCTAAACGTGCACACTGGTCTTTCTGAATTAATGGTATATAAATGTAACCGTTAAATACCTTTATCAGGAGCATTGCTATCTGCAACTAGGCACCATTTTAAGTAGGTTGAGTTCATTTTTTGCATACTTCATGTGCTATCTATTATTTAAGTGTGTCTGAGAGAGTTTTGCAACAGTTGATAACGTATGGTGCATATATAGCATTTGTCTCTTCAGGGATTTAGTGGATGTCATGAGACTTGCTGCTTACCTGTTATCTCCCACTTTTTCTGATAGGTTTGCAACGAAAGATATATCTACATACAGTTAGTATGCTATTGTAGCCTAAGTAGGCATAATCAAGCTAACTCTGTGCTAGTTAATTCATACCACGTAGGCTACAGCACAGGGTTTCAGCTGTCTTTCAAATCTGAGCGTCCTTGCTGGGACAGTATGCCACATCCCGCACTGCTGCCTTTTCTCAGTCTTTGATACCAAGCTAACTAGGAAAAAGCCAAATTATATGCCTACCTATGTGGAGACACGCCTGCTAACTCTAATAGAGACCTATCAAGCCCTTTTCTCCTGGTTTTGTTTGTACCTGTCCATCTTTTGTTTTCCGTGCTGCCATAATATATTGTTAATGCTCAAGGACTCTAAGTCATTACATTAGCCATTGCATTCATGGGTCTAGTTATTTTTCAAGTACTGAACAGCTGCAAATATATTAAACTGTGAAGCCCAAAGGCCTAGAAGTTAATTTTTCCTCATGGAAACATATTTTTGCAATTTTTTTTTTAGTGAGATGCACTTATTTTTCCAGTGGCTGTTACCTAATAGTCTGCATGAACAGACCTAAAAGCAAAACCAGCAAAGTTTGTAGTACAGAATCTCTTCCTAGAGATTAGTCACTATTAACAGATTATCAACAAAATGCATCTGAAGACTTTCCCCGGGCCAGACTGTACCTATACTTTTCCAGTAGGAATGGTTGTTCTAATCTTCAAATCCTGTCCTTCCCTAGGGAGCCACTCCTACTCCCTTTCATGCAACAGAGGTAACAATCCACCTGCCTCAGTGAAGCAGCAGTATCCACTTAACCTCTTCTCAGCAGGATAAGCACCTGCTAACAGCATGGGGTATTGCTGGGAAAATTATGAGCCTGCTAGCTTATATGTTAACAGTGATTAATATTTGGTATTACCGTTTCAATATGTAGGAGGCATTATCAGTATTGAAAAACTGCCTTAACTCCAGCTGCTGCTCCTACAGAGATCACTCTCATTTAGAAGATGCAGTTATGTACTGTTTCTACCAAGAAAGGAGTTTGAAGCGTCTTTTAGGGCTTAGGAAATGAGCACACAGTTAAAATGCCAAGTGTTACAGTTAAAAAGAAAATTAAGACAGGATTTGAATTTCCATACTATCTTTGTGAAACATGTTATAGTAGGGGCTTTGTGTCTTCTACAGTGTAGGTGTGGAGGGGGGCATTAATACTTGTCTACTTTTGCAGGAACTGGAGTTTTGTGATATACTGTGGGAATATTTGGTTTGGTTCTAGGAACTAAGATCAGGAGAACACGAGAGTGCTCTCTGGTTTTATCCTAGCCACCCATTTTCCTTTGCTAAAAAACAGCATTGCTGTTTCCTCAAGTGTTCTGGACAGTCTTGGTCATTGTCTTATAAACTGGTTGCATGTTGCCATTTTGACTGAATAGTTTCTCAACTCTGTACGAGCAGAAGTCATGAAAATATGTCAAAATATTGATTTTTTTCTTCAGTCTTTGGGTGAATACCTTAAGCCCTTCTACTGGGATTTTAATATCTGCACCAGAAAATATTATCAAAGCTTACAGGAAAATTGCAATGCTTGAACACTTTCTATCCTTATAGCTCAAAAAATTGAGTCATGATATAGTCAAGCTTCAAAATTATTAATTATTTAATTAGACATAGATGCCATTCGAGGGCTTTAGTTCAAACAAAAATAAAACATTAATCAATATTTACATTTATATCAGCTGCTACTGAATCTTTTCCAAGCTTTTAGCCATTTTATAAATAAGTGCAGCTCCATTTGTGTTTGTTCTTTTTTCTATATATATGATTGCTTCAAACACACACCAGGATACAATATTAACTCACTTTTGCTTTACCCCCTTTTGTCATGTTTCTCTAATTTCCATAGTGCTGGGCAGTCTGTCACCTCCTCTCGTATTTCCCTTAAGTCTTCATTGACTTCATATTTTGGTAACATAATTAGTAAAATAGGCTTATTGTTATCTTGAATACGTTGTAAGCACTAAAAAAATTTGAATATTTACCTACTTAAAATGATACAAAAATGTTTAGTGATTCCTGTTTTCTTCTTATAAAAAAAAAACCCTATATTTACATCAGCTAGATAATTCTTAAATATTATTGCATTTTTTTTAAAGGGCCATCATGTACCAACTTTGAAATGTGTCAGGCTTGTTTTTTGCTTTTGGTTAGCTACTAGAGACAGAATTATCCTACTATACAAACATTTCCTGGTCCTTCTAGGGTGGATATCTTGTCACTCTAGAACTATGCCTTTCCTTTTAATGGGCTTTGTGTATAGATTCCAGTGACTGGGGGGGTTGCAATGTGATGGAGCAACACTAAATATGTCATAGTTTTAATATATGAAAACTGGCAGCAGCATTTTTAAAAACCCTGTATTAGCAATGCCCATACACCTGACCACGTCCTTTGAGGAGTACAGGGTAGGTGACAGATGTGGTGCTGATTTTTTAGTTGGAATCCCTTGACTCCTTGATTTTAGAGTACTTTGTTTTAAACCTGTGCTTCTGGGAAATGTCCACACTTCTGGAGTGGTTTCCTCCTCCTCTTTAATGTAATCAGTGAAAGGACTAACAAATCAAACAAATCTACTGGCAGTATACACATATGTGATTTATTAGCTGATAATCTTCTGGCAGCTCTGAAGCTTCTCTATGTAAGGTGTGAAATCTAGACAATTTCTAAGTATTTATTTAGGAAGGAAATAGTGCAAGATAAAGTTCAGCTTTTTATACTTTAACATCTGGAAGAAAACATTACATTGCCATTTATTGCAATTTTATAAATTACTGAACAGGAAGAGAAACTTTTTTTAAAAAGTACAGAAAAAACCCACAAACAAAACCCTTGCTAATAATTTGAAACAGTTAAAGTATGTTTTATATTACAAACATTGATGCTTGGCAAAGGAATGTAGTTTGCCAGAGTGGCTAGGTAAAGAAGTATATTTTATTAATTATTTTATACAGCATAAATTCAGCTTGTGCTTTTAGATTGTTTGATAGGGCAATATCTAACAAAAACTGCCATCTTACTAGGAGTAGAGCAGCTACTGGCAGAGGAGGGAAACATTTACTTTTGGATACTTCGAGTAATTAAATATATATTATACCAAAGAAAGGGTCCAGTTGTGCCTTAGCTTGTAATGACTTGCTTTTGAATTCTTTGTGTAAAAAATACTTGCTAGTTGTCTATATCACAACTATTTTTTTCTCAACGCTGCAATCTGTTTGCAGCTATATTGAAAATATATCAAAATCTCAAAAATGCATCCTTTTATGTAAAAAGTTATTAAAAAATAAGCTGCTGCAGTAAAAGATCATTGGTCATTGTCTATTATTATTCTGCTACCACTGTAGGTTTTAGATATTCCAATTATATTACACCCTGTTAGCCTAGAGGTGACAATGATGTGGACCCAGTTTTAAAATCATCATATTTAAAATTATTCTAATCACCTCGGCCAACATTTCTTGAAAAACAGTAGTGAAAGCTAAAGAGAAAATAACCATTTTAAATGGAAAATATGCTAATCTTTCCCTAATATTTCCTAATAAAGACAGAAATTTTTCTAGTATTAAGGCTTAATTTCAGACGGTGTTTCCACAAAGCAAGAAGGGGATGTTAAGAAAAAAACCCCACACCCTTGCATTCAGGTTGGTTTTATCCCAAACCTTGCTTACTGCCATACCAGTATCAGTAAGGTTTTCTGGTTCGGTTCTTTGGCTTCTGTCTGCTGGTGTAACTTCCAGGGAACTTCTGTGTGTCCCCTGAAAACATTTCCAGCAGCTCTTTTATATGGAGCTTACTGAAAGGGGTTAAGGTATTGTCTCTTAAACAGGTTTTTTTTCTGGGAAGGAACTTGGGACAGATAAATGCAGATCTTAGTAGCTCCCTATGTAAAACAGGTGTTCATCACTGTGTAATTTCCCTTGGCGATGTGTAATATTACTACAATAAATATGGAATATATACATACTCATAAGCACTATTTGCTGGTACGCTGCTAATTAATTTCTTATGCATAGATGGAGCACTCTTGAAACATGCTCTAGGAATTGTTTTGTGACTTTTGTCATCCAATTGTGTCTAAATATTTTGCATATTTAGTCATTATATGGAGTATGCATTCCTCCAGCAGAAGAGTCAGGCTGCTGCAAACTAAAACTGCTTCTAGCCAAGAACAATGAGATTCAATTAGCATTCACAGTAAAATGGATTATCTTAAAAGCCAACACTTTTTATTTTTTCTCCTAAATAGGAAGGACTGAATTTTAATTGTAATGTTGCTGCTTGCTGTTGTATACATGTGTCTTATAAACACAGCTCAGGTACATAATTTTGCAGAATATGTGATCCTGTTCAGTTTACCTCCAGCATCATATTGTGAATGTACACAGACTTCATTCTGATGCTCACATTGCTACAGTTTGTACAAATTTAATTCTAGCAAGT
Source organism: Porphyrio hochstetteri (assembly GCA_020800305.1). Classification (NCBI taxonomy): domain Eukaryota; kingdom Metazoa; phylum Chordata; class Aves; order Gruiformes; family Rallidae; genus Porphyrio; species Porphyrio hochstetteri. The sequence continues at coordinate 32,840,254 of CM036909.1, forward strand.
AACTGTCTGAGAAAAACACATCCTCTTTAAATATGTGGTCGTTTTTGAAAAAAATTCCTATGAGTGCAGGGTGTCAGCACACACAATGGCACACATGATTTTGGTTCACATTAGTTTCTTTCATTTATTTTCAGCTAAACTGGAAAGCAGTTTTTGCTCATCTTAGCATTGTCCCAGTGCCTTTATTTTTTTATTGGTATCATAAGGTTGCAACTATTTGTAAGTCATGTACAGTGAAACATAGAATTCTCTGTACCTTAGCATCTCCTGATACAGTTGCAGATCTTTCTTGCTCATGGATAGACTGTGAAGATGTCAGGTGGCATCAGTTCGATACAATTTGGGAGAAATCCTAATGGGTTTGCAGCTAGAATATGCTTGTTTCAAATAAGATGTTCCTGCAAAGTTTAGAATGGGTGGCAGCTGTACTTAGAGGATCATCTTACGACTGAGCTTTTGCATAAACAGGCTTCATCTTGCTATGGAAAGCACAATGTTTCAGGGAGCCTTTAATTCCCATTATAGAGCAGTTCATATGTTACAGCATCAAGGAAAAAAGTATAGAATTGTGTCACCATTTAAGTGGCTGATTTCCTCTGCCTTTGTCCTCTTGCTATTTATTAGCCCTGTCAAAATTGGACGTAATATGTACTTTTACATCACAGTTGAAAGCATTGTTTTCTGATCGTAAAATTGGTAGAAGTACTAGTTTCTTTAGTGTTCCTAGGAAAGAATTTCTGTTTGACATGACACAGGAATTGGATTCAAAATACTGCTATTTAGCAATTTACATGCATCAAGATGAGGAACCTATTTTCTAGCAAAGACTGTTTGCAAATGCTCTTAGCCCAGAACAAAGTGTGACAACAAAACTAGGGCAGTGGATGCAACTGCACCTAGCCAGTCTTTCACCTGCTGTTTATAGGAGGTGGGAATCCTGGGCTCTTTCTCAAACACCCCAGGATAATCAAATACTGGAGGAGGTCTAAGTAGCATATAGTTTATTTGGAGTGGCATTCCCAGATGGTTAAATTCGCAAGCTCATTCAAATGTGAGCAGGAGAATATGAGCTGCATGAAGACATTACAGCAATAAAGCTTCCTTAATGTCTAACACTGGGGGCTAAATGATTTTTAGCATGATGGGAAATATACATCTAATCGTTACTTTGGGAAAATTTGTATTGGACCAAGAAAAAAGAAAGCGAGCAAGCCTATTAAAATATCTGCAACAAATAAACATGTGAAGGCATGTAACATAAATATTCGGTTTGAAATTGAGGTCTGGAACATAATAACATGTTGAAACTCTTAACCGGGTTTTGGTTTTGTTTAAATTCATCTGGCATTGAAAGAGGAATTGGCAGCCTTCTCTTCGATTTCAGCTGTTTAGATTTCAGAAAAATCCTTTTAGCACTGGTACAACTTACTTTTCTCAGCTGAGGTTTAAAAAATCACAAAAACATTGCAATCTTTTTCTGCAGAGCTGTTTGAGCAAGTTCATTGCTCAAGAAAACAGAAAATTTAACTAAAATTCAGATAGATGGCATAATATCAGGACTTTATAACTTTCTGGTGCAATCCAGACACCACCTGATTGGATGTAATAAAATTTACATGTCTCTTTAGCTCCTGGTAACTTTAAGTTACCAACAGAAGCTGCACTTAATTGCAGGTTTGTTAATGATCTCTGTAACACTGATCTGGATCCACATACTTTATTCTTGATGAATTCAAAACCGCATGGATGATAAAGCAGTTCATGGTTGTTCAACCGGGCAGGAGCCAGTGCTGTGTCTGCTACAACCAGCCCTTACTTTGCGTGTAGATTTGTCTTTAGTAACAGTAAGCATCGTTCATTTTCAAGTATTTCCTACAAAAGCAGAACTAAAGGTCACTGCAGCTAGGTAGACACCCAGAATTGGCCCTTGCCTTAGGCACGTGTCTCCAAATCCATATATGAGGCAAAGAAAGCAAGTAAAACAAAGAAGGTGTTACCCCTGATTTATATTATTTGTAGCTGATCATACTTCATTACAAGAAAAAAATGTCTACTAATCCAGAAAACTTTATTCTAGGGTAGAAAACAAAGTATGACAGATCTTTAGAGATGTTGGTAAATTAATTATCTATATTTAGGACTTAGAACAGTGTGTGTGTTCTGATAAACAGGCAGTGCATAGCAAGCTTATTGCAACCCTGGCGGATGCTGATTAGATGATGGTGGATAAAATAAACTTATCCATAAAGTTGTGTGTGCCGGTTGTAGCAAATAACTTTGCAGGTGTGGAGTGTATTCCTGCATGCTAGAATCCATTTCTTGTGGAAGGTGGCAAGATGCAAAAAGCATCCTTTTCAGTCTAAAAATACCAATCAGTAAAACTTGTCAGTGGGCTGAAAGAAGGTGAAGCGGCACCCGGCCTTTAAAAGCTAACAAAATTCCGGTAGCGTAGCCTTGTCTTGAGTACGTATGACCTGCAAAGTCATAGAGCAGTTAGGTTGGTCAGAAACAATTTCCCTAGCCAGCGTTATAAAACGCAGTCCTATGGCAGGTGTCGCATGCAGGCAGCTTTGAATATTCAACTGAAATGGCCGTTTACCAGCGGATCAAAAGGCAGCCACCGTCTGTGCGGATTCAGGAAAAAGCTGTGAAATCAAATCTCGCCGTCCTTGGTGTGCCTCTGAGCCTACCTGTTAGCATGCAGGGGCAATCTGCTCACACAAGGTCCAGTGTGGAATCAAAGACCTGACCACTCACCCAGAAAGACTGAGAGTCTGCAGAAAGTGCCTGGAACTGTGTTTGTCCTTTCAGAACAAAGGGGAGGAAAAAACCCCACATTTGCCATGCGTTCGAGGAAGGTCACTAACACTAGGGTTTCTAGGTCACTTTGCACTTCACCCAGTACCCTTTCATGGGTGCTGCCTAATCTTTAAGGAGAGGCAGTGTTTTTGTCTGTTGTTGGGAAAGAAAAGAAGCAAAATTGGAAGCTTCAAATTGGTTTAATGTATGATGGCACTTTTCAGTTGTGGACACAGACAAACCGGTTTCTAATAGTTTTTCCTCTTTTCCTGAACACAGTTTATGCTTTAAAAGCATTTGAAACTAACTTTAAAGGAAGTTGCTGACCAGCATTTCTATGACTTGATTTGTTTTAAAGCCTAAATGGCTTAGGGAAAAGTTTTACAGAAGATATAATCCATCCACATAGAATAAAGCCTGCAAAATTAGGTGGCATAAACCTAAAACACAAACTACATTCTCATGACTTTGCACTTAAGCTGTTGCTCACTGAACTAATTTAACAGTGGCTGTGTATTGTTTATTGCCTATAACTACACTTTCTGGAAGTTGGAAGATGTTTTAAAAGTGCCTTATTCAAAACCCTTTATTAATAATGTCTTTGATCCGGCTGTTAGAATGCCTGTCTGACATATGACTTTGATCAGCATGTGGAATAGCTGGGAAGCCAGTACGGTGCTACTCTTTTTCCTTGTGCAATGGCTTGGTCAGCAGTCCTGGAAAATTATATTTATGTGTCCTGTTGATTCCTCCATTTATAAACTGCTTCCAAATGCCTTTGCCTTTCTGTCCTTGGACACAGAAACCTCCCCACATCTCGAGGCAAGGCAGGATATTTTGGAGTGCTTTGTAACTACCTGCTCTTCACCAACAGTTTTCTCTATGTTTGTAACTATGAACCTGGTAGTAAAGCAGTTACTAATACAACTTTTTGTGGACTCTGAGCTCCTAAATATGAAAAAAGGACAGTGTTGATTTTACATCAATAATGCACATTTACAAATTATGTCCTTTGAGTTAGAGACGTCCATCTATATATCTATATATATAAAAATCCACCGCTTTTTATATATTGATGTACTTAGTTTTGAGATGATGCTGGGGAAAACGTCAAGTATGTGTGGAGAAGTGATGACTTATTTGAAAGCAACATTAAACAGTCATTTGCATCTGTTTAGGTTGACATGTCCTGTGATACCAAACTTATTTTGGAATTGTCTCTAGATTTTTTTTTTTTCTAATTTTGGTACGTAGTTGATTTCAGTGGGGGCTAGGGTGATTATTAGTAAAACATCAATGACCAATAAAGGATGTGAGGGTGGTCAGATCCCTGGATATGTCTTTCATGGAAGGACAGCTAGAACATGCTGGGATAGGAGGCAGCAGAAGTTTTAAAACCTGGACTAATTATGTTATTTATTTGTTTACCTGCCTTCAATATTTAGTTGGGTTATTTGTGTTCCTTATTTTCTTTTCTAAAGTGGAATATAACTATTTTTAAATCACTTTCAAGGGCTTGCGTGCAATTGTTTAATTGCATCAAAAAGTTTCAGGGATTTGTACTCATATGCTCCCCACCCTGAGGAGAGAACCAGAAGGATGAAAGTAAGAGAAGTCATGAGCTGAGAGAAAGACAGTTTAATAATTAAAAAGAAATAATAGTAGTAGTAATAATAAAGAAAATGGGGAAGGGGGAGGACAACAGAGAGGAAAATAAAACCCAAGACAGAGAAGTGTTGCAAATTAAAACAATTGCTCACCACCAAACGACCAATTCCCAGCCAGTCCCTAAGCAGCGCCCCCTCCCTCGCCAGTCTCCCCCTTATTTTCGTTGCTGAGCATGATGCTGTATAGTATGGAATACTCCTTTTGGGCAGTTGGGGTCAGCTGTCCCAGCTGTGTCCACTCCCAATGCCCTGTGCACCCCCGGCCTACTCACGGGTGGGGAGGTGTGAGGAGCAGAAAAGGCCTTGGCTTTGTGTCAGCACTGCTCAGCAGGAACAAAAACACCTCTGTGTTATCAACACTGCTTTCAGCACTAATCTGAATCAGCGCCATCCAAGCTACTATGTAGAAATTTAGCCCTGTTCCAGCCCAAAACAGTACAGGTATCTATCAAAAGCTGCCTTAAGGCCTGTGATTAGAACAACCCACACACAAGTTCACTGTCCTTTTGGAAGGACTAACTGCAACACTCCTAAGGCTCAACCTTAGTCAGGTCTTGGGTTTAAGTGAGATACAGTCGTTGAAAGCAAATTGGATCAGTTTGAACTTAAATCTATTAGCTGTCTCTATTCTTTAGGAGCCAAATTGTTTTGTGGTTTCTTAGAAAAATGGCTAATTACTGAAATTTGTCATTTTTAAGAAAAACATAGTGCTGCATTGCAAAGTCAGTAAAATAAGGCGTGGATCTGCTTCTCTTAATTTGGTTTAAATTGACTTCCTTTGAATAAAAAAATGGTTATTGTATATTGGTTCAAATAGTAAGTACTACTTTCTGTTTTTAAAATATAGTGTGAAACAGGTCACACTCTCTATCAGTATAGCCCTTTTGTTTTAAATATATTATTTTGGCTCCAGTTTGTTTTATCCTGAGCTTTAAAAATTGCTTTATCTCAGTTGTGCAGTTGGCCTACTATGAATGGGTGACATAGTTATTTCAGTCGTAAGTTCTGGACTGTTTGAGGTACAGATACTTTAAACAATTAATAAAAGGAATAAATGAAAGTTCCTAAAATTTTGAAACAGATTATAATTTTTTAGTTTTCCTTATTTTAAACATTAGTATACCCTGGCTACTTAGAGCACAAAATTCCTCCTGAAGGAATGACAAAATGTGTAATTGTATATAGTAAAAAAAAAAAATCAACAGTGGTGTTTGTAACTCATTATTATATTCATATTTATTATCTCAATGATATTTAAAATTAGCACATTAAATTGCTATCTGCTTACATATCACAGTTGCCTTTTTTGGGCATATATATGCATATGGGTAAATTTCAAGAAGATTTTGCAATTATAGCAGTTTCCAGGAGGTGGTGCTCAAGCAATAAATTTCAAAGTAATAATGAAATAAGTGTAACTGTTAACAAGCTGAATTTGAAAATATGGCTGTCAAACAAATGTTCTCTTTGATCCTGTATCTAACTTGAGGTGAGAATGATGAGGTCAGGACAGCTAATGACTTTATTATGTGCTGGTAAAGTTATTTCTTCTGTCCCAAAAGACAGAAATACCCGGGGGTTGTGTCCATTTTGATATGGAATTCTCATAGTCCTTTTCATAGCTCACAGTTCTGTTATTCGTTATATGCTGTCCACTTTTGGTTGTAAAGGAACTAGCATTCAGAAGGAGATTATAGTAGTTGCTCTAAGCAAAACGTTAGTGAGTTCAATAGATATAAATAAATCTGTACTGGAAAAATACACTGGACACCAATTCACTGATCATTCAACAGTAAATAAAAAATGTAGACAGTCCGATAATTTGAAGAGGCAGATGATGTGGGAGAATGGCAATGACTATAAACAAAACGGACAGTTTGGCCAAAGTGTTTTTCCCACTTTGATCAGAAAATCCTTAGCTGTTTTGCTTGCTGAAGTGCTGCATCTGGTTTTCTAACATCCTCTGTAAAACCCTTATTCATCTTCTCCTTCAAATTATACAGACCATTTATAATTTAAAGTTCACTGTGACCACTTCTGAAGAAGAGTCAGTCAGTAATTAACACTATAAGCTTTGTTGTTGTTTCATTCTTACCCATCAAAATGGCAAGAACCGTGTGTGCAGTGAAAGCTCATTTCTTCCTCTGTCCTGCTCTTTTTTTTTTTTTTTTTTTGCTGGTTTGTTGATTGCTTTTTTCTATCTTTCAATTGTGGCTTTTTTTTTTTCTTCAACTTAAGAGATCAACATAAATTCTGCCAACAGCACAAATGGCCTTACCTCTCCTGCAAGCCTTGCTTTTAGCCAGCTGGTGTGCTCGACTTAACACAATAGACACGGTTCTGGTAGGGGTTTTTTGGTTTGGTTTTTTTTTTCACAATAGCACATTTAAAATATTGTATGCTTTCCCTTTGTTCATTGCTTCTAATCTCAGAGATGTAAAATACAATTTGTACGCTCTTCTGGAAAGAAAAAAACATTCTTAAAGAGCAATCAGGTCTCTCCTGGTTATTTACTTTCTGACAGCAGACAGAAAAGTAGTCAGCCCATTTGAATAAACTTGAAGGCACTGTGAGTAAGAGAGTGTTGTGCACTTCATTATGCAGCCATTTGGGAGTAAAGGGATGCCAGACCTGCAAAAAACAAATCAACTTTCCCTTCTACTTTTATTTACATATTGCACACAGAGCCAACCTGCTCCTGAAAGGTATTTAGTCACCAAACTCCTAGCCACATATGTTTGAGAACCTGAGTCCGAGTTCATGATTGAAGGCCATTTCATACCTATTTGGTTCAGCTAATTAGAAGAAATACAACCACCTGAAAGATTTCTGTTTCCCTTCAGAAGCTGTGCACTTTCGCTGTTGGATCCAGTTTGCATCCCATATATAGGTTTTACATTTATTACCAAATTATGTTTTATTTATTCCTTGGATCTCTGTACAGGTACATCCAATAGGATTTTTTTGTTTTGGCTGGAAAAACTCCTTCTACTAGTAGCTAAACTGAAATACTCATTTCTTTTGCTTTCTTTCCATTATTTTCTAACATATATTTGCAGTGAATAACTACTGGCAAACAGAATTGATTAACTGTTTAGCTACCAATCAATAAATGCAAGAAGGAACAGAGAAAAAAAATTGTACTTTAATATCTTTGTAATCCATTGTGAATACACTATAAACATCCATTATAAGAATAATGCTACCTGGCTTGTCCATAGCTTCTGAGAATAGCTAGCGCTTGTTCTTGTCTGTTAAGAGTCCTGTTAGATTCTGGTTAACGTTTGTCATTCTACAGCCTTCTGATTCCTTCTGTCTTTGAGACACAGTAGCAGGAGAAAAAGATTTTCTGAATGTACTTTGATTATAATTAACCAAAGTTTGAGGGCCTCTTCTGTTTAGATATTTTTCATGAGCATTTTTGTTAGTCTTTGTGGGGCTGTACATTGGCACTCTTGTGGATGAGAGCGCGGTGTGGACTGTCTGTGAATAATTTCATCAGAGCTCATCTTGTTAGTACTGGCTCGTTCCGTCTTTAATTCCACAGTACCGTACAAAGATAGAATTACAATTTTCCCACTGATACTGTTAAATTGTTTCATTACAGGCTCCTTTGCATCTTTCAACATTTTAACTGCTGAAAAAAAGGGTTTCTTTCGCTTATCATCCCTTGCACCGTGTAAACTGCATTTGCTTTTGACCATTTTAACTTTGTGTACTTGTATTTTCTTTCATCCTTTTCCAGTTCTTGTGGGCATCTGCCTCCACTATTGTGCCAATTGAAAACTAATTAAAATACCTTGTTGAAGTATATGCAAAATTTACGTGGCAACTGTCTCCTGGGTGTTCACAAAGGCATAGAGGCTTTGAGCACAACCTAGCAAGAACATAAGACCCTCATTCTGAAGTCTCAGACGGCTGTGGTACAAAGCCAACAGCTCTGACTGTTGAGCATGTAACTGTTACATTGAATAAACAGACAGCCTACTTGGAATCAGTAAAACCTTGTGGCTTAATTGCAGGTAAGAAAAGGTTAAAGGAGGTTAAAGGATCAGGGACTTATTCTTCAAATGGGAGAAAATAGCCAAAGAGAAATTAAAATAGCCAGAGAAAAATGGCACTGCGGTCTGTAATTCTTACTTTGTGCTTCACAGAGATGAATGGTGAAAGCAGGTGTAATGGAAAACAGAAATCTCAAAATAAACATTGGAGTCTGTCCTTTTGTTTTCTAAAACCAGTTCAGTACCTGCATTTCAGCTAATGAAGCATCATACTCGTTTTCATTGTATTATATAGATTTTTTTTGTCAGTTATCAGAATAGAAAAAAGTACTAAGAAAAAATCTCACAGTAGAGATTCATTAGAGGATAGATCTTTGTAACAGAGAATTGGAAAATTTGTGAAGCGAATGCTGACATAAAGTACATGCTGTGAGTATTTATCACTGATCTGCAAGAGCAACAGTTTTCAAGGCCATTTGACTGTCTTAGCAAAGCCTGGATAAAAACAGGGGTATTAACACAACAGATCCTGAAAGCCAGAATGCACTAAAGGAAGGATAACTAATAAGGCCAGTAAGGCTCGTGGGGTGTCTTGAGTCCCTAGCAGGCATCTGGCAGCACGGCAAAGGGGTGGGTTAGTCTCTCAAGGGATTCCCCTCTTTGTGAGCTGATAGTAACTTCTCTGCGGCAGAAAAGCAACACTTTTTCTCTTTGCACCTTCCTGGTTAACAAGTGGATGTGAATTTGTTACTGGTGTATAGGTGAGAAGGTTAATTCCAGTTTCAGGTGTATCTCCTGAAATTCTGACAGCAGTTGTTATTGTTTACTTGCTGAGGACGCTGTTCAGTTGCTCAAGTCTTTCATCTAGATGGTGATTTGGGAAAACTAGCAGAGTCAAGGCAACCTGAGGAAAAATTTCCTGTGTTTTCTCCACCTGAGAGAGTTTCACTGTTCACAAAAGTGAAAACCTGTCAAGTGCTTTAAATGCCACATTGCCTGGAGGGAATCCCTTGTGCAAATATACAGATATCCTCTCACTGTTAGTCCTTTTTCCAGCTTTTTTAACTTTATGCAAGAGTAGTTACAAAAATATTTATTAAAATGCTTGTTTCTGTGGTTTAGCATTCATCTGATTCCCTGCACTATTTTAGCAGGAATGAGCTTTTGCTAATGACTACATTATATTTTTTTAAAATGTGTATGTAGACATATATATGCATAAAATTGTTAATTTAAATGTAGCTAATTACGTTTTGGTCTTGTACTGTGGGTCTCTTCCCAGCGGGTTTAGTACAAAGCTCTTTAACACTCCTTTGTTTTACACTATTCAAAATAAATTAAAAAATGTTTTGCTGTTCAAATGTGAGGCCCTCATCAGAAACAACCCTCTCACCTCGGGAGTTTGAAGCTTCCTTGGCTTCGGGTGGAGAGTGAGCAGGCTGGTAACAGCAGCTCCATACCTCACTTGTGTGGATGTTGGCAGTTGTTACTCCACATCACTGAAAGAGCATGCGGGTTCAAGAATGGGTCAAGCGTGCTGCTAATTCCTCTTTCAAGTACTGTGAACCCTGTGGAACTTTAAAGACTGGATTAGTTGAAATTATTTACCAAGCAGCAGCTTGTATTCCCCAATGTTCCTGACCCAAATGTGTCACGATAACAAATATATAAAGACGTAGCAAATCACAAGCATTAACTGTTGTGCAAAGCTCAAATGCTATTTCCTTTTACCAATTTGAAGACATTTCTACGTTAGTATGAAAAAAATAAACCAGCTGAAACTGCTGGTTGTCACATTAACAGATTGATCATTACTTTGTTGTCATTTTTAATTTGTAGATTAACAATTTCTCAGACAATAATTGTGCCTCGGTTTAAATTTACTTTTTACGTTCATGTTTTCTCTCCCCTCCTTAATAACTCCTATAACTCACTCAGAAATTGCACAAAATTATCATCTCCCAAGTTTTTCTATGAAAACCACATCTGAGGCCTTTAAAGAGCTTTACTGCCGCATCCCAGCTGATGGAAGCTTCCCTTTCATCTTTTACACATTGTTTCATTGTGGCCATGGGTAATGACTGGAAAAATCTTGTTGCCAAAGCATTCACTTAACAGGAGACTCTCAATTCTGTGATGTAAGATGTGTAAACATCAGTTTGCTTGTTTGTGGCTAGTGAGACCTTTTAGTCGCTGAAATAGTCTGGGCATTGCTGTTCTACGTGGTGTCCGACGTGGCAGAAATGAAGAAAATGAAAACTGCTAAACTTATTGTATTTAAAAGATAAATTATGTCTGCGGACTTGTTATTGATCATGTTTGCTTTTATTTCTTAAGTGTTAGAATGGAATGTAAATACTTCTTCCTAAATTAAAAAAAAATTTCCCAAAATTTTCAGTAGTAAATCTCCCACTCAGTTGACTATGCTGTTTCCCTCGAAGTCATATGCTAAGCTATGCATGCTGAGTCAGCTAAACCCCATATTTTGAGCCTAAATAATCACCTATAAAGGGAAAAGTTTGCATTCTTTCTAGAGAAACATAATTATATTCATACTATGAGGAAGATTAGAAAGGGTAATTCTGTACGTAGGTAGTCATTATTTTATCATTTACTATTAGCTATAATAATGTTAGTCATGATGAACTAATGTGGTATTAATATGGATTTCATATGTACTCTCTTAGGAATGTAATTGCAACTTAACATTTTATTCATGTTCAGTCATTCTGAAGTGTTGCTGAATTAACAGATCCACTTAGCCTTAATCACTACTCACCTCATTTTATATCAATGACAACTTTTGCTTATGAAGACCTAATACCATTAATAAAATTGAGGTGAAACCAAGAGATTGGAAGCATTTAAACAAAACCAGAAAATACACTTAAGAGTTGGGAAAAACCTGGTTGATTTTCCCAGCCCTTTTGCTGAGATGAGTGAAAAGGGTAGATGCTTTGAGAAGAACAGCTGGACTTGGGATGCTCATTAGCTTAAGGAGGCTCTTTTGTAGGCTCTGGAGGTAGCAACAAGTCAGGAAGGAATGACTGAAATGAAGACAGGTTTAAGTAATGTGAGAAATATGAACCTTGTTTCTTTGCAGCACTGCAAGGAACCCCCTATTTTTTTCCATTGTCCTTCTGTTTCTAGTTTGGTTCAGGCCTTTTTTCCTTCCTTAAAAAAAACCAAAAACGGTTGCAGAATATAATTTCAAGGTCTGAATTCACAGAAGGAGGTTTGTTTGCTTATAGAGGAAACTCTTCCTCCTCAGCATTAAATTTTATCACTGTCCTGTGGTTAAGACAATGCACTGATACTCATAAAGTCTTCCCTCAGCTTCATTCAAAAGCTTTTTTTGTAGCACAAGTTAGATTTACTTCTTTATGATTTTCTGAACAACAAGAAAAAAATGCTCTTTTTTTTCCCCCTGGAAGTTTCATAATCTGCTTAGAGATAAAGCTATATCTTTCAGTAATGCTCAAGATTCTTGGGAGCAAAAATAAACACCCAAGACTAAAAGGTGACAGCACAGGATTTGTAGGTTATTTATTTACTTGATTGGAATAAAGATAAGTATTTATAATTCTTTTTTTTTGTTGTTCTCCTTGAAAATAGAAATGCCTCCTGCAAATCAGAAATAATCTAGAAAAACTGTTCTGTCTTTTCTATCGACATAAAAAGTAAATTTATTCTGTAAATCTGAGTATAACTGGATTTTGTGTGTTGTAGGGTGATAAAACCCACTAGAACTCCATTGAGCTGTAAGAAATTTTGTGCTAGAAGAATTTGGCTTATACTTTTCTGTATCGATAAAGAATTTACTAGGCAGTGTCAAAATGCTGAGATACCAAGGACAGCAGCAGCTGCAGCTAAGTCACATTTCAGAGGTCACTAGAGCAGCAAAACCTTGCTCCATCATTGTCTTTATTTCTATTCAAATTCTCATTGTTAGGAACCAAGTATAGCCAAGGCAAAAAGGTGGGCATAGACAGAAGGACAATATGCTGAAGTCATTGCACAGGACTAGCCTACATATCATCAAGAACTAACAGGCTGAATCCCAGTTTCCAGCGTAATGCTGCTTGGTTCAGGGGGAAACACAATATTTGGCTATGTTGACAAAATAAACTGATTTAACCAGTCATCTTTGAGAAATGTTACATTGCTTTAAAGGTGGAAATATTCCAGCAGCCTATCAAGGAATATGGTAAAACCCTGTAACCAATACTAGTTGTCATTTTGAGAGATTTGCTTCGAAGGCATGTTATTAGTTCAGGAAGCACAGAGTAAATTCCATACTTTGTGCTTGAAGTCAGGTGACACTTACAATAATGCTTTTTCGCTTAATAAGTAAAGATTTTTTTTTTTTTTTCTACCTTCCCATGAATGTAGTCAGTTTCAAGTTCTGGATTTTTTCATAGTTCCAACTTCTAAAGGAGCTTTGTAATACATGGGCATAAACAACGTAGGTTTTTTAAAGCACTTCAAGACACATCCAATGAATGTTGAAGTAGGTACTGCAATAGCTGACATTATGCATCTGGTACTGACTATCAAAGTGCAGGATTAAGAATCCACATTTACTCATTAACAGATGATTAGAAGTTAAGAGGATAAAAAAATCTCCAGATTAAGTAAAGAGCCTTCAGGAGCTAATGAGTAGGAAAAGTTTTAACTTGGGGACTGTAGCAGAGGTTCAAAGTTACCTTTGACACGAACGGTTCTTAGGTCTGTGTTCCTCTCCTTCATTTTACCACTTGTTTGTTGTCCAGACAATGCTCCTAGTCAACGCTTCGCACAGCCTTCCAACTATTCATTCCAATAACTGACAAATGTATTTAAAATTAAAATTTTCTCCTTTGGAACCCTAACAAGATGCTAATGAGAATCGCATCTATTAAGTTCTTTCTGGATCCTATTAGGTTTTGTTCCACAGTGGTGCATTTAAAGTCACTGAGTGTTACGAAGGTTTGCCTAAAAGAAACCTCGGTCAATGTACCTGCAGGCACTCAAAATCTCATTATTTTAGCTGCCAAAGTACTCTGTTCAGAATCAGATTCCTTTATGTGTTTGTGAATAGTTTATAAATACATTATATAGAGACAAAACTACATTGTGAAAAAGATTTACAGTCTCCCTTTATTTTAATAATACAGCTGATTTTGAACTACAGCAATTTGAGTTCAAATGCTTTAGAAGGAAACATTCTATAGCAGTTGTTTCTTGTTACTCAAATGCTGGTTGTATCCACTCTAGCAGACTCTTGCTACAAAATTATTGAAGGTATATCATGATTCAACTTTGTACTATGAAACTTTGACAGCACCTGTTATTTTACTTAAAAATGTAGTTGCTGCTACTCATAAAAGCCTGGCAGTTGGGATTTTTTTGTTTCTCTTTTTTTGATAAAAAAGGTTATTTTTTTTCAAACCCAACCCTTTGAATGCAGCAGTAATTACCATGTGATTTTATTCGAAGGGCTAGCAATAATAAGATTTTGAACTACTACTTACACTACTTAAAAGGAGAAAGGATTGTAAGGGAGCTCGTCATTAGCTGTAGAGATAAAAAATGTAGTTCATAATGTCAAGTTCTACTGTGGCTGGACACTAGCTGAAAATAGCGTAGTAGTATATGATATGTTAACTGGAGTGAGGCACTTAGATACTATATCCCATCGGCAAAATCAGAAATATAAGCTAGCTGCTACTAGAATAAGTAACCAGTTTCCTTTGTATAAGCATAGGCAAGTTAAAGCTGAAATCTATTTTGACATGTCAAACCAGTTTCAAGTGACTTCTACAATTTTAGTCTACAGTTTAAAACAAAAATCTAACCTCAGGCTTAAGACACATCTCAAATATTTTAGAACCTTCAATTGCTTACATTTAAATGAAAATTTGCTTTTAGAATTCTTGCTAGAAAAGACTCTATAACATAAGCTATTGGCATATCTTGTTAGTTGAGTTAGGTTTTCATCAGTGTCTTTTTCCACCTACAATTTCAGTGGGAACAACATCTGGCTCTTTTCCCATAATCAATATAATCTCTTGAGTTCACTTTCAAAATCAGCTGCAGAGAGTAACAATTAGAGGTTAGTAGACTTGATAGATTTTATAAGAAGCAATTATGTCATTAACAAATTATCAAGTTATCAAGCTGTCTCATAGAGATAATACAGGAAAAGCTGAAAGCTGCTGATTGTACAGAAAAAGATGTGTCTATGATAGAAAGAGCTTGTTATGAATTGAAGTGAGCTATACAGACTTAACCGTTAAAGCTTTAGTGATGCTGTATCTAACAGTGGATTTTAAAAGCAATACATAGAGATCTATTTTGTTACCTAAATAAAAATTCAGGTGAACTGCAGGAATCTAAATCTACCATTAACGTATTTAAACCCCTTAAATTGTTATTGCCTGAAAATGATTATTTAGAAGCGTTTCTGGCATAGAATGGGATACTTTCTGTGTGAAGTCATAGGTAGCTCTGGGCTACCTATCCGTGTTACGTTGAACAGTGCTCAGACAGGTTCTGTGCTTGGGTTCGTCATGGCCAAAGGAGTATGAGGTTTCTTAGGGGTTTTCATTCATGCTGTTATGGTGAGTCTTGAAGGACTTGGGAAGGCTAGTTGTCTTGTGGTAGGAGTGTCAACCCAATGGCATACTTTGGCTGGGATCTTAGTGGGTTTTTCCTCTCTTCTGTTTCTCAGTTATCCATAAATCCGTCTCTGACCAGCTGTATGATCCCTAGTGCTAGGGATATGATGATCTCCAAGGAGAGAGAATCAGTGTATTTAAGCCTTTGTTACAGCAAGGATTTGAATTTTCTCTTCCACATTGAGTAATGCTCCAGGTGTTATTCTAAAGGTCAGCACCTCAACTAAAAGAACCCACACTGTAAATGAGGAAAATAAGCCCTGTTTGGTTCTTTAAAAGATGAGAGTGCAGGTATGCAAGCATTTGAGTGATTAGATCCCACGTGGTTGAATGTGTCTCCCTAAAATCCTAACACTGTTGAGGCTAATTTTCAGTAGCTCTTTTTCAAGTAGCTCTTCCCCTCTTCTCTCTGAATGCTGTTCTTTTGTATTCTGTCCAAAATACCATTGTATTTACTGTCCTAAAAATAACCTAAAATAGCAAGCTGACTTTCCACCTCTTTAATTTCTGCCTTTTCTCCCACAATTTTTTAATTTATAAACAAACAAAGAAACAAAGCTTCTGTTTTATTCTGTCCTCTAGCTAATAATTCTTGACATGCAATTGAGATGCTGATAACTATTCAGATGCATGATCCCTGCGTGATACAATAATATTTAGGGTTTTATAGTTTGAACTAGTTTGCTACATTCTCTTTCAGAAATATGAAAAGACTTCTGCCCTAACTTTTTGGCCAACAGATTGGTTATGCTGCTAATGAATTATAGACAAAGCAATACTATTTTGATCCAAAACAAGCTGCACATTTTTATGTATGAAAATGCCCTTTTTCTATATCTTCTAGGGAAAGTTATGTAAAAATATCTAACAAGTTGTATAAAAAACTTTGCAAAAATGTTTACAAAATTTAAATTACTTATTCTTCTCACAATGTAAAGAGACATGATGTAACACTGGATACTTGAGATTCACTTCTGAATAGCCAATCAATAATCTAAATTATCTAAAATAATCTAAAGTTTGGAGTAAAATATTTGGTATGATTAAAGCTGCTTGAGCAGAATTCTCTACAAATTCATAGACTATAATGACCACTGTAGTTCTGTCTCTATCAACTGTAGAGATTAAACTGTTTTCCAATACAGTATGAAAAAATAAATCATGTATGTGTCATACTTTCTGTTCTCTCTTAAACTGTCATGTATATATTTTTTTAATGCAAATATCTAAAACCAGAACGGTGTTAAGCGATATAACAGACGTCATGTGTAGTTTTGAGGATAAAGAGAAAAGGAAATGACACAGATATCATCTATACCATGGGATATTCCAGTTCTAGCCTAGGATTATACACAAAGCAGAGGAAGGAGAGACAGGGATTTTCATTTAAGCAATAAAAAGAATGAGATGGTGTAAATGCCTCATCTAAATGGCTAAACATCATCTAAGCAACTGAGGGGGGAAAGTTGTGTTTTTAAGAATTTTGCAGGCTATGTCAGAAGTTGGGTAAATTACAGAGGGGAACTAGAGAATGGCTGAGCTGCTAATTCTTACACCTTAGTACTATTGCGAAAATGATGCATTTTGGTCACTTTATCTTTCTGAAATTTTGTTACATTTCCAAAGGTTATGTGATCCATAGATGTCAGGATAATTCATTATATAACTGTTCCTATGGTTTGGGCAGTACTTATAATTCAGGTTCTGAGTAGTTTAAGCAGATTGTTGAGCTTTGAAGACTAAAGATGTCCACAGCACAACCGGATGCTTCTCTTTTAAACTTTATTCTTAATTCTAGGAGCTGGTAGTGCAGCTCACTAAAGTTAAGAGTAATGGCTTAAACAAGACTATCATAAGGTAATTCTTCAGTGTACTCAAGAACAGTATAATTGTCCAGAATCCAGATTCCCTGTAACTGAATATTGCTTGGCAGCTCATTATTTGTCTGTCTTTCTGATTTCTAATTCTGCTAAATTACATAGTACTACACATAAGAGCTTATGGATGTTTTTTCTAGTCACTGCATTTTTTGTTTGTAGGTAATTGTTTTTTTCTTTACTTCCAGAAATGTTATTCTTCTAATTTTAATGTGTTTGAACTACTAAAAATTTTCAAGTGATGGTTTATGTGTCTTCTCTAGGTATTGCAAAAGATTCATTCAAGCCAAATATATGCTAGTGCTAACATGCAGTAAAACTACAAGTATTTCTATAACTTTGAAGAGCATTAAGGCCACTTAATCTTTGAGTGACATCAATATGGACCCAATTAGCACAGTTTTCAGCCACTTCATAATTCAAAAGAATGTGATCATTCAGCTGGAAGCATATTTGACAGAAACTCCATAGTCATGAAGGTAAAAGCTTGCAAGATCTTACCCAGTAGGATGGAGAAGCTGTCATTCTTTCATCAGTGCGGTTGAATACTAATGTCAAGGTCAGAAGAGTGTAATTTTAGGCTGCCAAAATATTGTTGGATTTGGTCTGCTAGGAATGTTTAAAAAGAAAGTAACAAAAAATTATGTACAACTTTGGTGTGATAGCCACAAAGTTGTGCTCCCCCACAACAAATATTCTGAATCATTTACTGCTTTGATTGGCACTTTTGTATGGTGTTTTTCTAATTCCAATATCTGCTTTAGATACCATCCTCCTTAACTTGCATCAGAATTACAATTCCGGACATATTTTACAAATTCTGCATGTTATTTTATATGCTGATGTGGGTGACTTTGTGTTCAAAATATTTGTCACAATTATAGCAAAGATTGGGATGCAAGAGTATCTGATTGCTTAATTTAGACATATCAAATTGGCATGTGTAATAAAATTATAGACTTCTCTTTTCTCATACTTCTCATTTACATAGCATGATCATGCTAAGCGGGAATTCTTACTGCTGTCTCCATCTACCTAATTAAATTAGCACTTGCAGTCCCAGAGTATCTTCTGAATCGCAGGTAGGTGAGAGGCCATGACCACAGCTTTCAACAAGGCAAATTCCTGTTAAATATTAGGAATAACATCTTCACAATAAGGATGGTTAAGTATTGCAGCAGGCTGTCCAGAAAGGCTGTAAAATTTTTTGGAGACAGTCAGAACCCAGTTGAGTGGTTGTTCACAAGGTGTTCCAGGGAGCCTGATCTAAGTAAGCTGTGTCGGCTTTCTGTATGTGGGCTCCACCAGACCTCCACATTTCCCTTCCTCATTCCAACCTACAGTATTCTATGATTCTGTCATTTCCATTTTGATAAAACAGCTGCTTCTGTAACTGATACAGAATTTTGTAAACTTTAGATTATGAAAGATACTTAGGAATCTGAAAGTTATCCCTTTTAGGAAATACTGAAATCTCTTCCATGTCACCCATCAGGAAGCTTAGCTTTAATTCTCTAGTTCACACTATGTCCTTGTTGTTACCTACATCTACTCTTTATTAATAGCTTTGCTTACTCCTCTATCCAAATAGAAGAGTTCCCAAACGAACTGATGCTGCTGTAGTAGTTTAAGTCTTTGCATAATTATAATATAAATTCGGTTACTCAACTTTTTAAATACAAGTTATAGAAAAACAACATCATGCAACCTCGTATTTTCATATCAAGTAGGGAGCAGTTTTTAGTTGAATTTTGGGTTTATATGTAAGTGCCTTTTCAGTTTTGATTGATTTTACATTACATGAATATGTCAATGAGCAGTGGCAAACAATACCTCAGTAGGATTGCTTTTCAGATCCAGATACATCTTTGAAAGATGTCTAAAATGACATGTTTGCAGTAAAATATACATGGCTGGGTGAACTTTTCCAGTCTTATCTTGCGCCTCAGTAATTTTAAAACAGACACCAAAGCCTTTGTTCTGATAAACTAGACATCTTACTAAAATATATTTATTAAAATGAAATATTCAAAGATTCCAAAGAGCAAGTATTCACACAGCAAATGTATTCTTTTCCTCCTGTGCATGGTTAACTTTCATTCATATTAATGGGTTTATGAACATGCTTCAAGCAGAGAAGGCTATCGTTTTTAAAAGCTCTCTATTGGATATTTGTGTTGGTTAAATTTATGTTGTCTGTTTACTACAGTAGGGAAAAATAGTTGCTGGAAGGTGATGCTTTGAGTTTAACTCTTTTATGAATATCATTGCGTCTGAATTCACTAGTGAGTATTTTTAGAGAATTTCCATCCTTGAGAATATTTGAGAAAAGATAACTACATGGCATTTTCATAATTAAAATCTTTTATACAGCAGAACTCCACTATCTGACATTTTTTGCCTGTTTATTTTCTCATAGGCAGACAAGTTCTTTTCTTCCAAAGGAACAGGCAAAGTTTATGCAAATCTAAAACAAATATGCTGATCCCCAGTTCCTTTAAAAGATGGTATTGACAACAAAATAAGAATGTTTCTACTTTTTTGTGTGTGTGTGTAAAGGAGAGTTCCTACGAAACAAACCAAAAAAACCCACAAAACCTAGTCAACTATGAATAGGGATTGAGAAAAAGGTTCATGTATGTTTTCAATATCGGGTGGGCATCGAGGTAATTGTCAGTGAGAAATGCTCTATCAGAAACACAAGTTCTCCCACCATTTGTGAGAGAGTCTCTGAAGTCTGTAGCAGCCAATGCATGTGTGATACGGCTTTCAACTGCAGTTACATGTTTAAGTAAGTTGAGGGAAAAGAAAACTATGACTCTATGGACTTTGTTTTGCTGAAAATGCAGTGGAATTGCTATATCCATATCCTTTCACAGTATCTTAATATGATTCTGTAATTATTCTAATTCCTTATTTTCTGCAGTGAAGCACTTTAGTATAAAGAAGTGACTTCATGCAAGTCTGGCACCATGCATGCATGGACTTCTAGTTCAAAATTCCTAGCTGATCTCATAAATGGTGCTACTTGAGACCAAGGGGTTTACTATTAAAATGTAGAAGTGTACCTCATTCGTATTAATTCAGTGCCTTCAGAACAAAAGTGGTTATTAATTAACCTCTGTATCGAATACAAAACTGCCAATATTCATAAAATAATTGCAGTGAAAATTCCAAAAGTTTCCCAGATTTTTCATGCAATTTTGGAGGTCTGAAAATGGAACACTTTTATAGATTTCTTGCTAGCAGCCTGCTAGTACAGTTTAATGGTTTAAACTGTGCCCCTGAACTCTGTTGCATTTCTATCATACGTCTAGGTAGGCATACACATGTGTGTTTTTAATGATTCTGTAAATGTACTTCATCTTAACACTTTGTGTATATTTCCATATATTCAACTCACTATTCTATTCCCTTTTCAAATAAGTACAATTTCTGGTGTTATTCTGGTTAAGAGACAAATGCATTTTGAGAAGATTTAATTATTTATTCCCCCCCCAATGAATTTAAGCTTGCTGTTACCTTTCTGAAAATATGAGGTGGTTAAGCATACAGCATGGGATGATGCATACACGACCTTTTGGCACAGTACATCTGATAGTGTCTGTTTATATGTGCTATAAAATCCTGATCAATCTCTGACACTTACTACAGGCTTCCTGCTGCTTAGAAATGTGTACAGTAATAGCATTTGTATGTTTTCTTTTCCCCTAAGAGTTCAGTATGCTGCTTCACAGGAGCAAAGGAAATTAGAAATAACATCCCAGACACTGTGATAGAAATAAATAAAGTAGCAATTTGAATACTCTTCAAGACAGATATTTACATATGAATGCAGGATTCTCTGCATATAATGTGAATATAAATTAAATAGGAATTATATTTATATGTTTTGTGTACAAACAGTTATTTTATACGTAACTGTTTAAATTGTAAGAACCTGACCTTTTTCTCTCTTACCAATAACTAGACCACAAGAGACACCACTTAGTAGAATACTTGAAGATAAGTAACTTTATGCTTTAGAAGGCTGGGTTTCGTTTGTTTGTTTGTCCTTTTTTAAGCATTGGAGTTGAAAGACTAAAATTCATTAATCAGATCATGAAAGATAATAATCTGAATTTTAATCAGACAACAGTGGGCAAAAGTTAACAGATGGTTGTTGATTTTACCTTTTTAATGTGCCAGACAGGCAATACAGTGTTCTGGTATACTTGAACATATATTAAATAAACATAGAGATCCTACAACCATTTAACCAATTGAGAAGAATAGAAATTAACTGCAGAGGGGAAGATAAAAGATGGGAAGGGGTAGGGGAAAATATTTAGAAAATATAATAACCCATCATAATCTCTTATCAGTACAAATTTAACTACAGGAACTATGTGTAACCCCATCCCATGTAGCACCAATTACTATTTCTGAATTTTCACTAAGATACAAAGTTGATTACATGCACAATAGAAATATATATAATTCATTGTTTCAGTATTTTCAATAGAATTTTAATTTCTGCTCTTAGTATTAAGCTTTTTCTGAAATCATGATAAAATCAGAGTTAATGAAAGCTTGAATATACATTTTAATGGGTAGAGAAATTATTCTGTGAAATATCAAGTGGGTGTCCAACGCCCTAGCAGGGGGGTTGGATTAGATGATCTTTTGAGGTCCCTTCCACCCCCTAACATTCTGTGATTCTATCTAATTTCATATCTAGCCTGAAATTTGTGGATTACTGTGGGAGAGAATTTTATCTTCATGTTGCAGATTAAGAGCTGCTATATGCTATACACAATTGTTTGTGCATTTTTGTCCCATACTTTCCTTTTTTTTTTTTCCTCCTATAAGACCACTTAAATACCCAATATTTTCCCCATCCCAGTAATGTGATTCCCATGAAATTGAAATTTTAAAAAGTGCTCGTTTCCATTGCTGAAAATGGAAGTTTGTATAGGGTGCTGCTTCTTGGGTTTCTCCTTTTCTAATCTTCCCTGTAATGCTATGCTTCAAAAACCTGCTTAGTAATCATGATTTCTAATCTGCAGACTAAAATTTTCATGTTACGAAGCATTACCTAGCCTCTGCTAACAAGCCAACTAAGGACGTGATCCAATCCATATGAAGACAAGCGTTCCCTAAACTATATAGTAATGTTTCTGTGCTACTTCGTAGTACTCTCTTGAGACTCATTTACAAATAAAAAATAAAATCCTAATATGATTTTTTTTTTTCTCAGCAAAGAATGCAATTGATTAAATCTTCACAAATAGGATCAGCTTTCTGGAATTATGGCTTGTGGTGGGAAAAGCTGTGTTTCTACTGCAGGCTATTGCTGTTGCTACAGGTTATCGCTCCTGCTAAAGACCCAGCTGCATGGCAAACATTTAAACTAGTGTGAAACTGTTACCACAGAAATGTGATTTTAAAAGAAATGTGGATTTATTAATGGAATCTTTGCTATAGTACTTTCAGTACTAGATGTTGTACCAAATTGGTCAGCTAAGAAATGTATGTGTAGTAAACCAGCACAATTTTCACAGAATCACAGAGTCGTAGGGGTTGGAAGGGACCTCGAGAGATCATCGGGTCCAACCCCCCTGCCAAAGCAGCTCCCTAGCACATATTGCACAGGGAGGCGTCCAGACGAGTCTTGAATATCTCCAGAGAAGGAGACTCCACCACCCCCCTGGGCAGCCTGTCCCAGGGCTCTGTCACCCTCACTGTGTAAAAGTTCTTCCGCATGTTGGTGCGGAACTTCCTGTGCTCCAGTTTACAGCCATTGCCCCTTGTCCTGTCTCCACAGACCACTGAGAAGGGGTTGGCCAATTCCCCCTGCATCCCATACTTAAGATATTTATAAACATTAATTAGGTTCCCCCTCAGTCTTCTGCAGGCTGAACAGCCCCAGCTCACTCAGCCTTTCCTCACAGGGGAGATGTTCCAGGCCCTTAATCATCTTCGTAGCCCTTCTCTGGACTCTCTCCAGGAGATCCCTGTCTTTTTTATACCAGGGAGCCCAGAACTGGACACAATACTCCAGGTGGGGCCTGAGCAGGGCAGAGTAGAGGGGGAGGATCACCTCCTTAGACCTGCTGGCCACACTCTTCCTAATGCATCCCAGGATCCCATTGGCCCTCTTAGCCACCAGGGCACACTGCTGGCTCACAGCCAACCTGTCATCAACCAGGACCCCCAGGTCCTTCTCCACAGAGCTCTTCTCCAGCAGGTCATTTTGTATATTTCTGGTAACTAGTACACAATTCCTAGCCTCTTAGTACCAAAATTCCGTCTTTTGTCAGTGAGCTACTTGTAGGGATTCTTGGTCCCTTGCCTGTATGCAGGAGACACAGCATGGGTAACTAACACTGTAATAAAACACGCTGGAGGGTTCAGAGGAGGACCACGAAAATGATTAGAGGGCTGGAGCATCTCCCATATGAAGGGAGCTGGGCTTGTTCAGCCTAGAGAAGAGAAGGCTGCAGGGGGACCTCGTTGCTGCCTTCCAATACCTGAAGGGAGCAGAGAAACAGGAGAGGAATCAACTTTTGAAAAGGGTAGACAATGTCAGGATAAGGAGGAATGGATTAAGGCTAAAGGAGGGAAGGTTTAGATTAGATATTAGGGGGAAGTTCTTTACAGAGAGAGTGGTGA
Source organism: Porphyrio hochstetteri (assembly GCA_020800305.1). Taxonomy (NCBI): domain Eukaryota; kingdom Metazoa; phylum Chordata; class Aves; order Gruiformes; family Rallidae; genus Porphyrio; species Porphyrio hochstetteri. The sequence continues at coordinate 32,863,911 of CM036909.1, forward strand.
GGGGCTGGAACGGGCTGCCCAGAGAGGTTTTGTCCCATCCCTGGAGGTGTTCAAGGCCAGGTTGGATGGAGCCCTGGGCAACCTTGTGTAGCTCCAGGCCTGGAGGCTGGTGGCCCTGCCTGTGGCAGGGGTTGGAACTCTATGGTCCTTGGGGTCCCTTCCAACCCAGACCATTCTACAATTCTATGAAATCGGTTGTAAGTGTTCAAATTCCTTTGGAGTTTCAGGGTCATTTTCCCCAGCATTTGTTTAAGTGTTGCTTTTCATAGGTTAGAGTAATGAGTTTTGTGGTTTCTTTCTGTGCTAATTCAGTTTTACCATTTCTACTGTATTTTGTGAGGCTGTTTGGCACTCCTCCTTTTCTATACTGGGTTAAAGCAAAAGTGCTTAAATACTGGAAAGGGCTTCTCTGATCACTGTTTCTGTGTGTTTGATTGCAAATGGGTCTTTGTGACTTGGGGATGGTTTTGATTTTGTTTTAAATCTTCTGATTAATGTCTTAAAGTTCTGAATGAGAGCAGGGATGGAGAATCCAGAGGAAAATACCATCCAAATATTTAGACATAAAATGAATGTGCATAAACTGTGTGCTTGCAGTCATAGGTGGGAGCTTTATCAAGGCTTTAAATTGTAGTTTATTAGCAGACAGAAGTCCCTAATAGGTTCTTTATTAAAGGAAGAAAATGCACACACTTTCACTATTAGATGTATACAGCCTGTGGGCAATCATTTAATTATTCATGTGGTAGTCATATTCATTCCTTGTTTCTAGCTATTTGGACCACTCCCAACCCTTACTGTCTTCCATTTATGCTTTGGGAGGAAAAGGAAGTTGCCTTTTTCTGATATTGGTTTAACTCTTGTCATCCCTGATTAATCCTGTTGTATTCTTAACAAAGGGTTATAATGTGTTTTGCAGAAGCTATACTGAAATAGCCATACATTATGTCTTCATGTTTGTTTTATTTATTAAGCGGTTCTTTACAAAGTGCCTTGTGCCATTGCATTTTAGTATGTCCTGTTTTCTGGGGTGCTAGAGTATATAGGAGCTTGCTCATGATCAACAAAGCATTAAGCAATGTGGTATTTGTCTGCTGAGACCCGTCTTTGTTTAAAATAAATGCATGGTGGCTACAAGTGGAGACAGAACCTGAAGGTGGCACCTGCTGATATAATGTTATCAAATTAAAATGTGCATGTCTCTTAATAGCTTTCACCTACAGTTGTTTCCAGAAACACAGAGAAATTATTTCAAACTGCATTATGTGTTCTTGCTAGCCGTCTGAAAGGTGTCTAGTTGAATGTCCTAGCTGTAAATATGTGATTACAGCTAATTTAAAAACATTAAATGTAGATTAAAGTAACAACATAGTTAAATCCAACATTATTTTATGAACTGAATACACAGAACTGAATCAGGCCTGTTTCATTCAATGGAAAAGCTATTAAAATAATTGGCTCATGTGTCGAAGGGGAAGGCAAATCTCACTTGAACCTGCATCTCCTCTCCTTTCCTGCAAGTACTTTAATCATAACACCTTCAGACATTTTCTTTGTTGATGTATTTCCGCTTTGTATGCAATATATAAATATTCATTAGTAAAATAATTAGAACTTGGGTTTCCCATGTAAATTGCCACAACAAACAGGGAATAGAATAATTTTTACTGTCTCTGGCTCATTGAGTATATGAATATTTATTAAAAGTAGTAAAAAGTTTCATCAGGAGAGACAGAAACATACTTATCAGAAAGTCCCTATAGTCTTATAGTTAGGAGAGTTTCTGGGAACTAGGGTTACATAACTTTCAGGTAGAGCTGAAATGTAAGGGTGATTTCTCCATGTAATTGATGATTGTTTAAAGACCTGTGTTACCAAGCGAAAAGTGAGGAACATGTTAGTGGTATTGTTTTCTCCTTTCTGTGAATGGTATCTGTGTTAAAGGTTACCATGTCAGTGAAAGAAGCAATGAAAAAAAACATGTTCATTTGGTTTTCTATCAGCTGCAGTTCACTGATGAAATATGTGGAAAATCATTTGCACAGTTCCCTTGTTTCATTTTTGCCAGTAGAATTTGGCCTCCCCTGTTGTTTGAAGTGAATGTTCCTCCATGCAGTGAAAAACGCAAAGAGCTGCAAAAATTAAGGGAACAGGTAATGAACGGGAGGCTACTTATGCACAGTCAGGGCATCAGGAATTAGTGTCACAACCTTTTAAACAAAATTGATCTTAACGCTATGGATGTTCACTCAAAAGTAAGGATTGTTATCAGACCATTGTTACTCTAGAGTGTTCTCATCCACAAAACTATTTAACATAGTTTAGACCAGTCATACTGGCAGCGAACTGCATGAAGCAGTTTCTTTTTTTAAAGCTTTGGAGACAAGATCAGGCCTATGGGAGTGGTTTACTGTATTCTGGACCCTTGTATTTTTCTTTTGAGTTATAGATGGAACCTGGTGTAGCCCTTTGAAGATTTAAAAAAAACACACAAGTACATTCTTGATCAACAAGCAATAGATAGAGGAGACTCAGAGAAGGAAAAAGATAATAGAACAAAGAGGATTTTGTGTTTGTGAAGATATGTATTGTACCTTTTTCCTTTATATATGTACAGTAATTGGAAAGGTGACTTCTGATAGCTCATGGGTCATGTACCTGAAGTAATAGCTGCAGCTAAATCACACATCTGGCAAGATTTGACAGCAAGACACATTTTTCTCTAAAAAATAAAATAAAATAAATATAAAAGTGTGAGTAATTACAGAGGAACATTCAAAAGAACTGTTAAAATCCTAGGGGAGAAAAAAAATCAGTAAAGATGATTAATGGTTATCAGCCATAAAATAAGTGTTTTTAAGCTCTGTCAACTTTGCTTTTCTAATGAGGACTGAACTGCTCCTAAAGTAAAGCCTTTATCCAAGCTGTGTTTTGTGTTTCATTTAATCAGTGCTTTGTACAGACACAGTTACCATTGTCATAACCTTTCAGTTCTTGTGCTTTGGCATCTCGAAGATTTTGTATGCAAGTTTGAGGCTCAGGGGAAGCAAATTTAGCTGAAATGTCCAAATAGAATTTAATGTGTTGTGCAGAGCCATAGACCTGCTCTCAGACTTGCATAGTGTTGCAAAGAGAGCCTTTGTAATTACCAGGGGATTATGGCAGAATATGCAAGACCTTGAAAGCAGCTTTCTTGCAGATCTGTGTTTTGCACAAACTCTGAAACAATCAGCTAGAGTAGTGTAGCAGATGTGTATTAAAATGTGAAGAGTTCGCTGAAAAGGTCCTGATAGAAACTCCTAATTAAAGAAATGAAAACTGATGTTAAAGATTGTGAGAGTCTCTTTTCAGGAACGAGAAAAGGTTTTATGAGGGCTGGAAATGAGATGACAACAAAATACAGTGGATCCTTCCTCCTTTTTTTCTCAACAACAGACATAATGAAAATTGAGTTTAATGGTACATAAATAAAAATAATTAAATGGAAACTAGTTGTAGTGGTACATTACCTGAACTAATATACAAGATTGAGACCAATAACCCAGAAACAATTTAGTTAGTTTTCTGGTTTTATATAAATTAGTGAACAATTTTGGACAAGAATATGGTACAGGGTAGCACCAAACTACTTATTAGATTAGCTTTGACTACTTCATTATTTTTTTCACTAAAAGGATCACTGTATTATTTCCAAGTGATTTTTTTTACCAAGGGGAGCTCCATATTGTCATACTGAGACTTAAATTTTTACTTTGTCCTTTTCTATTTCAAAGTTAAAAACAAACAAAAGCAATACAATGTGTTTATTGTGTTATGTGCTGGAAATATTCTGCATCAGTGTTATAGACATGGTTCAGTGATAAATTTTCTCTTCTGTGATGGAAGCTGCACTGGCCTGCATGTTTGCCGTTAACGCTTTCATCATCGTGATGACTAAATTAAATCAAATTAAGGTGAATTACAATTCAGTAGTGAGCAGGTAGGAAAATCAAGTAGTACTTCTTGAGAATTACATCTGTAACTTTAATATGATTCTGAACTGGATTTTTTTACAAAAGCAATTTGTAAAACCTGAATCTTTTCCCAGATTGCTTCTTTATGCATTCTTACATCCTTGCTAAAACCTAAATAGTGGCTGCATGTGCTATATAGAGATGCAGACCAGTATGGCAGAGCGGTGGCCTAAGAATGAATATTTGAGAATATGTAACATTTATGTAATCAGCAAAATATATTATTGATGTAATTGTATTTAGCTGAGAATGTTTCTTTATCGAAAGGCATGCTGTATTTCTAGCTGAACATTTCAGCTTTACCAGTCTTCTGCTGTTGAAACCTGCTTTCTGTTAGAAAGATTTACATCCAGTTAACATGTCATTGATATCCCTGGAGCTTCTGAATGCTGTCAGAAAAGCATGAAGGTTTTTAGGAGTGAAGTAGTGACAGTGAGAGAAAAATAAGGTTTAAATACCACAATTGAATTATGCTTTGTTCAAACAACAACAAAAAATCTGTACCTAATCTTCAGAAAAGCAAATGAATTCACAGGTCAGTGCTGATGGCAAATAGTCAGGAATTCAGGTATACTTCTGTGTTATTCAAGTATAATGATTTATTTTCTCATATAACAGACTCAGATGTCTTTGTAGGCAGAATATATGTGAAATATAAAATACTTCATTAATATAGGATGTTTACAAGCATGGTGATAGAGAAATCCAACGCTAATACTGCCAGATGAGCTGTACTGACTTTTCTGTGTCCGGATATGATTTCCAGAAAAAAAAAGTGACGGTGATGCATTTTCTTTTTCTTTCTCATACGCTAAAAAGAATGATGAATATACCCTGCAGAATTTGAAATGCTTACTCAATAGAGCTTCTACTCTAATATCTCCCTCTCACCCCATGAGTTCTGAGAATGTAATTTGTAAAATAGTTTTTAAATGGTAGTCAATCCTAGCTACGCAAGAGTTATTTGTGTATATTACAGGCATACATTAAAAGAAAGTTCAACTCAAAAGCCGGCGGGGGGGGGGGGAAGGGGAAGGGGGCAGGTTTATACTTGCAAAACTTTTAATCCAAATTTTAACTGACAGTCTAAAGTGACAACATTGCATGGAGAGCAATATTTTTTTTTACTAAATATCTGAATACATTTTTGGAGACTAAATTGATTGCTAAAACTTAAAAAACACTGTCAATCTTTTATTTCTTTTTTCAGAATTCAGACTGAATTTGGAATTTTCTTTTTTATTTTTGGAAAAGGGAATAGATTCACAAAACTAACACTAAGGAGGCAACAACTGTTTCTCTTCATCTTCCTCTCTCTACCCACTTACCTCTACCCCCTCAAAATTGAAACACCACATGTTTCTTAATGCAGTAACTCCTATATATAGGAGACTAGGTTTCAACTCCTTTCCCCTGACTGAGATTTAAACCCTTATTTTCTACCTTCCAGGGGAATCACCTAGCCACTGGATATTCTGCAGGGGTATGCTCTCACCTGAGCTATTTGAACTGTTACTTTGACCTAGCTGTGTGGCTCCCAAGTGAATGCTTTAACCACCAGACCAAAGAGTCATTCTCTCTCTTTGACTCACTATTTAAATAACCCATGCATAACAGCTTTTTCCATGGGGATTGAGACAAGCCAATTATAGATTTCTCACTGGTTGAAAACTGTTCTGGGAAAGTGAAAACGTGGGTTCAAGAACGTGCAGACAAAGAGGGTCTTGAACCTGATTGTCCCACATTGTGTATCAGATGAGGCCCTAACCACGGAGCTACTGAATAAATGAAGGGGGGGGTGGGATTCTCTTTACTTCCATGAATGATTTACAAAGAGTGTGTAAACCTAATCTTTCATTTCCAGTTCTTTGGTTTTGTGTTTAAATAGCTTCTGTAGAGTTGCCTATGTTTCTTGAAAGTGCAGATGGATGATCGGACAAAAATGCCTAGTTTTAGGAATGATGAAGGATAATTTTTCTCCACACTTTTTTCCCTAAATATTTTCTGAAGATTCCTGTCAGGCCCAACTATGGCTTTCTTTGGCAGTAAATGCAAAATTGTAGTTAAATTAGGTGTGAGGGCTTGGTGGGGCAGGCAGTGGAGAAGGGGAAAGATGAATTCTTTTTTTTTATTCCCCATCTAACTGGAAAAAATATTAATGCAAAAAGCCCTCCTGAAAAATGTTTCATATTTCCTAACCTGTACTGAACTAGTGTGCTTTCATTAAGAAGGTCTATTAAAACTTGCTAGCCACAAGAATACTGACACAAAGCAATAGCAATTCAGATGCAAAGATCAATACAGGAACAACATTGTCTGTTTATGACTGCTGAGTTATCTTTCTTTACATCTTACATTGCCAAAGATTATGAGGAAAAGCAAAAATGAAGTGTAGGTGAATTTTTGAAAAAAAAAGCCAGCAAAATCTTTCCAGAAAAGGTCAGCTCTTGACCACTTCCAGGAAAATGCTTGAATAGGAGTCTGCAGATATTTAACATGTCATTCATTATTGCAAATCTGTCCACAGTCACCACAGTCACACAGCATGTTTTCTGATACCAGTTGTGAAATCTAGAGTTCCTGAGTCTTAATTCAGTAAATGAATTTCCCTTCTTTTAGGGCTGTAGTAAAGGAATAGGAATATTAGTGTGCCATCCTCTAACTAGAAAAAGGGCTTGTTTGTGGGTTTTGTTTGGGTTTTTTTCTTGATTTCCCAATCTATCTTTTGCTTTATATCAGTGAATGAATGGTCAAGAGCATAATGAAACAAGAGAAAGATCAAGACATAATCCAAAGAATAAAGTCAGCCTTGCTAAACTTTCATGACTGGGACTCTTCAGGTCTCCCTTTCAGGGGTTTACCTGGGACAATGAAGAAATCCTTTCCTTTGCTGGTTACATATATTCATGGAGTTCCACTGTGCATTTGTTGGAGGAAGTGAATGAATAGTCTTTGCACATTTAGTATCCTAGATGTGCAGATCTGCTGTGGAAAGCAGTTATGGCATGGTAGGTATTTAGGCAGATCTGATGTCCTCACTTTAAATCAGAAGATTTTTATGATACGTTGTGTTGCTGGTGCTTTTCAGTGAATGCTAATAGGAAACACACTTGAACTCTGAGTTATTGTTGTGTGTCAATTCTCCCAAAAGAATGCATTTTTTCTGAAAGCCTACCTAATCAGAATCTCCAAAGAAATCAGCATTATTCCTGGAAGAGTCAGTTGTATTTGGCAATAGTTAATTTGTTGTCTGACATTTTGCAAAAGGATATAGTGCGTTGGATTCTTACAGTTCATTATTCAAGCAGAAAATGTTCCTAATAAAACATTCTGAAATCTATTTTAACTAAGCCTATGTTATTCTCAGAAGCACTGGACCTTCTCTGTCCATAAAACTAAAAGCAGTTTCCATTCTGGAGAGATTTGGGTATTTCAGATAATATTTTATTTTCACAAGTGAAAATTTTTCTGAGCTACAGGCATGAAAAGAAGTATAAAATCAAATAATCTTTATTTCTTTCCTCCCACTCCCACCTCCTTAGATTTAAAAACATAAAAGAAACTGATAATAATAACATTTTTAATAATAATTCTTATATACTGTTGTGGTTTTGCACGGCAAAGTTCTGGTGGAGGAGGGGGGAGGCAGCAGGAGTGGCTTATGCAACCACATGCACATTCTGTATGATGTGTCTTATCTAAGATTCTTCTCTTTATGTGTTTGATAAAATAAGAGAAAAACATGTGTAGCAATGTACAACATATGAATCTTTAAAGTGATTATCTGTTCTTATAGAGCAAATTCAAATATGAAGCACTAGTCCATGGACAGGTTCTGCAGTGAACACAGGGTATGAAGAAAACTGTAACCTGTCTGTGAAATCAGCAGGGCACAGAAAAAGGGGTGTGTTGCTTCTATAGTGCCCATTCAGCACAGTAGGGGAGGTAACTGTCAGCAGCCACTGGATGCAAAGTGAACAGAGCAGGAGAAGGTGCTGGAGGGATCATAAAGTGAATTTTTGCAGTGATTTTTTGTTTTAGACAATTTCTTTCAGGACATCCCTCAGTTATCTCAGCATGTCTCTTTCAGGATTTCCCACCCTTAACTCCCCCCTGGAACACAGTATGTATTCTGGATCCAATGTGTTTCCTCCAATCTAAAGTTTGCACTGCCATTATTCAGCTAAAATCTTCAGCCTCATGAAATAGTTTTCTTACTTCACCTGGTATCAGAAGACTAATATTGATACTAGGAAAATTCCAAACAACAATTCCAAACCCCAGACTGAAACTCTTGCAAACATGGGAATATTTCCTGGCTTATTTTTCTTAAAACCAAAAAAAAAATTAAGAATGAAAAATAGGAAATATTTAAAAAATGAAGTAAGTTGAAGTCTTTTTTTTTTTCACAATAAGTTGATGTTGAGCGCAAATGAATTTTCAATTCTTTATGTTCTTCACTAGTATGAAAGTTTTATTTGGCTTAGTTGTTACTTGATGACCAGGTACCTCTAGCTTTCTGCTTAGGGCCTCTCTGTCTAGTTGAGACAAGCCTATACTGGACCCATACGTATTACTTTGTCTTTATATGAATTAGTAGGTGTAGTTGATCTCCAATTAAACAAATGATAAATGGTGCTTTACAAAATGGTTTTCCCATCCCATAAATATTTTACAATTGTAATGCTAAGGGCTTGATTTAGATAAGTTTTCAGATATAGACTACTGAAGTATGTCTTGTCTGAAGTTGTGCTTAGATTCCACAAGAAGTCTCTTCAACGACAAACAACAATTAGAAAGTCTTCGTTTATGATCTTGTTCAAATAGTCATTTACGTAGATCTCAAATGAGGAAGTGGGAATATATGAGAAGCGCAACTTTAATTAAAATATTGCTACTTTAATTAAAATATTGCTAACTGGACTTTTTAATTTGGCTTATGTAAAGTGGAAAAAATGTCCACTGTAGAATTTATATACTGCAAAAGGGTTTTTTTCTTTTATTTTTACTTCTCCTCTAAATGCTGGGCAAAATCCATGTTCACCTGAAGCACAGCTATCCATTCAGAAGAACTCAATTTTTGTCACATGTTCCCTGTCTGGGTGTCACACCAAGGCCACGCAAGTCACTTCAGCACCAGTCAGAGATGTTTAGAAACACTTCTTCTGAGTACTTTAATTGTTCATCAAGACCTAACCCTTTGAACATTGCTTTAAGGCATTTTGGCTCTTCTCTGAGTCACTGAAGCAAAATTGGAGCATCTGGATGCAGTGCCAAAATAGCCCATCCAGCTTCAGTGCGGCACCCAAGTGGATAATCTCGACACAGAATACAAACGCTGCATTAGTGATTGCCGGAAGGCAACAGTTCATCTTCCTCTGAAATACAATACAAGAAAGTACAAGAAAAGTTAAAGGATGGTACTTTTTTCTTCCTATCCTCTGTTGTGTGAACAAAGAATCAAGCTGTGTTTTGATGTTTTGCTAAGTGTTTGGCAGCGTTTTGAATCCTCATTTGCCCTACTAATCCATCGATTTTCTCTTCTATGGGACAAAGCAATGACTGATTTTTACAGTTTATGCTGTTCTAGATGTGTGAAGGGAAAAGAAGGTGTATCAAGTTACTTCTGAATCAAAGTAGTGGAAGAAAAAGTATGATATTTTAGCTGCCTATTAGTAACATAACATCGAATTATGCTCTGCTAAATTGTACATAAAATGTCATAATTCTGTGACTTCTGTCAAATTATATTTCTTTTGCTTTGTTTACTCTCACAGATGGCAGTAAAATGGCATTCCATTGATTGAAAAGGGTATGGTAAGTGAGCTCTCTGTTTCTCCTGTTGAATTAAACTTCACATTTTATTTTTCTGAATCTGCTAAAATTTTATCTTATAGATAAAACTGGCTTCTTTCTTGAAAACTGCTGTGCAATTAGTACTCTAAAAGAGCCCGTGAGACATCTGGCATATGGCTACAATCCCCAGGACAGATTTCTTTTGCCATAGGCAAGAATAGTTTATGTAAGGCTTAGGCCAACAGGTCAAGAAATATAAATGCAGAAGCATGCTAAACACACCACATGGCATCAGGCTCTGCCCGAAAACGCTCTATTCCAAGTCTCTGACATGGCTGATCTGTTGAGGGCACATAAGAGTGAATATTGGAGAGCAGAACTGGGACACAGAAGCATAATATAGTCTATTTCTTGAGTACCTAATTTTCTGACTGTTTATCTCAGTCTTTGTATTTCATATGCTATATATGCATATAGATATCTATATATACATATAGTTAGAAGCATCAGACTGGTTTGAAGCTTTGTTATTGTTATGTAATCCAGATAGACACACAAAATCCATGTATTCTATATATGTAAAAAAATATAGTTGTTCAATGGTACTAAAAAAATTCTGCTAAACACAGTGCTTCGCACTACTACTCAAACTTTTCACACTGCTCTTACAAATGCAGTACCAAAATATATTCCGTTTGGAACATGTCAAGTAAATGGGTGACACTTTTTCTAACATGCCTAACTGCCATTAATTTAGTTAGTATTCATTGTAATTACACTGATCATAATGAATTCATTTAGTATTAATGTGAACATTGTACATCTTTTTAGGAACTCCATTATAATTCAGCAATAATTAATGTACATACTAAATGAAGTGTTACTACTCGGTGCTATTATAAAGCCATGTTGTTTCATTTGAAAAGCTTTAGAGCAAGTTGTGCTTAATCTGATTGGTATTCTGGTTGTTGCCAAGAGGTATTCTGTAGTGGCAAAGGGCAATTCACTTTGGGAGACTTGTTAACTTTTCAGAGAGATTCCATGTTTGCACTTGTCTACTGTTACACTTAAAACTTAGCATTTGAGGCAAAATACTTCATGGCCATGATGATGCAAAAAATGTCTTACTATCCTAAAAACGTGAAAAATATCGGACATTTCAGAACTGATCCAATAGAGAGGTGTGTGAAGTACTTCAACACCTATATTTTATAATTTTCCTTTCTACTCCCTAAGAGTAATCCAAAACCAAGTATTTTCCGTTTATCACAGATCAGCACAATTAGGTGCCTAAAAGGCATCCATGCCCACTTCAGAGAGCTACATGAAGATAATGGGCAGGGGAAAGATACCAAAAGAAGAATGGCCATGTCGGATTGCCATAAGAATTGTCTGGCCAGCATCCTGTCTCTGGGTAGTAATTATAAATATATGCCCAGAGCAATGTAAGAGCAAGAATTGCATGATGCTTTTCCAGACACTCCTCAGCCTCTGACAGTTTTAGCTGTAGAAATTAATCAGTTGCATATGGTTTCTAATGATTAAGATTGTGTTGATTTTCTCCTCTATGAACCTATTCCCATAAACCTATTTAAACCTTCGAATAGCGTCCATTGACAATGAGTTGCATGGATCTGCTACCCCATTCATTTTGTGCATAAAGAACTCATATTTGTTTGGAATGTGGTTTCTTATAGCTTCATTTGAATCTGTATTGCATTGGATTTGATTCAGCTGGAAAAACATTAAATGGTTAATGTCTCTCCATTCCCTCTTTACTACCTATGATTCATGAGCCTCATCTACCTCCTCCTTTGGAGATAATTTTGAGAGAACTATCCTTCTGTCCCATCTGTACAGAATTTTCTTGGTACCCTTTATTTGGGTTTTGTACACTGCACGTTTTAGGTTTACTTGTTTGTGTCTGGAATTCTGCACTGTCTGTCCTTGTCCTGACTATCCCAAATAAAATGTTCCTCTGATCAGGAACACTTCTCAACAACTTCAACAACTCTCACCCCCTTTCCCAGATCATTTATAAGTGTTAAACAGCACAGGAAAAGTTTCAGAAATCCAGTAGAAATCTCTCTTGATTGTAGGAACTGGGTATTTACTCTTAAATCTCTATTACTTAAACTTTAAAGTATGAGTTATACACGCCTGTCTTCTTATCTGCTTACTTTTTTAATAGCCTTTTTTAAGAAACTTTAGCAAAAGCCTTATGCAGATCTCAGGTAGAATCTAAATAAGCAACTCCAGGCAAAAAACCAAACCAAAACAAAATCCCTTGCATTCATGTGTCCGTTCAGTGATTCGAAGTCCTTCAGTAGGTCTGCAAAGCAGAAATTTCCTTTATAAAAAGCGATCCTTACTTGTCCAAACCATAGTCTATTCATCCAAGGACCACTCTTGAGTTTTTTATCATACTTTATACTGATTTGCCCAATATAGCCATCAGTCTCACAGACTGGTTTTTAACACCCATTATTTAACTTTTTATTCAAATTTATTTTCACCATATTTCACATCTTCTGGTGCTCAGCACCTTTGCAGTTTTAGGTGAGATACAATGCGCCATCACTAGTCAATAAGCTGTTTCGTCTGTGAACGGTCTTATAAGAGTGACTGCTATCACCTCTTAATGATATGTTACTATTCATTTTCTCATCTCTTCCTTTTTCCTTCAAGTGGATATTCCCACTGAGAGTTATTAGGATACATTATTACACAGCAAGCAATCTTTACCTGTAGTTTTTAAAAAAAAATATGTCAGTGTAATGCTAATTAATAAGAAGTCAGCTAATCCGTGAACCCCTGACTTCTCTTCTGCTGATACATTTGACCTTGGGCAATTCACTTAACCTCTGCATTTTATTGCTTCCCGTCCTAAAATGGAAATAATGGAATTAGTGTTCCCTTTAAAACTGTAGAGATTTCCAGATTATTTGTACGCTAGGTATTGTTTATTTTTGACACTAAAATTAAGTAGTTTTTGGAATAGTGGATAAAATAGAATAAATTTTAAATGTGATGAAGTAGTTATCCCTATGAGATCAAGAGTCAGAAATTAATTGAACAACTCTAGATTAAAAAAAAAAATCTTTGGTTACTTCAGAAAAATAAAAGATGAAAACAAATGGGTTTGTACATTATTTGCTGAATCTCCCTAGTTTCTTTTGTAAATGTCCTTAATTTAATTGATGCATTAGTAAGTAATTCATTGTCCTTCTTAGTGTTTATTGTGGTTTCATGTCACATAATTGCATACATAGAAATTCAAGATGTATTTTGTATTAATTACACAGAAATATTGAAAGTGGCTGTTGGGATGGTGGGTTAAAGTAGACGAGCATGCTCACTGCAAGTGCTGATTCTTATTGAACTCAGCAGTTGCCTCTAGTGAAGTGTTAGTGAAACTTTTGTCGTCTTTCCTTAGAATCCTTTCTCGTTTTCCATTGTTGAAGTATCCTCCATTTCCCAGGCAAAATTCATTCATCCAGTGGCAAGCTTCCTGCTTTTGTGTAGTGTTGCATTAAACTTTAAATAGATCAAAATCAAATCTAGTTATGCTCAAACACCTAATGTTTATGTTTACACGTTGGAGGCTTGGTTTTCTAAATTAAACCAGATAAGTGTGTGCTCTTCACTACTTTTCCTATTGTGTCCTCTAGCCTTCAGTATCATCAAGCACTTCTCTGTTTACATCTGTGATCTAGATGGCTAGTAATACATAATTAAGGACAGTCCCATCTAACATAATGTTGTTCATTAACATGCCATTGGAAATCCCTTTTTATAAATAATGACCCAAAGTATTTACTTCCAGTTAGTATTAGTGACTTATGACCCTGCTTGTAGAGATATGGAACACCAGCTATGGTTGAAAAGAAAGGGGGAGGTTTATCCAAAACACTTGCAGAAGTAAGATTGCTAACACAGAGAGCTAGTTACCATTTTCTAAAACTACTAGATCTTTCAGTCTGGTTTTAAATTTGAGTAAATATATGATATGCTATTTATGTAAAAAAATACTTTGTCCTTTCTTGTGAAGGATGAATTCTATGTTTCTGACTGTGTACAGATGTAATGAAGTGTTTAAAAGCTTCAAGGACTAAATTTAATGGCATTTTAATTTCTTGCTGAATAAAACCCAATCTTTAGGATCACTGTAATTTATTGTATTTGGGTGTATTGAGGGCATACTAAATATGATTGTTACTAACCACTTATTTGGTGGCAGCAATGGAAGTGCAGCCTTGGCTGACTCCTACCTTTCCTGTTTGGCCTATTTTGGATAGATAGTAAGTTGTTTCTTTTTAATCTAAAACATTAATTCATACTTTCCAGGTAATTATATTGCCTCTTTTCTTGCCTAGATTCCATACATCTTCATTTTGGATCCCACTCTACTAATAGTTGTGCCTCTAGTTCCCTTTTATTTCAGCTTCTGTGACTTTTTAAGGCTTTTGTTTTTATTCCAAATTTTTCCTTTCCTGGTTGTAAACTGTAGTTTTTTTAAGTACCTGTATGATGCCTGTTCAGGAGCTATTCTTTGGGAATGAGAATATCTCAGTGGCACTTCTACTCCTTCTTTTACAGTAGCATGACAGGGAAGTGACTGTGCAGGTATACTCATGAAGTGTTGAAATATATGAAGCTGAAATATATGAAATCACCTATTAATCCAAATTAAAAATTTCTTTAAACTGTGGTTGTCTTGAATCAATTTGTTCCAAAGGAATTTCCAGGGACTGGAAGCTATTTTTCTTCCTGACTGGCATCCCAGCAAGGAGGATCAGATTGCAAGTTACATATTGTGTGCCCAGTGCTTGAGCATTTTTAGGGATTCTGTCCCATGGCTTTCACTTAAGCTTAGCTTTTCAAGATTAGGAATTGGACCTATCTCAGCAGAGGAATTAAAAAATAAGTGCCTAAAGACACGCTGTCTAACAGATACGTAATACACCACATTTTAGCCCAGAGCCCCCTTTCACAGTGTTCTTTAAGCTCTTGGAAAAATAGTATTTACAATGAAAACCTTTAACAATCTTTTACCATGCTTGCTAGCAGGCACTGATTTAATGCTAATATGACAGCTAAGATTTTAGAGAGAGACACTTTTATTTCCCTGATAAGAGAAGTGTTACACATTCTGAAAACCAGACAGATTTTTCTGGCCAGTGTCTCCTCATGTTTGTGCCAATAGGGACTTGCTGACTACTCAAATTATCTTTCACAGGTTAGCGCATGTCTGTCGTACATAGAAATGTTGATCTTCATTTATGACATTTCTCTAAATCATTTGGGTTTGTTGTTTGATTTTTTTTTAATAGACTTTGTTGCTGTTAATAAGTGGCTACCTATTGTTCCTCCCCAAAAGCTACTACACTTTTATAATGCAAGACATCAATTTAGGATGAACTTGAAATCTAGCATATCTTTTTTTTTTTTCCTCAAATTGTGAATGCATTTTATGTTCCTTCACTAGGAAAAAAAAATTAAAATCTTGATAACATTCGTAATGTTAGAAAAAGGTGCCGAGACAGTAAATTGACCTCAGTTGTACTTCAGCTGTCATTCTGGATGAAAAGTGTTTCTTTATTTCTTCTAGCCAGGCTTGTTTATACTTCTTTACAAAGTACAAATCATATTATTTCATCTGTGTTGTGATCACCCAGAAATGGTTATGTATCACAGCAGATGTGTATTATATCTATAGTGTATCGCAGTGTATATTTTCAAGTCCTTGTGCCATCTTTTTCATTTGGTATGCTTTTCTAAATTATTTTTGTAATATATAATTGAATTTATTTTATGCTTTTATCAATTTATTAACCTTTGTTGCAGGAGTGCCATATAATGGCAATTGCACTTTAGGAGGAAAATCTTGATGTAGAATTTAAATGGAGGAATCTTTCTGCTTTTCTGAACAAGTATGGATTTACTTCTTGGTCGTTGCAATTCAAAGGTCATACATGTGGACCAGAGCAGGTATTACTGGCAGTAATTTCTGGGTTTGGGGGTGAATTTTTCAGTTCTCTATGGTTCACACTAATCTTTAAACCCTTAATCGAGTAAAATGAACTTCTGAGTTTATTCTATTCTGTGCTGATACATCCACCAGTTGTCTTAACGTGGTTCTATTAAAAGTGAT
The DNA here is from genome assembly GCA_020800305.1 of Porphyrio hochstetteri. Lineage (NCBI taxonomy): Eukaryota > Metazoa > Chordata > Aves > Gruiformes > Rallidae > Porphyrio > Porphyrio hochstetteri. The sequence goes on from CM036909.1 coordinate 32,879,874, forward strand.
CTGTTCGTTCTGAGATTTAACTGTCAAACAGAATTTGGTTACAGGCTCACAGAAAAACAGGGAGCATTATCACAGAATCACAGAATAATAAGGTGGGAAAAGACCTTTACGATCATCAAGTCCAACCATTCACATCCTAAACTAAACCATATCCCTAAGTACCTCATCTACCCGTTTTTTGAACACATCCAGGGAAGGTGACTCGACCCCCTCCCTGGGCAGCCTGTTCCAGGCCCTGACAACTCTTTCAGTAAAAAATTTTTTCCTAACATCCAATCTAAACCTGCCCTGGCACAGCTTCATGCCATTCCCCCTTGTCCTATCACCTGTCACCTGGCTGAAGAGACCATCACCTACCTCTCTATAACCTCCCTTCAGGTAGTTGTAGGTGGTGATAAGGTCTCCCCTCAGCCTCCTCTTCTCTAGGCTAAACAGCCCCAGCTCCCTCAGCCGCTCCTCATAGGATTTGCCCTCCAGCCCCTTCCCCAGCCTGGTTGCCCTTCTCTGGACTCGCTCCAGGACCTCCATGTCCTTCTTATGGTGAGGAGCCCAGAACTGGACACAGTACTCGAGGTGTGGCCTCACCAATGCCGAGTACAGGGGCACAATCACCTCCCTAGACCTACTGGCCACACTGTTTTTGATACAAGCCAAGATGCCATTGGCTTTCCTGGCTGCCTGGGCACACTGCTGACTCATATTCAGTCTGCAGTCAACCAACACCCCCAGGTCCTTCTCTGCCTGACAGCTCTCCAGCCAGTCTCCTCCAAGCCTGTAGCGCTGCATGAGGTTGTTATGTCCCATGTGTAGCACTCTACACTTGGCCTTGTTAAACTTCATCCCATTGGTCTCAGCCCATCGGTCCAGACTGTTCAGATCCCTCTGAAGAGCCTCCCTACTCTCAGGCAGATCAACACTTCCTCCTAGTTTAGTGTCATCTGCAAACTTACTGAGGGAGCATTCAATCCCTTCGTCGAGATCATTGATAAAGATGTTGAACAAGACTGGGCCCAGGACCGAGCCCATTATGGTTAAACATCCAGAGATATTCACAGATAAAGCAGTTGAGTATTATGGATTACAATCCAGTTATATTTTCAAAGTTCTTACAACTATAACGGCTACAGATTAAATTTCTCTTTTGGAATGAAAACTGAGATTTGGAAGCCTGGCTGTATTTCAGCCCAGAACATTTGGGCAGTGATTTGTGCACGTGGCTCTTACTCTGCTGTGACTTTGCAATGTTGTATTATGTTTTTCCGAATGAGTAAATCATTTCTTTGTTCACTATTTTGGTCAGGGTAGAAAGATTACTCCTACTGTTGTCACCAATATCATCCCATATGACATTTTAATTCCTCAGTGCGGTGCCTAAAGCCAGTTATCCTGGAAAGTGTGATAAAGCACTCTTTGATAATACTGAGTGAAAGAAAGATGTTTTCTGTGTGTTTACCCACTCTGCCGGTTTTCCAATTGTGAAATTTTAAGAATTGTTTTAGAAATGCATGGTTTATTCAGACAAACATTTTCAGTGGAGGTAATGATGGAAGTAGTCCATTGACCTGGAAATAGCCATGGTTCTTTGCTGGTTTTTTTCAGCTATATTTTTCACCAGGAGAGGCTGTGAGAGCAAACTTGGGATCAACAGATTACTGAACTGTTAGAGTAGTACTAATTCAATCCCCAGTCCATTATCAAGCCAGTACTATTATCTGGGTGTAAGATAAGGTATCTTGAACTATGGATATAGTACAATTCGTATTGATACTGCACCTTGCTTCTATTACCAAAAAGGCATTTTCTTATGTTTACCTAAACAAGTATTATGTTTGGGCTATAAAAAACTCTATCAAAAAATTTAACCTATGAAACAGGTGCAGTGGTTACATACATGAGCTACAAAACACACCAGCTTTCTCAAGTGAGCTTTATTTGTTCTTGCTTACTGTTTCGTGTTTCAAGAAATGCATTTGCATCTGAAACTATTTCTTATTAGAATTCACCTGAAAAAGATAGTTCAGGTGTCTCTAACATGTTAGATCTTACTCTACCAGTCCTTTCTTAAAGCACAGTTGTGTTTTTAAGCATAGCTCTCATTTAGAAGTATTGTGTAGTTGAATCTACCCTGTGTAAACACTGGAAAAAGTAAAGCTACCTGGAGGTTCCAAGCTTGCAGCAGTCATTAGTCTTCAAACAGCCTCTCTGCCTCAGACGAGGACACAAAATGAGCGCTTGGAGCTACAGTATTGTTTTCCTTTGAATCCTCCAGCCTAAGTTCATATTTTTATTTTCTTCCATGGGCAGAGGATTCTGTCAGATTTTGCAGAAGAAAGAAAATAATGTAGAAAAGTCTACTTGCTGTCAGCTTTGCAAACCTCACAGCAACCTCATTTCTGACATACATCATTCTTTCGTGCTTTCTCTGTTGAGACTGCCTTAAACAACAGTTTCATTTATACTCTAGCAAGCTTTCACACAAATTCACAACATAATTAAATTAGACCTAGAAGTTCACTGGCCAAACTAAGTCTGTTTTGTATAAACTCAGAACTGTCAAAGGGAAAGTGAAACATTTCAAAGAAAGATTATTGGGTTTGCAATAAATTTCTTCTGGAGAGAAAAGCACTTTCCAGGTAACTTTTGTTTTTATTGTAGTTCATATAGCTTTCTTACTGAATTAAATATGCCTAAGACAAACTGAAGGTCTCTCAAGAGAGAGTGTATACAGTTAGTGCAGTGTAATAATCTATACCATTTTCCATATTGCCCTTGATGCCAGATGTCAGAGGATAAGAAGAAAAAAAAAAAGAATTAATACTCTTCTTCTGAAAAGCAGGAAATAAGCAACTAGATTTAACAGGTGTGAGGGAGCTTCTGTTATTTCTTATTAATAGTATTTCATTCAGTCACTGAAATTTGAGGCTATTAAAGCAAAAACTGACTACATAATAAAAGTAAAATGCCCTGTCCTATAAAGTTTGGGAATTTCATTTTTTTTTTTTAATACAAAGCTTATAAAATGTGTGTGTGTGTATATTCTTAATTAGGAAAATCTGTTTTCTGGGGTTTTTTTCCTTTTCTGGTAGGGAGGGATTTTTGATTCTGTTCACAGTAGTGCTGCGTAGTGGTTATAGAAAAGACAAATACAGTCTGAAACTTATTTCTTCCAAAATGAAATATATATAAAATGGACTTCAGGTTGAAATTACTTAAGCTGTAGGGAGAAGGACCTGTTCCATCTTATTCTTAATGAGTAAAGCTACTAGTCTGAAAGGATCTGAAAAAAAAAACCGAAACCCAAAATAAACTAGGAGGATGACTTTCTCTACAGTGTTTTTTGGTTTGGTTGTATTTTTCAAAAAAATCTAAATATTGACTGAAACTGTTTTGTGTCATGTTCCTGAAGATAAATTACTACACCACAGATTGCTGTAATACACAAAGATAACTGTTTTGTTAAAATTCCTTAAATGTTACCATCATTTAAAAAAATATAGCAAACCCCCTCTAACTGAATATCCTGCATGGTGACACAAGCCTAGTGCCATTTTTCCTGCTCTCCTACAGCAGCTGGGATGCAATAATGCACATTGCTGAAAGTATACCTTCACAGAGAGTTAGATTTTTATTAAGCCCATTTTCATTCTTCTGCAAGGGTTTATTTACATACATTTAACTCAATACCTACCAGTCTACATTTGCTCTTAATGCCTAGTTAGTTGTGAAGAAACATTGCCTTCAACATTATGCTTTAAAATTAACTCCAGTGAACTCTGACTGAAAATGTAGTTATAGACTATAAGGTATGATGTGGAAAAATAAGCACGTAATCTATATTATTGTATTGCTCTCACTGCAGATGGCTAAAAGACTGTTTAGAAATGAGTGCCGATGGTCTTGTATTTGCTGATATTTTACATACACCATGTAGGTAAAAGGAAAAAATTCAGTACCTCTTATAGTCTCATACATATTTAAGTTTTGATAGACTGTACAGATATGATAATTTTTTTACATGCAGTTTTCATTATGTGAAAACTGCTTGAGCATCTGCTTTAACCAATTTGGAGGCCAAATGCTGGAACAATTACAGGCCCTTCTAATCCCGTTGATGTGGTTATATACTGATCTCTACAAAACAACTCCCTGCCCATCACTGACTTGAAAGTGTAATGCTTAGCAAGTTTTATTTGACCTTAGTTTTGATTTCCACATCTTCGTATCTTGTCCTTTCTTTGTCTTCATCTTTAGCAGTAAAGGTTATTTACAACAAATAGTTCTTGAGAGCAATAGCAAATTAATTTTGTAAAGCTTTGTCAGCACCACTGCAAATCTCTGCCAGTACTGAACTTTGCAGGGATAGTAATAGTTCATCATTTGTGATCTAGATATAATCTGAAGCTCTACAGAATGTTCTTTCTGGTTGGTATAATACATTCTTCTATATGGTCAGCTCTTCTGTCTAAGACTGCAACATATTACAGAATCACACGTGACCGGCCTCCAGATGGATTTTGTTCCATTCACCACCACCCTCTGGGCTCGGCCATACAACCAGTTTTTAACCCAGCTGAGGGTCCACCTGTCCAGGCCAGTGGCAGCCAGTTTCTCAGTCAGAATTCTGTGAGAAACTGTGTTGAAGGCTTTACCAAAGTCCAGGTAACGCTGATTTTTTTCTTTTTTAATATTTGATCAATTTATTTAAACTTCAGTTCAGAGCAAAACTCAGTCATCTGCGTAAATATAGGCACTTGTGTTTGGTCTTCAAGCAGTTCCTGATTCAAATGATAATCACAAAATTTTCAAATATTACATCTAATTGTAACTGCTCCACACGTCTATTGACATAGTGATGTCTAGAGTCACTTCCAGTAAACTCTTTAAGACATAAACTGAAACTGTAATTTACCAAGTCTGACAGAAAGGGGAAAGATTATAAACATGTTCAGTTGATTCAAGACGGCTGCTTAGTCTTCAAGTAAACAATAGCAATAACCTGTATTCTAATCAGGGGTTAGAGCTCTTCAGGCATAGTGCCCATGCTGTCTTCTCCTAAAACCCAGTCCAACCTTACAAGCCAAGGCCCGTTAACAGCATGTCTTTCTGGAGCCCTCTGGAATGACTTTCTGTCCCAGTGTGCTTGCTTCTCACTAGATTTGGATGCAGCTGGGGTAGAAATTTATCATTTCCTTCTACCAGTGATTCTGGGCCTGCAGACGAGCCATATGTCTATAGGGCATTAGAGGAGTGCTTTTCAGTTTTGAAGCCATGTTGGTGAAATTCAGCTCTACTCTGCCACAGCATAATTACGGGTCCCTAGTGTAAGAGTGTGGGTAACCCAATTCCAGATTCTACATGCTGCTCTTGGTAATACTGTGTTACCTAATGAAAAATGGTAAATGAATGCAAGCAACAATTTAGAAAACAACTACTATGAAAAAAGGAGTAAAATCATAGATCCATTACAGTAAACAGTAAATCTCACTGATTTCATCCACAGAGCCAGCTGATGGTTTATTCTGTCTCGGGATACAGTTTTGTATAACTTCTAGTTGTTGCTGCCATTTTAGGAACAGGTAAAGCTTTACTGTCATGTTATTTTTTCATATATCTTAAAATGTTTTCACTTAAACATCCTGAAAAGCAGGTCATATATTTTCTCCACTTATAGATATTTGTAAATAAACATGAAAAGAATTAACAAAACCATTGCAGTCGGTTTATACATTAAGAATTCAAATTAAGAATTCAAACTGAGGGGAGGTTATACTTTATGTGTGTATATATATATATCACTAGAGAATGATAAAATAAACATTTTTTCTCTGTTTACCTCTGTCAGTATTAAGAACTGTGGTAATGCTAAGGTCCATTTTATACTAGTACCTTATACACACAGTTATGGTTTTCCAGGTAAAATGCACCAGACCGAGCTCTTCCTTTACAGTGGAACAGCTTTAGTCTTGTCAGATGCAGCATTTCAAAATGCAATGAGAGACTGACCAAGAAATTTCCAACACTGAAAAATGGCATTTTGATATCTGCATGTGCGTGTCTATACCTAAACATGTCAGACAGTGTTGCTGGCTTGCCTAAACACAGTTAGAACTGACAGCTTTGCTGCTGTGCTTTGCCCAGCAATAATTTATTTCTATCCCCAAATTCCAAATTGGTGTAACACACTATATCTCTGCATGAGTTCTGCCCTTACCCAACTCTACTCTAGGCCTACCAAAAGGCTGTGCATCTGCCTTGCCTTCGTCTGAAGTCTCCTTCTCTTGTGTCACTACCAGCTTCTTTCCTGGCCACTGTGCCACACTAGCTTGCCAGCAGTGTTGTTTGCTTTCCTTTCTGATTTGTCATCCCTTCTTGTGCAGAGTGCCCAGAAGGAAGCTGAGGTACTGGTCCATTGCCCCCCAGGCGGCAAGAAAGAGAATGGGCTATACTAAAATAACAGATTCCATAACTCTAACATGGAATAAGAGTAGTCTGAAAGAGTAAGGACAAAGCCTTGCCTGCTTCCTGCGCTGGCTAACAAGATGGCATCTGAATAGCTGGACAGATAAAATAAATCAGGCAGTGCTAAAATTCATTAGCTTACTTTGGCTTCCTCTGTGGCACATTAAAATCTTGTTAAACACTGTGATAAAAAAAAAAATCATACTAGAAATAGTGTCTTTATGGGAGTTTTTTTTCTACTGATATGAATTAATAGGTCAGCTGTGAAAAGAGGATATTTTGCTGAGAAATGCTCAAAAATTTCCAGTTTCCATTTTAATTGAAATAAGACTGTTTCAATTAATCTACAGGTACAAAACATCTTTAATTATCTTTTACTTCCCAGTGTTTAGTTTCTGATTTAAATCTATTGAAAAATGTCCTTTATGTTTTCATTACACATAAATTCTTAAAATGTATCATCAACAATATCAGAAATGTATTGTGTTGGGGTAAAAAGGCTCAGTGTGTAATAAACATCACAACTCTTTCACTGGAGCCACAGGAAAAGAAGAGGGCTGACTACTACTGTACTTTATAATTTCCAAGCAGGATATAAACTCCAGTCCTGCAGAGTTGTTAAATCTCACTTATCTTGGTTATTATAGGGTATTAGAATAGTAGATGGTTCTACCTTCAGATATCCCCTGCAGGAAAATTCTCCTCTATCCACTAAAAACTAAATACTTTTAAATTCTAGGAAAATAATTCTTATTAAGATAGAACATTTTTTTATTATATCCTAATATAATATATTGCTTATGTTGCTAGAGCATTTTCATTCACATACAGACGCTGCTGTTGTTTTGTGCTGCTTGTCGTTGGCGATCTGGCTTTTACTGCCCTTGTAAAAAACAGTGAACATACAGAGAAGTCAGTAGGGAATACAGTAAAACTCTGAATCTCTAACTGATTGTTGCCTCTTTTTACCTCTTGGAGTAAAGCATGGCATAATAAAGTGTACTCTAGACCTTTGCTCTTTAGCATACTACAGATGAGAATTTTCCAAATGGGAAAAAACAGAGGACTCCTTAAAGAAATGTAAAATGAAGTCTAATCATGAGCTGGCAGCAACACTGTAATTTTAAATAAAATTAGCCAAGCACCACACACCTATAACTGTACAACTGCAATAAGCAAAACATACAGTTATTTCAAAGTTTGGTGTGTCTGTGAGGTCAGTTTCAACACGTCTGGTTTTTTGTGTTTAAAATATTGTGTACAGAAATGTTTGAGGCTGCAGAGTTTACTTGTTTCTCAGAAGAAAGGCTCTGCAGGAGCGAGTTTCTGTCCTGTGGTGCTTATAGACTCTGCAGGATCTTTTGCTCAGTGACCCTAGTTTATCCACAATTCATTTATGTGACTGAATCTTGTGTCTCCCAGATAAACGAGTTTCACATCATTAAGGTTGTACTGTCCTTGTTAGCAAGAATATATTATTGGCCAGAGGAATGCCATAATGTCCTTTTCCAAAACACAGAGAAATAATGATTATAGAACTTGTTTTCAGTTTTGTTTACAACTAACTTACAAGCTGTTTCTTGTCGTGTCTCAAGAATAAATTATTGACGAGGTTTCCCAGCTCTGGACACTGTTTTTTATTCCCTTTGATCTTAAAGAATTTGCAGGCTTTTATACAACGTGGGGTAAATTTCAATGTCAACTAAGCCTTCATAAAAAAGAAATGGAGAACAGAAACAATGTCTATCATAATTTAGAAATCAAAAAGCCCACCATGTATAAAAAAGATGTCTTCTATCTAACGTATGGTTAATGTGTGAACATTAGAGGCTGGAAAAAAATTAAACTGAAGAGAGTTTGTAGCAGAGGGAAAACCCCACCTTTTTCTTTTTCTTTATTTTTTTTTTAATCTTTGGCTTATAATATCATAAAGAAATTTTATTTAAAATTGCTAAAATTTCAAATTTGTCTTTGCCCATCTTAATTATAAAATTAGTAAAATATAAAAAATAAAAGGTTATCTAGAAATCCATCATGTCAAATATGCATTAGATCCATACATCTCAAAAGAAATATATGATCAATAACATTATCTTACAGGATAATGCACTAATTTTTGGAAATACTGTGTCTGTAATGAAGGACCTATCTGATGAATGTGCCAGTGAAGTACACAGCATGCTTAGCCGTAATAGTTCTGCAATCAGTATTATGTGTTCATTAATATGTAACACAATTTATTTCACAGGAAATCTTCTGTGTGGCAAACGTAAACCAGGCTTTGTTTGATTGTTAAATACAAAGTGTGAATTTAAATTCTGCCATTGTTATTCTGTCATATTAGAACTAAGGCTAAAAGAGGTACTGATTTGACTACTCATTCTGGTTTAAAATTTGCAGTGCAGCATCCATCAAAAAAAATAACCTGCCTAAAGAATCAGGTTTTTTAATTCACCTATTTTTATAAAATACTTTGAAGAAAAACAATCTTATCACTATAAAGGCAACATGGAAATTAAGAACAAAAATACTTGTAATCACTGATACAATTCCAGCTTGATTATGCATATTCTCTGTTTTCCCTGGTTTAGAAGACTGGGTTCCGCTTAGGTAGTCCAAATTTAGTTATTTTAGAAAAGCTTATATTTAGAATTATATGCACAAGAATTAAATTACTGTAAATAAATAAACATTTGCTTCTATTTGTAATGGTCATGCACATATCCAACACAGCTGGTTTATGCCAAAATGCAACCTTCAAAATATATGGAGATTAGGAGGAGTGAAGGACTACAGAACATAAAACTGCAGTTTAAGATTTCATCTTATGGCTCTGGTCTTAATTAGATCTCAGATTTCACCAAGTATTTGGAACAATACAGAAAAGCAAATTTTCAGATGTACAGTTTATTTTCCTTGACTGAATTTCATTTTTCATCCACTGTCGTTGCTTTCTTAATGCCTTCTCCTTCATGTCGCTTATCTTCATTTTGAACAGTGCTGTATAATAGCAATCAGAGCATATGTACCGCAATGTTTTCTGAACTCCTTTAAAACAACCCTCATTTCTGGCTTGTGCTCACCTTTTTGTTCTCCATTTCTTGTAATGCAGTATTGCAAATACAATTTAAATGTCAATCAGCTTTTGTCCTTACACGTTTTCGCTCCTTGGCTTTCAAGAAAAAAAACTTGACACTGACTTTAGACTTGTCAGGAATAGCTTCTTGGTGTTTCTGTGAAACAAAAGGAGAGGTAGGGGAGGTAAACACCAGAGTAAGATTGTTCTAATGGAAGAATAATAGACATTGTCTCTTGACAATTTGAGCTCAATGTTTTCCTCTCCTTTTTTACTTTTCCCACTGTTATTTCTAACTTTTTGACATGCTCCATATACATGTTGTTGCCCAGCAGATGATTTTCTCTTTCTCTTTCCAAATGGCATTTTCAACTTCAAGGAAGTCAGCTTCCATTGGAGTGCCAATCTTTGGTATGCGTGTGCTTGTTCATCAGAAATTAAATACTTCAAGGAGGCATGTCAGTTCCTATACATTTCTGGCGAAAGGTAGGAAGTTTCAAGTGGCAACCTGTCTGGTTTCCTGTCAGCTTACAGGGCATCATTTGCTCTGGTCAGCTGGAGCACCTCAGGTACCTGACTGATTACAGTGTTGTGACAGGGACTGCCCGGTATTCTAAGGCCTAGGGCTTTCTCCTAGTTTTTTAAGAATTGATTTTTGGTCTACTAAGCCTCCAGCTAAAATTCTTCAAGCCTGGACTTAGTGAAAGGCTGTTAGGGATTCAGATAGAATCCTAGTTCTCAGCAATATGTACCCCCCTCTACCCCAGCTACACCGAACTACCACCCCATGCACTCTGGATCCTGTGCATCCTCCTGTCACTGTTGATATTCATTGGTTTGTCTGTTCCATTCCAGTACTTAGTCTGTGCTCGTTACAAACTCTACACTTCATCCCTGCAAACAAGACAAATATGAATTAATAATTGCTATTTCACCTCACAAGCTTCAGCCTTTTTTCGAGAGCTAAATTATCACAGTAACATTATACGTATTTTGAAAGAACTGTAATTAAAACAAAGTTCTTACTTTCAACAGCTTCTGTTTCATGACGGTTCAGTTAACTGCAGTTCTTTTGCATATTGCATTTCATCAGTGACATTGGCAGCCCGTCAGTCTTGACAAAGTTTATAGTGGCACATAAACAGCTGTTTGAGTGGCTTTTAATGTAGTTTTAATCAAATTATTAAAAGGTGAAGACTGTTGGAAACTTTTCGAGTGCTTAATCTGAAATGACTTTGATTTGTTTCTAAGAATAAAAGACAAAGCAGAAGGCTTTTTATGCCATCCTTTGTGTGGCGATTCTCGTGTCCTGTACAGTCAGTTGTTTATGTGAGCCTGCACATAGGTACATTCTTTAAAAATTGAAAAAGGAAGGATTGCTTAGTTATTTTTGACAGTAAATCACATGTGCTACCACATATGTTAAAAATTGGTAGTCTGAATTATGAATAAATAACTATTTAAGTGCATAAACCAGTAAATCAATAACTCTATGGTTTTGAGGTTTTATTGTACATGTAAGGCACACTGTATATTACCTGAAATTTAGTAGTCAAATATTCTGTCAAAATTTATAGACATTTTCAAGATAGGAAGAATGAACATTTAATCATGGTTACTATGTGTCGATAAACTACCTTTCTCTTAATAATAATTATTATTCAGCCAACTTGCATCAATCATCTTAGTGATTTTCTCTTTACAGTTAGAGGTTATAAAAATATTTTTAAATATTTTGTGATGTTTGGGGTGATCTCTTGATTTTCTTGGGCTTTATACAAATATTTCTAGAAACTAACAGAACAAGCTGTATTTTCTCTCTTGTGTGTATGTTTATGTGAACGTATATATGGATGCATACTATATGTTCTTTGAGTAAGTCACATATGCATTATTACAGAGGTGCAGGTCCATGCCCTACAGCCTGAAACAGGAGAATTTCCCTTATAGTATCCATAGAGGATTTTTTCTAATTTTCTAATCTTCTCTTTCCATTTGCTCAGGATTTGCTGCACAGAAAGGATCACCACCACCTCAGCTTATATCATACTGTTTGTCTGTCTTACTGAGACAGGATCCTTCAACTTCTGTTCTATCATCCTCTTAAACTGCCTTTTCTTTCTCCTTGGCATTCACTGATTTTACTAAAGGCCTTTTTGGCCTGTACTATCTGGAGCAATCACACCCCATGTGTGTGTGAGTGTTAGTGCTGTCATAGAGTCCCATGGCCAAAATCCTGCCTGTGGTTCAAGCCTGAGGGAACATGAGCAAGGGAGTCAAGCTCTAGAGTTTTTTGTTCCAGTAGCCACAGAGATCTCTTCTGACAACAGAACCAGACAGCTGCTCTAGTTCAGCCAAACTGCATTGATCTTTCAGGGCTTGATGACTCAAAAGGCTGACAGAATTATGGGATAAGGATCGCTTCTGATTAGATACCTGCATTCTTCCTTCCCATCTCTGCATCATGCTGTCAGACTTGAGCTTTCCAGGGCCAAGCAGTCACTGTGATAAATGAGGCAATCCTCCTGACACCTTTTCATCTGGCTAAACTGAAGCTAAAGAGACACAAAATGGCATCATCCTGCTCTCCACCAGCACTGGATTACCATTGCAGACTGCTTTGGTGCTGTATTCTATAGCAGTAGTTGTGCCTTTTCTGTTCTTCATCATACAGTTGCATTTATTATCTGGGCCAGTGCTCAATGATACTGTTACATCAGTTCAATCGTTCCAAGCTGTGTACCAGTAATGAGAGGATTTCAGGGTCAAATGCCGCCTCCTATTTCTTACACATAGTGATACTGGCTCGCAGAGCAGGCCTGGTGTGCAGGTACTGTACATCAATGTGTTTGGTGCTTGGCTTAGAGAAAAGACAAATGTAGTCTATGTTTGATCCATCTTCTTCTAGATCATGAAGGAATGTATACCAAGTTGCATAGATGATCAGAAGGGCTTTTAAGACCTTATTAGAACTGCCTGTCAGTGCATCACCTTTCAAGAAGTGCCTGAAGTTTATCAGAGGTTTATGGATATCCTCCAGTTTATTTCCCCTAAATTTTCTCTCCTTACCAGAGGAGTCTCTCTTTAGTGAGTGTATCTCCTGTTGCAATTGCAGTCATCACCTTACCAACTAGCAAAGATAGTGTACTGCAGGAAGATGGAGTACTCACATGGGCTCCATTATCCTTTTTGTATACACAACTACCATCCTTTCTCATCATAGCTGAGTGTGGGATGTGTGTCTTTCTGTTAATGCAGTGTTTGGAGTGTTGGGCTGTGCTGTTTTGGGTGTTTTTCCTAGCTGGAATTCTGTGTGCTTTTCCTCTCACAGAGTTCACATCCTCCTCCTGTCAATTGACCTCTCTCAAATCTCATGTTGTTTCCTGTTCCCTTGCAGATAATTTTATAACTTAAGGAGAAGAAGTCTATATGCACCACAATAATATGAATTATAAGCAAATTGTTATCACTCTATTGCTTAGATAAAAAGGCAGAAGTCTGAGTGTAAGGAGTGGCAATTTAAATTTTCATTGCAAAACGAGTGACCTATGTGAAGTTTTTTGTCTTCTAAAACCACTGTATTTTAAATTCTCTGGTAAACTTTGTGCTATTCATCCAACTGTATAGGCTGTTTCCTAACTAATTAAGCGGCATTAAATCCTGTACATGCAGACACACAGGTACACATGCATTTTCTTGCTATTTATATGGCTCATATATAGCTTACGGTTTTAGACACACATGCACACACTCCTGCCATGTAGCATCATTATGAAGTAAGGAGCTGTAAATGGAAATGAAGCACTCTCAGTTCTAAAATTCGTTCTGCAGATTGCATCAGGATGGGACAGAACACTGTGTCTTAAAATCTTATACAGAAGTCATAACTTGGGTAAAAGGAGATATTTTGAGTGACTAGAATTGGAATTGCTGGAAACCTCTCAATTTGATTTGCTGTTATAGCTGAAGAGAAGAAATGTGGATATCATAGTGCGATATGGAATAATGAGAAACCATATTAAGTCCTTGTTGCCTGTCATAAGGAATGATGATTCTTACCCCTTTTACCACTTTTTAAAAAAACCTACAACCTATGGGAAACAGAGCAAAGGCTCTGCTTTGTTAAAATTCTCTCTTTAGAGATATCCAAAACCCAGCAGTTTTCTTTCTTAGTCCTTTGCATCTGATGTGGTCTTTGCACCTCAGGCAGAAGCAGTATCTTTCCTGTTCCTATTTCTCCTTCATAAATTCTAATTCAGTGTTTTAAGTTTCTTTGCTTTTAAACATTTGGGGACTCTCTTTAAGCTGAAACATTTTTTAAGACTTTGAAAAAAGTTAGTTCTTTTTCTGGTTAGTTTAGCTACTCATACTTGTCTGGGAGGTAACCCTAAAATTCTTTTCTTTAATTGCACTGTGGGAACACTAGGTGAAACAATTAATGTAGGTATATAGATTACCTCAGTAAATATTGTATTACTTTCCTCCTTTCTAGACTAAAGTCCCCCTTAGAGTCTGTTAAAAATGTGTCTGACCATCTATCTTGGTTTCACAAGAGGTTCTGAAATTGAGTATGTAATTCTAAACCAGAATTACATATACAAATCATTCCAACCTCCATTATTATTGACTTTATAAATAATGGGTAGTCACCTAAGCATATATTTTGTGAAGGGAAGTGAAGATAGAAATTCTAACACAGTGGGAAAAATTCAGTAATTACTATAATTAATGGTATTTCTTGGCTTGCTTTTTTCAGCTGAAGTGAACATTGAAATTTAAAGGGAATAATTTAGTTGAAGTTAAATAATATTACGAAGTTAAGTTGCTGTTTGGAAAGAGGGTCAGCAACAATGCAGTATTTCTTTTCAGTTTCTTGCAGACACTTGGTTGTGCTTATCTCAGTTGGTCTGCAGTAAACTTGCTATTTCCAGGTCTTCCTTTAATTGTATGGACTACTTCAGGTATATATTGAAGAATTATCTTAGGAGGCAATTTATGAGAAAGTTGTTTATTTCTCATGTAAAAAGAAGCCTGAAATAAGGATGCAAAATTGGTTGCAAAGCATACTTAGCAATGTTTATATTTTAGCAGTAACTAATTGGAAGAATGCTTTACTTAGACATTAAGATGGGCAGGACATAATAACTTATGACTTAAGGAGTATAGGCTTTGCTTTGTGTTATTTGTTCAAAATATATGTGTGTATATATATATTATAGATTCATAATTCTAACTTTTATCCCCCGAAAATAAATGTCCTGTGTATTTTAATTGTACTAGTAACATAAAATTGAAATGAACTTATCATTTTGGTAGTCAGATTAATATTTAATCTTTTTATTCCCTGTATATTCAAAGTGCCTATTTAAAGTAATAATCTCTTTTGAACAAATAAGGTTACGTGCTTATGTTCATCTTTTTCTCTATAAAACACCTCTCATTATGAAAGGTCTAGTGGCTAATATTACAATATCATACCCAGATTAAGTTGTGTTGTACGATCCTGTACTGCATAGACATATTAATCTAAGTGCAGTTTCAAGTATCTTTTGTCCTGCTTTTATTGAAACATCTAACATTTTGTCCTGCAGAATGCTGTCATTGCTTTTAAGACAGAGTTAAATATAACTGATACCAGAAAAATCGTAGAACCTACATTTCTGAAAGTTGTTAATCTGAATTTTATTCAGATTGTATCCCCTTGGATATATCACGAGTACTGCTGGTATTGTGTTACATGTGTCCTGCGCTCTGGTGTAATCCTCATTGCTATGAAAGAAAAATAACTGTCCTCAAACCATCACAGACCACCAACATGGAAACACAACACAGTGTTCACCTAGGTTGCAACTCCTCCTCTGAAACAGTAAAAACCTAATGAGGCCTCAATTTAGAGAGACAGAAAATATATAAGTAGCACGATAACAAATGCTGATAATGGGGTGGGTGGGGGGTATAAGACTGAATCAGCTCTGATTTTCCTCTCCCGTATGGGAATTTGAAATTAATTTGTGGGTTACTTACATGCTTTCAGTTTTCTTTCACTTCAACTTTCTACAACAGTAGTTATTATGCAAAGAAAAAATAGTCTTTTCATTTATGATGGAAAGAGTTTTCTTCTGAGGTTTCTGAGTTTTGACAGCATTTCTGTGAGAAGGAGTTGATGACATGCTTTGTTATGCACCGGCTGTATGCCATTCACACACAAACACACGTACCTATATTTACAAGTTCGGATGCAATGTGAAAAAGCTCGTACAAAGCAGCACAATATCATTGCCAACCAAAGGAGCTATGTAAAGTGTGTCAGATAATTTTGCAAGTTCCTTTTTCATGATTTTATTTTCAGTATTTCCCATTTATGTGAGAACTGGAATTTATTATTAGATAAAACATAGTAAGTATGGCCTCAATTTTCTTCTTTTGACATAAAAGATTACTACTAAACGTGCTCTGCCCCCCCCCCCCCCCCGAAGAATTTTTGGTATTACGTTTGAGAAAAGAGATATAAAGTATTTAAAGGTTTAAAATCAACAAGCACAAAGGAGTGTTTGAGTTAGAGATGAATCTGGGAGGACTCATGATGCAAATTCAGTCTTTTAAAATCTCAGAATTTTGGCTTTCTGGTGGTTTATTTGAGCCAGATTTAAATCTGCTTCTTACATTTCTGTGCCTTTCCCAAATCAAGAGTCAATTCTATGCTGAGTGTGAACTATGCTCCGTGCTAGTGGTAAAATTGTTGTTAACTTTATTATAAAAGATAGATCTTTGCATAAAACAGTCAATATCAGAGCAAAATTGTCTCCAATTTAATTGTGTCAAAATGGTAAAAAGAAAAAAGTAATTAGAAATGTAGCAAAACTATCTTGAAAATACTTGCCATAAATATTTTTGTGTGTTTTTAAGAGGTAAAAAAAATTCTTTTGAGAAACTATATTAAATAAAAATTAGTAGAGAAAAAAGCAAAGGCCATTTATGCAAAATAAATAATACCTCAGATTAGTAGAAGACGCCAATTAAATTAATTATATGTAGCACTTAATACCTCTGTGTCATTTTTCCTCAGTTAAAATAGTTTGGTTTTTCTTATGTTGTTCAAAGATTGTTTGTGATCTAGTTTGAAAGAAAAGCCAGAGGAGGGGAATTACAGCAAGTATACTGCAGAGATGACAAATGCTCTTGGATCAGTTATGGGCTTCGCTTAGGCTGTGCTGTAGGGAACCTGCAGAGGTATCACAGTCTTTTTCTAATCAGAGTATAGGTCTTATGCTGAGAACATTCTGTCACCGAGTGAAAGAAGGAACAAAAGAGGGGAAAATCTGTTTTAATTTCTGTTTGGTATCTGCTTATTAAAAAATAGTTTGGATGGGCCTGGAAGCCTTTGAAGAGCAGTCCTCTTCCTGGAATTTGATGTCCTGAAATGCGACTTTCCCTGTTTTTCTGGATTTCTGGGTATTTTAATCAAGCCTGTTGGTTATTTTTCAACCTTTTCCTGCTACCTCACAGATACAATGATAATTCAGGACAGTATTGTCTTTCTAAAGATGGGGGGGAAAACCCGGAACAACACAACTTAATTTTTTTAAAAATTGCACAGGAAGTTACTTTGGCTGAAAGTAAGTTGGTAAAATGCAATTATTTTATTTAATATAGTAAAAGAATTAACAGTTCATTTACCTTCTAAATTTAATTACTGATAACTACCCCCAAACTACTATATTTAAATAGTGTTTCTCGTCCACATACCAAATCCTGATACAATAGAACTAGATTCCCCAAAAGACCACTATAAATGTAAATGTGGCATATAAAAAAATCCCAAAGAACAGGCTGATAAGAAAAGAATACTAGCATATTTTATGTTTTCTGTAGTAATTTTATTTTAATGCCATAACATGATTAAGTAGTTATTTATAATACATTATATTTCACTTGACAGATTTAGCAAGAGCTTTTAAGGACATAGGCTAAGTTGCCATCGTGAAGAGTAAAAGAAAGCATACTAGGAATGGTGTAAATCCCAAGCAGCTTAAGAAGCAATGCTTAATCATAATCAGAAATAATAGGTAGAGCACAATTTGTCCACAAGTCTGCCCAGTTTTAGTTCAATTTACATTGTAACAAGATTTTTCTAAACCCTCTAACAGAAATCCAAAAGTGTAATAGTTCTCAAAATGATCAAATTATATCACGGAAATTTTCTTGAAAGAAAATTCAGAGAGGATCAGTGATTTTGGTTTGAGGGTCAAGGCTTTGAGTGGTTGTACTAGGCTTAATTTTCTGTCTGGCAGTTACAAGCAGATTTCATCTTCCACCACTTCTGTTACTCAGAGAATATAGATAATGGTGTTCTTTATTAATGTAGAATTGTTATTCAAGGAAGAAGCATTAAAAATCATGACAAACTGGGATACTACTTACGTTAGTGACCCCAAGAAAAGAAGATAGAAAGGAAGTGAAAACTGGTGATGAAAGCTCAATGAGAGATTCATGATTGTGTCATAAGAGAGCCTGAGAGTCTACTACCTGACAGTTTAAGCAAATCAGGGTTCTGAAATAAGATGGATATTGCTGTCTTAGAGTTTAATAAGATAATGAAACACCTAAAATCCTCAACATTAACAGGGTTTGAGTAGAATGATTACATCTTTCCATCTCCAGAATAGGTGTGTAATTCTTGAGTTGAAGGAAGTAACTCAGAATGAAAGCGTTGACACAGTAACTGAACTGTTTGCACTGGACAGCACACAGTGTTTCTACGGTGGTTTATTACCAGTGAGCTTAAAAGTTATATTCAGTGAATATAGCAATAGGAAAATGAGTTTATTCAAATGTGTTGAAAAATCCTGAATCTGAAACAACTCTTTGGAGTGCTAGGAAAATTATTACAGAACGGTTATTGGCACTCCCCCTAGTTTTTGTAATTATGTACTTATTAAAGTCTAGATTCCTAACTCTGGATATAATCTTACATTTAGCATAGCTGCTGGCAGTGGGGAAGATCCAGGTTATTTTTCTATCCTTTGAAATTTATTTTATTCCCAGCATTTTTGTAGGTTTTTTTCTTCATGTGTATGCAGATAAAGACATTGCTTTGTCTTCACTGGTCCTCCTATGCCAAAGGCAGTGCAGAACAGAATATGAAAAGAACCTTTACCGGGTCAGTTAGATTATGGTACTGGTGATAAGTCTCATGATTGCTGTCCGTAACTGCACTGTCTGACAGAGTAAATCTAAAAATGAAATTGCTTCATGTCTGATAGAATGCTGGTGTTAGTTCCCAAAGAATTTTCTGGTATAAAAATTAATATTCATGATTCAGGAAATGTCATTCTTCCATCTGGGTCAATATTGAACTAGTTCTGTAGCCGTGACTTTGGGTCACAGTGTTGCTGAAGATTGATTGGAGATAAGATATAAAGCTGAGGACTTTTTATTGATTATTTGATTTTCAACCTTGAGGTAAAGGCACATAAGGAGCCATTGTAATCTTTACAGAATGTTTCTCTGTCCCTGATCTGTGTGCACAGTTGTCTGATGTCTGGCCACAAACAACTACCAGAAGTTTTGATTCACTGAAAGTTAAAGATGTAAGAGAAAGTTACTCAAGTATAAAAGAGAAATAGCTAAGTTTTGGTAACAGTAATCTCAGTTTCAAAAAGCAATACAATGTAGATACATGCTAATAACTCAATCTTAAATTTCTTCCAATATTCTTTTAACTTAATCCAAATTGGAACATCAAAATGACTAACTGAATATCTATGTGTTCAGTTGAACATCATCTTCTGTCAAATACTTCTGCAAGGACTGGGAAAATGTGCTGTGTTTCACATTTTCAATAGTTTTAAGTTTCATAGCAAGACCCTAGAGGAACAACATTTTCACTGCTTAGTTTAACTTTTTTAAACACTTTTAAAGATTTTTTTTTTTGTCTTCTCCAAGTTATATGTTTTTTAAAAAAGGTAAAACTATGGAATATTGTAAAGTAGGCATTAGCATGCAGCAAGATATTTTGCTGACCTTCAGGCAGAGAATATCTCTACAGATTGCATTGTTACACAGCTCAGGTTCCTTGTGCTAAATCTTTTAGAAATTATCTAAATCCACTGAGGTAAAATCTATTTTGTTTATACCTATAATCCAGCCCCTAGAGCCACTATTTTATGGACATCTTACCCACTGTATTAGAGGCCAATTCTTGTTGTTTCATGTATGCTGTATTTAGGCCATCAACAATGAACATGGAAATTGTATTTTGTAGCCCTCCAGGGAAGAGGAGACTTGATAAGTATCCACCCAGTGCACTTACTTCAAGTGATAAATTAAAACAGAAGTAGAAAAACACAGAAGCCACCAAATGATACTGTCTGTCTGAAAATCCATGCCGAGTTGAAAATGTTAGTTGACAAGAAACCCGATCAACAGACTCATCTTAGGCCTCTTGAGCTCAATTTGGAAATGGAAAAGAAGAGCAGAGGAGATGTCTTATATTAAAACACTGTCTGCTAGCAGTGCTGTGTATGGTGTTGGCATTTCCATTAAAAACAATATCTTCAGGGAGGTTCCAAGGTCTCAGTCTGACCCAGAGTGGAGGGATTTTTTTATATTTATTTTCTGGTCTTGCTTGGTTGATTTGGTATTTTTTTGTATTTGCAAGACATGAAAAAATACTGCTTGTATTTTTTAAGTTGTAAAGAATAGTTGGAGTGCACAGGTCTTAGGTTTAGGTGTTTTTCTGGTTCACCACTGAATTGATAGGCTGCATTTGCAGACACGTGGTCTTTTGTGTAAACGAGCAGGATTAAATATTGCTAAATGTAAATTTGACCAATTCTGATATAGTTTCTTTAGCGTTTGATTTCCATTTTTCACTGATTAATGTAGTATTGCGGTTTGAAAAATGTGATTTTTTTTTTTTTTCTATACCACAGCCATTTGAGAACTAGAACAGAGATCTGTACTGCAGATAGCAATACGAATATTTATGCTGGCCCTCTGTTTTCATATTCAGTGAAATGACCTGTGTAGTGCATGCTATTTTAAATTAGGTACCAAAAAGTGGCTAGTGATCTTTTGTGCTTTCAGTTTCTTCTGTGCCTCAGCTTAAAAAGATATAAAAGTGATTCTGGAGTCACTGTTTTGTTTTGAAAATCTGTTTTATATGACGTTTCTTTTAGTTTCCATTTTTTCATTAACTGAAGTGCAGCAGGAGAATCCGATTAGCTTACGTATTTTACAATGTTTAAAATGTAGTTAGGAATACCATCATCTTCCCATCCGGGCATAGTAGGTGATAGCTAGCAAAATAACGTTTAGACTTATATAGTATGTGAGCATGAGAATAATGTACAGCTGTTTATTTCTCCATATATGTATGCATATGTATAAATATCTATATAAACAAGAGAACATCTTCAGAATTCAGGGTCTGAAAAGAGAAGAAAATGCTGTTTGAGCAGTTATGACAATCCAACACAGCAGCAACAGCAGCATCCCAATATAAAGGAATCTCCAAAACTCCCAGCATAACTGCCTGTGGAGTCTGTCATGGAACCACATGCTGCTACTTGAAAAATACCTTCTACCTTGCTGAAAAGTGGTGAGACGAAGTAGCAATTAAGAATAGCAGGACAGTTTTGTTCACCTGCATGGCTGGGCATTTTCAAGTTTGTTTGTGGGTTTTTTTTTTCCCCTTGTGAGAGTGTACACAAATGCACATAAAATGAGCTGAGGCTGGCCCTTTCACTGTTGATTCTGCTTGCTGCCCTTTAATAACGTTGTGCCTTTTCAAGTCTTATTTTTAGACAATATTTGTAATGTCTTTGTCTTAAGATTTTATTCTTCATACCAAGTTTTGAAGACTGGAATGAACTAAGATTTTTTTAAAAAAGGGCTTAGTTTCTTCTATGTGATCATTCAGGCAATGTAAACATTTTCCAAGATCACTGTTAACTATGCAACAAATGCAGGCTTCTCATCAGCAGAATACCAAATCTGCCATCTTTTTCTTGTATTTTTAGTGCTGCAAAGTGGAATTAGGAATAGAGGAAGAATATATCTGTGCATATTAAATATGAACATACTGTGCATATTAAATATGAAGATATTATGTTTGGGTCAAAGGAAATTCCTAATGTGCAGGTCAGCATTTCCCATGGAGGGTAGGACCATGAAGTTTTGCTTTATATGTACCCTGTTGTTCTCTAGGTACATCACTGGCCACTGTTGGAGGCAACATGCTGGCTATAAAAACCTTTGTGATACATCCACCTTTATATTTCATAGAATTCTGAAATGTAAATCCAGTCCATTGACAAAATTCAGATCTAATTTCAGCAACTCCTAAAGCTTTGGAACTTGTCCTTTGGTTCTGTCTGTGTCCTGGAATACTGTGCAGTGTCCAGTTTTATGTCCTAGCTTTTGGTGTTAAAGCTTGTTAGGAACTTTTGCATTATAAATATTTTATTGTTTTAAACTCAATGATCCAATATACTCAGTTGATTTGGAGTGTTCTTTTCAAAAGGATACAGTTCACCCTATTCACGCAGCACTGTTCTGTACCATGTGAGTTACTGGGTGCTGCATTAACTGACTTTAAACCAGTATTGAAACACAGTATCCAAGTTCTGTTAGAAAGCATACTGTAGTATAGAAAGAAATAATATTTATAGAAATTAATGATTTTTTAAAAATACATACTCATCTTCCATGTCTGTTATACATGTTGACTGCAGGGACATGTATACGGTTTAAGAGGAATATGCACTGAGTGCAAAAAGTATTTTAGCAAATAATTTTCAAAGGCCTATTCTCTACGCTGACACCATGTGAGCATCTCAACATTCTTTGTGGTGTTCTTCCTTTTTCTGAGTTTTTCTTTTATCTTTTGATCTGTTTTTTTCTTTATTATTCATCACCCATTTCTTTCCTAAGGTTAGCGCCACTGTTCATTTTTAACATGAGTGCACTTTAGCAGTCTACTAAATATAACTCTTATCCCCAGTAGGTTAGGTTTTATCTAAGGTACTGGCAACTCCGTATTATCTAAGCTATAATTTTTCTATAATAGATACGTCTTGGGTTTGATCATTATATTATTTTACAGTTCAAAATTCCCCAAAGCTCTGTTTGTGATTCTGCTTTATAAATGAAGTCTCTAAAAATAAACATTCTTTCTCATTTACTATCCGTGGTGTGATAGAGAATCACTATTATTTTTTAAATAATACAATGTTATAAATTGTTTAGTAGAACCGATGTAGTTTCTCTGAGATCAAGGCATTTTATAGGTTTCCATCAGAATACAGTACTTCTGTATGAGTCCACTTTCAGTATACTTTGAATCATTTGCAACTGTTTATATTTCATTTACTTTCAGACCATCCTGTCTGGGAGTTTTTCTGTGATATGCTTTGCTGATAGAGAATAAAAAGTTAGTACCTCACTAAGAACCCAGATAGTTATTCCGACTGTAGCTAGATCAGAATGCATGGCAGTTTATTTCCCTGTCATCCTTTTTTTATGGGAACATATGTATTCATACACTCAAGAGGAATAAGTTATTGAAAGATATTGGAATGAACCAAACCAGAAGTGATGACCAAAGCCTATCTTTATAATTCTGCACTCTAATATTTGTGCAAAAGGGATCATTTCCCTTCAGGCATGCATTTCAGCTGGAGCTGGAAACAAAATGCTGATTTTGAGTATCTTGTGAGAGAAAAGAGGGAGGTTGGTGACCTTGGACATGTGATGTGAGAAAAAATGTGTCAATATGCCAAAAACTATGCAAATAACGATGACTTCATTTTTCTCCCCACAATGCTTTTTGTTTGGGGGCAGGTGGTTTTTAGTTTTGGGGCACAGGCAAGTTGTAGTGGTAGATTTTTAAGTACATAGACAGAGAGGTCTGGTTGAATATTTTGTTAAACAGGGCCCCTGGTATCTGTTCTTTCAAAACATGTCATGTAATTTCTCGCAGAAACTGGCTGTACCCCCACATTCAAACTAGTTATGGTTATCTGTGCACTGTGACCAGAAGCTTGTAACAAGACTGCATTAATCAGCTATTTGGAAGTCTACTAATTTCCAGCATGAGTACATTGGTACCTTGTTTATAATCATCCTTGCTTTCTTTATATCTAATTCTTCTTTTACTTCTTTTTTCTTGCAGTATTCTTAAATATAGTAAATAAACAAAATTACTTTAACTTATGTTGGTTAGTGTTTTGACAATTTAACCTTTTGAGCCTTTACCCTAGAAAAGTTCTTTGAAATTCTGTAATACACTACATTACATATTTATACATTTACAGGTTTAAATATTTATATTTTAGTATCTATTTCTTAACACACACACACACACATGCACACACAGACACTTTGTCCCAGACCATTTATTAATGAAAAGCAAATTAAAGAATTCTTCTTAATATTCAGACTTGATTTGAGAAATTGTTTTCTTGTGTTTACTGAAAAGAAACCTGCTATTAGTGTGTGCACAACCTATTTGACAATTTTACTTGTTCCTTTCAGAAAACAAACATTTTTGAAAGCTTGGTTCGTACTTCTTTCTTTCACTTTTTGTTTGCAAACTTCAAGTGTAAGATTTCATCTTTATTGTTAGGTGATGGAATATGTACAGTGTCTTACAAAGTAGCATGAAAGAGATTTGAGCAAGCGTGGAGCTGCTTCAGCTTAACAAAATTGAAACTATCTTGAAGATGCAAAATAACAAGATTCCTGTCTCCTAATAGCATGCCCATCCTTTCCTGTTGCTAAGTTAAAAGAACTTCAGACTCTGTGTGTGTGTGCATGCTTATGGTATGGAATACAGATAATAGACTATAGTCCACTGGGCATGTAAAAAGATACTCACTCTAGAACTCCAGAAGAGCTCTTGGTTATTACAAGATGATTTCTCTATTTGCTTCAAGTAAGCAAACTCTAAAACAGCAGAGAAGAAAATTAAGTAGCTGCTTGCATATGACTTCAAAAAGGAATCATAGTAATTATAGCATAAACTTACAGGGGCGTTTTGCCAGTCCTTCTGCCTACAGTAGAAAGTTGTTTCCTGTGGTATTTTAAGAGTTTTATAACTTTCCACAAGATTTTATGGGTTCTGCAGGAGAGGATTTTGGTCTGCCCGGGGATGAGGAGTCCTTGTACTGTATTTTATAGTTGGAAAATATATCTCTTATTGACAATTGGCATTGACTCTAGTCTGAGGAACACAGTGAGGCTATATGCTTCCATCGATGTGAGAGTTTTGCAGAACCATTAAATGGAGTGACTGAAATTTGATTGTAAAACCAGGGAAGGTGAAGTAGTGATTTTTCTCTGCAGTTCCAGTTAGGTGTATTAATCTTACCTTATTGATACACAGAGATATATTTTACAAAACCCAAGTGTAGCAAGAGACACTTGGTGGCAGGTCCCCACAGCTATGCAGCATGAAGAATGGAGGGGGATTAAATAATTCTCTATTTCTAATTCCAGAACTGGTATTGACAACAGTCAATATTACACAAATGACTGTTCATGTAGAACATCTTTATTTATTATCATTGTGTACAAATGCACGACCAAGTTGAATATTCACTTAACTTTTGAGAACACTTAGCCTCACTGAGTGTAAGGGATTGCTCACTTGAATGAGGGTGAGCCCGTAAAGAGGATTTGCAGGATCAGTGGAAAATTTATGAATTTATTTCAGATTATTAAATAATTTTGCAGTATAAATTTACAAGTGTTTCAACTGCTTTCTTATAAGGTCAGTTGTCTAGCAAAAATTTTCCTCATTTTGTAATAATTTTTTCCTATCTATATATTTTATTAAGGCTCAAGATATTTAAAAAGCATGGGAGAACCTAAAATATATATCGTACTCATACTTCCCAAAACCTTATATCTGATTATGGGTTAAAAACTGGCTGGACAGCTGGGCCTAGGGAGTTGTGGTGAACGGAGCTAAATCCAACTGGCAGCAGGTCACAAGTGGTGATCCCCAGGGCTCAGTACTGGGGCCAGTCCTGTTTAACATCTTCATTAATGATCTGGACAGGGGATTGAGTGCACCCTCAGTAAGTTTGCAGGTGACACCAAATTGTGTGGAAGTGTCAGTCTGCTGGCAGGCAGGAAGGCTCTGCAGAGGGACCTGGACAGGCTGGATCAATGGGCAGAGGACAACTTTATGGGGTTCAACAAGGTCAAGTGCTGGGTCCTACACTTTGGTCACAATAACCCCAGGCAACACTACAGGCTTGGGGCAGAGTGGCTGGAGGGATGCCTGGAGGAGAAGGACGTCAGGGCGTTAGCCAACAGCCAGCTGAACATGAGCTGGCAGTAGTGGGCCCAGGTGGCCAAGAAGGCCCATAGCATCCTGACCTGTGTCAGGAATAGTGTGACCAGCAGGAGTAAGGAAGTGATAGTTCTGTTACACTCAGCTCTGGTGCGGCTGCATCTTGAGCACTGTGTTCAGTTTTGGGCCCCTCACTACAGGAAGGACGTTGAGATGCTGGAGCACGTCCAGAGGAGGGCGACGATGCTGAAGGGTCTGAAGCATAGATCCTGTGAGGAACAGCTGAGGGCGCTGGGGCTTTTTAGTCTTGAGAAAAGGAGGCTGAGGGGAGAAATTATTGCTCTTTTCAACTGCCTGCAGGGCAGTTGCAGAGATGTCAGGGTCGGTCTCTTCTCTAAGTTAAGAGGGAATGGCTTGAAATTGCACCAGGGGAGATTTAGGCTAGATATCAGGAAGAATTTCTTCACTGAAAGGGCTATCAGGAAGAATTTCTTCACTGAAAGGGCTGTCAAGTACTGGAACTGGGGAGTGGTGGAGTCACCATCCCTGGAGGTATGTAAAAGGCGTATAGCCCTTAAAGACATGATCTAGAGGTGGACTAGTCAGAGTGAGGCTATGGTTGGACTCAATGATCTGAAAGGTGTCTTCCAACCTAGGCAATTCTATGATTATGCACAGCATCCTTCTCTTGCATTCTTTTGGCAGATCCTTCATAGCACAGTTCCCATACAGCAGTGTTGTCAGCAACTTTCTTACCCTAAAACTGTCCTAAGAATTTGAGTTGGAAGCTTTGCAGGCTGAACAGTGAAAGATACTGCTAAATGGAGTTGACAGAAGTGCATGTGCTGACTGCTTGCCTTAATCAATTTCCACTGTTTTTCAAAAACTGTCCATGGATCTCCCAGAGACACTTTGCATCTGAAGGTAGAGTTGATGCTATGGGGTAGATTTTTTTCAGGAGCATATACTGAGTGCTTACAAGCATTGACTTGGGTAATTTGGTCTGGGGTATGAACTCTTAGCCTTATGTCTTATCAGGATAATTAAATACAATGCTGCTTTATAGTAACAATTTTTTAACTTTGCAGTTTCCTATGAAAGGGTGCAGACTATTATCTTCATTTCACCAGAGACAAAACTAAATTAAATTTGGAACAGAAGAATATCTTCCACATCTTGGACCAAGATAAAACAATGACAAGGATTTCTTGCATATTTCCTTCTTTGATTTTGGTGCTTTTGGCTGCTCTCCCTTAAACATTCTCAGAGGTAGCTAACAGAACTATTTCAAAATTAGTTTAGTGTTGATCTAGAATGAAGTCTTGTTCCTCGTTTTTGTGAGGTGGATGCTTACTAAATGTCTTACTCTAAGACTCAAAATTTAAATCATACTGAATACATCTGCAGTTAGTTTTTGTTATCAGCTATGTTATTCATGACAGAACTATGTCAAAACTGAGAGGACAGGAAGTATAATCCACTATATTTTATTTGGGAAAAAACCAAAACACTTATTTCTGCCTACCTTCTTATAACTAGCCTGTACTCAATAAATTCTTCCTTTAGGAGCTTTAAAAGTTTACCTGTTTAATCCTTAAGAGAACAGACTTTGTCTATACTTTCACCCTTAAATAGTAGAATGCAATCTAAATTCTATTTTTCCCTCACGAAACACTCCTGTCACCATAAGAATGCAAATCAGTCATAGTAAACTGGAATAGCTTTGTCACAAAGCAGAGTTAGTTTCCTCTGTCAGTATTTTTCATCACGGATTTTCCTGCCATTGAATGTGCCATAACTTTTCCAAATTAAGTTTATTTTAGCTTTTTATACTTTAGACTTGAAATTGAAAGTCTCATTTTCAGAGAAATAATTATCTCTGTGTGTATGTGCCTTGTCAAACTGGATTTTTTTAGTAAGAGCTATATTTTTAGTGATATCTGGCTTGTTATGTTTTTCCTTTGTAGACAAAAATCTAGATTAGCTACGTTAATGAAATGATGAGCCACCCAATAAAACTAGCAACTTTCACACTTCATTGTTTAATTTTACTTCAATGTTATTTTGCTAGTATATAGTAAACACATTTTGTTAACCAAAATACAGAATATATCTCTCTTACACATGAATGATTCCATAATGTAATGGACTGATGAGGAAATAAACTGTCTGAAAGTAATCATCAGCACATCATAGCTATTGGTGTGGTTTGAATTTGCCATTATAATCTAGCTCCGTTGATAGAGTCTACAGATTGGGGGGGTGGTGTTATTTCAGAGACAAGTATCTAGTAGATTAACGTGTTCAAGTAGGACAATCTAATTTCTAGGTGAAACAGGTTTGGAGATGTTACTTTCATTTCACTGAATGTAAAATGTCATGAGTAAAAAAGTTAATTAGGTTCTCTTGCAAATTAAAGGTTCCTGTTTAGGATATAGGATCTCTCTTCCTTCTATTTCACTTTTCTTGCTTCTTATGTATTGTGGTGTTTTTGTAGGGGGGTTTTAAATAAATTATGACATAGTTTTATAACATACAGTACGGCAAAGATTGATGTTGTATCTTTTTCATGATGCTAAAACTAAAGTTCTACATTACTAAGGTTCTGTAAGTGTTACTCGGTCTCATGGAATAACCTCCTTAATGGAGTTTCTCTGCCTTTTGGAATAATCTTCAAACATTGAATGATTCTGGAATAAAGCCAAAGGCTCGGGTATAACTTGAAGCTCATAAAGTTTGTCCCCAGATATGGCATGCATGTTTGGACCATTAGAATTTATATGGTCTTCCTAAGATAGATTATGTAGAGTCTAGAATGGTGTTCCTTGTAGCAATGGCACACATTTCTGTATAGCTTGAGTGATTGATATTTTGATTGTGACAATTGGAAGGGAGATTTGATTAAAGACACAAGGTGTCTGCAGACATCAGAAGGAATTAGCTGAGGCAGTTTCTTTCATAAACCAAAGAACTACTTAGAGATAATGTTGAAACAACCTCAGTAGCCCACTACCTTCTTTGATGTTTGCCACCGAATGCTTTACAAAGGCACATTGGCATTATTCATGAAATGTTACTATGTACTTCACACAAGGAAAACATTTCTAGAAGCTCTGCATACTATAATATTCTCCCAGACCAATGAAAATTATATTTTTCATACTTAATCCAAAAATTCTTTAACAGGGTTATCAATTACTGCTGATATTAATTAATTTCTGTTCTCCCCTAGATCTTCATGTGACACCAATCTACTAACCCTTCCTCTACATTAGAAGTGAGGAATTTTCATTGCCTTCTTTAAAATTATATTCACTTTCTGAGTATACCCAGATAGGATTTAGTTTGAAAATATATTTAATTTTACAAAATAAAACACAGTCATAAAAAAATCATATAATATGCAGATGTGCAATTTATGTTATACTTATTGTGCTTCTGCTTGTAAATCTTTGTTTATTGGCAAAATAATATGAACTGTTTATTGGTAAAATTATATTGGTACCTGGGCAAATACTTCCAAGCCTATCAATATCTTTGAATGAGTCCCAAGTAAAAGATTGCAATTACTTGGAAAAATTTGAAACAGATATTTGTGGATGTGCCGGGGGTGATGGGGGGGAGGAGGGAGAAGGAGGGGCAAGGATATACTTAAATTATACCACTGAAACAGTGCCCCTAATTAGATATCACTTGCAAAAAAGTAGCTCTATTGCTCTGGGGCTTTTTTACTTGATATGAAGAACCTATTCTCTGTGGTCACTTACAATGTGTGTAACACTGTGCTACTTTCAAACATCTTGCTAGAAGTATGGTTTGATGTGAGAAAAGATTAGGAAAACAAAAATTAAGACATTATTGTATTTTTTTAAAAAGTGTCAGTATTTGAATGACAAAAAGTATGCCAAACCATAAGATTTTGCTAGACAATAGGATTTGGTGGATAAATGCTTGGGGTTTGGTTTTTTGGTTGGGTTTTGGTTTTGTTTTCTTTTTAACATTCCCATTAAGCCAGTGCTTCATTCCTTTACTTTCTTTTTTAAAGCTGATTATTGATATCTTTATTGCTTTTAGGTTCCAAGCCTAGATATCCTGTTTGACAGTGGCTGGGGTTTTTCCCTAAGAATAACATAGAAACAGTTCAGCTTGCAAACATTTTTTTTTCCTATAGTCAAATTTGCACTGAAGAAATGACTGATTTGGTAGAGCAGACCGCTCTTCTAACAACTATTTAAATGCATACAGAATTTTAGAATGTGAGCAGTCCTATGAATTCTGATATATGCTTTGGGTGTATTTTATAGATAAATATATATATATTAAAAAAAAGAGAGAGAGAGAGAGTCCTTGCAGGATGTGGGATTTAAGATATCCCTTACATTTTAACACAGGTAGGTCTATTCACAGTATTCTGCTCAATGCAGAGCAGTGACTACCTTTAAATAGATATTTGAAGTTTTAGAAAACATATAATTTTTAAAACAGTACCATTGGTCCTGTGATATTTAACTTCATTTGAGTGGGGTGATGTTTGTTAGCCACAGCCACAATAAAACTGTTTTAAGATTGGAAATGCAGTGCATTTTCATTTGAACACAAATCAACTCAACTTCCTCAGATCATCTCAGTTAAAGGCTGATTTATTAAAACAAAGACTCTCAAAGAACAGTCCAAATTCTAGAGGTTTTTCTACTTTCCTCCGAGTTCATATTTTGTCTTTCTAAGGCATATCTGTATATTTTTTTATTTTGTTTTTCTTCACCCCAGTCCTGCTATGGAAGGCAAGATTCAGATCTTTTCATATCAGAACCCATTAAGAAATTTATTGTTAAACTCTTGCTATGTTAAAAGAGGCATTCAATTCCTTAAATGATATCTAAAGAAATATTTCTCTGAGGAAGGCTTTTATAAAATTAATGGATTTATAGATTGAATTTTCAGGGACAATACTATGTACTGGTACAACATAAGTTTCTGCACCTCTGTTGTTAAATATTATTACCATTTTTGAGACTAATTTTGCTATTCTCACCTACCTTTATTTTGTGATCATCACCAATTTTTTCTTATATCTGTTCTAGATATTACAGTTCCAAACACTTGATTTCTATTTCTGCCTAACTTTATCTTTCTGTAGTACCACTCTTTTTCTCCCCATATAGGAACACTTCCTTGGCTTTAAGAAAATCCTAAATTAGTAACATATTCTAGAGGCCTCATTGTACTGGTGATGTCACATGATCAAGAGTAATTCTTTAAACTTTTCTATTATAAATAACTCAAATATTGCACAGCAGTATGGAGAAAATGCTGTTGAAATGCGACTGAGAACATAGCATGAGCAATTTTTGTTATAAGGCAAACCTGGTAGTGAAAATATTTTTAACAACTTGGATCTTTCTCCTTTGTTCATTCTATTTGCTGCCAAAAAGTGTGCTGAATGTCCTCTTGTTGGGAACAGTCTCATGGCTTTATTTCACTTCATTAGAAGGTTTGTGTTAGAACGGCTTTCAACACGAACACATAGATTTCAAAAGAAAGGATGAGGATGAGCAGGATAAAATTTAAAAATAGAAACATGAAGTTGGGGCTGTTTTGCTGTTCTAATGGCTGACAGCGTGGTTTTATTAACACCTTTGTTAGTTTATTAAGAAAGTAGAAACTGCATTTCACTGCCAACTTCAAGCTTAATGAAAGGATTCTTTGTTCCTGTTGGAAGACACTTTTATCCTAATTTTTTTGTGTAGGAGAGGCAGAATTCAAATAAGTATTACCCTAGGTAGGTAACTTCACAATAACTTCATTGCTGGTTTTTGGAAAAGGATTTGTGTGATTTCTTACGCTGCTGACTTGTTCAGTATGGGTAAACACAACTGCACTGCTCATAGCAATACTGGTGGTAGAGTAACAACGTAATTCAGCGAACAGGTATTTGGAATGGTTTCGTAAACTTAGTCATCACAAAGCAAGCTGTATAGCCAATATAATTGAAACAGCATCAGGAAATTTTTCTGGCATGAGTATATTTGGTTTGGAATCATGAGAAGTGTGGGATGCGTATCATCTCTCCTCTCCTACAGCGAGGGAATGGAGCGTTATTCTGCACAATTTCCTGCCAGTGGGTGAATGGAAGAACAGCATAGATGGGGTCATCCCTGAAATATGGCATTGGTGAATGTGGTCTCTTGTTTTGCCATATTTCACAATACTAGATCAGTAGGATGAAGTAGGAAAAATGCATGGTTCTCTGAGGAAAGTGTTAGTGGCAAATAGAGCAGCTGGGCATATTAAAGATCACTTTGTTTTTCACTCTGAGCTTCTAGTCTTCTCTGTTGCCCCCTTCACAAGAACAAAATCCTAAATATTAGTATGCTTCTTAAATAACTGTGAAGAAGGGAACAGCCTATTTCTCAGCTAACACTTAGAAATAAACAGGAAAGAAGTCACCAGGTTTGGTTTGGGTTTTTTTTTTTTAAATACTTCCTGACTGGAAGATTCACCAGTAGATGCTCAAAGAAGGAAAATTGCTGCTTTCCTTGGCAGCTATGCTAGCTTAGGCTCAGCTTTTTTAAATTGCTTGAAAATGGCAAGTAAGAACAAAAATTATTGCTCCTCTTCACAACCACTAATAGTTTTAGTAGTAGCAGACATGAAAACAGCAAACTGATCTGATGTGTCAGTCTAGATATTCTGTGTAAATGTAAGATGACTAGACTTCAGAGTGCATTTAAAAAATTGAGAACTGTAGCTGAAAAGAACTAACTAAATAAAATTTAAGTGCAAGAATAATTAAACGTAAATTGCATTTGATTATTTTTATTAGTCAGCTGCTATCATTCAGATTTTTAAATGTATGAATATTACATTTCTTTTTCAAATTAAGACATTTTACACAAATGAAACCACACACTAAATGCTAGAAAAGCTGTCAGGAGTTAACCCTGTCATTACAAATGCATATGTCTTCAGTACTAGGACAGGGGAAAGGGGGGGTTAACAGCAGTGACACTCCTGCTTAAAATTCAATTTTGTTTGCTCAGGTGTGAAGTGATTGTTTTATTACTGTCTTTATTTAAAACATTTTGCTTAGATCCCTTTTTTATCTTCCAAAAGACAAAGGTTATTGCTACGTATGTGGGAAATCTTTCATAGTAATCCAGTACTTTAAAAAACCAAAGCGCTAAGTATGGCTCAAGAATAAAAACTAGCACATTGATTAAATAATTCCAATTCTGTCTTGAAAAGCTTTGCTTGCCTGGTTGAGTTTTGAATTGCAGTCTGTCATCAGTCTTGACTTTAATGGATCTGTTCCTAGTAGTAAAATATCAACAATTAACATCTTTCTTGTTACAGTGTGACCAGTACCCCCTGATCCTGAACCCTTGTAATAGATCAGATTTCTATTCGCATCACAGGAATGCAACAATAAGCTACACAGTGAAATGTTGGTCTTTACTGAAGCAACAGTTAGTAGGAAATGGGGTTATATATTTTACTTTAGGTATTTTTAATATAAATGGATGATATGCAAAATGAGATTTAAAAATAAAATATCTCCAAATATCAGTCATCTCAAAACCTTAATTCTTTACACCCGAATGTCTATCTTCAGTTTGATTAAAACACCACCTAGTCTGATGCCCTGTCTCTAATAGTGGCCAGTCAAAAATGCCTAGGAAAAATAAGAATAGATCAAGCATAAAATGAAACTTTCTGGCATGTGGCAGTCCACAGCTCAGGGATTTTCCAAGCTAAAGGTTATATTTTGAAGGCTTTATTCCATGAATTTCTGAGAGGTTTTCAAACCTATCTCTAAAGTTTTGAGTTCCAGACCACAAAGCTACAGTGATTTTCTCAGTTTAACTGTGACCTGTTTACACAAGTAAATATCATTTATTTTTCTTTGGGCTTTTATTTGATAATTTTATTTGAAAAAAAGAAAAACAGTGAATACCAAAATTTCCTGAAGATATGTTATACTCTGTCTCAGTTACTATTCTTCTAAGCGGAAAGGTCCTAACCCATTCCATGGGCTCTCCTGCAGAAGTTGCATTATCTCCTTAGTATCTTTTGATGATCCTTCCTTTTCTTTCTACTTTTTTTCTGTTAGTAGTAGGATGTAAATCTTAGAAGTAATTTTAAATTGCACAGCTACTGTCTAGTTAGTCTTTGTTATGAAGGTCACCTTCAACGTATTTTCAAATCTGTAGCCCTAGCATACAAGGTTTTATTAAAAGCAATTAAGAATTTTTAAAAGAAGATAAAGATTTTGACACTGATTAAGAAAAGCTATATTTCCAAAAGCCTCACAAGAACATGTTGATGTATAGCATGATACAGTGAATATTTTTGTTATGTATGGTAGGATAGGTAGAGGTTTAGGCCAAAGATCCTGGAGGTGAGGTTGTTTAGAGGAATTTAATCTTTCACTTTCCAAAGGAGAAAGGTCTTGGATGTTGTGGATGAAAAGAATATTTAAACAATTACCTTTGCATGCTATACATATGAAAATTACACAATGCAGCCCATGGTTTTAGGAAAAGCTTCATAATTATCCCAGGATTTTTTTGAGTTAGAAGTATTTCAGTGATTTAGTTCTTAAAACATTTCCCTGAGAAACAGATTCTCTTGCTACATATTAGTCAAGATACATGAATATAACAAGTGCCGAAACTTAAGAAAGTATGAAATCAAAATGTGAAATGAGGCTTTGATTGATATCAGGTAGGCACAGATTTTGAGAGGCAACTCAGATACATGCATATACCAGATGAAGTGTAACAGTGCAGTTTTGCCACATTTTTTTAATGGTTCTACATCTCTAAATATTAATACCAT
Source organism: Porphyrio hochstetteri (assembly GCA_020800305.1). Lineage (NCBI taxonomy): Eukaryota > Metazoa > Chordata > Aves > Gruiformes > Rallidae > Porphyrio > Porphyrio hochstetteri. The sequence goes on from CM036909.1 coordinate 32,914,550, forward strand.
CTTTGTTATATTAAATTACGTATTTCCAGGAAGATTACATCTTACAGTAGCAGTTGAAATGTTAGTGGTTTGGAAACTACAAAATTTTTGATTTTGAAAGTGAGAACGTTCTACAGAATCTTCATGACTGTATGCCAAAAGTCTGTAACAATAGTTGAGAGACATATGTATATTTAATATGAGAAATACTGATTGTTCAACACTGATTTGAAGTTGTACAGATAATCCTTTTTTTTAAAGCAAGAAGAGATGGGCAAAATCCTTTTTATAAAAATAGTTGGTAGAAATAAAATACATGTACTCTCTAACAAAATTAAGATTTACCTTTAAGGTAATACCTCCAATATAAATTTGTAGGGGGAAAAAAATAATAAAATAAGTAGCCTTAGTGAGGAACACAAGTGCAGAACTATTTCTGGGACCTCTGAATGCATGTCAAATTACTAAAAGAAAAAAGAGAAGCTGTTGTGGTTTTGCATGGCTGGGTTCTGGTGGAGAAGGGGGGCGCTGCAGGGGTGGCTCCTGCCAGAAGCAGCCGGAAGCTCTCTGTAGGCCTGACAGAGCAAACACCAGCCATCTCAAGGCCGGGCCTGCTGCTGACCTAGGCCCAGCCAATTGGAGATGGTCACAGTGCCTCTGGGAATCACATTTAGGAGAAAAATAAACACATGCAGCTGCATTTTGCCACCAGAGAAGGGAGTGAGAAGATGTAAGAAACTGTGCAGACACCAAGGCCAGTGAAGTAGGGGGAGGAGACACTCAAGGTACTGGAGAGAAAGATTCCCCTGCAGCCTGTGGAGAAGGCCATAGTGGAGCAGGTAGAGACATATGGAAGATGCTGTGACCTGCCTTGGGACAAGCCCTTGGCAGAACCTGCAGGCCGTGGAGAGAGAGATCTGTGCCAGACCAGGTTTGCTTGGGGATCTTTTGACTCCATGGGGTAACAGGCGGGAGCAGTCTGGGCCTGAGAGACTTTCTATGATTTATGGCTGCACCGCATAGAAATGACCCATGCTGGGGCAGCTGGTGACGAGCTGAAGCCCCATGGGAAAGGATTCAGGTTGGAGAAGTTCATGGAGGACTGTCTCCCTTGGGCGGGACCCCATGCTGGAGCAGGGAAAGGGTGTGAGGAATGCCCCCCCCCTCCACCCCCCCCCGGGTCAGAATGAAAACAGCTTGTGAGGAACTGACCAAAACCCCCCTATTCCCTGTCATCATCCTGTCCTCCCCTCTCCGTGCCACCCTGAGGGAAGAGAAGGGAGAGAAATCATGAAAAAAGTCCATGAAGAAGGGGGGGTGGGAGTGGGGTTCTTAAGATCTGGTTGTACTCCTGCACTGAACTGCCCGGTTTGCTCCAGTGGCATTTCAGCACTCTGAGATGTGCCCTGGTTGCACTGGGCACATACATTTAAAACTTAATAAAGTAGGAAAGGCACAGAAATACGGGCTAAAGAAACTAGAACTAACAGAGGAAAAAATGCAGGGATAAACATCTGGCATCTACTATTAAATGGGAAAGGAAGACTCACAGATTCTGTTGTGATACAAAATTGTCCAAGAATCCACGCCCTAGTAAAATAGAGAGTACAAAGTTTCTGTATCATGGAGGGAAGAAAGAGAAATGGTTTAGGGCACCATGCAGTTAAAGTGGTCTGTAGAGCTTCACAGTTTCACGCGCTCTGTGACACCTCTCAATGACTGTTTTACAAGTTGCTTAGCTTTTCTGTCTCTCATTTTTCATGTATCAGATGAGGATAATTATAGCTGTGGTAATGGGATTTATTTCCACATGACATTTATTTTTAGAATGGAGTTCACAGAGTTGATCTTGATGAATTCATGATTGACTCTGATGAGCTGGTGTGTGACAGCAGCTCAGGTATGTGATCACACAATTTAATCATCATTGGCCAGAATACAGCCTGGAAGCCTGATAAATCTTTATACTGTCTGCTACAGGAGAGCCAACATACACTCAGTGTGATATACTGTTCTTGAGCAGCCTTTTGGTTCCTGTGGGAAGTGGAAATGGTATTATAGTGTCTCCTGAGCGTTTTGGTAGACATGGTGATAGGAGTTTCACCTCTGTTTGTGGAGGGAAGATAAGTGCACGTTTCACAATTAGGCTATCTTTGAACATGAGAAAGAACATACAGGAGTACAATCTGCGTTTCTCATCCATCAGAAGTTCAGCAGCACGCTTACCACAGATAACAACACATAGAATATAAATCATAAATGGTAGATGTTACTAGAAAAGAATAGAAGAGAAAATGTGTGTGAGGTGAAATAGTATGAGCAGAATCATGGTAAAATCTGTCCCAAAAAGATGTTTTCTACTAAAATACAAAGTAGAACACAGAATTGTTGGTGGGTCTGGCAGTTTGCTGTCTCATATTCTTGATTGAAAAGAGTGTTTCTGAGAACAATATTACCGATAAAACTAAGTGGATAAAAGAATATATGTTTTCTCAGATTGAAACATAAAAATAAGAAGTGTAAAAAACTTCAGCGTAGTTTTTGTATTTTCCATTCTATTGTCGTTTCTCTGTAAGAAAAAATGCTGGATAATAATTGAATTTTTTTCCTGAACTGAGGACAAGCCCCTTCAATATCACATTCCTGTTCTGTGACTGTTCTTATCTCTGTCAGTTCAATAAAAAAGAATCTCCAGTTTTATTTTCAAAAAGTTATACCTGCAATGTCAACATCAGTGTAACAGCTGTCATGGTCCTAAGGTTCGTGAGATTAAAGCTGACTTCCTCATGTTCTGACTGTTTATGCTAAATGATTTTAAAAGTACAATGCTAAAACAGTCTGTAAATGAAAAAAATACACAATTCTTCAGGCTAATTTATTTTAAAATAACAATTTCACAAGGTGTCAAAATGAGCAGATATGTAACCTGCTAGTGTTGTTTTTACATCTCAGATTTAATTCTAAAAATATGAATATCGAAACAACAATGGTATATGGACTTGGAGTAGTTTAGCTTGAGAGTTCCTAAGCAGAAACAAATGTGTTTACTTCTCATCTGATTCTGATCACCCCTCTTTAAGCATTCATCCTCTAAATTGAGGGTTTGGCAGAGAAGTATTAGAAAAAGTCTATGCCTTCTAAAAAACAAAACACCAGAAAAGCTGGTGTTGGTGTTGTTTACTATTTACTCTTATGTACTATTTAGAAGGTCTTAGCCTTTTCATGCTTTCCATAAGTCAGGTGGTTAGGAGCTACTGGGAAATGAGTTTGAAGGAGCTGGCTTTTTTTGCTTTGGTAAAAAGGAAGGTAAGGGGGAATCTAACAAAAACATAACTGCCTCAAAGCTGGTGGAGCAAGACTATTCCCCAGGATAGGTCAGTAGGAAATACCTCTCCCTTAAAAGGGTAGTGCAGCAGTGGAATAGGCTATCTGGGGATGACAACTGAATTCTCTATCCTCTCAGTTTTTCAAGTCTTGGCTAGACAAAGCTATCAGGTCATGTAGTCATTGCAGGTATTTATGCTCTAAGCAGGAGATAGCTTTTTGTAAAAAAACATGGAAAGAAGCTAATTTATTGAATTTAAATTAATAAATTGCGGTATATGTAGTGCTGTTAACATCATTTCTATCAGAACAATGGGAACAGCCTCTGTGTAGAAGTCGGAGTCTTGAAAGAAAAGCCAGGGAAAAAAAAACCTTCGTAATTGTTGGTAGTTAACTTGTTAGTAATCTGTGGTATAATTCAGAATGCTTAATCCTCTCAAAGCTCTATACCATGTAAAATGAAAGACATGGTAGCCTTTTATAGTTTATGACATCTTTATTGTGGAGTAGGTGTGTCTGATTTGCAACTGATTTAATCTCAGTATTCTTTGGTCTGTTACTGTCAGTATTCTACAAAAAATTAAGTTTCCTGCTTTATAAGGAGAAACAGGAACTATTAGTGAAAATTAAAGCTTTGGTCTATTATCCTGAAATTAGTTACTGTGATGACTCAATAGACTTACTTCTTGTTAGCAAACTTAAGATAAAATCTTTTCTATGGCAAACTCCCTAGTGGGACTCAATTTCACCCGAGTGTTATGAAACGAGGGAAGTCAGTCTTAACTTTCACCTTATAGTTCAGTCTCTTGCCTTAGGACTTTTAATGCTAATATTAAAAGCAAAATCATTATTTTAGTTGAAAAAACTGCACAAAGAGCTACTGCTGTGAAAAAAGTTTTACTATTTTCCACGGTAGCTCTCTTTGCAAGGAGAACTATTGAAATTGGGAGGAGTTATACATAACAGATTTTTCCTATGAAAGTCAGTCCCAAACAATCTTAATAATAAGCTTTAAAGAGGAATTGAATTATCAAAGTCTAATAGTATCTGAAGTCTTTTAGGTGACTTACACTATCCCATTGACTGTGTATACAACTGTCTTTCCTTAAAATGCCTTTTTTTATCCCCCAGAAGTGTGAACAGTTAAGTATTAATATACCTTAATGGAGGTTTGATGGTTTTTTAACATTGGGTTGGGGCAACATTCAGGTATCTAAACAGTGTAGTGTGCAAGCTGTCATAAGGTCCCTGGGTTCTGCTTTTCTTACTCACACTGGAATCCTTCATATTAGAAAACAATTTTGTTAGGCTCTGCAAAATTTTTACTCCTTTGCAATTTTCAGTCATAATTATCACCTAAAATTATACTTGGCTGATGTTTAAGCATTAAAATTCATTCTTATTTTGAAAAAGTTTCTGCCGTGGGAGGAGAATCCCAGGATGTGTATTTAACGTTTTTCTCTGTATTTCATATTGGCTTGATGGGACTTTGCTGATTTCTCCTAATTTCTTGAATAGAGATGAAAAATGTCTTCGTTTTCTTATGTCAAGATATTCTTCATTTTATTCTGGAAGTGCTACTTACCTTTTGGATTTTAATATTGATTCAGATCGAGCAGATTGCAGTTACGATTTGAGTAGAAATTGGATTTTAGTGACCCAAGTAGATATGTTTAGTTTTCACTTTGATAGAAGTTTTAAAAGTCATTGTTATTCACCTTAGTGTTGTGAATAGTCATGTTAGGTTACCATTTGTTGTTGGGATAAGAGTCATTCAAGCCTCTATATAGGTACAGTGCTTGCTGTACTTTCTAATTTCTCTACTTTGTATGTATCAAGTACTGAAATGAAAGCAAAAGATACAAAATTGAAGTCTCTTTATGAGAGATGTTAGATCCTGCCTCCTATGTAAAGGTTCTGTAGAGGGCTGCAAACAGCCATGAAAAGATAGTGCTTGCTATGCATGCACATTTTAATTAGGCTTCATGCAAAAATTGCAGGAATGCTCTCTTCCCGAGTGCCTTCCCTGACTTGTCTTTTACTACGCAGTTTAATTCTAGACTCCTATTTTAAGTGTAAGGATTGATTTTTATACCAGTTTGTTGTGGTCAGCGAGTCTTAATGTTTATACTTTGCGTTTGCCTTTCATAGTGTTTCATACTGCAAGGGAACACAGTTTCATACACTGTGTACATGAGATAATTCTGTTTGGTTTATGTCTCTTTTGGGAGCCTGCTCAGTCATTATATCTCTGTATATTAAATAACAGTTACAGAGATCATATTGATGAAATGAAGATCCGTTCTTTTGCCACATCCACCTTCAAACTCTGCCTTGCAGTAAGGAGTAAGCCTGTATTAGGCATTGGGGATATTAGTATTGCTTTTTAACCCTTTAAGGAATATAAACACTCAGTCCTGTTAGTTAATGCCTCAAAATGGTGTCACTAGAATTATATCTTTAGAACAGGCAAGACTGAGTCAATGCCTCATGTCTGTGCTTTCCTATTTCTAGCACAGCCATGAGATATCTTCGAATGGTTTTGAATTCAGTGGATTTTCTCCTTTCTTTTTCCTTTCTTTTTCCTTTCTTTTTCCTTTCTTTTTCCTTTCTTTTCCTTTCTTTTCCTTTCTTTTCCTTTCTTTTCCTTTCTTTTCCTTTCTTTTCCTTTCTTTTCCTTTCTTTTCCTTTCTTTTCCTTTCTTTTTCCTTTCTTTTCCTTTCTTTTCCTTTCTTTTCCTTTCTTTTCCTTTCTTTTCCTTTCTTTTCCTATCTTTCCCTTCCCTTCCCTTCCCTTCCCTTCCCTTCCCTTCCCTTCCCTTCCCTTCCCTTGCCTTCCCTTTCTTTCCCTTTCTTTTCTTTTCTTTTTTCCTTCCTTTTCCTTTTCCTTTTCCTTTTCCTTTTCCTTTTCCTTTTCCTTTTCCTTTTCCTTTTCCTTTTCTTTTCCTTTTCCTTTTCCTTTTCCTTTTCCTTTTCCTTTTCCTTTTCCCTTCCCTTCCCTTCCCTTTCCTTCCCTTTCCTTCCCTTTCCTTCCCTTTCCTTCCCTTTCCTTCCCTTTCCTTCCCTTTCTTTCCCTTTCTTTCCTTTTCCTTTTCCTTTTCCTTTTCCTTTTCCTTTTCCCTTTTCCTTTTCCCTTTCCTTTTCCCTTTCCTTTTCCCTTTCCTTTTCCCTTTCCTTTTCCCTTTCCTTTTCCCTTTCCTTTTCCCTTTCCTTTTCCCTTTCCTTTTCCCTTTCCTTTTCCCTTTCCTTTTCCCTTTCCTTTTCCCTTTCCTTTTCCCTTTCCTTTTCCCTTTCCTTTTCCCTTTCCTTTTCCCTTTCCTTTTCCCTTTCCTTTTCCCTTTCCTTTTCCCTTTCCTTTCCTTTCCTTTCCTTTCCTTTCCTTTCCTTTCCTTTCCTTTCCTTTCCTTTCCTTTCCTTTCCTTTCCTTTCCTTTCCTTTCCTTTCCTTTCCTTTCCTTTCCCTCTTTCCTCCCTCTCCCCTCTTTCCTCCCTCTCCCCTCTTTCCTCCCTCTCCCCTCTTTCCTCCCTCTCCTCCTCTCCTCCCTCCCCCTCCCCCCTTCCCCTGTTTTCTTCCCCTTTCCTTTCCCTTTCCTTTCCCTTTTTTTTTTTTAAATTTTTGTCCTATAGGTCATCCATGATAATCATGCAAGGATAATGTTAGAAGAGAAAATGGACAGTGTGATGTATAAGGTTAGTGTAAATTGTCAGGCACATCAAGAATGTACATCTTTTATTAAACAAATCCACCCATTCTGAAATTTGTTTTGCTTGCATATTTTCAAAGGGAACAAACAGTTAATGAAACTAATGAAAATTTAAGCCAAAGGAATAGCATCTGTGGTTGAGATATTATGATATAATTAAATTGTAGTACATATCGCTAGATGATGTTATGGAGGCCAAGACCATAAATGAGCTGAAAAAGGAATTAGTCTAATTTCTAGCTTGGGAATTTATGTGCTAGGGATTGGCAAAAGCTTGAAAAACATACCAAGAAAGAATTACTCTGCATGTAATTCTGTAAGCATCAGATAACATCCACTGTCAGAGGTGGAAAACCTGAAAAACTGGTACTCAGTTCAGACTTTTCTGTGGCTGCCTGGGAAGTATATGTTAAAAGCAATCTAGAATTATACTTCCACAGTAAAGTTCTCAAATGCCATTGTGACAGCTAATGTAGTACCGTGGACCCAAAAGTGGAGATGATATGTCTAAAAAGGCATACCTCTACCCTCCAATTATTTCAGCATGAACACTCCTTCCAATCAGAACTAAAAATTATAATTAAGAGGAAACTTCTTAATTTCTTAAGGTTTCATTGCAATATTGCTAATGCTATGCTGGTAAAATGGTAAAAGACATTGTTAGTGATGGAACAGCCTGTGTTTGAAAATTGAATTCTGTCATATCCAGGAAAGAAAATTGGAAAACTGTCCAGTAGCTACAGCTGTTATACAAATACTGTTTGCATATTAAACAACAGCAAAAACCATGCAAAGTCTAGAAGTCAGTACTGAAAATGTTGGATATAACTCCTATCTGAAATGAAGCCATCAAGCAAACAAATACATTTTACAGATGAGGATACCAAAGCATAAAGGTTAAGACTGAGGAGGAGTCAGGTTAAAACTGACTTTTGGGTTTGCTGGGGGCATTGCCTTTCACTTGAAGTATCCTGACTGTGGCTAAAAGCTACGTTATACAAAGCACATTTGACTTTTAGCTACTTCATTCAGTAGTAGAAAAGGCATTACTATTCTGCTCACAAAGCTAGGATTTGACAGTTTTCTGCATTCTAAAAGTTTGACATTAGTTACAGATTTCCTGGCACACGGTGATTTCCTCTTTTAGTTCCATGAGCTAATGATAATCATGTTTACACATTCTCAACACTACGAATCTCTTAGGTATTTTTGAGATTTTAAGGTGTTTGGAAGGGTTTCTCTAGTTTTTGTGTGCTTCAGTATGCCTCTGTAAAGCACGTTCATAGTAATAATTTCCAATGTTAAGAGTGGCTGCTATTGAAAGCAGTTAGAAAGAAGACCACAGTAGGACTTTTCTTCCTGACTTTCTGAATTAGCTGGTGGTTAAACTAAGAATCATAGTGGTCTATTTAAGATATTAGTAAATGGAACTGTATCTGTAATACAGCTGTGGCTGTTGTTTAAAAACACACATCTAAACTTTCAGTTGTTGACAAATGCCAATGGGCATAATTCTCCCAGGAATCATGCTGTGTTTTAGAACAAAGTGTTTTATTTTGAACCAGAGCAGTGTCAGGCAAAAACAATATAAATAGCATTGCAAGAAGTAACCCTCCTCAATGCAAAGAAATTTATCTTGCCAAAGATGGATAAGAATATTCTGTTTTCAGCATTACACTTTGATAAGAATCAAAGACTTTTAATTGTCAGTTAATATCTTCTTTAATTCACCAAACAAAATATGGGTTTGGTTTATCACAGAATGTCTTGGGTTGGAAGGGACCTTTAACGGTCATCTAGTCCAAAAACCCTGCAGTGAGCAGGGATATCTTCAAATAGATCAGGCTGCTCAGCCCCTGCCTTCAGCCTGACTGTGACTGTTTCCAGGGATAGGGCATCTACCATCTCTCTGGACAGCCTCTTCCAGTGTTTCGACACTGTCATTGTAAAAAAAACCGTTTTCATTACATCTAGTCTAAATCTACCCTCTCTCACTTTAAAACTCAGTTTACCCCTCATCCTATCACCAAAACCCCTCCTAAAAAGTTTGTCCTCATGATTCTTATATGCCCCCCTTATGTATTGAAAGACTGCAGTAAGGTCTCTTGAACCTTCTCTCCGCCAGGCTGGACAAGCCCATCTCGCTAAGCCTGCCTTCATAGGAGAGGTGCTCCAGCCTGCTGATCATTTTTGTGGTCTCCTCTGGACTCAACTCCAACAGGTCCACTATGTCTGTCTTGTACTGGGGACCCCAGAACTGAACACAGTACTCCAGGAGGAGTCTCACCAGAGCAGAGTAGAGAGGTGTAATCACTTCCGTAGACCTACTTGACATGTCATCTTCTGCTGCAGCCCAGCGTACAGTTAGCCTTCTGGGCTGCAAGCATACATTGCCAACTCATGTCGGTTTTCATATACCAGTATCTGCAAGTCCTTGTCCACAGGGCTGCCCTCAATCCCTTCATCCTCCAGCCTGTATGGATACTGGGATGTGCAGGACCTTGCACTTGGCTCACTTCTTTCTATTAATACTATGAAAAGTTTCTGCAAGCCGTGTAGGTGGACTTGTCCAGCATTAAGGAATATTGAGATTGGAGCTGGAGTAGTAAATATATTTGTTTGCATATAGTATTCTGTAAAAGCTATTTTAAGTTTGTACTTACAGCAAATACCTTGGGGAACTTCATTGTTATAAGCTGAGAAAAAAACACTGAAATACAAGCTCAGGTAGTACCTATTTTTTTCCATTTCTTTGCATTTCAGTCTGTATTTTTCAATGGATCTTAAATTTTCTATATTTATGTGTCCCACTGGAATTTATTAAGTCTAGTTCTAGAGTATAAAGGGGACAATTTAGATGTAGCAATGTTTGTGTTATTTTCATTTTGAACTGAGATGTCCAATCAACACCTGCAAACTGTGTATCCATTAGTTTACTCTGCATGCTGCCTAGGAAGTGTAGTCTAATGATGGTTTTGATAGAGGAAACATTTGCAAACACAGTTTTTATTGTATGTATTCTCAGTGCTGTATGAACAAAGCAATTTAATCACCCTGGAACCCCTTTTTTGTGGGTTTATTTTAAATTGTTCTGAATATTATATAACTCTCTATATTCAGAGCTCTGTGTTCAGTGTGGTCAGTCATATATATTTATAGGTAAAGGGGATTATTTTCCATGTCATTTTAGCATTAAAGGACTTATATCTAAAAAAAAAATTAGATTCATCTAAACATATTGTGGTGGCATTGTCCCTATGAATGTAAGCAATTATATTTATGAATCTTGTACGTAGCAAAGATGAGAAGAGAGTTCTCAACAGGAATGCGTTACAGATTTTGTTATAAAAATATTACAAAAAAGTACCCGTTTTGTTAGATGAAACCGTTTCAAACTTCTTTTGTTACTTGAAGACATAACATTGTCTTTACAGATCTTTTGAAGTTAGGATTTTTTTAGATGGTTGAAAAAATTCTTCCAATATTTGAAAAGATCAACTGAAAGAGATGGCTGGTCATAGAACTTCAGGGCAAACCCCAAGAGGGTTTTGATCCACAATCCCTTAAGGTGCTGTACATTTGTGTTTTCATTCATACCAGTGCCTTCAAATACTTGCCAAGTTTGAAAAATATATATCTTTGTTTTATTTCACACTAAAGGTCTCATTCAGAGAGGCACTGTAAAACAGTATATCCCCTTTATGTTGCTCTTCTTGGGAGTCAAGAAATAGTATGGCCTAATGAGGTACTACATAGGTTATCAACAGGATTTTGTGATGGACTTCAATAGCTTAACTTCAGAAGCAAACTTGAAAGAGTTATAAGAAAAAAAAAATTAAGTGAAGAGTTAGTGCCCCATGCTACCATTTTTCAGGAAGAGAAAGTTCAATAATAATACCAAATAAAAAATACAGATTAACAAAAGCAAATTCTTTATGAGGTGCTGTGTTTGTTCTGATTCGTTTAGAAATACTGAATAAATAACTTAATATTTAGATATTTCTATAATGGTAAGAGCTAACATGTATTTTTAAGAAACATCAAAATATTTTTTGAAGTAGTATGTGACAATTTTCAGAAGAGCTGAGGAAGGTGGTAACATTTATGAAAAGCAATAAGCATGTTTAATATTTTACAGCAAAGTGTGAATATGCCGTATTGGTAGTACCAATGCTGATTACACAAGACATGTGTTGTTTACTGTTACTCTGCATGTTCCCCATAGTTATTTTTTTATTTCTGTGGAATGCTTATGTCATTATTTGTGCTTATTTGACACAGAATCTTTTGAATTAAATGCAGTGGCTGTAGGACATTGGAATGTAGTATTTTGCTGCTTTTAATTCATCTTTAATTCTGTGTATCCTTAGATGACATATCAACTTAAGACTGAGCTTAGTCTGGTAGTTCAAATTGAACTGTGATCTTTCATTTTAAAATTAATATATAGTTATGTACAGGAAGAAGTAACAATGATGAATAAATCAATGAACTTCCTCTTACGAAAAGCACATTTGAAGCTAGTCACTGATAGCTTTTAGACCTAATACTTTGTGAAATCTTATGTTGTTAAATATATATTGAGGCCGTTTGGTTTACAATAAAATGCCTGCAAGTATACAATATGATTTGATATCTTAATGTATAATTTTCACCGTGTTCCCATCCTCTCCTGTCTGGAACTGTTAATACCGTAATGAAAAACAAAATTTAAAAACAAAACAAACAACAACAAAAGTTGTAATGGTACTCCATTTCAGAATTTTTTTGTCCCTTTCTCCATGGATAACGTGCAAATGGAGGAAATAGAACAATTTAACTACAGTCAGGCTACTTGGACATTTTGTGGACCATCAGATAAAGCTGAGATACTTAAGAAACCAGAAATACAAATTGGAAACTTTATACTGCATTATGGTTGATTTTAGAGGTTATGAAAAAAATTAATTCTGAGTATATAGTTTCAGCAAAATCTGATGTTTAATTCTGTTCAAATGCTGCATCTGAAAATACAGCTACAACAAAGCTATGGAGTGTTTCAGTAAATGATCTTGCATTCTGTCAGGTGTTACCAGTAGGACTGTGTCTCCCCTGGTATTTCTTTGCAGTTTAGCTATAGGAAAAACTGAGGTAGAGCATAAACACATTAAAAACTTACAGTACTGAGATCAGATCAAAGCTCTGTCTTACACAATATTGTGTTTGATCAATTATGAATACCTAGGGAATAGTGTGAGAACAGGGCAAGTATATATTGATAGCTCCCAGCCTGCTTCCACATAGGTAGCTGAATCCACTTCCAAATTCGCTGCCATCCGTTTTTCCCTGAATGGGTCTAATTCTTTCACAGCTTAATTATTTGTGTGAGAAGATATACCCTGTTTGTTTTGAACCTGTCACCCCCTAGTTTCCTTTAACATATTTTAATCCTTGTTCTAGGAGAGGTAATGAATTAATTGTGCCAGATGACTTTCTCCATACCACATGTGAATTTCTTGATACTTGTCAAGCAGACTTCAGACTTAGTTTTTCCAGGCTAATGAGTTCTGGCAAAACTAGTCTGTCTGATGTGTTTTGGTTACAGGGGATGTGTGGCGTCTGAATCACAAATAGCATGTGATAGTGGATAGTGTATGAGACTAACTTAATGTTCGACAAATCAGACATTCTGATTTGGATCAGTTCCTTCCAAAAATATTTCACCTTGATTGCGTTCACAGCTATTAAGGATTTAAGGAAATTGCTCCCAAAAAATTATCTCCTGTGAAACATTCGATTTTGGAAACCATGCTCTGGTGGATAAAGAAACTTAGAATTAATTTCCTACTGGTTCTTAAAACAAAACAGACACCTCTGTTCCTTAACTGTTAACTGTTCTCAGTTCCTTAACATCACTTCAATCTAGATGCACAGGCACGCAGTATTTATGAAAAAGACCTATGACAGGCTCACTCAAACTCTGTCCTGAATTTGGAATAACGTTAAAAAAAATTTAATTTCACATATATATATATATATGTATACTTATATTCATAGACAAAATACAAGTTTGGTGTTAAATCTGTTTTGTGATTACCCTTAGAAATTAATGTTTTACTTTACAAGTAAAGTAAATAGATGAGATTTTTTTTAAAGAAGGCATTGTTGTATTTTCTTTCATAACATGCTGGCTTTGAAACTTGATATAATCTCAGGAGAACACACGTAATATCATGCTTCATCACTTTTTGATATTTACCACTTCCTTGGCCCTCATAAAGCTTTTCAGAATGATGTTTTACATTTCCTCTACATGATGATTGTTTTAAACCTAATGATATATTTAATGATTAATTTAATTCACTGTTAGAATTGGAAATACATACTTGTGTTTCCAATTTAAAATATTACGTGATAGTATTTAGGAATATATATAATAAATTGCATTCAGAGTAAATGACAATACAAAAATAGTAAAGTTAATAAATTTTGTATTTATACATATAGTTATATTTTAGGAAATGTTCATTAGAGCTGTTTCATGCCTGTCTCTATCTAACTTAGTGAATAAGCAATTTAGTTTAAAGGTACATGTCAGAGCGTGTTTTGATTCCACTTCAGTGTAACTGTACATTTCAAAAGAAACTGCTCTTCAAGTAATGTGGGATAAGATACATCGCTAATCTCACAGCTGTCTCTCTTATCAGTACTTGTTAATCACACAGTCTGTAGAACAAAGTGTAAATTGGAGAGGTTAGGAATCCAGAGAAAAATGTAATAGAGGTGATAGATTATATGAAACAACTACAATCTGAAGATTTTGTATGAAAGGGAATGCCTTGCGTTTTAAATATATGCCTGCACTTGTTGTCCTTAGGGGTATGTACCATATGCTAGACATGTAGAGTATTTTTGAGTTGTTATCTGATAATTTTATTAATCTCCTAATCAAAAATTAAGAGTTGTAAGTTCTAAGTTTCAAGGACAGCATCCTTAAATAAGTTCCCGCTTACAGGAAAGGATTGTTCAGTGTATTTTTTAAATCCAAGTTCATCAGCAAGAGGGAAAGAATCCAAATAACCTATGTGCTAACACATATTTAAAATTATTTTGTACTTGGTTAGAAGCTCACAGATGATCTCAGTCACTGAAACTGTGAGTTCCATTCCTTGAACATCCTATGAAGCCATAATAAGTCATTCTGTATGCATCTATTTCATATCAGAGGTGTGTGATCAGCACCATATTTAAAAAATTAAACCCAAGAAATAGCTCAAAACATCTCATCTTCTGAAAACACTAGAAAATAAGTTGTAGCTTTTTCTCATACAAGAAACAGTAATCAAGCTCTACTTGTAGGTGGCTGAACAATTTACAGTGATCTTAGTTTTATCATTTATGTCCACAACATGTTTAAGATTATATGAATTTTCTTGCATGTACTAATTATTCAAAATATTAACATAAATTCTGCAGGATTTTCCAAATTATAGGAATGTACATATGAATGACCTATGGAAAAATTCAGCTGCTTGTATGGTGTGGGATTCAACCTGGTGGAAGAGATGATAGGACAGGGGTTTTTTGTATTTTCAAAATTTTGCTCTGTAATTTTTTTTAACACTGTACCTTGCTTATGTATAGTGCACTGTGCCGCTTTCTTCTTTGATTTGGGCCTATCGTGTATATTCAAGCTGCCAGGAAAAGCAAAAAATAAAAATAAAATATGAAAAAGAGACAGATTGAGACATATCAGTGTTTTAGGCCTCAACTGTCTAGGCACAGCGTGCAATTCTGTAAAACTGTCTTTAAAAATCTTATTTTTAATTGACATTGGATTCAGTTCCACTGGTGACCATAAAGAGCACGCGTTCTGCTGTGTAGGTATGCCACCTCTCAGAGAGCTGACCTTGGAATGCTTGAACACAGCAGTCTGCTATATCACGTAGGCATGCTCTGAATTTTGATCCAAATTAGTATCATATATTTTATGGGGTTTTTTTAATATGCCAGTAGTTTTTAGAAGTGCTTACTTTTGGTTCATCCAGTTGACGGCCACATGAAAATACCCTCCTAATGTAGTAGAAAGGAAAGTTGAAAAAACCCTGACAATGTTTTTTGATAGCTTCCCACAGGTAACTTAAATGCCTCCAATATTTTCTTCTACAATATAATGATTACAGAGTCAGTGTTCCACAGCATAACCCTATTCATAATGAAGCCATGAAATTCTTGAATGAAAAGAATATCAGAGGTATTTGGGGACAGTACTATTTCTCTATTACTAAAATGTCCTTGTGTTTTGTACATTTCACAGAATGATTCTGTTCTGTGTTCGGTGGCTGAAATCTCAGATCTTTAAATTTCACGTATCTGTGTTGTCGATAAATACTTCTTATTTTTACCACTGCAGGGTTGCTCCAACATTTATAATAAATACTGGTAGAGCCATTACTCAGGTATTATAACTGAAACACTTATCTGTTAAGTAAAGCAATATCAAAAGGCTAATGAAATGACATAGCAGCTGTGTTGCTTTCCGATTTAAATACTTCACATATTTCTAAAGCAATGGCATCAGATATTTCTAGTCAGAAATAATTTAGATATGTAATTCTAGACTTCTGAGCCTAATTATTTTTTCAACTAAAACAAAATAAAACTATAAATATTTCACACAATCTACAATAGCACAAAGATGAATACAGAATGTATTTGCAGTTTGTTTGCTCATGTGAGGTTTGTGTTGTTTTTCCAAAAGTACTGGGAAAATGACAAATTATTGATTCCACATGTAAATTCCAAATAGGCTTTTGGAATTTTACATAAAATGACCTGTTCTCTAGAAACAGCTCAACAGGATATCTCAGGTGTACTTTTAATTGTTATTTCTTTTACAGTCTACATGTAATTACTCCCACAGAGATGGCACTAACTAAACACTCTTCCTCTCTAAAGCCAGTGCATATTTTCCCAGCTGGAAATTAATGCATATTAGGGTACTTTACTGATATTTTGCCATTGGAAAAACATCTATTTATCTAAATTAGCATCAGCAGCATATTGATTCCTTAGCTTGGAGCATTTATAGTCGCGTGCAATTGTGGAGCATGAGAAATTACAACACTAAGCGCTCAGTGAGAACCTTCACTATCTTCAGATTTCTTTTATCAAGAATAACCATAAAGCAATTTAAGCTAACTCTTGAAATAATCAGGCCTTGAATAATCTTATAAACATTTGAGATTATTATACCCAACAATTAAAATTAACAGAACCATTTAACTATGAAAATTATTTGAGGAATTGATTCTTTTGTGTCCATAAAATCTGAGGTCCAGAAAAATAAACAACAGTGAGATACCAGGGATGTAGCAAACTCTGGAGTTCCACATCACATTTTATGAACATGTACAGAGAGCAAACACTGAAGCTCAGATAATAGTTTTTGTAATGAGTAACTGAGTACAGTCTTGATTGCTTCCTGACTCTTACACAGGCACTAGATTAGGGCAATGATCTTACTTTACCCGGGCATGTTTTCAGAGGCAAGTAAATCTCAGCAGTTTTCAATATTCTCAGACTACTTTGCTAACAATGTAAAGTGTCTATCATCCTGGAGCAGCGGTCAAACTAATCAGAAGTGAAAAAAAAACCCAAACCAAACACCCTAATTTCTCTTAAAATGGAAGTTAAAGAAAGGGATATCATTCCTGTAAAAGCAAATGACTGAACTCAATAGTCTTGAAGTACTTTTCTGTGTTTGTAAGCCAAATATTAATTATTGTGTGATGTTTATTGTTATCATCCTGTAAAGTGAATAAAAGGAACTTTAAGGACAGAATTTTGCTTCCATTGCTACATCTCATGTCAAATTAGTTGCCTAATGTTTTTTAGAACTCCTCTCTGTGTTCTGTTAAGTAGTAATATTTGACAAGATTGCTATATGAAAGTGGAACATTAAGTTGGAAGGTTGCAAATTTACCTGTGTTAAATTGATTTGAAACAAATATAGCAATGAATTAAAACTGTCTTTGTATGATAGTGAGTAGTCCTGCTTGCATAGAATGCTGCGTGTGCAGAAGATGGAGTGACTTTGGCATTGTTAGGTATACTGTTACCTTTTGTTTTCAGTATGCTTTCAGCCACAACTGGAAATATTGCTGAACCAGTTCATTAGACTTGTTTTTGTAATCCCTATTTATCATTGTTTTGTAAGATCCCAGTACTACACCTAGGTAGCATGTAAACTGGAGAGAGAATTCATTCCTGACAAGGAAGACCCGGCAATCTATTGAGATTGTAAACTTGGTTTTAAATTACTCCCCCTAAGAAAACTTGAAAGAGTCCAGATCGCATAATAGCAACCAGCCTGAGGAGACAGGAAAGCATATTAGAGAGATTCATATAGTTTCTGATGCCAGTAGTTCAGTGTGTGAAGTTTTTCTGACATTATGTGGCTTTAGAGGTTTAGTATGATGAGATGAAGAGGGAAAATGAGCCAGAAGTAGAGTTTTACAAGAGTTTAACACTGTCATTTTGAAATCAGTAAAACATTCCCAGATTTCTGTAGTTCATAGAGATTAATTTCTAGCAAGGTTTATTTAGCTTTACATTGTACAAAATCTTAGATTGCCATAGTTGCTTATGTAAAGTAAAACTAGAAAAATCTGCACAGTGTGGAGCAAGTTTGTTAGGATGCTAGTCTGTCCTCTTTGATGCCATTTTCTCCTAATAGTACTTCCATAATTTATGAATCTGAAAAAATGGGAATGTAATTTTCTAGTGCAAAGTATTTACTCACTGGAACAAGGATGAAGCTACGTACTAGTTGGATTTAAAATTACCTTGTGTTTGATCTGTTCTTGGGATAGAATGGCACATATTACCTCTTACACAATCAACTTCATGAAAATCACTTGAAAGTTTCAGGTTGTAGTAAGGAAAAAAAAAAAGTAGGACTGAGCAAAGAGAGCAAATGTAAAAAGAGATACGCTGTTGGCTGTGAAGAGCGGAGTGTAATACTCAGAAGAAGAGCAATTGATATCCTAATCTAAATCAGCCTCTTGGAGGGATTTAACCCCTGCTGTAGAAGCATTGATTGTGCCAGATAGTGTAAATGGAAATCATGCCTAAAAATATATGTCTGGTGCCTTTGAAAATGAATCTTATTAGAGTGTCTTTAACTATATTTTTTCTGCTGTCTTTTCCTTGCCTAGCAAAGCTTAATAGCATAGATCTGGACAGGATCACAAAACAATCAGCTTCTGCTATCCCAGGAAATGATTTTATATGAGTGGATTGAGGATTTCCAGTATTTGGGATGAATTAACATTCCAGAACAACTCGATTGTGATGGCTGTAACTTTTCCTCTGGGCTTTCACCTTTGATATTGATTGCCAGTTATATGCATTTATTCTCAGGCTTGAACTTTCTTCCACAGCTTTTGTTTACCAGTACAGACAGTAATCAAATTCCTTGTCAGATTAAATTTGGGAAGGCTAGACAAATCAAACATTTTCAGCCTCTTCTAGTTCTTAAACCTAGTTATTAATGTGTACATTCAAGTTGTGTAGTACCTTAGTGCATGACTGAATTTTGCATTTTATCATTTATTTCTTTAATGTAGTTGAAAACATCATAAAGGTCTTCCTGTAAGACTTTCCACTCCTTTTGTGTGTTAAAAATCGTGAAATCATGTTAGCAAACTTCATTGGTACACTATGTTTTACCTCATTAAGGCACTGCATAAGATCCACCTCATTTAAAGAGCTGCACTAGAAATCTTCCTTCAGATCCTAGACAGATTCTTCTCTGCATCATAATTCTTCTCAGTGCTGCCATAGCCATCTTAACTTCCTTTGAAGCCAATAGGAAATGCTTTAAATAGGTTCAGATAAATATATCACATTTCTGGTTTGAAGAAAAGCTATTTAGCTTACTTAAAAGTGATTGCCATCACATAGCCTTTGAAAATATCTTTCTTTTCTCCTTCCTTTTACCATGTCTTTAAGTCATCTTTGCTTCAATATTTGGTAAGGTCTTGTTTACTCCATAGTTTTATCCCAGTACCATAAATAGAATTTATACCAGATTTCTTAATATGTTGTGGAGGTACATACTACTGAGTTACTGTTTACACAAGTAGTTTATCACTGTTTTGGTTTTGTGATTCCTTCTACATCTGCTGAAACAAAAAGAAGTACTGTAGTTTATAATAATAAAGATCTGTCGTTTATAATAATAAAGATCTTATAAATTGTGCTTTATTTAGAAAGTCATTAGAAACTATTATTGGAAAGTTTAAATATGCTTTATTTAGAGAGTTAGTTCAGGTTTTGTACAATTTCTAGAATGAAATGTATTTTGAAGGAGAGGAATTGGAAAAAAAAAAGCCAAGATACATACCACAGGAATCTGTGGCCCGAAGATGAGCTGAGTTTCTGAGATCAGTCCCCACACTCACTGCTGCCTGTACAGCATAAACTGAGTCCAAAAAGCTTTATAGAATTGGCCACTCTGTACGATTCCACTCATCAGTAGTCACAGAACACTTTGCAACCCTCAAAAGGAAGGTTTTGACTAAAAGCCTCTCTCTGTGTGACATTTGTTTCCCATTTATCACATAGAGCACAACATGAGGTTATGACAAGCATATCACAGCTATATCATGTCAATAAACTATAATTGCTACCATAAAACTGAGCATATGCATACCTAAAACAAAATGGCAAACTGAAATGAAAACAAAATGAATGCCAAAATAATGCCAGTGAGCATTTTGACATATGTGAGCATGAGCAAATTATTTAATGTGAATATTATTATTTTTTTTTAAATACAGACTAGCAAGTGTCATATTGTCATCTTTAATCTTTTTTTCATACCCTAGAAATTATTGTCTTGATTCAGAAATACATGGGAACAAACCACCCCAATTGATACATTGAATGTCATTTAAATTGTGAGAGGATTCTTCATTAATACACAAATATAGCAAATAAATGGTTTGATGAAATGGCAGATGCATTCTCCATAGAACATAAATGATGCTAGCCCATTTATTGTGCTTAGATACAGATAAAATTCATATGTGACAGTAAAATCTGTAGGACAAGCTGTATTTGCCATGTGCCTTGGTGATTTCAAGTTGGGCATGTACAGTCAGTCTAACATCCATAGTCTCTGAGCAGTTTATTTACAGTAAATCTGTTCTATCCTCCCAAGCCCCTAAATAACAGTGGAATTACAGAGTTTGGATGGCATTGACATAGTTCTGCTTTGCTTTTACTTTGCAGGTAGAACTTCACATTCATTTTAAAATATCCCAGTTGTTCTCTTTCACTCCAAAATTGTGCAAAATTATGTCAGGAATTTTCTTCACGATGGTGGGTTTGAGATTAAAAGAAATAACCTGAGAGATGAAAGAAACAAATTTTTTTAAAGCCTAACTGTACAGGATATAATATAATCAGTATTTATCTTGCATCTAGTAGATGAGTTAAAAAGATTTAATGTATTTAACTCCCCATCCTTAAAAAAAAAAATTAAAAAATAAAAAAAGAGCCTTAATTGCCATCGTTGTGCTATGCAAAAAACTTCAAGATTAGAATATTTAGATTTTTTTCTTTCTTGATTCTCTGGGGCTAACATCTTTTTCCCAAGACCTTTTTAACCATCTATTTGCATAAATTTATTACCCTTGGATTTCAAGAAAGTACAATGCTTACAGTGTAGTAACACCAGGTAATATGTGAAAATACTGGGTTTTAGGAACTGAGCTCCAACTCTTCCTGTAAGATTAGAAATTACCCTGACCTGCTATTGAAAAAATGACATCACTAAAATCACTCCATGAGCTAGCCATTTTGTTTATGAACTGAAAATAAGAGCTTCACATAATTCTGAAATAAAATGTAAAACCTCGCACACTTTAATTTACTACATACAATTCTTTATGCTAATGCATCATAGATTAGCATTGCAATATAAAATGCAATCACTTTAATTTTGTTTAAATTTCCTTCGGACCTAATTCTTTCTGCAAAGATATTTCAAAATTCAACATTATTATTGTGGTCCTATTTACATGAACACATAACACAGCTTCCGCAGTGTATGCAGCAGTCGACAGCATGAAGTTCTTCCCTGGTATAAAGTGTTTGCTTGTCATAACCATGTCAGATTCCTGTTCTGTTCTTCAGCACTGAGTTTGACAGATACACTCTATGCTATCACTGCCACACTCTGAACTGTATAAAGGGGAAGCTGCCAGTGCAATTTGTTTCAAAGAACTTCTAAATTGACTGCAAAACCAGCAGAACATATCCAGAGGGGGGGAGAAAAAAGGATACCACAATCATGAACTTATTTTAAGAACAGCTGTGGTTATTAATATATTTTAAAAAGAACAGATATAAAAATATAGTTAATGTTTCTGCATATTCCTTACTCTGTAAGTTGTTTTTTGATTTTGCCATATTGTGAATATGAGAATGAATACTGGTGTTAAAGACACAAGTGTGTGAGTCTTGCACTGTTCATTTTTAGCCTTTTTAAGAGCATTTATATCACAAGGGTAGATTTCAGTTTCCCTGTAAGACGCCTGCCTGAGTTCATTTGGCCTTGTACAGACAGCAAGTGTCTGTTCACAAGGGAATGTAGTGATAGGACAAGGGGCAATGGTTTCAAGCTGTAAGAGGGTAGGTTTAGATTAGATACATGGAAAAAATTAGTTACTATGAGGGCACTGGAGTGGTTGTGGAAGCCCCATCCCTGAAGTGTTCAAGGCCAGGTGGGATGGGGCTTTGGGCAAGCTGGGCTAGTTGGAGGGTGTCCCTGCCTGTGGCAGGGGATGGGAACTAGATGATCTTTGAGGTCCCTTCCAACCCAAACCATCCTGTGATTCTAAACCCTTGAAAATTCTGCAAGTAAAAGGAACTGGGTCCATTCTCAGCGCGTTCTCAATCTCTTAGGTACAGAACAGCTGCTCTGTGCTCTTTTTTTCCTTACCCTTTTTGAAGGCTTTCTGTCCCACCAGAATGGCAACATTTTAAATAAATAATCCTATCATCAAACGTTATTGAGAGCTGAAAATTATTTGTTAGCAAAGAAGATTTTCTTTCCTTCTTCCTGATAAATGAAGCAGAGACTTATCTGTCAGACTACTCTGCTTTCATATCCAAAATTCACGTCACTGAAGTGATACAGAGTGCTTTTGCTTGAACAGAAGTGTTAGTTGTTGTCAAAGCTCTTTAAGGGTGTTAGTTGTTGTCAAAGCTCTTTAAGGGTCTGACAGCTGTTAGCTTTCAGGAACAGCACAGAATGAGACTTAATAATGTCGAATACATGGATTTTAGAAAAATACGGAATAAAGAAATTTAGGAATTGGATGAATTAGGGGCCACAGTTCTACACAAATAATAGAGAAAGGGTATTAATGAAAGAACAGCAACCCAAGCAAAGCAGAAAATGCATCAAAATATTATGAGAATGAGTTACTTTTACAGAAGCTTATGTTTTTTGTGCAAAATGTTATCAATTCCTTCCACTGCTTTTATGGCAAAAGGGGAATCAGACTTTCTGTACTCTGTAACACACCTCTGCTATGATGATATGCTTGCTTAACGGAGCCTCTAAAAAATAACTAACTTTTACTTCACATCATTAATAATTGCTTTCAATGTTATAATTTTACATACAAACAGTTTCTAGAAAATAAGTATGGTTTTCCCTTCCTACTCTAAACTTGTTTCTATGACCTTGGGTGTAATAGCTGAATTAAGTGTATGATAATTAAAACAGGGTCTATTTTATTGATTATCTATTTTCCTCATTACCATCTGCTAATACATCATTCAAATGATATGGTAAGTGAAATTTTCAAGTACTTCAAATAACTTCTAATACTTAATAGTGAGGACAGGGTCATATTGCCTACATGCAGGGAGAGCAAAAAACAAGGCAAAATAGTTCTGAAATTAATTTTTTGTTTGTTTCTTTTGTGATTACTACCTCCTGTGCAACATGAGGGATTCAACCAGTTTATGGGATTAATCTTATATTTTTAATTGAATATCTACTGCTTGTAACCTCATGAAGGAGTTCCTCTCTCTGTCTTGCCATGGTTCTGTTGCAATCTTTGATAAATCTGTTATATAAAGTTATGCTTTGCTGTAATTACAGAATATGATCTAACAGTGCAGTGGAAAAGCCATGAATCTCTATTAATCTAAATAATTAAGATGTGGGAATAATAAGGAAGAGCATTCCAGTCTCTAAAAACTTAAAATTCTGGTGTATGCAAACTTTGTACAGTATGTGGAAAATTGTATTTTAGGAAATGGAAATGAATCTATTTTGGAAAAGAGAGCGAGCAGCTGAAATACTGTGCCTTGCTCTTGTCATTGAAGTCATAATTTGGGTTTACATTCACTTACTCCCTCTTCTGCCATCTTCTGAAATAGCAGTACCACATACCAAATTATCAAGGCAACATGTGCCAACACTTCTGTCTACAGAACATTGAACTACTGGATAAAAATTGTATCTTGGGGAGTTTTGCTAAGGTATCCTAATTTTCTGTGCAAGTTTGACATTGGTTTTTTGGCATATAAGAGGTACGTGTTTCTAAGCAGCATCTTTTGAAGGAGTAAATTACATACATTAACCTCTTATGTGACAATGGTAAAAAAAGAGGATTTTATTCTCCACTATAAAAAGGTGCCTGACATCCTCAAGATACATAGGAATGTACAATATGACTGTATAACATCAATGTCATAGGATCAGTATGCCAAGTGAAAACAAACTGAGTAATTTTGAATTTGTGACAACTCTTAAAATAATTTTAGCTTGTAGGGGAGAGGAGAATTAATATGAATTTATTCTGCTTGTAAATGTGTTCCCAAATGTTAAAAAAAATTGCTTCAGCTGCTGGTTCTTAGGAAAAAGAAAACAGTAAAGGAAGTCAGATACAACAAATGAGAATTTCAGGCCCAGTGACAGTAAACAGAGACCTGGGTGCCTTATATACACACTCCTTCCAATCAAGGAATATGTGTACTACAGTGGAATAAACTGAAGACACTCTGGCAGCCAAGTAGACTTTGATCACTTTTGTTCATAGATGTGACTTATATTTTAGTAGCCTCTTTTTTCCAAACTACTGATCTTCCCTAAACTTTACAGAGAGTGCTCAGTGAACTTAAAGAAACCTTTACTTGTTCTGCCAACAGACATTAAAACTCATGCTGGGCCACGCTTTTTTTTTTTTTTCCTCTCTTAAAATATCAGATACAGTCGCTTTGTTAAGGGGTTTTTTTGTCCAATGTCCTTCACGCTGCACAGAGCAAATTATGGTGAAAGTTGAATTACTTTTCATAATCACAGTGCTTTCGTTAGTTCAGTTTTGTAGCAGAAATGAAGTTTGAAAATACTGATTTGCCTACATTTGGTTTATTTCATTTTGTTGATTCGTGTTTTTTTGTTTTTATGCCTGTGTTTTTTTGTTGATTTCACACCACATTAAGATACTGTACGCAACTAAAAAATCACCACAGTATATCTGAAGGGAAGGCTAAGAAAAGTTCACTTTTTCCCAGTAAGGATACAGGGCTACAGAAAGCACTGTTCTTTTGGTTGGTTGTAATGGTCCTGCTGAGCAACACGCTGGCAGAAACGTGGTGTAAGTCCTGCTACTCTTGTGCCAGTGTGCTGTCTTGCTGGATCTAAGACATGATCATTAGATGTTACAAATTTTGTCCAGATAACAACGTAATGGGTGGACTCTGTGCAGTCTGTGAAAGTTGTATGCATACAATGTAAAATTGAAGCTGGGTGTTGCTGTTCTGGGTGTGTGATGAAGGCATTTGGGAACCTGAGCTTTTAAAGCCTGATGAGGTAATGCGAGACAACTGCAGGAAATAGAGAGGGCAAACCTGATGCACTATTCTCCATACTGCCTGTTCAGCGTGACCTCTCTGGAATGGGCTTTGCCCTATGCTGCACAAGATCCTTAAAATAAATCTTATAAGTAATCCAGTAAATAAATAAATTAGAGCCTGGGGAAGAAATAACATCTAACTGGCAGAGCTATTACTTGATAGTGTAGTCAAAGCCTTATTCTGCTACTGTATCATCTACTTTGGCATTGCCTTATCCAGTGGAGCTGACTGGATCCTCTTTCTACCTCTCTACCACTCAGAATTGTTGACCCATGCGGAATACTTACTGTGCTTCCCTCTGCTAGGATGAAAAGCAGCTATGTTAGCTGTGTTGTCTCAGGTCTCCCAGAGGCATCATAACTATCAGAAGCAGAGTGCTACCCAGAAGTTGTGGGAACAGTGCTGCCTTGCTACACCTTTCTTTTTTAATGCTACAAGAGTCGTAAATAACTTTCCTTAAAACATCTCAATCTCAGGTCTCTCTGGGGAAAAGACCCCCAAAAAATACATTTCATATGGTCATTCATAGCCAGAAGTACCAGTTCAGAAACATAGCATGGAAAAAAACAGGTAAAAACTGAAGCTATTTACTTTCAAAAGAGAAGGAAGTACTGATGGATACTGCCTTGTAGTTAATGGTGCATTATGATACCTGGTACCAAATCCAAAGAGATAGTTTTTTGTTCCTCTTATATTAATTTGAAGTTATGCATGTCAGCACTTGCTCTTTTCTTGGCAACATCAAAAATAGCTATTAGAGCCAATCATTACAATGTTTTACAGCAATCCTGATCACAGAAAATTAGTATTCTATGCATTGTCAGATTCAAAAAAATTTGTGAGGTTGTGAATATTTACAATGGTTAGAATGAATGAAATAGGCTATCCAAGAAAATACAAATTCTTCAATAAATATATTCTTTAATATTTTAGGGGATATATAAATAATGACTTTGAGAAACCAAGAATACTTTCTGCTTTGTTCATATTTTAATAGTATACTACTCTTTGCTGTTTCACTAATTAAATCTTATGACATTCCAGAAAGCATAAATCCTGCTGAGATGTTTAAGTCTGGAGCAACCTCTTGATGTACAAACAAAATAAATTAAAAAAAAAAAAAAGGAAAAAAAAAAAGACACTTACCCAGGATCTTAACAAGCTGTTTTGCTTTTACCTTTCAAACAAAATTGAATGGTAAAGCAGTATGGCCAACTGAAACTGTTCTAGCCTCGTTGTTAACTAGAACCTCCTTTTGAAATTCATTGCCATCAATTACATTTTTAAAAGAATTTTAATTATGTGCCTGAAAAGAATAAAGATGCTTCAGGCTCCATTTGTTTATCGTGCAAGGCCTAAAAAAATGAGGACAGAGCTTCCCAGCTCATGCAGGGGTTGCAGAGAGAGAGAGATGACTTTTAATTCGACAAGTTCAGAGAGATTTCTTAGTTTGACGCGCACAGCAGGGGGTCTTTGAGTGCCTGGCAATACTTCAGCATTCTGAGCTTTGAAAGTCTTTCCCTGCAGCAGAAATTGTATCAAAAGCCAATGATAATATTCCCTGCAAGGTAAAGGACCCTATTGAAGATTTCTAGACCTGTTTATTTATTCATCACAGTTTTTTCATTTAGGACGTATCAGACGTATAGGTAATAATTCACACAGATGCTAGAAAAATGAAATAAATAAATACATACATACATACATACATAAATAGGAATCCCTCATTAATCCTTCACCTTTCCCTTAAGTTTTCCGTAGGCCACATTCACCTATAAAATTTCCTGTCATTCCCTGCCATGTATTCTGCATACAATCTTCACTTCAAATCTCAGCCTTTTCTTATTTTTAACAGAATTGTCATTTCTGTCTGCCTTCTACCACCAGCTGAGTACATAAGATGTTTATGACCATTTCCTTCCACTAAACCCTCAAAGTGATTGATTAATTTTACAGAAGGATATTCAATTTCTTAGGGGTCTTTTTAAATCTTATTTTTAATGTAGATTTGCGATAACTGTTTCAAAGCCAAGATTAAAGCATTATTTATATTCCAGAGATCAGAGTTTTAATGTTTTGGCATTACTTTTATTTGAAAAGTATACACATATGTTTTTCTTTCTGGTTTTGTTTTGTTTTGTTTCTGCTGCAGAGCTGGGACTGTGAGACTACGACCACCTTTCCCTTGTGTAATGTCAATGTCGGCTATCACTTTGGCAGAATCAGCCAGCTCAGTGAAGACAGAAAAACCCTTCTTCCCTCCTGTTTTTTCATCTGCTGGTGGCATTTAAAGTGACCTTCCCTTATAAATATTGGTGAGTGACCACATGGGGAAAGCAGTTCCTTGGTGCAAAGAAACTTGTTTCAAAAAGCTGTTGACCTGAGGGGGTTCCATTTTCCAGAGTATAAATCCCACCACACATGCAGACACTTGTTTGGTTGTTTTCTTTTTTAATTTGTATAATAACTTGAGGTGTTTAATAACACTTATTTCTCTAGACGTGTTAGCTTTTATAGAACATTAGCATGTGCTACCTTTTCAAACGGTATGAAACAGAGAAATACTTCCTGACAGCAAACAAGAACCTTTTCCTGATACTTTCTCTTGGCTAAATGCTCTGGAATTGTATAAATTTACCATAATACCCAAATATGGCAAGATGAAACTTTCACAAGTGGAGGAATTAAGGAAGATAGCTAGAAGCTGCGTTTTGGGACCCTTCTGGTTTGGGAAGAATGCCTAGGGTGAAATCACAGCACTGCAAACATTCTGATACCCACAGGGCAGTCCAGGAATGATGTAGTAACTGTAGTAGTTCTATAAGGCTCTCTAAATTACATAGTTCAGTAGTGAAAAAGTTTTCGGGTCATTTGAGGCTATCTCGGCTGATTTATCCTCCTTGAGACATCCAGTGTGCTGAAAGAGATTTTCAGTGTTGGAAACAGATGTGTAGATAGTGAAAAAGCCACCCATGGCTCAACAATATTTACAGTACCATAACACAGAATGCTACAAAGTACATGCTCAGATACAAAAACAATATTTAACCTGGCTTGGAATAGTTTGGAAGCTGTAAATATGTGCAGAATCTAAGGCTGGGAGTTATTTAAGGATTACACGTATTTAATCTAAAGACATTACCATAAAGAGTCACTTAGGCGGCTGCCATTCACTATTAACTACATTATTGCAATTATCTCCTATTCAAACTACAGTCAGACAACTGTGATGTATCATTTATGACTCTATGATAAGTAATGTTTGATTTTTTTTTTAATTTTTCTTAGCCATATGTGTACTTGAAGTATGTCAGTTTAAAGGACCAGAGAACCTTCAAAAGAAATATTAATAGGAGCCTTATCATGGCACCAGCCTAACAAAATAATGTCTTTTCATCAAAGGAATGCTTCCAGCAAAAGGAAAGGCTGGCATATGCAGTGTATGTGTCTCTTCCTTAAAGAATGAGCAGTGGTGCCATTTAGAAGTTCCTTAGCTATGTGTTCGGATTGTCACTGATTTATGTGGCTAATAGTGACCAGGGGACAGACTGGAAAAAAGAAGGAAGAGGACAAATATTTAGGAGAATTGCATACATGGCTGTGTTCTTTCAGTGTTCTCTCTTTCTGTATCAACTGTGTGACAGTCTTGCTAATTTTGGGGTTAGCATTTGGATATACAGGTCCATCAGTATCAGGCTTGGGTTTGGAGTATTTGGGTGAATTTCTTAGAACTGAATTAAGTCTTCATCCTGGTCTGGGGTCATTGTAATAATAATTTCAAAAAATGAGTAAGATAATGCTAGTCCTAACCACATGCTGCAACATTTCATTCAGCGACGTATGGTTTTAAGGTTACACAGCATTTAAAACATTAATCTTTTGAGAAAGGCCTTCCATTCCAAAACTCTGTTACCTCATTTTTTTATATTTAAAGGATGTTGTGTGGCTTTACAGTAACTGTATGGAATAACTTGCTGTTTGATCATATTATGTTACTTTGTACGTGTAGCTACTTTCCTTTAAAATAGATAGGACAGAACTATAGACAGTCTGACAGTTAAAGACTCAGAATTTTTTACTTTCCATGCAAGATTCCAAGTACAGGCACACAGATCACAGCTCACTATTTTAAGCTATAATGACAGTTTTTGAGATCTTGCAAGACCAACTGGTATACTAATAATAGGTAACTCAATAATTATAAGCTCTGTTGGGACCATAGCAACTGCTCATCCTCAGAGTTTAGCCACTTTCTAAAAGGCAGAATGTGAGCAGAGAGGATCAAATGTGATAGTTACCATTTTGCAGTCCATTTTTGTTAGCTCAAACAGTGGTGGCTTTTTTAGTTTGAGCTACCTCCAGTGACAAAGCATGCCAGTAAGTTGTAACAATATGTTTTCCTCATTTAATTTCTATTTCATACGGTCATGTAGTTTAGTGTGATCTGCCAGATGGTTCTATATTCGGTAGTATGCAGCTTCCATTACATTTTGCAGGTATTTGATGTTTTGTTCAAGTTTGACATTCAAGAAAATTGAGGATAGACAAATATGTTAAATATTGCATCTATATATATCTATATAAAAATACTTACGCATCTTCTATGTCTTCTATGTGAAGAACGTATTGTCTTAGTGTGGGATTAATCCACCTCTGACTATTTTATTGTTTGTTTTTTTAAAGCCTCAACTATTTTTCAGCAGTTTTATGAAAAACCCAGTGTAAGCTCTAACACAGAAAAGCTTTAAAGGCAAGTTTACCCCTTTGAAGCCTGTAGCTCTGAACTACATATGAAGGCTTAATGAGGGCACTTCCTTGCAGCTTGGTTCAAATATCGACTGATTGTGCACACTGCGTTAACTTCCAGAAGTATAAACTATCATTAGTCTTAAACAGCCTTGCTCTCCCCTAAGTAAAGGACTTTCCTATAAAAGAATATATGTTTTTCTTTTTATCTGTAAATTCTTTCTTCATTTTTATTTAATTTTCTTGTGACTAAACTCCTAAGAATCTGATGAAACTGAAATCGTAACCCCCTTGGCTTTTAGATAAAAAAGGTCCTAGGAACTGTCAGCAAGCAGAAACATGATTCAGAACCTAAAATTAATAAAGCCAGATTTCCTTTTCCTTTGTACTATAAGATCACCGGTTTCAACTGCAACCCCAATTTCCCTGTTCTTCTTGTCTCCTGTTGCCCTCTTTGGTTTAGTCTGCAGTTCCATGAATGCTGAGTAGGCCAGCCAGCTCCTTTCCAGCTCCTGAATTCTACCCACATTCCTCTCCCCGAGGATATTCATTCGTATCTCTATCCCTGAAACTTGTAAGGTCTTAGTTATCTTTAAGACTTGCTTTTTTTCTGCTTTGGTTAACATCTGACAATCACCCAGCTGAAAAATTACTAAGTGAAGAGAGACAGTCCACACGTACAGACTGGGATAGCCTTAGGTAAGGTTAAAATATGCAGACATTAAAAAAGATTCCAGAAGTAACTGGGATCCACATGCTGCCATTGGGAGCAAGAGACAACTCAAAAAAAAAAAAAAAAAAAAAAAAGAAATCCATAAATATTTTTCTTTGTTAAAAAGCAAATTTCCATGAACACTAATTATGACTTAATTCCTTATTTGAACTTTTGTTTGTTCAAGTACCAAATAAAACCAAATAATCCACCCTCTTTCCCCAAGGTTTTTAACTTAGATAATAGATGAAAGTAAATTACTGGTATTCCTTGAGTTTCTGCAGTGATTTTATTATCTAAATCATCCCAACTGCTCTCATGTAAGCCTAATTAACTAGTAAAATAAAGAATACCAGTCAGTGTTTGCTTACATAAAATGTCCAGAGCTCAAAGAAATTCATAGATAATTCTGAGTAATCAAAATACTCATTAAAAAAATCACAAAAAAAAAAAAACCTGTAAAATACTTGAATATAGCTATCTGCAATTCATCAGTGTCATTAAAATTAATCTTAGCACAGTGGCAGATAAAAATGTATAAACAATTATATCATGAAGGTAAACTAATCCATTTCCAAAGGATATGCTATCATTTTGCTAATATGATAAACAAACAAACAAAAATAAAACCAAAAAAACCCACCTTTAAAATATGAATAGTAGTACTACTTCCCCTGTGCAACTGTGGGGAAACTATGCTTAAGGTCAGAAAGCTGCTCCTAAAGAATTAAACGAGGCAGGGCCCAGAAGAAGTGTCAAAAGCCTGTTAAGTGACAGCAGTTAGGAAGCACCAGCTATTCCTGTGGCAGTACCTTCAGGTAACTAAGTAGCTGTCCCATCCAGGTTGAAGCTGTGCATATATTCTTATTTGGTTAGAGTTATGCAGCAAAGTTTGAATAAATTTTATTATTATTATTCAGATATTTAATTGCAAGAAGGAAAACTTAGTTTTGGAATTTATTTGGATTCCTTTTTTTTGTTTCTCTTTGGTTTCTATTTTGTGCTTTTATGTGTGTAAAAATTTGGTATTTTAATTTTAGTTCCAGTTAGATGCATTTTTAGCTAAAGGTTTGTAATTGTCATATGGACTTTTAGGATTTTATGGTGATTGTAAAAAGGTACTTCTGTATGAGCACCACAGAGAATGATACCGCTGAGCTTTCAAGCATCTGGTACTTGGACTGGCATCCAACTCTCTGTTTTGTGCAGTGAACTAAGTGACGTGTTTCAGCATAAGGTGCACTGAGTCAGGAGTCAGGCCTGCTGGTCGCTGGAAGGTGTGTGTGGGCATAAGGGATATGCCACATCTCGTGTTCTTTGGGCTACAAAGAGGCATCTTTGTCAGAGAAGGAGTTGTAGCTAACTAGAGGTAAGGTAACTGTGAGAATGATCAGAAGGTTAAGGGTGCCCATATTCATAGCTAAGCTTGAACTGTACCTAACTGGCCATTCATAATCGCAGACATAATCAGAGGTTTCTGGCCCTCAGTATGTCCTCTGGCATTTCTCTGGCTGCAGGTGTAGGTCTTCTCACCAAGGGGATCATGAGGGAAGCAAGCTTCTGAAGGAGCTCCAACTAGAGATGCAGTCTAGAAATCATTCTTTTAAAAGTTTCATCTGTTCCTCACTAACATTGAGAAACTTTGGAGTATGAAAAGGGAAAAGAAGGATCAGAAGCAGCACAACTGCAGCCTCATGGTTAGTGTAGTCCCCACAGAGAAGGGAGAGGCCCCAGTCTCAGTTTTAAGGATTGTTCCTGCATTTTTTACGGAAGAGTTGTTGGAAAAACACCTTTGAACTTAGGAGCTTGATTTCTTGTAACAAAGCAGATGTCAATTTAACAAGAATTTCTGAAAATTCACATAAAAATTAATATTTTATTTGGTTTTATATGTTAAGACACAAGCCTTTGGAAACAAATAGACTTTTAATATATATATTTTTATTATTAGTTTTTAAAATTCAACTGGTAGGGAAAACAAGAAAAAAATCTACACATCTTACATTATACTTTCTTTCACCTGAATCCAGTGGGAATTCAGGGATGGCGTTTCTTCCTCAGTACTCCATCTCTTTCTGTTGGCGATACAGCTTTTGTATGTATGCTTTTCTGATCGCTTTGCAAAAGTACAATTAAAAGGCATACTGGAACCTTCACTATCTAAGACTCAGTTAAAGAACTTGCATTTTGTCCAAGTGCACTGGCAATAGTCAGACTTTGTCCAGTAGCTCCTGTGACTCCTTGGTTTAAATGATGTTACCCTCATTTCAAATGTATGCTAGGAAACCATACCAAAAGGGTGCAAATATGCAGCAAACAGAATGCAATTAATCAGGTAAAAAGGAAGAATTTAAAACCAAGGAAATTCTTTTTTATTTTCATGACCAGTTTGTTGCTTTTATTCCTGGTAACTTCTGATTGACATAGCCATTGCATTACTGCTAAATAAACCAAAATTAATAGAGCATCAGTCTGCACTTACACTTTTGAATCATCAGCGAGCTGTGACCACCTGACAGCAAACAGCAACCAAATTGAAGGTTTGCCAGCCAGCAAGATGTACAGAGGGGTACATTCATTAGTTTCTTGCACAACTAAATATTCAAGCAGTCCAAAGGGGACATCAGAGGTGAAGATAGTTTAAAAGAATTATTTTCATTCTTTTAGTCTCACATTTCAACCACTTTGAAAGTTTTCATGGTTTACAGTTTTATTCCTCTCTCTCTCTGTTACACTATTCCTTACACATTTTCCAGTTCCAGCACAGGAATTGACTGTAGGATGTGCAAAGGCAACAATAGAACTTGCAGATATAACAGGCCAAGTCATAAAGATCATCTTCCCTTGTGTGTCCACAGTAATATATGCCAACAAATTGCTTCTCTGCTAATTTAAAGCATGAATTTAAGCATATCTGAAAATTCTCCATTCTACTAGTGCTAGATTTCTCTTGTCTACACCACAGTCCAGTTTGTGTGTATGTATGCAGACTTTGTGGTCTCGTATAAAAGGCAAATTCAAACAGATGCAACCAGAGCCAAATACTCTGTTCAGGCCTAAGTGCGTGAACCTTTAGGTGCTGCCCTAAAATGCTACCCAGCATTCTGGCACAAAGGTTGGTTAAGTGGATTGTGCTAAGTGAATATACTTCTATATTGGAGGATATCTGTTTCTACACCTTTGAAAAAAGATAGAAAATTGATGTTTTCCTTTCAATTCTTTTGAAAATATACTCACATGCCAGGCACAGAAAAATACAAAATGTATTCATCCTAAACTGATTTACTGTATTAGAAAAGAAAATTCATGGTTCAGCTGGAGGAGTCTGATCTACTAATCAGAAGTATGTATGGTTATAGATATCCTTTATGCCTTATTATTTTCTGCTGCCAATTTTAATACTGATTTTTAACATATAAATGCCAGCATGAAATTCTAAAACTAAACATAACACTCAACTGAAAAATACAACAGAAAAATAAAATGGAAAAATTTAGGTCTTTAGGAGGAAAAGAACTATTAGTCTGTTTTTAAAATGTCAAAAGTGTATATACCCAATTTGAATGTTATTTTAGACATGTTTTCAGCTTTGAAAATTCACCTAGCTGCTTGAAAAAATTCAAAAACATTATCAAATGTTTTTTCTAACTCACATGATGCATTAGTGAATGATACATTCATAGCAAACTGAGGCCCAAATCCTCAAGCTATCCTAACTCCTTAAAGACTTTCATGCAGGTAAAGTAATTTTCAAGATGTGGATGGTTATAGAGGCGATGCCTTTGCTCTATTGTGAAATACCCTTTCTGTGTTAGGGCAGAACTGTACCAGGAGAATACTGAGGTCAAACTAGCTTCAGGCATTGATAAATGCTAAGTTACCAGGAGCTGAAGACTGGGAAGATGTATTTTCCCATCCAAGTGGTTCATTACTCTCTTAACAAGAAAGAAGCTGGATTCAAACGAATGCACATTTTTAAGCAAAACAAAGCAAAACCCACAGTAACAAAAAAAAAACCCCACCCACCACAAAAAAAAAAAGACACAAAAACCCTGAAACCCCAATAACCTGTTTTTCCTCAGAAAAACTCCCCAAGTGTTTTATTTAAGTGAGTGGTTCTTATGATTTCCTTTAAAAAAGAAATTAGCTGTTAATATCCTGGGAACTATTTGTGTTAAAGGTCATATTAAACAAAAGTCAGATCTAGACTATCTGAGGAGTCTGGAGATGTTTAATGCAAATTTTTGTGGGGGAAAAAAAAAAGATGTGTGTCACTGCAGGTCATCTCTGAATATTCTTGTTGGGGTTTCTCTGTTGGATATGCAATCTCAGCTAAATGTTTTGAAGAGGAGGAATCAAATAAATTGCCCTATTTTGGGTTTTTCTCATCTGTATACAGTTGTGCAGCTCTAGTAGACCTGAAAATTGCCCAGAGACAAACTTTTAAAAAATAGAGTGCTTTTGTGGCAGAAAATTGCTTTTCTGCAGCATGGTCTAAGGGACAGGATGTGACAGGAGGACAAGGAGTTGTCACTATGTAGTGATATTGTAAAGCATATCTTACATAACAAAAAGGATCTTTTTTGTCTCTTTTTTTCTTTCATTTTAAACTAGGAATATAAGCTAGATTTAATTGAAACAGCTGAAGGTGCAACTAAACAAAAAAAAAGGACATTATCATTTGCAATTAAAACGGAAAGTTCCTCCCTTAACTCACCTGTAATAGATATTCATTGCAGAGCACATGTGTTATGGATGTCTGTCCACCACGTCAGAAGCCTTATTCTGAAAAGGAAGAGTAAAAAAATAAAACAACCTCATTGTACATGCATGTCAAATATTAGCGTGATTCCTGTAATATAATAAGAAAAGAAAGTGGTTTGTGCTTTTGATTAGCCTCTTGATGTTTGAGACTGGTTTTGTATGGCTTAATTTTCCTTTTTATGACAGTTTGTACATATAAAACAAAATGAGGAAAGGAGGGGAGGGGGAAATGTGCCATTTATATACTAAGGATATGAGGCGTCCTTTGGGCCCATTATACATTAATGGGTCAGCTGAGATTTATTAGGATATGTATATTAATCTTTATACACATTCACATACTATAATTGTTCCTTTGGTACTATAATGTGATTAGCTGTGAATTTGTGCAATATTAACAATAATATGGATTTCCATATTACAGAACAGTAATAACAAATGGTTATTAAAAATGCATGTAAAATATGGGATGTGAAAGCACTTCCAAACTCTCACTAATCCGATTATGTTTTGTTGTTTTTAAATACCAGAATGGTTAAGTCTTTACTGTAAAATAAAATCTTGTATGAGAAAAGTGAAAATTTTATGTTCCACAGAACTGAACAAATGATTCATCTGAATGATTAGTATCTGTTTTTCAGAGAGAGCTAAGATGTGGATTTTTACATTACTATTACTTAAAAATACAGCAGAAGGAGACTGTAGATGGTAACAGTAATGTTCAATAGTAAAGTTTTCCTAGTAAGATGCTCATGCATCTAGGAGTCAGGTGCAATGCGGAAGGAACTGTCTAGTGTCCCTGCTGCTTCCCAGACAGCCAATTCAGCATTGATACCTCTACACTTCAAAACGGAGAGGAGCTTTCCCTCCTCTGGCTGGAAAGGTATGAAAATATTTCCACTTATAGGACAATCATTACGTGATATACAGATACAGTACAGTAGGAATATAGTAAAGGAGAATAATTCATTTTCATTTTGTGAAGCTAATTATTTTTTGGTTTCTCAAATGGTGTAATAGACAGCAGCCACTTTGATTTCATTTAGTTTGCAGCAATGTGTGGCACAGTCTTGTACAATGTCGTCTATTACTATGTTGTGATCAGAAATTACAGAAGTTCCCAAAATAGGCTTTGAGGGAAACAGAGAGAAATAATATTGAGACCTCTTTATAATTATTCTTATAGGATATGTATTCCTTCCTCAAAAATTGGATGCTTTTATCTCCTTGCTTTCGTAAGGTAGTGACGTTTGTTTAGTGGAAGTCAGTTTACTGTCCCTTCATGACCCCATAACGGGATAGTGTCTTCTTTGGCCCCTCTTTCTTGAATCGTGAGCTTCTATGCTTACCTTGTGTATATGTGGGGGAATAGAAATAATGTCTTTATTATACCTCTTGTCATTTGCCACATAGACTTAAGATTCAGTCTTTGGTGATTTCTAAAGCTCTTATTAGCATCACAGTTCCCACTTCTCATTGATAGGATCTGAGAGAGCTTTAAGGTTTATAAATATATTGCAGTCTGTAAAACCTTACCATTATGGAGGAAGACAATCACTTGTTTTTCGCTTCATCTTCTAGAAATGCTTCTTTTCTGAACTCGGTATGTTTTGGTACCAAGGTCCCAAGTCACCTAATAGGATATGCCCTTGACATGCACAGGGTAAAACGAATTATTTTTTGTTATGCATTTGAAAGATGTTCCTTAGACTTTCTTCTGTTTCATTGACAGCAATAACCTGATAATCTCCAACCTGAATTAAGTTTTCATGTGTTGAAAAAGGCTACTCACAGACTTTGGGAACACTGTTTTCCCATGTGTTGATTTTCTACTCCAATATTCCGAAATCTTACAAAATAAACAATGTCAGGTAACTGAAGTGTAGGATTTCTAGCTGGTTTATTTTTATACAAACTGTGGAGAAAAGACATCTACCTTATCCCTACTCATGGTAATGTGCAATTTAAGTAGAGGGGCTTTGTCATGCATTTTACATGAAGATGATGAGCATTCTATTGTATTCAAATGCTTGTGGAATTGCTGTAAAATGACATACAGCAGGTGGGCCAGCGTCATTTGTGGAAAGTCTCTCTGAGCCGCAACTCGGAGCTGCTGATGTCTCTCATTGGCATACCATACTGCTGCAAGGCAACTACTTTTTGCTTGCTTATCTATTGCATTTTATTTTGGTGCAAATTGATCCCTTATTTTCAGTTCATATTTGGTCTGTCATTTGCTTCTGCTTGTTAATTTGTGGCTGCAAAAGGGAACAAGTGAAAGGCAACCATTAAAAGCACATCTCTGCTGTGTAGTTCAACAGCAAGGTGATCTAGTCCAAGGCCTGTGCTAAAATTGCCTTCTCTCAGGAGCTGCCTATTAAAAAGGCCTTCTCTCGTGGTTGATTGGACATGAAGGATTTTTCTTTTAACTTTGCTGTAACCTCACTAAATGGTTTTGTGTTTTAGCTGTGTCAGACCAATCTGATAGCTGTTGTGAAGTCATCTATACTTTACAGTGCTTCCACCTCATTTTAATGGCATCTTTGGGAATGTGTATAGCCGGGCAGTGTATCAGTATGGATACTTACATACCATTATGGATTAAACTCTATTAATATAAATTTATCTCAGCTCTAAGAATAAGTATGCATATGCATTAACAAATATATTGGAGAAATAGATTAAGAGCATATTGATCTGTTTACATAAGTGACATAATGAATGTTGTAAAAATCCAGCCATTTTGTGTAAATGAAATTACATAAAATCTGCTTTATTTGATTTTGAATGAATTTTCATTATGTTTAATTTAGATTTCAGTTATCTAATTTGGAGAAGACCATTTTATAATTGTGAACATATTGTTTTAAATAAAATTAAGTAGAAGATTAAAAGTCCTCATGTTAGAACATTGATTACCCAATCACATTCCTGTGATTCCTCTTCTCTTCAACTATGGAATCTTCAACTAAGGTATTCTTTTAGAAAATTTGTCACTTACGTTTCCACAAGCTGCAAAAAGGGTCCTTTCAACTATCTGTGGTACTTTAGCCACTTTGACCTCTTGAAAGCAGTTAGGTTGGATTCCCTTGTTTGCTGTCTATGCATATTTCGTAATAGTTATGGAATTATAGTACTGCTAAAAATACCTTTGAAAATAAACCATTTTCTTTTCCCTGTAATGGATCACACCGAATCCTTTGCAAGCAGTGCAGGATGTGTTGAGTTTAGATAGACAATGGAACTCTACTTCTTCCTACTTACACATCAATTTCAATTCACAAAAAAGGTCAGGAATGGGATTTTTTGATTGATCTTTGATTTTGAAAAGTTTATTAATCCTAAATTCTATTGTATTAAATAAGCATTATGGAGTGAGTCCAGAGGAGGGCCATGAAAATGATCAAGGGGCTGGAGCACCTCTCCTATGAAGACAGGCTGTGAGCATTGGGCTTGTTCAGCCTGGAGAAGAGGAGGCTCCAGGGTGACCTAATTGAGGTGTTCCAAAACTTAAAGGGGTCCTACAGGAAAATGGGAGACAGACTGTTTACCAGGGAGTGCAGTGATAGGACAAGGGGCAATGGCTTCAAGCTGAAAGGGGATAGGTTTAGGTTAGACATTAGGAAGAAATTCTTTACTATGAGAGTAGTGAGGCACTGGAACAGGTTGACCAGAAAGGCTGTGGAAACCCCATCCCTGGAAGTGTTCAAGACCAGGTTTGATGAGGCTTTGGGCAACCTGGTCTAGTGAGGGTGTCCCTGCCCGTGGTAGGGGGGTTGGAACTAGATCATCTTTGAGGTTCCTTCCAACCCAAAGCATTCTATGATTCTATGATGATAATAACAGCACTGTTATATTTTGCAATTACCTTGTCTGCTGGCAGATTTATTTCCCAGTGTTCAGCAGGCTTTTGTCCATTGTCTTGATATTTCTTAGGGAAGGGAAGTGACAAATTGTTTTAGAAATGCCCATCACATGTTTGACATCATGCTTTCAACCATTTCCACTTAAAATGCAGTTCATAGTCTTACAGTGTGGTTATTAAGCCATGACTTCTCCATAAGAGTAATTTTCAAGGTGATGGGGTACACATTGGGTACATCCCTATCCAACGGACTTCTCTTGCTGTCTACCATAGGTCAGAGTGATCCTTAAGGTTTTCTAGAACTGCGTCTCATGCTGCTCAGCTTCTGGGGAAATGTCAGTCAAGAATAGTGGGGCTTAATGTATTCCCTGCAGTCATAGGCCAGAAGGAAGCTTCAGTTGCTATTAGCCGGTGTTAGAGATCCTCCTATTTCCTCTGATCTCAGAACATTCTGGAACATCACTTATACCTGGCAAACAGACCTCATGTGCTAATGGTATTCACTGAGTGTGAGGACTTACACGTTAAATCTGTACCCTTGGGACAGCGCAGCCATGTTCAACTACTGCTAAAATTCACAGCAGTCACTTACTGATGCTTGTGACGCATAATTTATACAGTGATCACCTTTTAAAATGTGTGAACTTCCCTTGATGACAAAATTACAGTTCCTCAGTATTCTTAACAATACTGTGAATAGGCAGATGATAGGATCTAGACCATAGCTAGAAAACTCTTGCCTGTTATTTGTATAGTGGTGCAATTTGAAAATGTGATTTCTCTGTTTCATAAAATAATGATTAAAAAAAGAGAAAAAAGAAATCAGAACTCGCAGCAGATGTTGAAGGGTCTGATAGAGGTTAAAATTAGGCCAAACACTGAAAACTAATAATGTTTATCTCTGACATTTAGATCTGCAGGTGTGACTACATTCTGCAAATGAATCAAACCGCAGCAGCTTTCCTACAGAACTTAGGTCAGATACTTGTACAGCTTAGGTAGAGGAGAGAAAAAGGTTAAAATTTCAGAATATACAAGTGCATGGACTGCCACTGGGCAGATCTAATGTGTTGTGTCTTACAACTCAGATGGTACCTTGCCATGCTGTTTAGGAAAATACTGCTTCTTTTCTCTACTTTCCCTGCTACTTAGTCTTCTTTCTTTGATTTTTTTTTTGGCTTTTATTACTTGGTTTTAAAAACACTGTCAGTTTCTGACCCCTATAGAAACAGGAAGAAGGCAATTCTGTACTTCTGATGGACCAGTTTTTCTGAAGCAGTGATCTATCCCAGTACACAATACAGATGTAGGAAATTACTTTTCAGGAGACATAAACACTCTCAAAGTAACAAAAAAATAATCAGTGGATTGCATGTGACAAGGTGCATTACTTACTTTTAGCAGAAATAATTTGAGATCTGTATCAAATCAGCTTTACAATATTTCTCTATACTTGTTTGGTCATTTGTCCTGCTTTTACCGGGTTACCAGGTAAGGTTTACCACTTGCCATTAAAACATTACTTCACGACTGAAAACTAAATAATAAATCTTTCCATATTTGCATCTAGATATTTTTTTCCTTTGATAATAGGGGTGTAAGCACAGAGACATTTAACTTCATAAGTTATTTTCTAACTTTTCCAAATACTATAATTTATTCTTTTTCTTCTATCCTCTCGTGGTCTTCTAGCCTAATTTAATTTTTTTTAAAGCATTTATATTATTTATAGCAAGGAACAGGCTGTAATGTATTTAGCAGAGAACTGTAGGCTCTCAGGGTGAACAAAAGAAAGATAAAATGTCTTTGGACTTTTCAAGTCTCTTCTGGCAGAATAAAATTTGACTCAGTGTGGATACAACCTACACGCAGCCTTTCTCCACCCGCCAACCAGCCCAATGGAGTTTTCTTTTGACTCAGCTGGATATTGCTGCTGCTTTCAGATACAGAATGATCTTCTTTGATTTTGCACTGTATTACTGGATAAAGAGCAGGGAGGGAGAGGTGAGGCACACAGTAACTATATTGTTGTCGCGTTTACAGTTTGACCATAATCTTGTGGATACAATCACAGTTTTGGTTTATTATTAAGAAAAAATTCCACACCTTTTAAGTGCATCCAAAACATATTGAGTGTTACTAAAAGTTCCAGAGTATGAAATCTAAAGAATCTTGAATGGAAAGTATGATTTCAAACTGATCTCAATTGACCTTCAATTTAGAAAAGGAGGAATAGACTGAGCTCTACACTTATGAGTCAAGAAATGTAGTTCAGGTTTTCTCTATTAATTTACTTTGTGATGTATATAATCTTTTCAGTTCTTAGTTTCCTTCATGCTATATGTAATGTATTTTCTTGATTGCCTTTAGGAATACTGCGTGTAAGTTTTAATGCCTAAATATAAGTACCTAAATCAATTTCCACAGGAATATAATGCCATTTTATATCAGTTTTTATTGTTCTTGTTGCCTGGCCAGCAGAAGGCTGCATAAGGTGCCTCCAATGCTTGGACAAATACAGTGTCTTCATGTAATGAAATGAAGATAATCCTTTTGTCCAGTTTCTCTAGGGGCACATAGATGGTTCACTCTTTAGATTCATACCTTCCCAAAAAGTGTTCTCTGGCATACTACAAGAAGGTGCTTTCATTTTCTTGAGGTAGCAGTGGACACTTCTTCTTGTACCACAGGGATCAAAGAGCAACTGTTATCAAATGAGGCTGTTCTCACATATCCCTATTGTGTCTCTAATCTGTGAGTCTTCCAGGCTATCCTGGGCATGTAACACCTTCAAATATCAACAGAAGCACTGATAATATGTATTTTACAGACACAGGTTCTTTCAGCCCTTAGAAGAACACTTCTTTATGCAAGTCTCTGTTTCAGTGAAAATTAAATTTCGCCATTGTGCCTTGTGCTAAAGACAATAGAGAAAATACAACCACCTAATTAGAAAGAAAAGGTTTGATGTTTTACTACTGATGAGTATTTGAGTTTTAAAGGAAATGGCAAAGAAAATAAAAATGTACCAAAGGAGAAACTGGCTATTTCAATTATTGCCCACAGTTGCATGGATTTGAATTATTTAATTTCTTTCATTTACCCAGGCAACCTGTGAAAGTGAACAGTAAAGTGAAATGTTTCTTTTGTCAAATCTCTGTGAAGAAGGACTAAGCTTCATGTAATTTCAGTGATTGAAGAGAATGGAAAAAATATCATTTCTCACCTAAATGTCTCAGTAATGTGATAGAGAGGAAATAATCTGTCTAATATGAGTCTTTGATACAAGAGAAAAAAAATATCTGAGAGTGTCATTGGAAGCTGTTTCTGGAGTGTACATATTGTCTTTTAACAATGGACTGTAAGTCACAGTTCAGTCTGGCTTTCTTTGGAAACTGTGTAAGTGAAAACAAACAATGCCAAGCGTATTAAAATTACATAGAGAGGTGCAATTTACTTAGCCATTACCAACAGGAAAACATTCATAAAACAAGCACTTCTCTTACTTTTCAGCTGATCATCTTGATGACACACAATTTTCATATCCTAACACCACCATGATTCATTACCATTTACTAAAAGTCATAGATGTGGATATTTGGTTGATCCTAAGGCACTATATGTATGTGCATATATATATATATATATATCTCCCCTTCCTCGGGGACTTCCACAGGTAAAGCTGCTGGTCAGTTCGTTGCTGTCCTGGAGGAACCACATCTAACCCTTGCCAGTGTTTCTCTGTGTAGTACCAGTACCAACTTGTCTCAAATCTTCTAATTCATTATAGTACTGAAGTTAAACTTGGCCACTTACATCCATACTTAAAGTTTCATTTTCTGTTTCCAGTCTTAAAGGTGGTGCGTGCACAGAATCCTGTCGTTAATTACATGGGATAGAAATGGTCTGAATGTTAACTGGTTCCTTGGTCACCTGGCTCAGGTTGTTTAAAGGTATGACCATTAAGGAGAAAAAGTCTGCGATGTCACTGAGGAGGAGTATTTCTACAGCTAATGCTATTAGGATTTTAGATTTAATATTCATAAGATCATACACTCATGACTCAGTAGAAGCTTGCAACTGTACTTGTAATGGAGCTGCTAGGAGTGCTGTAGGATTTAATATGTATGCACCAAACTGAACTCTGTTAACTGCAAGTCAGTAACTATACATACTTTATTGCTGTAGTTCCACCCTGCAGTACGAGAGTATTTTAACTAGCAAGGACATCAGAAATTGAATTATTTTCTCATTACTGCAATTCAGCTACTCAATATAAAACAGCACCTAAAATGTTCAATAGTGAAGGAAATAGAATCACCCTGCTAAAAACTGCATCTCTTAATGTCTGAACAGATAAGAAATCTAAATATAATAGGAAAATCACCTTCAGGAGAGACTAACGTTCTCCAGACAAAAATATTTGTCTTTCAGGCAGCTGTAGGCACAATTTATATATCACACATGCTTTTTCAGAGGCGTTCCATATCTTGTAGTACCAGTTATAGTGTTTCTGCATTTCTTTTTCTGATTTTCCCTAATACCTTCTACACAACTCTTCTCTAATCAAAGAACAGCTCTGAATTTATACCTTTTAAATTACTTAAA
Organism: Porphyrio hochstetteri; assembly: GCA_020800305.1. Taxonomy (NCBI): domain Eukaryota; kingdom Metazoa; phylum Chordata; class Aves; order Gruiformes; family Rallidae; genus Porphyrio; species Porphyrio hochstetteri. Next base: position 32,958,175 of record CM036909.1, read on the forward strand.
TCTATTTAAACATTTCTTTGATACAATTTCATATAGAAGTAAGCTACCTCTTTTGATCCCTTATTATATGAACTTATAATTCAGTGTAATAAATTAGAATTTGTTGACACTAAAAACAGGCTCTGCAGAGCTCTGTGTCATGTTGTTTACCACTTTCCTTAAAAGTAATTTTGTCTTAGTTACATTTTTTCCTGCAAAGAAGTTTCTTGTGACTTTGAGAAAGTCAATTAGCTTCATTGTACTTGTTAACACTGTATTAACAAGGATGCTTTTTATTAAAACAACCCATAATATTAATGAAAAAGTATGGGTCAAATAATATGTATTACCTTTACTCACTAACATATGCATTGGCTAATATTCCATGTTGTAATTGGTGCCTTCAGAATCAACCTGAGGCAAAAGAAAGGACGTAACGTATTCCTCGTCACACCATTGTCATTGGTCTTGGGTTTTGTATCAACTTCATCAGGCTTTTCACAACTCCACTCATCAACTTGTGCTCCAAAATGCCAGATGCACATTGCAACACAGATCTGGTTAAGCCCATTCCCCTGCGTGCCTTCCATTCAAAATGAGCTTTGATTTCTTTGAAAGAGCTGTATTGGTACTTCTGAATGCAATGTAGACATTGTTTTTATGTAGCTTTTAAAAAGTGTAATTAAGAACATATTAGGCATTACAAACACTTGCCTTCCTACAATCTGTTTGTATACACACCATAAACCAGTTATGGCATTTTGATATCTGTAGTTTAAATGCTATATATAGTCCTTGTGTTCCTTTTTTTCTTTTTCCTTTTTTTTTTTTTTACAGACTACTCAATGGGAGCACTGTTTTAGCTGTTTTGAAAGATTAGCTAATTTCTCAGCAATGTTTATTTGTTTTGGAATGTGGTCTTAAAAACTTGTCACTTTCAGAAAAAAAACATAGATATGCATGTTGTGAAGAAAATCTATTCTGTCTTTAAAATTTAACTTACAATTATGATTTGCTAAGTGTTATTATGACAAGCTGTTGATGTGGCATGTGTAGGAAAGAAAGGAAATCTTGAACAAATTCAGACATTTGGAAGGGTTTTTTTAAAAAATGGGATTAAGATAAAATGTGGGATGGATCTCTTGAAGGAAACTATGATGACAAATTACCTAACATTTTTCAGTCTCTTTGCTTATACTGGACTCCAGATATCAGAATCCTCATGGAGTTCTTATGTAGGCAGTATCCATGAAGGAACACTTGGAAGCCGTGTCCCTTTGCACACTGTCCACATAGTGAGCAGAACTCTACTTGTGTCTTAATCACTCGGATTGCTTGCCCAGATCAGAGCTTTTCTTCTTGATGTTCTTGATGTCCGCCCTAGCTGACTGTTTCTTTGTAGCACAGTCATGATTCTGCATTAGCTACCTGCTTTTCCTTCTGAGTCTTGCACATTTCTTTTCCTACCTTTGCTTTTAAACCAAACTGAATTCCTGGCTTCATACACATGCCTTTGATGCTGTTTGATTCTTTGAAGCCCTCCCCCCCAAACCTGCTCCAGTTTCTTTGAAGGAATCAGGGAAACTAATGGTATCTCTTGACCCATTCTCTTAACTCTGTCATGCCATCTTTAGAACAGGACATGAAGAGATGTTGGCATCTGAGCTACTTCAAAAGCCACAAAAAACTCCTCAGTGAAATTATTGGCACATGGAAAGAAGCAGCATAGCAACAGGTGGCAGCTTCCTTTAGTAGTAGTACACACTTGTAATTCTTCTGAGACCATAAACAACTTCTAAAGAAAACTTCATAAGAAAACCCCACTGTGTACAAGCTGTATTCCCCCTGCAAGCATGCACACATAATGATCATTTTAATGTCAGTATGCATGGTCTAAAAACTCAGCAGTGCTGATTCACGGAGTACTCTGGCATCTTCTCTCAGACTCCTTAATTGCTTATGAGGATGCAGCTTGCTCATCAGCCACTAAATCATATGACTACATCTGATGTAGAAATGGAGTTGAGAGACTCATTCCCTATGCTTTTCCCCTCCTCTAACTGTCTATCTTGGAGAAGAGTAGACTGTTAGTGCTGAGAAACCCCTTGGGCCTCAAATACAAGAAAACTACAAGCCCTTATAGGAACAGAAAAGAAGAGCTGATAAAACCATTACTGTGAAGACAGTGCTCTCCTGGACCCTGCATGGGTCATTTTGTAAAGTCCAGCTACTCATGGGGCTATATCTAAAAGGATAAACTAAGCCAGGAGAAAATACATGGGTTTGGTTTTTTTTTTTCTTCTCTGAACTGTCTAGCTGCTGCTACAGGAGGAAACACGTTCTCTTCTTTTGGTGTTATTCTGATGTTTTTCCATTTCAATTCAATGTGATTAATTTCAATTCCACATTGGAAATAGGTTTTCTAATTACAGAAGTACGTTCTTCTCAGATCTCATCCTACCAGTTTTAAGGAGGCACCTTGATTTTGTCCCACTTTAAAGTAAACTTGACTTTAGGACACTGCTTGAGGAGAGTATAGTTGATGCCTTTGACAGCATGCAGTGGTGAATAGCAGCAGCGGTTGCCCTGAGAAGACACTTCCTCAGAACATGCTATTCTGTGTAAAAAGTCTCCTCTTTCATGTTGAACACCCATTTAACAACCAGCAGGTCTGTGTTCGGCAACATTTCCTACCTGAAGATCTTATGTTCCCACCAAGAGGAATCATTTCCCTTTAGATGATATCTATATGAGCTATATCTACTCTGTTACAAATTCTGTCCAGACAAGGCAATCAGAATCCCTTTGTTCAATAACTAAGGGTTAGTGGCAAGTGTCCCCTGGCACCTACACTGTCAGCACTGCAAGCTCTGGCTGCAATTAAAAAAATGAATAAAAGTACTCTGGAGAACTCTACCTTCTCCCTCTTTATAGCAACCACCATTATATTCCCTTTTTCAAGTGTTCTTCAGGTTTTCAGTTGTCAGTCCAAACTGCACCGCCTGTGGACACCTAATATATCTGACAGACAGGATTTGTACACTGTACCCCACAGCTATAGAGTCCAATTTCTGGACATACCTTCTAGCTTTCCCTCTCAGAGACTCTTCTCACAATATGCACGTCAGTACAAATGCAATCTTAACTGTATTTAGAGACTACAGAACCAAGTCCCTTAAGAGATAGGAGTTTTATAGCAACCCTATGTATACAAAAAGTGATTCGTGATGCATACTTATTTAAAATAGAGTCTAAATGCTTAAGATGAAGTTCAGTAACCCCCTTTCTTCCGCAAGGGAGGTTGCTTTGCAACTCTCACTCTGCAGGATCTTCCATTGCTCAGTTTTCACATCAGAAATCCCTGCAAATCATGCTAGGCTACTAATAGTTGGCCTATTGTCAGAAATGAACAATTCATGTCCTTTATCTTCTTATGTGACAGCCTTTTGAATCTTTTGAATGCTGTCTTCTCCATTTATCTGTGAAAACAGTCTTATGATCTCTCCTTTGCTACAAGGACAGCTGAGATTGAAGCTCTTACAGTTAATTCCTTTGCACTGTTTTCCATAAGGACAAGTGGTAAGATCTATCTGAAGCTTTTACCTAAAGAGAATTCTGACTTTCATGTACTGAAGGAAGTTAACTTGCCTGTATTCTTTTTTAAACTTCACACTTCTTCTCTGGAAACAAATCTCCAAAAAATTAGATGTTATAATGAGGACATGACCTTACAAGAGCAGACTTTTTTTCATCAGAAGCTGAAAGACCCAAGGAACTGCCAGTCCCCTCTCAAAGACATCTGGTGTGTAAAAGAACACCATCAAAATCACTAACTCTCTCTCTTATGAAAGGTCCACTTGGCTGCAATTCAAGCAGAAGCAGTGGCTTTCCCATGAACTTTCTCGTATTTGACATTTGCCATACAGCCACCTGGAGCTCCTTTCACACTTTTGCTGAATGTTATGCACTTCCTGAAGTGTCAAGAAAAATTAGTCTTTGAGAAGTCCAGCTCTGACTCTTTATTTAACTAAAGAGTGTGAAGAACTCCTCCAGTGCACTGCAAGGGATACTACGTGGAATCATTACCATGGAAGTTTACAAAGGGACAGTCATACCATAGGAAAAATAAACCACCAAAACAAACCACCACCACCAACAAAAAAACCTACTCCTGAAATTGACATTCTTCAAGATGTTTGGCTGGCTGCATATTCAAATTTCTCTCATAGGACTGTCCATCTCAAAATCTTATATAACTTTTTGGCTACATTGTCTTAGAAAAACTGAGGATAAGGAATATTTTCTGCCTTTTTATTACTTTGTGGATGGCACGCTGAACAGGGCATGGGAAGTGTCTTAATGGGAATTGTGAAGAACCGTTGGCCTACCAGTGCTAGTGTATTGGTAACCACAGTGTGAACTGATATGTGGATAATACCTCTTCAGAAAAGATTGCAACATGATCTGTCTTCATAGCCTATTGATTATTCCTTGCCAGTGCTACAGTTGTTGGTAAGATTATGTGTCGCCTTTAACAAAAGAGGATAATGTACTCTGGATACATTTCTAATAAAGGTACTGAGAAAGTCATATTACTTCTTTGTAGACAGAATGGGTATAGGTGCTGCCCTTACATTGGCAGAGTTTGCTTAGCCCTCCATCTTTCCACAGCAAAGGTCAGTTTAAGGTCCCTCAAGTATTAGAAAAAACCCACAATTTTTTAAAAGAAGGTCTGGTGTCTTCTGTCATTAGGTAGATGCTAAAGGTTGCCTGTCATTTTCAGTAAGTGCATTTACATCTCAGACCAAAGTTCTTTCCTCATCGACAGTCTTCACTTCAGGCAAGTATATTTTACTGTATTGTAATGGTTATACTGACCTATAGGTTAGATTTAAACATCAGATGAAATACTGAACTAGCTCCATGGTTCATAATCCAAGAGTGGGCTTCTGATTTTCTAGCATCAGATACTGCAGAGTATTGTGTAATACACATTCACGGTACTGTGTAAGACTGCCAGATTTACTGGGAATCGGTTAACCTCAGACAATTTCTGTCAAGTTCTAATGCATAGTAGTCAATATGTTTTGAAACATTTAAATAATTGGTTACATTGTCTTTGGAAGACGGGTGAGGGTTGTTTTGCTTTTCTAAAGAAACATATTTGCATTTATGGTCAGTGAACACAAGACACAGTCACAATAGGACAGCATCATCACTGTCTGATCTACTACAGACCCCATCTACTACAGACCCTTCATTGATTAATGTAGTAGAATGAAGTGATTGGTTGATTAGTAGTGTAAGTCAGGTCTAAGTCCTCCATTAACATCAAGCCGATGAGAATTTCACTAGAGGAATGTAATATACTGTAGACGTTATTCTTACCTCTCATCTTTTTTTCTGTCTCTTCTAAAACGCTCCATGGCTATCAGTATCACAGGTTGATAATAACAACACATGTGAGAAAGGTTGATGGTTATAAGCGTTAGAGTTAAACACGGTTAGTGCTGCATGTGTAATCAAAGTATCAGTGTTCTTGGACTGAAGGAACAAGTAGGTTTGCTTGATTTTTATTAATTTTGTATCGTATGATAACATTGTGCCACTTCCCTCCACACTAAAGCTAGCATTGCTTAAATTTCAATGTCCGGTCTCTCCAGGTTTGTCAGCTGTGCACAAAATATTTCTTCCTATGCGCTCAGATGTTCATTATAGAACACAATTACAAGTGGCAATGCACAATTATTTTTAAGTGTTTCTTTTTATTTCCTTGTTTTATGTGTTGGCTTGACAGTTGCTGCTTGATTAAAGACATTTTATCTGAATGCTTTTTTTCAGGAAGTTACAGTTGGTTTTAAATTGAGTAGTGAGCAATTAATTCCTGTTCTTTGTTCCACTTTTATTCATCTGGAAATGTTGGGTTGGGATGTGGTTTCAAAACTGGATTTCATTTGCCATAATATATTCACATAGATTTGTTACAGAATTTTGAAATTCCTTACTATCATCTCTGGCAGCAATATAAGCAGTTGTGTAAAAATCTAATACATCTTACTGTTTGCCAAACCATACTTTCATATGACTTGAAGACCAGATCTTACAGACCTCAAAGCATCTATTTTAACCAGATTTCCCTAAGCTGAAAGACAAAACAAGGCTTAATGCTTTTGAAATCAGTAAACTGTGCCCGAGTGAGTCTAGTGGTTACTTCATTCTACATTTAGCAGGGAAATTTCTTCTCATCCCCAAGTCGTACAATCTAGAGGTGAGAAACCATTATAAGAAATTAGGTTTTTTACTATACTAGAAATGTTAACATATCAGCCTATCTTAACCCGTGTTATGCTTGTAGTTGTAAATGCCAAGGCATCATTATTGTTTGTCCATTGTAACAAAATGGCTTCTTGCCTTGCTAATTTAATTCTATCTCTGGAATTATGATTTGTGCTACATTCAACAGGATGCCCTTAACCTGGGTGGTGTGTTTAGTGTTTCCCTGTCATATAGCTGATTAATATGTTTAAGTCTTAGAGTAATAGCGCTTTTCAGTTCCCAGAATGTTATAGGTTGAAATCATTAGATTTCAAATGAATTGTATTTATTGAGATTTTAATATCAATTACTATCCATTACTTGGAAGAATTTTTAGGGTGTTTAAATCATTACTTTAAAACGCTTCTCACAGATGTCTTCCAGAGCTGAAATAACCCATGATTACATATTACAGAGAACAGATAAGTTTTAGAGGTCCTTATTAGTATGGGGTCAAATTTTAGTTTATAACTTGAAGCTTTAAACAAACCTTTCTGTGTATTTGTCTAGGCTTCATAGATTTGGAGTCCCATTTTCTAAATGGAAATCTTGAACCTCGCATTTAATTATAATGGTGGTATTTTTTTTTCTTTTCTTTTTCCTTAAGTACATGCATATTTTTCTGTAATTCCTCCACCGTATGTGTGTTAGAAGCTGCTTGGTAAATCTGGAAAACTTTATTGCATTATTTTTATTATGCTATCCTTCTGATACATGCAAAAACTGAAACTGCAGACTTCCCTCTGAATTGCCAGAAATTACAACCTTGCTTTAATAAGTTCATTGCTGAATATCCCTACAAATTCATAGCTGCTTCTGTCTCAAACCGAGTCAAGAATAACAAATATGGATTATAACAAGTATGGATTACCACAAGTATGAGGAAGTGCAATTTTTTTTTTCTTCCCCACATTACTGTTTTTATTCAAAGATGGTTAAACGTTCTTTCTCATGGTTTAAATGCAGAGAGCAAAAAACTCCTTTAGTATTTAAACTTTTGACATTACTGTGCTTTCACTGGGAAAATATGTAAACCTTCTGCATATATCTGTTCATTTTCTTGGTGATCATAAATAGCTTCTGTATGACTTGACAGCTTGGATGTTCCCTCCTGAATTAAGTTCAGGCCATTTGTTGGGTAGCAAGGGGAAACTCATATGACAGATGCCTACACTTAGCAAGCCTGGAAAAGTTCTAACAGCACAATAGTTACTCTTAAGGAATTATTTGTCTGCTAACAAAAGCACATTTCCCCCCAGATAATGCAAGTTTATTAGTCTAATTCTAAATTTTCTTTTAGATAAGGTATGTTACAAAAGCTGTCCAAAAAGACTTGCATTTCAAAATATTTCTGTAGAAGCGTTTTAAATTTTTTGTTTATGTATTTGAAAAAATAGTACAGTACTGTTATGACACATTGAGAAATGCATTATTAAATGCATCAGCCTGTACTGCTGATACAAAGTATCAGCTGGTGACTGATACAAATTTGTACATACTTCTGTTATTCCCCATACCAAGCAAATGTAAAGGCCTAACCACAATCTTTCTGAACTATCTCCAAAAATGAACATATATATTGAGCAAAAGATTTTTAATAGACAGTAAATGTGTTCACAGCTATAAGTGGCCTTTAAGAGTTTGACAGTATAGTCCACATCAAATATTGTTTCCCAATTAAAATGAATTTGTTAAAAATAAATTTGTAGGAAGAAGGCAAGTGCTTGCACCAAATCCTTACCTGCTTGTTTTCACAGTAATAGGAAATAATTTACATAATGCTCATCATTCCTGCTGTCATACAACTGAATGGGTAAACTAATAAATGGCCTTTCCCTATATGGACTGATAACTGCCCGTGTATCAGCTGACATGCCCTTCCTGTACGTACAGCGGCAGCACTATTAACATGCCGCAGAACAGATTGCACTTTGATACTAGCAGTCACCTGGTAAACGAACAGGCTGTGAAAGTGGCTGCACCACTGCAGAAATGAAAACTTTACGAAGAAAGGAGGGTGGCCTAGGTCAAATGAGGGGGTTCAGGAAATACTGTGCTGCCTGTGAGGCACAGAGAGGAAGGGTCAGCAAGGGAAGGAACAAAGCCCTAAGCAAATGAGGTTTGCTTGTGTGAATTTACATTTACCTCCAAGTGAAACTTTAAATCCAGATAGTCAATGTGTGCTTTAATCTGACTGTGTTCTCATCATATAGATATTTATTTTACCTATATATATATAAAATCCACTTTGAGCTAGAGGGCTAGGAACTACCACTATTACATTACATATATTGTAGCATAATCGCTTCAGTGGTACCCAGAAACTCATCTGTTCTGTGCTCAGTTTCTGACAGTGTTCATTTAGTGCAAATGAAAAAGCTGCTGCATAATTTTTCCCCTATGAATTGATGACATCTTCCTCAGCAGCAGGAAATATCTATCACTAAGTTTCCAGTGAATAGACAGATTGCATGTGCATATTTTTTTTTTCACTAGAACAGGTCTATCCCCTTATATTTGACACTGAATCTTGTTTGACGCACAAAGAAAACAGGACAATGAAGGAGAGTTCAACTTTTCAATGACACACATTCAAATCTGCAATGTCAGACCCTGCTCAGGACAATATGAAGAGCTAATTTTCTTATCTTATATTTTTTATGTTGATTTATAATAATGATTAATTTATTCCACATATTCTGTCAGTTTTTGGTTTTTGGAAGGAGGGGTTGGGATAAGGTTTTTCTTCAATAGCTTCTGGTAACATATTAAGGCTTATTAAGGCCTCAGCATCTCTCATGTATCTCAGCTGTATCTCTCATGTGCCACCTCATGTTTTTCATATTGTTTACCTTAAGTTCTTTCTTTGAGGACACTCACAGAAACAGAAATAAGTGAATTTTTACCACCATGTTCTATGTTTTTAAATTTCACAAGAACTAATGAGGTTTAAATTAGCTTTCTTTAAATACAGAGCATGTATATACATACAGTAGAAACCTGTTCTGAAGACTGAGCTGCATAGGTAGCCTCTGAAAGAGTGAAGGCGAACTAAAATGTACTCATATGTATTCTTCTATTGCTATTTTGATTAAAGATACTTCCTTCAAAGAATATAGTAGACTTTTTGCTGTTGCTGCTTTCAGACATAAACATTCAGATAAAAGGCAACATGGGATCATTTTGAGACAGTCAAGTTGAAATCAAAGAGAATTTTCAACAGGTTGGCAATCCTTATGTCTGACTAAAACCTAAAGCCCTGGTCTGATGTGATTTGGATAAAGAACTGTTTTAGGCTTTTCTTGACAAGAAAGCAAGACTAAAGGTTTCTTGTCATTTCAATAGGAAGGTTTCTGCAACTCAGTAAATCATTTGGTAATAGTTCCCCCCAGTCACTCAGGTGAAGCATCAATTTAAGCATTTTGTGATCTCTTGGGTAGTATGGTACACAGGACACAAAACCCAGAAAAAACCAGTGATTTTACTACGTACATTTCTACCTTAGTGAGTAGCAAGGGATGAAGTCAAATAATCACATTTAATTCAACACAGTTTGGCACGTTTGTCCTTCCCTACAGCGGAGAGACCTACATCTGAGGCAGCAGAAGGTCTGATTTGGCACTCCAAATTAGAGAGAAGCTTTGCCTCCAGATGAGTATTGGTGACATAATTTGCAGTGCATTATGGGGAAGCTCCTTTGTAGCTTTTTATATCAGACATAGTCTGTGAATTAATGGAATGTCAGTTTTCAAACCTTTCCTACAGTTGAAGTAATTTTAAAAATATGTCAATTGTGATGCGACAGAGTTTGGCTTTTAATAGCAGAAGTTGAGTGTTTGTGTGCCTGGTTTTTTGCTTGCTAGATGTGATCTCAGCATTCCCGTGAATTTTCTGTGTAACCTTCAAGTGGGAAGGAATGCAAGTCTACGGTATCTAGCTAGGGGTGTGTTTTTCCACTGTCGATTTGCATTAAGACCTATTTAATGTTCTTTCATCTTTTAAAAGGCATTTTCTTTTTACTGTGATAATTGGATGTCATATATTTTAGAGACAACTCTATGAGTCAAATTTTTATGTGGGTTGTTTTTTTCTGTTGATTTCAGTCTTTCTTGCAAATAGCAAGGATTACCTCTGTTGTTGAATTACTGAATATCACCGAGCCAGCCAGGTGTCTAGTCAGAAATGCATATAATTTTATTCTTCACATCCAAATGCAACTTAAGACAGAGTAGTTATCCGCTGTTAAATAATCTCAATGTATTGAGAAGTACCCACAAAAGAATCCAATGTAGTATTTGGACTGAGAAGGAACACTTCAAATAATCAACATCCACGCTTACTTTGGCAGATGCAGTGTTTTACATTTATGATAATTTTGGAAATACTAAATTGAGTTTGCCAGCTTTCTAATTAAAAAAAGGCTAAAGAAGAAAAAAGTCATATGTTCAAATACTTTTTTTCCACAATTCTGCACATTTTCAGTTTTCTGAATTATTTTGTTTGAAACACCTCAGAGAAGCAGATCAGCTGCTGTTCAATTCATTATGGAAGCACATAAATATCATCCTGTGTTTCAGCTGACTGGCTGACCAGTGCTGAGGCTTTTTCCTCAAAAAAAAAAAAAACCCAAAACACAATAGCTGGCTACTGTGGCTGTGTTTTAACAGAAGTACTATTTTTTACAGATCTACCTCATGCATATTGCCTTTTAAAAATCAAAACAGGGTGTCCTCTGATACCCAGCTTGAGCGATTGGAAAACCATCTTCAGTAGTAACCAACAGAAAATCCGAACTAGACCAACTAGAAGAAAACGTCTGCTGGAATGTTAATTTGCTTTTAGTATTCATTAAAAAAAAAGCCTCATTGAGGACACTTGTAAAACTCTTAGACTTTTCAGGTACCAGGAGTTTATTTCAGGTGAATAATTAAAATGCTGAATTCCTGAATCTAGAAATGAAAGCAGAAAACATACTTCTTTGTGAAGTTTAGTATTCTTGCTTGTATGTGGAAACGAGCTGATCAACTTTGCTTTCTCAGTTACAAATTTTGACTTTAGCCTGATATGGTGCAGGGGCTTCATACAGGAGTATGCATCTTTGTGCTGTTGTACATATATCATGTGCATCTTCATATACTGAGATCTGCACAGTGGCGGAACTACCTACCCCCTGTGCAGGGAAGTTGTGTTACCTCTGTGAAACCATCTATCCTATCTTCAGACGAAGGAAAATATGTTTTCATGGCATTCACGCGGGGCAGCAGTTGTGATATGGAGGTTGTACAGTTCAAAGCTATGAGGTACTCATCTTCAGAAAGGGTAAATTTCCTAAGCAGTAAGATTGTCCTTCAAATCCTTTCTCTGTTACAGAGAAATTCCTTGTTTGTAAAATGCAGCAGTGTTTTGGTAGAAGGGAAAGAACTAACTTCCTGTGGAAACTCTGAGATAATGTGGGTACCTGGACTTTTATAAAATAGTGTATTCAGTAGCTTTCTATATCTCAAAGACGTCAGAGAGAAAGATTAACTGAGTTCTCATGTGGTATTTTTAACCACCAGAAATTGAACAGCAGAAATATTCCTTTTCCTGTTTTCAAAAGATATTCACTGCTTTTGACCTGGTTAAGTTTTGATAGCTTAGCTTCTCATGGGCAGCCGTGCTTCACCCCTCGAGTTTAATTTTACTTGACAAGTTGGGATCTTAATATTTGTTAATTAACAGTTCATTCTCTCATCAAAACTGCAGAGCTCCCAGATGATTGGCTAGTCTGTCCCTAAAGTTGTGCCATACATAATTGTTGCACCTGTTACAGTGTCTCGGGGCCCTACAAGTCCAGGGGATTTCATTTGTTCTGAAGTTCAATATATTAGTGCTTTCTTTTTCTCTCTTTAATAAATTCTTAGCCTTGATGTTCCCTAAGTCATTCCTCTGCATCTTGGTTGTCATATGCCAGTATCAATTTTCTGATAGAACCAGCTGAATTGTTATGGGGCTAAAGAAGTCTGTCAACATTAATTAATAAATTAGAGTAATCATAATCTGGTTATTCAGCTCTTTGATGATTTTGAAGATGTATTTAATTTATTAATGCCATGTTTCTCCATCTACTTAACCATTAATATCTATGAAAATATATTTTATTACAAAACAATTTATTCTTTCTACATGTTTGTGTGTGCAATATTTCTGTCTATTTTCAAATGCAGAAATGTAGTTACAGAAAGGCTATTACGTTGTCTCAAATTATGCAGTTACATTTTTATGTGACCATCCAAATTAAACATTATAAATGAATGAGGACTTCACTTGAAGTTGCAAATGAGACATTGGTTCAGCTATGTAGAAAATAAATGAAGTGTCTCAAGTCAATTTTAATGGCAGCTTATAATTTCATTGACCATTTGTCCTGGTTTTGGCTAGGGTAGAGTTAATTTCACCATTAACCAGGACAGTATAGGGTCCCTCCATGTTAGCTGGCAGGTTTTTAACCCACTCCATTTAGAAGCACCTAGAGAAAGGTAAAAAAACCCAAAAAACCCACAAAAAAAAACCCTGGGAGAAAGAAGTTAACTTCACTTGATTCATGGGATTAATAGCACAGGTGTGGTTTTAGTTACTTTCCACCGTTTTTTCATGCAGAATGATGCCTCTGTCTTTGGTCTGACACATACTTTGTAGATGTTTTGTACCTGTATGAGTTCCCCTTGCTCTCTTTTCTGGAAGCAAAACATTCTATAGTCAAGAGTTCCTTGATCTAGCTGGGAAAACAAATTTGTGCTAGTTAGCAGGAAAAAACTAAGCAAAATACTTTTATAAGTTACTCTGGATGCCTATAGGTGCAATCTCTATTCACTGCTATCACTGCAATCAGTGTTATCAGACAGTGAGATGCATATCATTAAATTTAAGAAGTGTGATTCAGAATTAGTGACTCACAAAGTGTTTCTAACAAACAAACCACTCTAAAAGTAAGATATGGTAGCAACACCTGTGAGATTCACAAAACGCTTTGTACATGATGTACAGAAGCAGCAATCATTTCAAAAATAAGGATTAATTCTTCAGGTTTTTTTATAGATTCTTCATTGATGAAAACTGAACTCTTGAAACTGCAGGCAATAGGATGCCTTAGGCAGCCAAGCATATCAAAATATGGTGCATGGGGTGACTTTTACTACTACTGCTATTTAAAGTCCTATTTTCATTAGCTTATTAGCTACTAGTGATCCCTGGGGGAAAAATACAATTAAAACTTGATCATACCAAAAGCTGAGGTTCTTCTGATTCAGCGAACTTGTAATCTTTTATATTTAGTAGTTTACTTGCAAATGTCTTAGTACTGAGAATGCAAGATGTATAAATTAGCTTCAGTGTGTAACAGTGCTGCTCCTCCAAACTGAAATGGAACATTCTGTCTGTGTGTCTATAAGACTTGAAGGAATTCTGACTGGCAGCATTATCTTTTTTTTTTTTTTTTTTATATAAGAGCACAACTCTTACTCCCTTTTAAAAATCATATCTCACAACCTCCCTACACCCCATCCTGTTCTCCACAGAAGATTCAGACAGTTAAGAAAAGGTGTGACCAAAACCAACAGCTTTTAAAAGGATTCTGTGCTTACTATTGTGGAAATAACTGATTGTTGTGTTTGTTGGTTTTTTTCCCTCCAAGCTGAAAACTTAATGAAAATAATTTGAACTTGATATTTTTAAAGTTTTAATATTTGAATGAAATCCAAAACAGTCAAAAAATGTTTATTTTAAGGAAAACAGATTTTTCATTTGAAAATATGAAAGTTAAACGTTTTAACTGAGAAAAAAATCATAGTTCAATCCATTCAATATGAGTACTTTGTTAATGATTTTACACGTCTTTCACACATTTCTTCTGTGGCATGACTAAATTGTAGAATGATTGTAACCATACAAGAACTTGGAATGTTACTGCGTTATGACACAGAACACAGATCCTCTTTTCTTACATTGGTTATTTCCAGCCACCCCGTGAAGAGTACTCAGGACAAATGCTACGGATTTGATCACACAGTAGGTTAAAAAATGAAAACACATACAATGTGTAACACCATAGGTCAGTTCTCTTAGATGGAGTCTAGAATTGTGCTGTCTCTTGCTTAACAGAACGGTAATGGCTCCAGTCACATCATTCCAATCTGAACATTTGAACTTCTGACTAATTGCATTAGACTAAGTTAATTATCTAGTTGTTACTTATGACCACTTTAATTAAGAAAAGAAGAAATTTACAAATTAAGGAAGTTATTTCACTTACTGTGAGAAATTCTTGTTTCAAACAAAGAAGTTTTTTCACAGTAATTAACAGGTTTTTGACTAACTAGAATACGAATGTATTTGAGGTCTCAATTTATTTTCCCTACCACTTTTCCTTAGAACCTGATCTGTTGTTCTGTTGTTTTACACTACTCAGGCTTCTATGTTCAGTCTCAGTAGTAAGGAAGCATAAACAATCACCTTCAGAATCAAAACATCTTCTTGAGTAAGGTGTTTTTACAGTAAAGTTCTGTCAGGCTCTGTTTTAGAGGTACAAATGATCTGTGCCCATTCAGAGGACCAAAATTCCAGGAGTAGAGCTTGATTTGGTTCATCAAGCCCTGAGATTTTTAAAAAACTAGAATTTTCAAAATAGTTAGGGAAAATAGTAGTTCAAAGAAAAAAGCTATTATTATTTTTCATAGTGGGAGCTTAGAGTAGAATACTTACTAGCCACACTCTAGGAAGAAATACAATTAAAAGACTCAGAGTCTTTTACCTTTAGTAATTTTAATCAGTGATACATTTCCATAAACACATTTTTTCTGTAAACAATTTGCAAGGGAATGTATTTCATGCTGTTTTAACATGCTGAGACCAACTTTATTCTGATACATTCAGGTCTTTTAAAACAACTGAAGTAGGACCCATTCTGTGCTTGCTGGAGGGCACCATGTCACAAAGATTATAAAACTATAAACGACTGCATTCTCCCTATGACTGGCCTTGAGACATCAAAAATTACTTATTATTAGACAGTTTGCAAATAACCCTTTCAAATCTTTCATCTCATTAAAGCAGAACGTTGCTGGTTACCATACAAGCTGTATCCTGCAGTTTACTCTATCTTAAATACCTGTCTGGTTTTTTCCACTGGTATGACAACACAATTCTTGTAACTATTTTGAAAGTTGAATTTAAAACAGCTTCACCACCCTGTGTGTGGTCTAGTCCTAAACTTCAGGTGTATGATCAGAGAGATCATGATGTCAGAGGTGTTCTGACACACAGGAAAATTAGGTTTTCCATAAACAGTAGGCTTATTCTCCCCAGATAAAAGGGAACTGAAGAGATGCTCGTATCTATAGAAAGACCCTTCTGTCAAGATTTATCTGATCTCCACCAGAGATATTCATAGCTATTTATCAAGATATTAAGTGGCACTGTTTCCTTGCAAAGCCTTTTGATACCTAGAAATTCCATATAGTAAAACAGGAATCACTTTTAAAAATCCTGGAGAATTGTGTTCTTTCATTTAAAAAAGAGTGTCTGTGTGAAAAATGTCAGTTCTAGTGATGTAGAAAAGAGATCTTTTGAAGTGGAATGGAGTGCCAGGGCCTTTCAGCATTTAGAACTCAAAGTTTGCATCCAAAATACCAGTTCTGCAATTGCCATTAGTTGATATGCCCCATAGTGTCTACAAAAGAGATAACACCTTCATGAATTTATATGCAGTTACTTTCATATTATTCTTGTATCAGTTGTGCCTGCTCTTCTATAATGTTTAAGTAAATCCTGAGGCCCCTCTGTATCATAACAGGTCTCTCATAGGTTATGCTCTGGCAGTCAGAAACTATCTGTATCTCCCAAATACACAGGCAACCAAAGAGAACAAGAAGTGGGACTAAGCTGCTAAATCAATATGGTGAGTCAATATTTCCAAGACTTCTTCCAAATGCAAAGGACCACCCAGTTTCATTATAGCATTAGCATTTTTCTATTCTGCTTATATCACATATGCATCGGGAGAGGGGAGAAATCCAGAGACCACTAGCAATAACACAAGCATTATTTGATAGCCCAAACACACAGAGCAGCAGTATTCTTTCCATTAAAAAAAAACAACTCTCACTATGAGAAATACTGTTTCCTGGGTTACATTAACTTGCAATAAGAGTGAAATGGGCTAATGATTGTTCATTTATTGCTCCTTTACCAAGAATTTTCAACATCTTATTTAAAGTCAGTTTAACAGGATTAGATCTTCCTTTTTTTTTTCTGTCCATTTATATTGGACTGAAGTATCCTGTGACTTCTACATATTAGAATTTACATATTTAATTTATTTTTGCTCCTTTTTTGGTGTGGGTTTGTTTAGGCTGTGGTGTTGTCCTATTGTGTTTTATGTCTTCCTGTTGTTCCGGCATCCACTAAACTACCTACCAGCACAATGCTTTGTGTGTCTCATTCTGTCTCTGTTAAAGGACCACAGACAAATCAGCAGAATTCTTGCTTTTACCATCATATCTACCACTTTGACCACGTGCGTCTCCTTTCGTTGTCTCATAGGTTATAATACATCACTCTGTGTGTGCACACATATCAATACATATGTGCACACACATATGTATACATATAAAGTATACTCAGGAGAATGTTTAGGTTTGTATGCAGCAATGTAGCAGTGAATGCTTTCAGACCAAGAGAAGAAGAAAAAATAAAGGTGCTCTGTAAACTAAGAGTTGTTAATTTCTATACTTTTTCTATAGACTTTTTCTATAGTCATCTACACAAATAGTCTCAGAATATTAAAAAAAATAAAAATCATTCCATTGTTAATAGAAATGCTCTGCGAGTCAGTCTGAGAGAAACTTTCACAGACATATCCTGTGCCAGAATGTTATGCCCTACATATATTTGTGGTAGGTGTTTTTATTGTTTTCTTGCTTTTTCCTTGCAAGACTGTAATCATATTTTGTATCAAGTTTTACTTTTTGTCTTGTATTTTGTCTGTCTGTGACTACATGGAAAATAAATATCTAAGTATTAATGCAATAGCATTATATACTTTGTAAAGCAGTGCAGAAAAACATGAAAGGACAGTATTTAAGAATATAGAAAATCGATAAATATCATAGTATCATACAGCTCTTCCAGTTACAGTTCTGTGTTAAAGTACACAAAAATCAAGGTCAGCAGTGAGGAGTATTTCTATTAGTTGGTTTTGTTCCGATGCCATGCTTGTTCAGCAGTAGAGAAGAATCACTAACTCATAGGAGACGTCAAGAGAAAAAAAAAAACAACAACTTGGAAATCAAGTTTTATATGACTTTTTATTGAATTTAGTGCCTTGGCCATTGTCATGGAGCTGACTGGGCTTCACAGGGACACAAGCCATTGCACTTCAAACAACCTGATTGAAACAAGTTCTTTTGTTACACTACTGGACGTGACCTCATGTCCCAGTGGATTGTTCTGTTCTGTGTGAGTGACTTCCTCCCTCTCCCTTTGTGCACGTGTGCACAGTTAGTGATTCTGTCTATTAGACCAACCAAGTAAACATTGTTTGCCTTTTGGGACCAGAAATATGACACTGGCATTGAGCTACAGCTGCTCCCTGACACTTTTTTGGGGTAATTTTTTTCCTGCTTTGCTTCCTAAAGTTCTGTTTTGTTTCATGATTATTTTTCCCCCAGAAGTAAGGTGTAATAAGGCAGCAGTTATAAAATGTTTTTAAATTATCTATTTTAATTAGGTTCCAAGTGACAAAATGTAGGTTAAAATCTATATTTTCTTTTCTAGGAATGTTTTATCTTATTAGTTAAACTGTTGCATTTTCATATTCAGTTAAGACTCTGACAGAAGAAGGTTGACTGTATCTGTTTGACTTTTTCTATACTTGAATATCTCATTTCCTTAATAACTGTGGGCATGCCATTTGAACCTTAGACATTTAGGTATGCACCTCCTGCAAAGGGATTTCCCATTTCTGCAGTGGGTTGCTGGAAAAATCTGGTTTGTATCCTCATATTCTTAACTCTTGAAGGAGCACATGAAGCTGCTCTGGTTACTTCTGAATGCCACTGAAAAAGTCTGGTTTGGGTTCAGGTGTTTACTAAGACTGCTGTTCTGTAGTCTGCTAGGTGAGAAACACAAAAAGGCAAAATTGAATTAATTCATTGGAGTGTGCTTAAAATTAAACATTGTTTCTTACCCTTTATTAACTTAAAATATCCTATTAACTTTAGCTTGAATTCTTTGCCTAGGATGTTTCTTCTATCTTCTCTGCCTCTACTCGTTTTCTACCACACTCTGCTGAAAGGGAAGATAAGGGCAAAAAGGGCTAAAGATAAAAGCCTTTTCTGCTGTTCCAATGCCAGTCTTGTTTATTCCCATAATGAAAACATTCCTTCTAATTGTCTGTATTTTGATACCTGGCACCAATTTTATGGAGGTGAATGTTGTTATTTTTACTCACTTACACCCTTCTCCTTAAGATCTGGTGATCAATATTTCATCTGAGTGTCTGAATTCCTCCTCCTCAGCTTAAAGTAGCTTGTCCCTCTAGAGGTTCCTAAATATGTAGTCTTCATTCTAGATTCATAATAAATCTTATTCTGTAAGCATCATTTAAAGACAAAATATGCCTTTGCAAATGGGGAAGGTAGAAATGCAGTGTCTAATATGAGGGCTTTTTTCCCCCTGTCTGCACTCTTGAATTTCCTCTTCTCTTTTCTGATACTGTACTGCAGCACAGAGGAAAAGATTTCCCCTTAAATCTAAATCTCCCTACCTTAATTTTCCATCATTTGATTCAAGGGCATTTCCTGTGGTCATTATCTGTCCACCTTGCCTTCTGTTATTCCATATGCATTTTGAAAAGCATGTCTTTTCCACAGTAGCTTTCATGTGTGTTAATGTATCATATTTTTTTTTTTTTTTAAATCAAAAAAAAGAAGAGAAAGCTTTGAAAAGCACCTTTTGTTTTTGTGGAAAGAGTTCCTCTGAACCAATATTTGATTATTTATTTTAAGGAAGCTATGTCTTTATTCCTTAAAAAAATAAGAAAGGTCTGTTTGCTTGGATCCTGGCTCTTGCAGTGAGGTATCTTTTTCATGTTAATTACAGTGCAAACAGTATCTACATCACATGCACTGCACATTGATAGAAGAATTTTGGAGTTTATTTGTATATATGCACATACTTATTTTTATGCTTTGCCTGACATAGACAAACCAACTGTTAGGGTGCTGCTGTAACATGTATAGAACTATACACAAACCTGTAAAATAGACAGTTTGGATATTTAAATAAGTGTTCCTTTATACATAGCTTTGATATTGACTGGCTTCTACCTTTTTTTAGCTTTTCTTGTGTTTTTAAATAGCTAAAGCTTTGTGCATTAGGTATTTTTCAGTAGTAGGAAGAAGGGATTATAATACAATTTTCACATTGCAAGAAGTTTGACACAACAGGTGGAAGGTAGCCACACATATGAACAGCTTATCGATAGATTTTATACTTGCGTTTACTGTGCAAATAAGTATTAGGAAATTGGTGTGCCATGTTAACTGTCCTGGGTTTGGCTGAGATAATTTTCTTTCTCGTAGCCAATACAGTGCTGTGTTTTGGATTCAGTATGAGAATAATGTCGATAGGAGCAAGTAAAACATCAGTGTGCTAGGGAGTGGCCATGCCTGCACAAAGTCAAGGACTTTTCAGCTACCCACACCCTGCCAGATGCAGAAGCAGCTGGGACAGCACAGCCAGGACAGCTGGCCCACGCTGGCCAGAGGTGTATTCACCACCATACAGTGTCACAATCCAGGTATAACTCGAAAGCCAGACAGGAAGTGAAATTGCTGCTCAGAAACAGACTGGGCATCAGATTGTTTGAGGTTTTTTACCTTCTGCATGTGGTGAGCAATTGCATTCATGCATCACTTGGTTTTATTATTGTTGTTGTTGTTACTATCTTCCTTTGTTATCCTGTTAAATGGTCTTTCCTTCAACCCATGAAGTTTTTTTTTCCATTTTCCTCCCCATCCCGTTGGTGCTTAGTTACCAGCTGGGGTTAGACCACAACAACAGCGTAGAATAATTATCAAAAATAAGTGAAAAGGTGCTAGAGTTAAAACTGTACAAAACAAAAAATAGAGACTGATAACAGGATCCATGTTTTTTAAAACTTATTTTGGGTTAAGGCACCAAAACCAGTTTGAGTTTGTTGTCTTTTTTTTTTCAGTTTGTCAGTAAAACCCATTGAAAAAAGTAGATGGCTTTCCACTGCAAAAAAGACTGAAAGAATAGATTTATTTTCAGTTGCTCTTATTGTTACAAATCAAAATTCTGAATTGTGTTTTCTAGTGACTTTTCCCCAAAAATTATATGATCATAAAGAACGTATTGCTCTTTACCAATATCAGAAGAATTATAGAGAGTGTAGAATTAACGGACACCTCATTAGAATTTGAATACTTTGAATAATTTCTCTAAATGACCTGTAATAGATAAAAGAAGAGAACACTGATAAATTAAATATCTGAGGAACATTTTAGTGCTAAACATGGAGTAATAGGCTTCATCGCTTTTCGTGAAGTTGGAGTAGTTTGGCAGGAATATAAAGTAAGTCTTTAGATTTGTTTAAGATGGGAGATTGTTTTTGCCTAAGGTATGAGGGATATATTGATCGTATTTCTTCAGGATATAAAATAATTGCTACTAGAGACTGGTAGGAATTCTGTCCCGCTCTCATGGTACATGGTGGGTTTTTCTGTCTTCTAGGAGATACCAGTTAGAGGTGAAGCAAGGTGGCAGTTGGAATTGATGGGCTATCGTAATTTTCTGTAATCTGCTCTGATTTAGCACATATGTAGCATCTGATGTCAAGAAACATCATAGTAACCCGTTCATCAGTTATTTTTTATTTATATCATTTGACCTCTTTAACCCTTCTAGAAAAATTCTGTTTCTCAAACTGGTTTTTGGAGGGCAAGAAAAGAAATGGAGCAATGTGAAATAAAACTGCTAGATGTGAATCTGTCCAGCCTTCTGCAGATACACAAGCACTTTTACTCAGAATTTGAATTGGCATAAGTACAAAGCATTGGCTACAAAGAAGGCACATGAGCCACTGCTATACAGAGATTCCCACCGTCCCATTAGAACTGCCTTTTTTCTGCTTAGACCCATATTAAGGCAGCTTTATATCTTGATCCATAGATTGAGAGAAAAAAATCTCAAGCCCAGGGAGTAGACTTCAGTTTTGTTTCTGGAATTTGCAACAACTAAGCAGACTGGTCCCCATCTTCTGCTTGAGCTCCATAGTAATTCCTAGTTCTTATAGTTAAGGGCAGAGGGATGGCATAGAACAAAGAGAAAGGTGATCCAGTGTGAATCATTGCAATGTATAACAAATTACTTCTGTTTGTTTGTTTGTTTGTTTTCGAGAATTTTGTAATTCATTTTGTGAAGGCAAATCCTTTGAGAAATGTCAGGAATGGCCTTGAAGGCAATATTTATTGCCTTATATTATACCTAGTCACTACTTATTTAACAACACTGCTATTATCACTTTAACTTTCTTCCTCTCTAGTTTATTTCCCGGCATTAAAGTTCAGAGGATTACATGGAAATGAAGAGTGGAAATATGAGGTTGATTTGATTTGGTAGGAAGAAAGAAAATGAAGTTGGACTTTTTTGGAGAGGAACTTCTAAAAACTCAGCATATTTGCTTACACTTCCTGTAAATAATCTCTAGTTCTGTAAGTTTTTATTACAAGACCATTAATTCCACAAAAAAGCAGTTGTCAGTAGGCCTAGTAGTTCTGTTCAGAGAATGCCAAAAAGCTGTGCAGATTTAGTGACAGCATGTGTACTTAAGAATTCAGTACTTACTACGTTCTTGGTTTTTGAGGAGCTGCTGATTTATAGGCCATATATAAGACCACCAGCAAGCATCTAGTATGATCTCTTTTGCTATCCCATATTCTTAGAAAATTGTATCAGTATCACTGCATCATTCTTGCTCCAAACCAATTAGTGGCTCAAACAGATGAAAAGGGATGGTGAGTTTCCAAACCAAAGAATAAATTTGTGGTTGCTAAGAGCAGTGGTTATTTTCTTACTTTATTTTATTTTCTTTTGTTTTTCTGTCCCTGCATGTATTCCTTTAAAATACTTTTATTTGCCTAACTTTTTGTTACTAGTGAAGTTAATTTTGAGCACTTCTAAAGGAAGGAATCAGTGCCAGTATGTGGAAATTTCGTAGGTTTTTGCAGTCAGTGTCAGAGGTTGAGAGAACTGAACTGATTTCTTTCCATCAGAAGCCTCCCCTGCAACCCCCCACAACTACCAAAACCTTGCCACACAAACATCCCACCCCTTGTCTCAGTGAATCACATATTTAAGAATTATTCAAATTCATATTCCAACAGAATTATTCCACTCCCTGGCTATGTTCACTCTTTTTTTGTCTGTTATCTTTTCTTAAATTCCTTGAGCCTGGCATTGGGCACCAAAAAGAACTCTGGTGGGTTGACCCTGGCTGGAGAACAGGTGCCCAACAGAGCTGCTCTATCACTCCCCTCATCAGCTGGACAGGGGAGAAAATACATAATGAAATGGTTACAGGTCAAGATAAGGACAGAGGGAGATCATTCAGCATTTACTGACATGGGCCAAATAGACTCAACACGGAATAAAATGCATCTGATTTATTACCCAATGAAAAGAGAGTAGGATAATGAAAAATAAACCCAAATCTTAAAATACCTCTCCCCACCCCTCCCTCCTTCTTCAGCTCTATTCTGTTCCTGAATTTTCTACCTCCTCACCCCAAGCAGCACAGGAGGACAGGGAATGGGGGTTGTGTTGAGTTCATCACGAGTTGTCTCTGCCAATCCTTCCTCTTCGAGGGTAGGACTCCTCATACTGTTCCCCTGTTACAGTATGGGATCCTTCTCAAGGAGACAGTCCTCCATGAATTTCTCCAATTTGAGTCCTTCCCATGGGGGGCTTCAGTTTTTCACAAACTGCCCCAGCATGGCTTTCATGGGGTACACACCTTCAGGAACAGACTGCTCCAGCACAGTCCTCCACAGGGTCACAAGTCCTACCAGCAAACCTGCTCCAGCATGGGCTCATCTCTCCATGGGCTGCAGGTTCTCCCAGGGGCTTGGTCTAGTGTGGGCTTCCCACCTGGTCACAGTCTCCATCATGTGTCTCCACCTGCTCCAGCGTGGGCTTATCCACAGGCTACAGTTGGGATCTCTGCTTCCTGTCATCATCTATAGGTTGCAGGGTGACAACCTGCTCCAATATGGTCTTCTCCATGGGCTTCTCTCTGGCACCTGGATCACCTCTTCCCCCTATTCTTCATTGACCTTGGTGTCTGCAGAGTTGCTTACATCTCACTGCCTTCTCTGGTGGCAAAAAGCGGCTGCTTGTGGGGATTTTTCCCTCCTAAACTTGATCAGATTGGATTCATAGCTTTCTTTAGATTCATAGATTTTTTTCCTTTAGATTCATAACTTTTTTAATATGCAGTATGATTGGAAATTGTTGTGCTGCATTTGCTGTAGAAGTGTGAAAAGTTAGCACTGTTAGACTGCAAATCTAGAGTGAGCTGATGCTTTCCAACAAATGCTGCAGCTTTTTCTTGGGCATTATTGAACACTCATTCCCTTTTAATTAAGTAAATTTTAATTTCCTTACCTTTTCCAAATAGGAAACTCCAGGGAGCACTTTCAGGAAATTTCATTTACTACATATTCCCTGTTACCAACCCCCATTCAGACTGAGTAAAAGGCAGAGAATGCAGTTTGGCTTCCAGCACTTAATATAACCCAGATTGTCATATAAGGGAAGCTGTTCTTTTCACCTTCCTTACTAAAACACTATTTCAATGCTATTTATAAACTACATTCTGTATCATACATCCCCCTTCTCAAATCACAGTTTATTTCAGTGATCTTTATGGTGTCCACATGTACTTGGCTCTCTTGGCCTGCTTTCGCTCCATGACCAACCCTGCTCAAGCCAGGGCAGTTGGGCAAGAAGACCTCCAGAGATGCCTTTCAGGCTCAACCATTCTGTGTTTCTGTGACTGTGATAGGATAAAGCAGTAGGGAGAGGTTGGCACCTTCTATCAGAGTACCCACCTTTACCCACATTTAATTAATTTATATGAGTGAACACTCTTCTGTCAACACTCTTTACTTAGTATTTTGAGTTACATTTTACTTAGTATTTTGAGTTACATTATGGGTTACCCTGCCTTGACAGGGTAAACCCATAATCACAAACCACTTCATGCTTTTTCCATGTCCTCTGAATAGCTTGGGATAAATATTTGGGTTGTTAAGCAGTGCTGTAACTTTGAAATTTAGGTTTGTCATACCCTTGGACAAGTGCTTCATCTTCAAATTAATTTTTAGTCAAAGCAGGTAATAATTTTTAGTGATCCAAATGGATAATGCAGTTAAAACGTGTGTGAACAATGACAATGAATCTAGTTGCATGAAGACAAAATCTGAGAGACCTCTGTGCTCGTGTCCAGGGAGAAACTTCCTTTATAGACTTTCCTGATTCATTTCCCGGGAATTCAGTCTTAACACACAGCTTCTATCTCAGCTTACAGATCTGAGAGGTGAGGACTTTATTTCTTGGAATATAACCACTCTAGGAACCCTTCAGGATTACCATCAACTTGAATTCACTTTGCTCATTTCTTTTTAACCTCATTTAAGCACATGTTCACTTCTAATTCATTCCAAAAGTAGTCATCTGGTTTTGAAGATACAAAAGTTCGCCAGACTAGTTTCAGTTCTTGTACTTTATGTAACTATTTGGCTTAATGACAGGTTAAACTCCACACTGACTGACTGTGTAGCTTCTAAGTGTCTCCATCTAGTGAGCCATGTATTTCTTACATTCTCAGCAAATATGCCTGTTGAAGTATCTAACTGCAATTAGGACCTGTATTTCATTATGTCTGAAACTGGCTATGATGACTTCTGGGGGGAAATAGTTAGGATAATATAAGGTATTGAAGTATATCCCAAGAATCCATCATTTAAAGACACCAGTTTCACCATTTAGCAAGGCAGTGAATTCAGACTGTTTGGGCAGATGGCTGTTTACAATAGCAGATGTACAGTGGTGTTTGAAAGGCTTTGGGACCTCTGGACGAAGGACATGAGGCAGCCTAAAAAATGTGAATTCCAAATCCTAAAGTCAGAGTTATAACAATCATAAATGTTAGGAATGTCAAGGAAGGGAATTAAAAATAAAGCTAACAAAAGCAGTTGGATGCTTTGCCATGTCTTGACAGAGGCTAGCTGGTTATTCCCAGGAAACACGGCAGGTACAATATCTACATCCTATGAGATGCAGCATGTTTTATGCCAACATTTGAAACAGTAAAAATCAGCAAACAAAGCAATGGCAGAGTTTATGATAGAGTGAAAATGCATTGAAATAGAAATACCAATTTATGCAGAGTAGCAAGTAAGTAGTTGTTTTCACAGGCACACTGAAGAGCAAAACACACTGAGAAATCAGGGAAATCAGACTTCAGAAGTCCACAAACTGTGAGCACTCCTAGGGATGTTTCAATCTGATTACACCTAACCTCTCTGTTGTTACCCACAGGCTTTCCTGTACTACATTTTGCAAGTCATCTAGCTGTTTTCATCAACCTTCATTTCCTCTAATTTTTGGTGGTATTTTTATTACTGTCTACATACAACACTGCAGCATGTGACAAATGCAGACAGCCAGATGTGCTGACTACAATAAGGTACCATTTAAAAATATTTAAACTTAACTTCACAAAAAAAGCCTTGAAATTCAGCCATAATTCTTTAGCAGACCAGAAACATCAGGAAATGTCAGTGCTAGTAGTTTGACAGACACTTCAGATTATGAGGGAACCAGCTCTGTAGACTTTATACTGCCATATGTGTATGACATGTATGTACATGATGTTATTTCTCTAGTCCCCACTGCAGCTGTCTGTGTACCACAGGGTTCTCAGGATGTTTCCTATGTCTACTTGAACATATTCACGCACAAAGGAAAAATGTGATTAGGGTGCCTCCATGGCTTTCTATGTTTGAAAGCAGGATTTCTTTGAACTGTTTCCCAAAACCAGCAACAACTGAGGACACTCACTCTTTCCTTTATTCACATTCAGGTTTTGAACAGAGACAGGATAATCTTTTCATGGAATCTACCAGGCATGCATCTTGTCCTAATTGTGCTCAGCCATGGATTGTTAAAAAAAGAGTAAAAGGGCAGAACTACTTTCCTCAACTTCCAGAGATCTATAGTTTAGGGAAAAATATGAGCTAAAAGCTGTGTGTTTGAATTTACTAGCCCTTCATTGATTTTTTTCTTCCATGAATTTGCCCATATAAGATTGTATGTCTTAATATTTTCTGTGCTATGAGGTGTGGATTTATACTGTAGCAATGGAAGTTGCTTCAATCATACTGGTTTTGTTGACTTACTTTAAGTATTTGTGTTGTAATTACAGTTACAGTTCCTGTTTTAGTGCACATTTATAAGCTACTGTACTTCTTATTTTGAAGTAAAAGGGGAGGAAAAAGAACTGTTAGCATCTGGCAACCACACCTTGATTCATTCTAGCCCCCAGAGTCTTGGTATGGTGCATTAATTTTTCAGTTTGTAATTTGCCAGCTGCATTTAATGGAACCAATTTTCATTACATCTGTTCTATGGTTCAAAGAGCTCTTTTAGTTGCCAAAGGGGGCCAGCCTCACACAGATTCAGAGAGGGTGCTAATACACTGTATCTTGAAGTATTAGATAACTAGGGATGATTTTATAGCAAACAGATTATTTTTTACAGAGGCAAATTCTATATTCATGACTTAACATTATTAGAATTCAAATTTAAACTGCTTAAGTCTCTTTCTCAGGATCCATATATTGATTTTCATGTCTTCATAATATTCTCTGATTACTTATCTTTTCAATCAAAGATTCATTGGTAAAAGAAGACATGATTATACAAGTGTAAATCCTTTTTTTTTTCAAACTAAGAATAGTTTAGAAAAGTTTTCTAATGAAATAGTAAAAGATGTGAGGAATAGCTCTGTGTAATTTTCATCACTAAGACAAGGTATGTTTTACTCCGAAACAAACTCACATTACCAGGACATCTGCACATGTTGTGCATAATTTTAATCTTCATAAAATGTGTAGCAGTTGTATGGTATTAAATTCAAGATTCCAATTGACAGCAACTTTCAATGAAAAGGTTTTTCCTCATGGGCTGAAGAAAATTTGAAATGTTCTACTACACTTTGAAGTTCTAAAGCATCAGCTATATGAGAATTATAAAGCATTAATCCTGAAGAGTTTCCACCTGACAGTCATGAAATAGCATACCTGTGTGAAAAGTGACTCAGTTTTACTTCCTCAGGCAATGCTTTCCTTTTTTTTCTGCTGCTTCAGAAATATCATGCATCATGTCGTAGTGAGAAGATGGCCTTGGAATGACTGGATCCTTTTGAAATCACTGAAGTCTACAGTAGCGCCGTATTTATCTGACTTTTCAATGACATTTATAAAAGTTGTTTATACTAGGAGTTTTATTCTAGTTTGATAACCCATGTGAAAGTTGCTCCCAAAAAAGTAATCAAGAAGTTATTTTCACTGTGTTGTTTTAAACAGTATGTGTCTGTAAGGCTAAAAGCATAATAGAGGGAGCAAACATATTAGCAAGAGTTCATCTGCAGCGTAAGAGCATTGCACACAAGGTAACGTGTGTACAGGGCTTCCTTGCACACTAATTCACTCGCTGCTCTGATGTCTGTGGGATTATCTCCCAGTCATTTCTGTCAGAATCAGGGCCAAAGATAACAGATTTTCATTTCAGGAAAAAAAAATACTTTCTTGCATCTGAAGTATTGATTTACATTTTAATATATAAAATGATATATTTTAGTATAAGAAAACCCTTGCTATTTGATTTGTATCAGTTTCATTCACATCCCAGTCTGCAATAAAGCAGGAGACGTATTCATGACAATACATTAATGGAGTGAGTACCAACATGCAAAGTTACATTTATATTGTTTCAGCAGTAAACTGAAAGCAACAAGGAACCTGTCTCCCAGTGCAAGCAAGATCAATCACAAGCTTGTCGCGTGGCCTCCATTGAGGCTTTACATTGGTTGTTTTGTAAGGTCTGCTGCTTAGGCTTTGGGTACTAAGTGTGCAATTTCTTTTTCCAGATAAGAGTGGAAAATAACAACAAACAGTCCTCCAAGAATTCTAATCTTTCATCTTTTCTCATTACGTGGAGGCATAAAAAAAAGAATCTTAGTATTTATTATGCACTCTGCTGAACAGCAGGACGGTGAGCTTTCCCCTGTCCTCTGTCACACCCAGTTTATTTTATGTACTAAACTAATGATCCTATTTACATTTTCCAAAAGTCAAAACAAATACTTGTAGTGGTTGGTGGTATTTTTTTGTCACTGAAACTGACTGAATGGGGGGTTGAATATGAATTACCCATTATAAGGTAACCTTACAAAAATGCAGAGCCTGAATTTTAGGTTTTCCTTCCTCTCTTCTGCAGAAGTCAGTGCTAACTCTTGAATGACAAAATCGTGTTTCCTCCTGTGTCTGTCCTTACTTTCCGGCCCCATCCATCTTTCCACTCCCTGACCTGTAGATTGCTTTGGTGGTGGGAGCACGGCTAGGGAAAAGCAGATCTGAGATTTAATTTTAAGCTCTAAATGAAACCAGGATTATCTCATCTTGATTAGTACACTAGGCTGTGTACTAATGAGGAGAGGAGGGAGTGTGGGTGTGGACAGGTAGAAACACTGTTTATCCCCTTTGTGACACACCTTCAGAGTGACCATCAGATTTTTACTTACCCTCTGTTGAGACCAGTCCACTGGTTTCAGATCTGGAAATAATTACCTAAATTCTGCACTTAGTCAGGATAGGTCAAAAATTAAGTACTGGGGTCTTCAAGAGAGAGACAGTTCTGGGTTTATATAAATAAACATGCACCAGAGATTTCCATAGTGTCAGCCCTTTTGTGTATACGTGGCATCTCCGAGAAGATTTTAACTGCTCAAGTTTTGTACTGAAATGCACAAATTTCAACCCTCACCCCACTTGAGGTGCCAGAACTTCTTCATTTTACTCAAGCCTAATGTTGTCATTGTAGAGATTTAAAAAATGCTCAAAAGGGTATGTTATATAGTGAAAAAATAACACCTATACTGTACATTTGATAAAAACAGACAGTCAGATCTGGTGTTATTTTGTGATGGGATCCAACCAGCATTTGGATTCAAATTCTTTTGGATATGTGTTAGCGATAAAAAATGTACATGTTAAATGACCCATATATCTGTCAGTTATGGTTGTGACAGGAGTATGGTTACTTATAGAAGTTTTGTTGTTTCTTTTCAGCCCTTTCCTCAGCACTGATCTTTTATTTTCTTCTAAGAAGCTGTGATCACTTTCAGCTTGGAATCACAGGAATTTAGCTAACGTAGTGTGCATACCTTTTGGTTGGAAAGAACTAAACAGACTGCTAGCAAAGAGTAATCTCTGGTAGTGGGCACAGAGCTCTGTAGCAGGAATCACAGAATCACAGAATCATAGGGGTTGGAAGGGACCTCGAGAGATCATCGGGTCCAAACCCCCTGCCAAAGCAGCTCCCTAGCACATATTGCACAGATAGGCATCCAGGCGAGTCTTGAATATCTCCAGAGAAGGAGACTCCACCACCTCCCTGGGCAGCCTGTCCCAGGGCTCTGTCACCCTCACTGTGTAAAAGTTCTTCCGCATGTTGGTGCAGAACTTCCTGTGCTCCAATCTGCAGCCATCGCCCCTTGTCCTATCTCCACAGACCACTGAAAAGGAACTTCATAAATTCTGAAAACCAAGAAAGCCAACATTTAATCACTGATCTCTGTGTATTTTAGCCAACTGTGTTCAGATCATCCTTTTTATAAATGTGTATTTCTGTAACCAATCTATGACATGACATCAACATGCTAGGTGATTCTGATTTTGATCTCATGCAGTTCTCTGGGGAAGATTGAGTCTTGGCCAAAGTCAAACTGGAAGCCTTCCTAAGTACATTTTTCTAAAAATTTTCTTGAGAAAGAAATTGAGTAGTTTTGTGTAATGTGTATTATATAAGCTAATGCCACTTAATATTTTCACTTTTGTCTAAGTTAATCTTAAAAAGGTTTATTCTAGCAGCAGTTTCAGAGGCTTTGGAAGCAAATCCACTATTCCTAAATTATTTTGCTTTTTTCCCAGCAGTACATACTTTTATTTACCATTTAATTTTCTGATGCTTCATGTAACTGCTAAGCATTTAGGCAATATTAATGCTGATCCTTTTTAGTACAATAGGCTGGATTTATTTGGTCTGCTATTTTTAATACATTTAAGTTGTCTAAATAGTCTTTAATGTACTGCCCTTCCCTGGGCTTTCTCATTATCCCATTTGGCATTTGTTACCATTATTAGAATCTATTTTCTGTCATGATTTTTCAGTCCAGAGTGAAACAAAAGCTCTCTTTCACAAATCTTTCTTCTGTTTTGTGACTTCCTTTCCCTATTTCCTCGTAACTGTCATTGTGTTCCCCTTGCCCTTTGTGTGCTGAATGCAGCCGGTCCCTTTCATACCTTTTCGAATACAGCCTTTTGTACCTCGTTTGATAGAATAGTTGGCTTCTGGAAAAGAATGTGGTCTTATTTTAATACTCTGGTTATCTGTGTTACTTTTCTAACTTTTATTTTTTGACATTTCAAGTTGGTCTGTCAGCACAGACTAAGCTACAGAAGTGAGACCACAGAATAAGGTCCATAAAGTGAGATTTTGGCTAATTTATGCCTAGAAAGTACATCATCATCACTACCATAACTGCTTGCTGTTATTGTTTCCTTTGTGCATATGGAATGAAATAGATTTTCCAGCATGTCCATGATACCTGACAAAATTACTGCCATGAATTTCTATTCTGTCAACTTCTTCATTAAAAAACCCCAAATTTTCCATGAACATATTTAAAAGGCAATGAAAGAGGTTATCTTCCTGTATTTTTATTTATAAGTAGTACACTTTCCTGTAAAAAACCCTACAATAATTATGACCAAATATGCAACAAATTAATTTCTGCATAGTACTACTCTGGGCATCCTATTGACTTCAAGGAGTTTAAATTGTATGAAAACCCAGAATCTGACCAATTAAAAATTAATTAGGTTACTGTTAATAAACTTGATCCATAGAAGGAATGCCAAACTAATAATAAAAATAATAATACTTGAAACATTGTATTATGTTTTTTAAAAATTAAATTCCTTCCTATTTTGGTGGTGCAATATGTAATAGTGTTGCTCTGCAATATTTTAGGCCAGTTAAATGTCTCATTAAGAAAAATGAACTTGCTGATTTATCATTGTTTTGCAGAGTAAATTTTAATGAGTGAAATTTCACTAATGAGTAAAATCCATTTTCCAAAGAATAATTTTTCTTTTATAGAAGCTGAGTGCATTTGTAATGGGCATATTTATGTTTAAAATTATTACTGCTTCTACATCAGTTACTACTTGGTGTATATAAGAAGAATATTTTAATGGCATTTAAAATAATTGTCCTTTAAGTATCTTACTATTTTATATATTTGAATTCTTTTTAAAACTATTGCCCCACTACCTTCCAGAAGTAAGTAGCTTTCATATTGCATATTTTAGTGAAATAATCCACATTTATATATTTAGGTCCACTGAAAATTACGAAGTTATTTGGACTTGACACGATACTAAAAAAATTTAGATCTCTCAGCCTTTTCCATACTGTCCCAAGGCATTTGCATATGTAGGTTGAGGTCTTAACATCAGCGCTCATTTGATCACTTTATTTTTTCTTCTTCTTCCCCACAAACGATAGTATACACATCTCTAATTTGACAGAACTACACCCCTGCGTAGCATTGCACCCCCTGGAACAATGTATTCTGCAGTAGTGACCAAGGAGTTGTACAAAGGGAACTTCTGTTCAACGCTTAGAAAAAGAGGAGCATTCCATTCTGCAGCCAAAGTCAGTTAATTTCCCACATTGCTGTTTTCATTGTAAGGGGGGCTGGTTTTAAGACTCAAACAGAAGAGAAACATGGTGAGAATGTGTTGTACAGATTGACATCTGTGCTACTGTTAAGACAAGTTCTTAGTTATAGCTTGATCACATAGCACTACTGTTAATTGCCTCCAATTGCTTTACTTTCATTTCCTTGTATCTTATGACAATTGTAGATTGTTAAGGCCCAAGTTGTCTCTTCCAACCAGCTTGAATTGGGGAAGAGATATTAAATGTCTGTCTCTTCTCTGAATCAGGTAGATATCCAAGTTGCAAATGATCATATCATTGAAAAGATATATTTTTCTGTCATTAGTTTAAATGCATTAATAAGTATTTTCAGGTTAGTCTGTAATTTTTGGCATTTAAAATTGTATTTTGACGTTAATCTGTTCATCCTAGATAAATCCTGCATTTGGTTTCGGCTTTTCTGACGAAACATGTTGTGTTATACTGGCATCATAACACACGAAAGGATTGGCCAGTAAATAATACACAGAAAGGAGAAAATAGATTAGCTTTATGAGGACACACAAAAGTGGGTAACAGGAGAACCGAAACATATCTTGCTAATTCTAGTCTGATTCACTGGCGTATTTACTTAAGTATCCACCTAGTAACTTCACTCGCATTATGAAGATATAGATGAAATCAATACTAAATAGTGGGGTACAGTAATGAGAAGAGGCAAAAAAGAGCATGTGGAACATCAGACAGGTGCACACCTTATGTTGAGAGCTACAGGGGAAACAGTATGACATGATATGACAAGGCATCACCAAAAAAAAAGTGGGAGAGCAAGTGTCAAGGGAAAGAGGATGAGGGGAAGACTGCTCTGTAACACCTACGTATTCCCTACCTGTCAGCATCTGTTTTCTGAGATTGACGAGGCAGAAGGATCTGCTCTACTGTACTGTACTAAAGCACAAGTTCCTCTTACAGCAGTGCAATAACAAGATTCAGAAGCTAATGGAAGAACTGTTCAGGAAAGCAACTGAGTATTCTTGAAAATGCCCAAAACAGTCTGTAAATTGTAAACTCTCAATCCATAATACTTAGAATTTCTAAAAATTTTTTGGCTAGATGTGATTTCTGCCAGCTGAAAGCTGCTCTTAGTTGTTTAATGCTGCTGAAGTCTGTCGCTGTTGAAGGCTCACAGGTTTTTTGATCGCCTGCTTTAACCTCCATTACACTGTAAGGAGTCTAGAGGCTTGGTTGCCAGGGAAGGTGATAGTTCAACTGCCTGTCAATATCAGTGCCAGCCCCTCATTGATATGAACTTAATCTTTAAGTATCTGGTCGTTAACGCCCAACATACACATGTAGCTCTTTCTCAGTTTTACAAATTCAATATCAAATTCTCCACAGTTCCATTTTTCATTATTTTATTAAATGACGCTATATTTTTTATATTTTCTTCAACACTTTAATGAACACCATTTAAAAGACATTCCCTCTCTCACAGATATCTTTCAATTAAAACACAAACTTATCTTTCAGAATGGATCGATTTCAGATATTTTGGATGAAAACTAGCATTTGCATTTAGTTTTGCTTTTCTCTGATTTTCCTGTTTCAACAGACAAGAGCTAGCAGTTACTTAAGAACAACACATTTAGTCTGTCTAGTTTACAAAATCTGGGACAAAACGCCGGGATTTTTTAAAGAAACATAAGATCCTACAAGATCCTAAAACAAAAAGTCTAATTTTTAAGAGCATATGATCATAATACCTGTATTGAATTTCCTAGTCATTAAGAGAATAA
Source organism: Porphyrio hochstetteri (assembly GCA_020800305.1). Classification (NCBI taxonomy): domain Eukaryota; kingdom Metazoa; phylum Chordata; class Aves; order Gruiformes; family Rallidae; genus Porphyrio; species Porphyrio hochstetteri. Next base: position 32,992,395 of record CM036909.1, read on the forward strand.
TGGCTACTACACATTTCCCAAATGCAGTCGTCCAGTGTTTAGAGAAATCTTTATTAAGAAAATGACCAGACATAAAAAGTCCCTCTCTTTTAAGTGTAGGCACTTAATTGACTGCTCTGATCATTAAAATAAATTAGACTACATTCTACACTACTCCCTGTGGAACTTTTATCTCAAGAGAAAATGTAAAACAATTCACTGTTACAGTGCAAAACACAAACCCATGTTTTCTATACAGTCACTGTGTGCAAATATGTGCATTTTTACCCCCTTCACTTTGGTCTGTCTCTCTTAAACCATTAGATTAGTTAAGCTATGGTTTCTTCCTTTCTCTCTCTGTCTTCTGCAAGAGAGAATTCAAAGTCTGCTTCAGTCTTGCAACTTTATTTTTGAAGTCTCAGCAAAATATGATTTATCTTAACTTTCTGGTAAGAGCTATAGTTGGCATAGCAATTCTAGTAAGCATTGCTTCCAAGGTTCCTCGCTTCTCAAGACTGTCTAATTCTGCATTCCATGGGTTAATTTTGTATTTCTCTTGCTCCAAGTCTGTTATAGCAATACAGTATCACTCATGTTATTGTCACAAAAAAACCATGATTGTTATTGATGTAATCCTTATATTTCTATTGAATCTTCTGCTTGCTGTTTTTTAATTTACTTTATTTTTAAACTCATTATCAAAGATTGCATGTCCACACAGTTTCTTACAAATTAATTTATCTAAGGAGGTCTTGAAAACTTTCTATTTGCTTTCTAGGTGCTATATAAATCTTAGAATAATAGGGGTTGAAGATATCTCAAGAGATCGCTTAATCCTCTGCCAAAGGCGGAATCTGCTGTGCTTATTTGATTCCTGTCAAACGTTTTTCTAACCTGCTCTTAAAGACCTCTAACCTCTTCAGGCAAATTATTATGATGTGTTGCTAGTTAGAAAGATTTTTTCCCTAAATTCAGTCTTTCATGTTACAGTTTACATTTGATGAAACTGCCCCTATCCAACAGGTACATGAAAAATACTTGTTTTCTCTTTGTTCATCTATTCATCTTCAGTCTTTTTGTTTTTCTAAAGCCATGCTTTCTTTAACTGTCTGAGTTGTATCTTTCTCAAAGCTGGTTTCCTAAAGTTTGACCCAGTAAGCACCTGGTGCGTTTACCAGTGTCAGACCAAATGGATGATTTATTTCATGTGTCTTGCAAGCTGCATTTCTGTTGTTTGCAATCTGAATGTCTTTTTCACAGTAGTTAAATATTTGTTGACTCATGTTGAGTGTGCAATCCTCACACAGAATTAGCAGCAAAATTCTTGCCTAAGCACACTCAAAGGATTTGATCAGCTTCTTGATCTTACCACCTCTGCTCTGAGACACAGAAATAACTTTAATCATGAAAAGACATATGCTTAACTTAATCGTTTATCATAAGACTTCTGGAAAAGTGGAAATGTTTCGTATTACCAACCACTGTGGTTTCTGTAACTCTACAAATTGTTTTGGAAACTGTCTTCTGTCATACTTGCAAAAAAATTTTATTGGTTTTCAGACGTTTAAGGGTTCATTTCGAGTTGTGTATAGATAGGTGTATCTTTAACAATATGCACACTATTATAGTTTGTAAGATCCTTATCCTACAGAAGCCGCTTTGAAAAGAAATAGAAAAAATGATAGTATGACCATGTTGTCACATTTCTTAAAGGAATCTGAATATCAAGCATCATCTTGTTGCTTTTTCTTTCCATTAGAGCTCCACTTGTTTCTTTGAAGGTTTAATTTATTCTTTGAAATGCAGCTAGTAACCTCTGTACATTTCAGAAAAAGATAATACTTCATTGTATTGCTACAAATTAATTACAAGAGGAATTAGACATGTAATATGCAAAGACCAAAAAACCCTGATCTATATGATTATGTAGAAGTGGTAATCACAGGAACAGAGAAATGTGCCTTTTCAATGGTACAGTTCTATTTTCTTTTGATCAAAGTATCTTTTAAAGAGCTGTCATATGCTGGGGAGGTGAATGAATAGATATAAGGTACTCCTTCACCTTCCCTCTCTTCATGAATTTCATCTCCTTACAAAGATCTCGATTAGAGGGTTTTTTATTTTCATCAGGAAAGAATGACATGTCTTGGATGCATTAAGGGTATAACATTGTACTTTAGTGTAATTTGACCTTTTAAATAATGGTGTCATGTCATGTGTTTCCTTTTGAGGACCTGAAGTAAGTTGTAATTCAAGATAAGTTGTTACATTCTTGGCTCTGATCTGTTCTCAATTTAAAATAGTCCCTTGCTTTTCCCAAATACAAGCTTTTCCAGGCTGGCATAAACCAATGAGGCAACAAAAATAGCGTTAGTTTTAGAGGGATAAGCTAGGGGGCTCATGTTTATATAAAAAACTATTACAGCTCTTCAGACTCTATTCAACCACACTGAGGTGTTACTGATTTTGAACCATTTGTTTTGGCCTTAACAACATGAGGTTGCAGATGTAGAATATAAGCTTTTTGGGATGGATCTTGGATGTATCTCCTCAAGATCCACAGATTTTTCCCCAGAGACTTCCTTAGTAGGCTGCAACTAGTAAAAATGTGTTTTTTCCAATAGTGGATTTGTTTGAAAACCAAATATTGTTTAAATATAATTCAGTCTTCATTACAGAAGCTAAACAGGATGGGTGTTCACCAGAACTTAAGAAGGGTATGTGTGTTGCAGGTGCCTGTGTTTTTGCCAGCTAAGGGCTCTCTCTTGGCAAAGAAAGGAGGGGTCGTTCTCCTCTCTTGTATTCCTGCTCTCCATCACTTATTTTCCTATTTCCCCATTTCCAGTCTGCAATTCTGTGCCCTTTCATTAGCTGTAGTGTCTCTATAATCCTTCTCTGAGCCATTGAATACTTTAAAAAAGCAGAAAATTATCCAGGTTTAGTTTTACTGCCGTTTTAGTGAGTTCCATTTGCTTTCAGAGGGTTGCAAAGCTAACATGGTAATTCGGAGGGTGGAATACAGGAACAAGAACTCCCATTTTTAATGACTGTGAGTTGCCCCGTTGGTTCAGCAGCTCTTTTGGAGCCATAGTCTCTGTAGGCTGGATAAAAATACTGTTCGTCCCCGCAAATCGTTTTCCATGTCTCCATAAATGATCATGTCTTCCCAGTGATGACTGGCAAAAAGGCAACTTTTATCTAACATGTAAATCATTCAACCCTAATATATACTAATCAAGATGTACTTTGTTGTTGTCACAAACAAGATAATTTAATCAAATGATCAAATAGAACTCATCTGCTGCAAGTAATGACTTTGCAGCAGAAAATGCGGGTTATTCCTCTTTGACCAACAGTCTCTTTCTGGGAATTAGAGATGCAGCCCTTCAATGTATTTACACCAACATGTAACATGCAATGCCAAAGCACTCACAGCTCACATTTGCATTTAACTCACCCAGTAGGACTAGAATTAATGTAAGAGGAGATTGTCTGTTTAGTTGGCAAGCAGGAATACGCTCCAGGAGCACAGCAAGGGGAGACTTCAGCAGTTACAGGGGTGATTATTTTCACTTTGCATGTTTTGAAAAGCATGCAAAAGAACATGGTTTTGTGTGTTTTGATGAGAATTATTGTTTTTAATAGGGGAGATTGGCAGTAGTGGGATTTTTCTTTTTTGTTTTTTCTGCCTTTTGTTGGAGCTTTGTCCTTTTCATTTTATGTTGTTTAGATATTTCCCCCCCTCCTTTATTTCTTCTGTTCTTCAGTCGTTTGGGATTTTTTGTTTATTTAGGTGTTTTTATGTAAGTCTTGTAGTAGTTCTTTGTGAAGATGTTCTTCTTGCTCTTGTTTTGTATTTTTTCATTATTGTTATTTTCACATTAATCTAAATTTCTGGTTTTAATTGCTTCCAGTTCCTTCTAGAGGCCTCTGCAGCTAATATTTTTTCCCAATTTAAACACCTCATATATGTAAAATTTTGACATCTTTTTTCAGAGCTTGGGCAACCCTTTTCAATTTAGTGGCAACTGAGTGTTGATTTCTGTTGTGTGACCTTGCTCTGAATTACTACGCAGTAAGCAGTTGTCACATGTCATACATCTGACATAATAATGATAAAGGTGATAATTGATTATCATTGTAATCGTTCAACTTTCAGCAGAAAAAGCATTGTATTTAAATGGTATTTGTAACTGATACGGGTATACAATACATTACCATGGTGAAAAGACCCTGTCTTTTAGGTTTGACACAAACACCCATATATTTTATTCTGTTCCAAAAATATCTCTAAATAAAGCTCAAAACCAGTCTGACAGATTAAAATGTAATATAAGGCATTACCAACCAGCTGCTAAGTTGTTTTATTAACCTTTTTAAAAGATTAAACCTTTTTTAAGATGAAATGCAAATATGTAATATAAAGCTGTAGGTATTACTAGATAGGAGTAATTTAAGAGGTTATTCATCAAAATGCATTTCCTTCAAATGGCCATCCTCTATCCTGCAATAACAATTATCATTCTTCACCAAACATCAAAGCAATAAAACATGGAATACAAGCACTGTAGATCAAAGAGGGGGAAAAGTATCTTTCAAAATAAGCACTTGACAGAAATAATGAATATTTGAACTTGAAGACTGAATTAGAGTATTGAGCTAACTTGATGGATACTGTCTTGCATTGTTATAAGAGAGAGAGATTTTGTAGTTGCTTTGAATTCTTACACTCTTATCAGACTCTGCTAGAGTTACCATAAAAATAGTATTCTCCATCTCTAAAAATTAGCTGATATTACTCACAGATTTTCTTCTCTCATAAAAAGCAACATGAATTCATGAAGATAGGGGTGAGAAATTACTTTTTCTGTGGGAAAAATTGCAGTTTAAACGGTAGTGGAAAAAACCTCAAGACTTAAATCAACATCCTGAGTTTACGGCTCAGAGCAGCAAAAACTTCCCATGATGTATTTCATACCTTAGCAATAGATCTATTTTGCTTTTTGAACAGGTTTTTCAGATCTGTCTAAAATCTGCTCACAGGGGAACTTGTACTTATGATTGGCTTTGTAAGTTGGATGAATCAGAACAGTACAAATTTCTACAGGTTTGTGTTTTGTTTGAGGGGTTTTTTTGTGGGGGGTTGTTATGGGTTTTTTTTTTAATGAGGTCAAAAATATGTAATTCTGGACAAGATAGGTATATCTATGTTATTTATATTTATGAAAGCTGAAACATCGCGGCTCTTGTTCATGCTGGAGTTGAGTCTGATGAGGGTTGTCAAATGCAATGGAAGGGCTTCTATTGGCACATGGCAGAAAAAGAAAAACTAGAGAAAACATGAGCCTGCTGCTGACCAGGCCAGGGGTGCTAGTGATACAGAGTGTGGACAAGACTGTGGTACTGAATGTCTCCTTTGCTTCAGTCTTTACTAGTAAAACCAGTCTTCAGAAATTCCTGTCAAAAACCAAGGGGTAAGTCTGGAGCAAGGATGTATCCTTAGTGGAAGAGGATTGGGTCAAAGCAAATTGAACATACGTAAGTCCATGCAACCTGACAGGCGTAGCTGATGTCATTGCAAGTCAACATTAATTCACAAGGGGAAATGAGGAAAATGTCCTTGATGAAGTGACTGGATTGGTGGATGAGGGGAAAGCAGTGGATATTGTCTACTTTTACTTCAGTAAGGCTTTCAACGCTGCATCCCATACCATTTTCATAGATAAAATGTTCAGGTGTGGGTTGGAATTGCTGAGAATGAGGTGGATTTAGAAACAGCTGACTGCAGGCCCAGAGGGTTGTGATCAGTAGCACGAAGTCAAGTTGGAGGCCAGTTACTAGTGGCGTACCACAGGGGTCAATATTGGCTCCAGTCCTCTTCAATCTCTTCATTAACGGTCTGGACAATTAGATAATTGCAAATGCACAGTTATTTCTATTAGTGTAATTGTGATATTGTTGATCTTCATTTTGTTTGAACCATGCTGGTTTGTGCAATTTAGCATTCTGATTCAATGGATGCCATAAAATTAAGAAAAATATTGTCCTTTGATTCAGACTATTTCCAGATAAGCAAAGGAAAAAAACAAAAAAAAAAGAAAAAAAAAATCATCTTGACTGCTACCTGAAACATCAGAGATTATTTTTAGGCTTTCAAGATGCACTTTTATTTTATTTTCCCCTTCCCTTTTCCCTTTTCCTTTTTCTCTTTCCCTTTCCTTTTTTTCTTTATTATGTGCTTTTCAGTGTTTGTGCTTCAGTTCATAATGAAGCACTTTTGATCAGCACTGAAAAGGTCTACTGGTTGAGTCCTTAAATGCACAACTTCTGATGATAATAAACTTCAAGGTCTCAGAATGCACTTATCAGATCTACTGTATGAATAAGTGTCAGGTCCCAGAGTAGATTGCATAAATCTTTTTGGTTGAGCTTGGTGAGTGCAAAGCTTAATACCCACAGGCTTGCAATCTTTTTGAAGGTGATTATAATTCAGCACCAGCTTTGCATCCTGGATAAAGGTTCCCCTTGAACACAAAGTATGTTACATGCTTGTGTGCTAGTGATCAAAATACCTGGAGGGTTGTCGCTCTTGCAGTTCTTAAACCTCCAAAATGATGTTAAAATCCTATATCCAATCAACTAAGCTGTAAAGTCAATTACTGTAGATTGAAGGCGTTGTTCTACCTCATATGCCAAAACCTAATTTCAGTCACAGTATTTCTGTTCCCATACTCTGTGGTGTAGCATAACCCAGGAGATTCACCGGAAGTTTATAAATGATATGTTTAAGATTTTGTGACAATTTTTTAAAATTGCACCTTGTGGTAAAGATTACTGCCTGAGGAAGCAAATACGTACTTTAATTTTACAAACTAATGTAGGCAGTAGATATTCATCCGTGCTTGTTTAGGATAAATTTGCAGTCATACCATTCAGGCTTCAAAGGTTTAGTTGCCGTTGATAAGGAACACTTATAGTGTTTTATGATGTATTTGTTTTGACTCTTCATTTAAGTCCCAAGCTTGCTAAGTTGACAATGCTACTAAAAAAATTATATTGTGATTTTTTTTTTTTTAATTTACTGGGAATTGTATGGTTTTCATACAAATTATCTCCAACCTCTCACTGAAGATAATAGTGCTTAATATCTTAGCAATCTGTTCAAAAATATTGGTTTTGAAACTGTAACGTAGATTACTAAACTCATAAGAGATATTTTCTTTCTTAAACTGAGGCTCAGTGTGATCTGAAATTGTGTAGTATATACTACTGAAAACTTTCTCCTTCTAAAAGAGTACATCATAAATTGAAATATAGCTAAAAATAAATTCACAACATATAGTAATTCTTTGACCTTGTTTTTTCCTTTGACTATGACGTAACAAACCTCACATGGGGTCTCATTATGGTGAAAATTTGTGAAATTTAGCTGACCTTTAAACCTTATTATTCTGTTCTTAAATTCCACAGCTTCTGTAATGAAAAGTAAAATTAAACACTATGCAACATTCCTCTCTTATTAGTTGTTGGTCAGGTGATGAGATATTCAAAAGGAAACTTTTATATCAGTGAGGTTCAGTCTTTTGTCATTTTGTCTTGAAATGAGCTTCCAAAGCTTGATCAAACCTAACAAGCCTAGTTTAAGAGAACATTTTCATCTCCTCTTGAATGTAAATTCTTAAGATACTTTTCATTCAACTTAACTATTTCCCTAGAAAAGGAGTATAAGCCTCTTGAGAAACAAGTACCTTTGACATTCCTATACATTAGTGGCAGGTATTACAGAAAACTTGTTCCCTGGGTTTGTAGTCACATCCAAAATATTGACTATAAGGTCAAATGAAAAGCAAAATTTGCTATAAATGTGTAGACTTAAGCTGATTTATCAGTGTTAGCAACTGGGCTCCCCCTTCCATTAAAAAAAAGTGCAAACAAAATGTTGGTAATTGTTGTAAGTTAGAGACACTTCTGGAGAAGTGTACTGATACACATCATAATGATTCTCAGCATTTAATTATACCAGTGGTTATGCATTACTGTTGTGGCCTGGTTTTAATTTTATGGGGTCTTCAATGAAACTGTAAATTCACTGTTTAAGTAATATTGATTGCCCGTGCTGTATCTAACACACCAATGTTACGTGGATATTAGGTGCTGTAGTGTAGATAAATAGCCACAGAAAGGATCTCTCCAAACACAGCAGGACCATTAAAAACACTTAAGTTACACTTAAGACTCATAAGGAGGTGAGTTAACTCATTTTTTGGTAAGCATCCTAATATTAACTGATGCTTATATTCTTACTCTTTCCTGTTTATCTCTCCATATATAGATAAACACACATATCTGCACACCTATGTACAATGAGATGCACAATGTGTTTGTATCATCATGTGTGCACAAAAGTGATCATTAAATCTTCCTTGGACATCATACCTTTTATGTTGACGTGTAGTGTTTGACCAGAGGCTAAAACAACAGTGGTCGAGTCAACTTTCTTGCTCTTCAACCTATCCTTGATGCTTATGTACAGTAGAAAGGCACATCACTTAACTTGTAGCCAAAAGCCTATTTATGTTTGAATTCCATTTGGTGTGCCATAAGGAAGTTTCAGTGAAGTTCTTCTTAGCTTTCACTCTTGTGTTTCTATTTAAACCACTATAAATATTTGCTGACTGGTATAATAGCCGTTAAACTAGGGGCTACATTAAGATCGCTGTTTTGATAAAATTGTTCTCTGTGCTAAGTGTAAAACTCTACCTCCCAAATGTGAGGAGACCATTTTTACAGAGTCACCAGGACTGACAAGCAAGTGCAATCATGATTCTGTAAACAGAAGGTATTGCCAATCTTGTGTGAAAATCTTTATATTCTGATGCTTTCTGAAAGTAGTTTCATTATATATGATAGCTTTTCTCAAGGAGAAACATAAAACTGTACCACAGTCTTTTTTTAAAAATAAAAATTTCCCACAGTATGAAAAGAAGCAATAGTTTGATGTATCAGCCAGTTCTAAAAAAATCTCAACAACCCCCCAATCTCCCGAGTCAAATGCTATGCTGGCTTTACATCAATGTTCAGAGATAATTAAGGAGAAAACACTGAAATCCTTTTGTAAGTAGTTCTTTCTCCTTTCTGTTCTGTTTTATATGCAAAAGCATAACTATTTTGTGGATCAATCTCAGGAAACCAGGGCGCTCTTTCATGGAAATAAGATCCTCACTTGACAGTAGTATCCTCAGAAATGTGAGTTTAGATGCTCTGCTCTACTAAGCTAGTAGTATTTGAGGACACACAGGGAAGCAGACCTGTAGGTGCTTTCTGTCTCTGAACTGTCTAGGGAATCAGGCATGGCTCTGAATATCTAAATTCTACACTTCATTTTTCCCTCTAGTTGTCTCAATCTCTCTAGGTAGTTAATGAGACCAGAAACTCATTTATTTCCCTAAGATCTGTACCCCCACTATGTTATTACTTGCTCTCTAATGACTTTGGATGCTGTTGTTTGTGATGAAGCTTAATACCAGTTTTACCTCCAAGTTTTGAAGAGTCTGTCAAAGCATTACCAAAAGAAACACAAGAGATATACTTTGAAGCTGCATTCCCTTTCGAAACACTTGGCACTTTACATCAGAAACCTAGTAGTATTGTTTATTTATTTTTATAAATATTTTTAAAACGTCTCATCCTTTGAGAACAGCCATCAGTATATTTTTCCCCCGGCTGGAGATGGTGTCAGTAAAAGCATGCTACATTTACAGCTTGTGACAAGTTCTTGACTGACTATAGCCAGCAAGGGGTGCTTACGAATGCAACAGTCAACCTCTTTTCCTGAGAGACAGTTCTTTTCCTTTACAAGGTCCAGCTTCTACTGACTTAGTGATCAATTTGATATCTTGTTTCAAACTCGCTGTTTTGAGCAGGTACATTAGACGACATCAAACTAGACCCTCCAAGAAAGCTTGTTATGTATGAATATCCTTGACCTTATGTGAGATGTTATGGATGTGGTTCAGGTAGCATTTTTGTCATGTTGTGAAGGGCAAAATTGTAGTTGAACTTAGAACTCCTGCCGGTTTTTGGAGCATAGGTAATGTACTGCTATGGAGAAAAAGGCAGAGGGGAAGACAAATGGGAATAAATCCCACTGCTTGTAGCTTCTAGGTCCTTAGCATTCCAATTGGGGTTTTGTTTCAAATATATGGAGCGTTCTCATGTTTTACAGTAACATCTTTTAGGAAAATTCACTGTTGTTTCACCACACACACACACTTTTAACAGATACCTTTTTCAACTACTGTTTGCCCTTAAAATAATTGAAGCTAACAGTTCAAAGAATAAAATCCACAGAGTGCCTAGCAAGAAAATCCATATTACCAAATTAACACTTGTTCACCATAATCCTTCACTACAGTTACCTCATATCTGACCACCTACTTCCTCCAGTTGCTATCTCTGAGAATTTGTCTGCCTTCTTTAAGCTACTAAATAGCACACCCCTAATGATATCCCTGACTTCAGCTGGAGTGCTTATCTCAAAAGACACTTGGCCATTTGTGTTGGGCATTTAAGAAAAGATCTATTTAGTGATCCTGATGCTTATGCTAAGACCACATTTTTTAAATAGGAAGCAGCATTGCTGTGTGGTTTAACATAAAAATACCAAGAGCAGAGTTTCCTTACAATACTAGTGACAGTACAGATTCCTCAGAATTTCTAAAGAAATGAGAAAAATTTATTCAACTCTATTCTTAATTCTTGTCTACTGGTATGCAAAGATACATATATATTTTGGGGTTTTTTTTGTCTGTGGCAGTCCTGCTGTGCTGATTTTGGTAGACTGAACAAAGCAATTTAGGTAAATGTCACCGGCATGGAACAGTAAGGACAGGGTTTTGAATATCTAAGTATACGCAGAACCTCCTGTGACTACAGTAAATATTTTTCCACTTTGTTAAAGCATTTTTATGTGGCTGTTAGTTTAATTTTAATAGAAGCATTACTGTAAACTGCATAACACTTTTATTCCAGTATCACAGTTAAGAAATCCCTCCAGTGACTTTTGCATGGTCAGTCCCTGTCTGAACAAAGCAGCTTGTAAAACTGATCACCATGAATGCAGATACTGGTTCATATCTATATTAGTTCTAAACATACTGTAATATAATCACACTGGTTTAAATTACAACCAACCCATTATGTTTTCCAAGTTTCGACTTTTGAACATAAGGAACATTATAGAGCTTTTGGCAGTTTGGACACAATGGTGGACACTTAAGACTTGGATTTGAAAATAATTTGAAATATATGCAGATGAGAGTATTGAAAGTGTTTGATATTATTTGGTATTATTAAAAGAGTAAGGTATGATGAATTTCTGAGCAAGAGAGAAGTAAATGCTGCTCCTCCTACTTGCTCGCTTGAAAATGATGGGTACTAGTAAGGAGATAGATGAAATGGTTTGGAATCCAGTCAGCCAGCCATTTTAATAACCGTGTGAGCCTGAGGTTTCCTGCAGGTTGATTCCTTGGGACAAGTTAAAAACATGACTTAACATGGCAGACCTTGAAGGTATCAAGAACAAAGACTGTGAAGTGTGATTGTTGTGAACAGTTTCACATACTTCTGTAGCTATACCGAAACAGCAGGCATCAAGGAATGTTCAGTATAATTACTGTATCAACCTGAAATATCGTTCATATGTATCTGTGCTTGTTATTATCCCAAATAGAGCGTTCTCACTATATTCTTGTGATTACTTGAAGTTATTCATTTCCTACAGATTCACAGAGTGAGCTCCACTTCCGAATTAATTAGTGTATCTATATATGCGTGTTGCCTCTACAAAAACAATGCTTTTGGTCAAAAATTACAGGAGTCCTGAAGTCTTTTTGCTAATAGGAAATGAGAACCTAATATTCTTTTATTGACACCCCACACCGCACACCCCACCCCCAGAAAAAAAAAAGGATAAAGAAAATGCCAAATACAATCTGAATGTCCCAGTATTTGAGCACTGGTGACAGTACAAGCAGCATTAAGTCTAGGGGTAGGGATTTACAGCTGAGAATATTTTATCACTAACTCCAGAATTCAAGTTGTCATCATTAACTTTGACATTGTAAATGTGTTCTCACCGCATCCTATCCTGTTTGGTTTCTGCTTTGGAGGTATTTAAACTTTAGTGGCAGTAAAGAATATTTTCCTTTGGGTGTCATCCTCTTTCTAGCATGTAGTAAGTATAGGCATGTAATGGGAAATGCAGGCAAAGGCAGAGGGCTGTATTCTGTATACAGCTGCAAGAACATACCACTCGCCGTGCAGTTAGTGCTTGGCGCACTAACGCCTGTCTCCTTCAGATCATCACATCATTACCTGAGCAGCCTCTGGACCTTTGTCTATACATTCTGGTCCCAAAGCAGATTGTGGTTTGTTGCTTTGAAATCATAGGCCTTTAAGTCTTTATCCTCTTTGGGAAAGGTGTGAGTATTCTTCTGGGAAAATGCAGGTATGTCTATAGTAGTCTAATTGGCAAAATGGAATTTTGCTCCTAATTATTTCCTAATTTCTATGCTCTTCCATGTGTCAAGCTGAAACATAGAAATAGTTGTCAAGATGCTTGGCGACGCATTGTGAAAACTCCCTATTATTGACATTTTTAATAATAATAGTTGTAATAATAATAAATCAACACTCCCTCTGCCCAATTAATGAATTAAATTCCGTTTACAGATCCCAGAATAGTATACTATACTTCTAATGCTAGTTAAAAGCATAAGATATAACTCAATTTTAATTTATAAGAGGGGTCACTGAAGGCAAGCATGGGAAACATCCTCTTTTTCAGCCTTCATCTTGCAATATGCTTACTCAGGCATACTGCAAAAAATCGACTCCTATTGTAAGCAGTGAGATTTCAAGATGCTGAACATCTCTCAGTAGGTAGCAATATCAATCTCACAAAGACAGAAAAAAAATTGAAAATAAGTATGGGCAAAACCCAATGAAAGGCTCCTACAGAATTCTTGGTAAGCTAATGTGTAATACCCACTGATGGGTTGAGACAAAAATGAATATGTTCAGCAGCAGTTGATTTTGCAAAAGAAACAGAAAGGTGGTCTCCATTTGTAGAAGGCATCTATACTGAATATTCAGAAGAATAATCATAAATTCATGTTAAAATATTTCTGTGGTTAGGAGCTGTATTAATTGCATACATATATATATTTCAGTTTCATAACTGGGAGATGTGCAGACATTTAAATAGAAATAATGTCATTTAAATCTCAGGCAAGATTTTGCACTGGTGAAAGTTTTATTCCTCCAAATCATTTTTCTGGTCCGTGGCTAAAATACGTATGATTTGTTTTAATTAGTTTTTTTTAAGTTTTCAAAGGATTTAAAACACATCTGATAAGATTTTCTATATTCTTTAATATCTCTGCACTAGAATATGATTATGAACAAAAGTAAATACTAGAGATTGCAGGGCCATAATCTTATTATGTCTTCTCTCCTAGGTCAGAGAGTATATATTGATTGTTTCCACATTAGCAGCTCTAACTCCAAGACCATTAAAGGATTAATTTGTATCATAAAATTGCATATTCCATTATATCCAAGAAACAGGCAGAGTAACTAAGGACAATACAGCAGATTTCAGTCAATAAACTGCAAAATTTTGTACCATCGGAGGATTTTATCCTTCAAGAATCACTAAAACATTGTCAGTATAGTTGACTTACAAGTACACGTTTCTTGGATTCCTACTATACTGTGGTCCTCAGGCAAAGATTTCATGGGAGAAAGAATTTTCCTTGGAAGCAGGCAATTAGCTAAAGAAAAAAAGAATCAATTTCTTATCACTTTGCCAGAGTCATAGAAGTTACTGCGATAGAAGTTACTGCGATCTCTCGTATCTGTTTTTCATTTAAGATTACAAGTTATTTGCTAAGCATGAAGGGAAGAAGAAAAAAGTAAAGAAACTTAAATTCCCTCAGTGCCATATGTCAAAGAAAGTTTCTGCTTGCTGAAAAAACAGTATTAATATCTGTAAAGAAAACAAACACACAGCAAAATCCAACCTATCTACTAAGTAGAGGACCACTGCTATCTAGATTAAGAATAATATTTATATTAAACATCTGAACCAATCACAAAATAGACTGATTTTGTTTAAAGAGATGAGGCACTTGAGTTAAATATTTTTGGAAAGATAGATTTTCTGTAACGTGTTGCGTATGTGTGTGTGTTTGTGAGTACACACATTTATACACATATAGCAATAAAATACAATGCTACAGGTAATTAGTAGCATGAGAATGGTTTTGCTAAATAAGGGATTTTTGGTTCAATTGGTCTATAAAGCTCTCATTTTCAGAAAAATCTTAGTCTTCGCTTAGCCAATATGCCTTACACTCTGATACTGCAAGCTGCAATGATGTGGGCAATCTCTCATCCTTGCAAAGAAATTCCATGAGTAATTTACCATATTACAGTCATGTCATGTAAGCCATCTGGAGTTATTTTTAAACACTATTTCATAGAACCCTGAAACACAAAGTGTAAAAACCAGAATAAGCCCTTGTCTATTGTGGTATCATCCTGTATCTATAACAAAGTAGTTCAGTTTGTGCAGCAGAGTATTAATTGTGAAAACAACTGCATATGCTGTAACCCTTTTATAAACTCTCCTTAGAACATTTATTTTGAGTAGTGGGGATAAGTAATAAATACCTCAGGACAACATTTCAGTATGGTTGTCTGCTCAAAATTAGAAGTTTTTAAAGTAGAAGTCAACATAGTAACGATTTGGGATACACTAGAGTACACTTTAACAAAATTAGGATATTGCACTGAAAATACTTTTATATTGGGGAAAATGAACAGATAAAAAGGTTATGTACAGTAAATGACATTACTGTGAACTGGCTGAGATACATTTAGCCAGCTTCGTAAGGATTTATGCTTAAAATAGTAGCCTATAGTTTTCTTACTAAAGAACCATTTTATAATCAAGAAGCCGCACATACAAATTTTTCAATATCTCTTTCTCAATAGAGATAAATATTATATATATTTTGTTGTATTAAGCTTCAGATATTAGGTGTCAATTAAATCATAAATTATTAATCATGCCAAATGTCTTACAACATTTTCTGGAGTGATTAGAAATAATATAAAAAATGCTAGGGGACAAACCCAAGAACTATTCTGTAAATGAGACTATGTAGTTCTATTCTACTCACTATATATTTTCATGCAGAATTGCGTTTGGAGGAGCGTTTGCTAATTTATTATTGGAAAAGCCCTTGCTGGTTTAGTCAAGCAAGAAAATTACCCCCAAAGCCCACAAGATTTATAATGCTTAGAAAACAAAAAGAAAAAAATTGCAACAAAAGAAAAGGGCAATTCAAAACCTAATGAGACATTTTCGGCCTCATTTACATCTCTAACCTGATGCATTTCTTCAAAACGTTTTTCTTACTAATTTGCATACTAAAAGCTTATTCTTCCTAACCAAAATGATGATGAGATTTCCCCCACTATACTGAAGTTAGCATTACTTTAAAAGCTATTTATAGTCACTTTTAGAAGATGACATTCTTAAATTCACACCTCTATTAGAGCTGATAGTGCAACCAAATACTTTTTCCTTGAAATATGATGCCTGTAAATTTAAAAGGGAGGTTTTATGGATCATTACTACAAAACATGGTAATTTTATCACCGAATAGAGTTTTTTGCTAGGCAAGTCTAACTTCCTTTTTTTAATTAAATGTGATTTAAAAAAAGCCAAGTGTGTGGATAAATGTCTTTTGATTGGCAAGCATCATCTGTTTGATAGCGCATATATGGATTTCCAAAAGGCTCTCAGCAAAATCCCTTGTCAAAGGCTTTTAGGGAAATTAAGCAGTCATGACATAAGGAAGGTCTTTGCATGGATACCTAATTGGTAGAAAGAAACATGCCAGGCATATTCTCCCTGTAAGCAGTAAAGCAACTTGAAAACTAGGGCTCCCTCCAGGAGGGGATACCCATCCTACATCTTGTGTATGTCCTTCCAGGTGTATGGTTAAAGAATCACTCTCTCAGTTCAGTTTATATTTTGATTTTGCAATTGCAGTTTGACTTTGAATTGAAATCTGACAAAGAAAGGCAGCCTGTATAGAAACAGTCACCCTGTATTTTCGAAGTGGAATAAGTACTGTTGCTAAAATAACAAGAGGTAAAGGAATAACGCTTTATTCTTCTTAACTGCATATGCATTTTGTAACGTGGTCTGAAGTGAGAGAAGGAAATACTTAATGTACAGCAGAAATAATTTTAAACACAGGATACTTTAGAATGTGTTTTAGCGGACTCGAGCAGTAGTATGAAGGAGGTTTTGATGAAATTTACATGATCTCTAATAAAAACTGTATCTTAATTGGCAAAAAGTCTCACTAAGGAAAATCTCTCAGAAAAAAATAAGAATTTACCCCATTTCTAGAACAGCAGCATATCTATAATAGATTCCTTACCTCTTTGCGCTAAATAAAACAAAAGTAACATTTTAATGACCTAAATAATGAAAAGGTTGTACTTTTAAGCAAGTTTAGGTGTAAACAAGAATGATGAGTATTACCAACTCTTATAAGATGATGAAAGTTATAAAATGCAAGCAAGGCATAGCCTTTACTGAGAAAAGTGCTTTTTAGGATAAATGCTTACCTAAGAATTGTTAAATTTTTCATGCACAGCCCTGAAGCGAGAAATCTGTCACCTGAAATTATCTTATGCTTTGTGTGTTTTCACACTTTTGTTAACAGTGAACTGTTAATTGATATGCATGGGAGACACCGAATAAAGCAAGATTTTGGACAACATGCTGCCACTTTATGGATTAAAAACCCACAAGGCTTCCTACAATAACTAATAATAAGTAACTTTTGCTTTTATGTTAGCTTTTAACATCATGCTTTGAATACATCAAAACTGTTCACCCTGTTAACCAGTTTTAGACAAAGCACAGGAGTGGAAATCTGAAGGGATTTTCACGAAACCTCCCTGAAAATAGATGTTTGAGCACAGGGGAGAGATCCAAGTTAACGTCCCAGTTATAAAGATGGAATAAAATGAGCTTAACTCTGTTATTGAAATTCCTTAGCTATTAGAAAGGAACCCACAGAAACCTTGCATTTTCTAAATGTGCTCCTTACAGAAGTATCTGTTTCCTAAACAACGGAGATGATACTACAATTAGATGCCTGCTGCATAGTACCTGGTACTGTAAGGATCTTCAAAACCTTTGCAAACTTAACTGAGCCCTTTGACAGATGTCATTATTGCAATAGGTGTTGGTGGTATAAATAGCTGAATTGATAGTTTTGTCTAACGCTTCTTGAGGCATAGTTCTTGACCTATAGCATGTTAAAGTATCCGATATAGCTCCAGCCAAAATGTTCCTTAGAAAAAGATGAAGCACCTGTGTCCAATGTATATTTCTGTGTCTGATGTATATTTCTGTACATCCTTTCTTAGTTACCGTCTGGCTCTGGATAGAGGTAGCTTAACTGCAAATAAACCTGAAGTTTAAAATGGCTAAAGTTCATGTTCCTTTGTATGAAAAAAATGCCTTGGCCTGAGAAACTGAGTAACTTTGTGTCTAGCTCATGCCAAGGCATTTTTAGGGAGCCTGTCATTTTGTTCAAGTCCGAGAAGGCAATTCATCCAGCATGCTTATAGGATTACATCTTCCTCTTCAAAGAAAGGCATAGACACTAGATGCTGCATCTGTTTCTGGCTGGAGACACACAGTTAAACACTCTTCATTTCCTCTTAAAATTATGCACTGTGCAGAATAGAATTTAAAGTTCCTTGGGCCAGCAAAATGGCAAAAATACAAGTTTAAATTTGTAGGCTGAGAATAAAAATACAGTAGAGAGGCAACCAAAAGGCTTGGTTTTCAGTGCTCTTTTCTTCTATGCAATAACTACATTAAAAGTACTACATGTCAGCACCTTTATATTCCCTGTTTCCTCCCTCTCCCCAGGGCAATTCCCCTGAATAAACAGACACGCTGTCTTCTTCCCAGAACATACATTAAACAGAAGGGGAGTGCATCCTCCTGAAATAGCACTGCAAGAAAAAAGAATTGTCATCTTCCTCATTTTAGGGGAAAACAAAAAAATCCCCAAACAAACCCAGCGTTTATAGCATGAAGCTTTAAAGATATTCTGAGTTAAGGTCCCAAGATGAAAGAGGAGCCTCATGATATTCTTATGTTCTGAGATTTTAAGCCTCGTAAGAGAACTTTCGAACAGCCTGTCTTAGCAGTTCCCCATTCTCTAGCTACAGGTACTTGCACATGGCCTGGCTTTCGCCTGAGTAACCCCCAGCTCCATCTTTGAATTGTCTCGTACTTTGTTTTGAAGAACCAAACTTCCCATGTTGTTCATCAGGAGCCTCCGTTTCTCATGAATTCTCTAATGTAGACCTGTTGTCTAAATGGGAACTATTACAATATTTAACTTTCAGCCACCTAAGTCTCTTCAAGCTATTTTGTTGTTCAGTGATGACCATTGTGAAAAAAATGAGACTTTTCAGCAGTAGGATTAAGGATCCTTTCCACTGCAGGAAATTTTCTAAGGTCTTGTGGAGTGCACACACACCCTCTGTAGGGATTTCAGAATCTTACTGGCTTCACTTCCATGATAATGACCTTTTGTTATTCTCATGCTTTATAAATCTCCCTGACGTAGTTATTTTCAGTAGTTCTTACCCCTTCTGTTTCTTTCCTCACCCGACTACATTTATGTTGGCGTACAGAACTCATGTTATTTTCTGCCCATATGGTCTCGGTGAGTTAATCCATTTCTAGATTGTTGTACGTCAGTGCTGAGCACTCTCAAATATTTTCCTGTGCATTTCCATCTGGAAGTCAACATCTCACCTCCTGTCTTTCTAATATCTTTTCATAGCAATTTCATAGATTCCTCAGAGCACAGGGAAAATTGAAATTGCCCTTTTTTCAATTCTCTTCCTTTTGCTTTGCCTCCTGCAGCACTAGTAACTGCTGTATTATTGTCCCAGACATTTAATTTTATTTGGATTATGCGTGTTAATCAGTGACAATGATATTTCAAATGAAAAAAAAAATAGGCCTACAGCTGTATTTTCTTTTAAAAATCAGTTTTGTTATTGCTAGGGGTTGGATGATTCAGAGAGGAAAACCCTCTGCATAGGAATCTATGGGGTTTTTTCCCCCAAAATAAACATTTCTCATATATAAATGATATATGGTCTTCACAGTTCAGTCTCCATTGCTTTTGGCAGTAATAATTTAACAATTTTCTTACTTAAGTGAAATAATTAGTTTTAATATTGCAATACCTTAGCTGTCTTTTACTTTCCAATGCCATGGAACCAAGCTGTTCTGCTTTCCCCCTTTAGAGAAATCTGACAGAAAGATTTCAAGATTGCAGTTGTGCTCTTTTCAAGGATTCAGAAACACTTCAAAGTTCCTCTTTTTTCTTCTTTCTTCTTTTTCTTTTAACAAAATGTATTTGATGTACCCAAATTTTTACATTAAATTGTCAGCTCAAGCGTGAATATTTCAAAATCTGTATAGAATTTTTTGTTTATTCTGATGTGTAATAAAACTTTGTTAGGGGCTTTTATGACAGTAGGGTGCATTGAGCATGGCCCTTTAAAAGTTTTGTTGTTCTTTTTTTAAATTACTTTCCTCTTTCTTTTTTATGAAAGCCTACTTTTAAATACCAAATTTGACATTTATGTCATATGCAAGTGAAGAAGTCATAAGAAAAACAACTGGGGAAGTTTTCCATAATAAAAGGTAGAGATTCAACTGCCATTTTATTTGCTTGATGACATTTTAAATTTAACTAAATGAGTTTAAATAAATATTTATTTTGTGTTTCTTATTGTTGAAAATGCTAACATTGTAACACACAGAAATAGTGCAGTTGTTTAATTCTCAAGAGTAGAGCTAATGCCTCATGTCTCATCACTTGTCAATTATGGCTGTGAAACCAGAATAGCCAACCCAGAAGAGTGGCTACTTTGCTTCTTTTGTCAAGAGAGAGTATCTTGTTATAAGCAGCTGCAGTTTATGGTAGACTGTACAGGTATCCTATTGTGTGACAAAGCATGCACGCTGCTTGCACTGCAATGAAAAGTGCCTCTCTCCCGCTCCTCAACCCCCCACCCCCTGATAGAGCAACTCCTAATTGAAAGTCTGAGGATGTTTTAAAGGCTTTCCTCAAGCCTGGCAAAAGCTGATGTTAAAAGAAAGATTTCTTATATCCTTCTGATCTATGGATGATATACCAGCCTTTTAAATCTGTTAGCAACAGGCATAAACCGAGTAATCTGCAGCCTGCCATGAACTGTACCAGGAGATCCACAGCAGGATCAGTACTGAGGAAATGCAGAAATCCTGATTACTCATATTGATGTTCCTTAGCCACAAATGGAGATTGTTTTTCATATTTGCTCTCATAACCTATATTAAATCCTGTGATTTTTGGGGATTTTTTTTGCTAATAACACAAACCAGTCACAGATAGTGAATAAATATATACCCTTTATGTGTTATAAATTGTAAGGACGTGATTCCTCAAATGTACACTTTGAAGTACTTTGCAAGCTGTTCCTCTGCATTTTTTTCATGCATGTCAAATGTTTGTTTTTCATACTGTTACCAGAAAAAAGCTAGACTTAAAATGAAATACATTGAGCTACTGTGTATTGCGTATCAAGTTATAGCTTGTGTATTCTGTATCTAGCTACTGCTCAGTGCTACTAAGAAGTCTATTTAGAAATTTATCATTTCCTTATGAAAAAGAAACTCTTCTAGGTATATTTATGGTTTTGCATCAAAGTCTTTAACTGAAGGTGAATTGCATAATAATTGATAACTAAGCCAAACAAATAGCAAAAATCAAAAGAGAGTCTTAATACCTCACAACCTGTAATCAATATGATGCAGACAATAATCCTGACATTTTTATTCTTCCCAGTTCTATCAAGTATTCCCACCCTGGTAAAGCATAAGTCTCTGAAGGCGGTAGAGGAATTCCAGAAAGCAGGAGCAAAGTGAAGCACCTCACGTTGCTATAAAGTTTGCATCTTTCAGGTGTTGCCACTAAAAAAAATTGTGCTGGTTCTGACAAGATTAGTAAATAGGACAACCTAACAGGGAGCTACACTCGATAAAATTAGCACTTAGAAAAAGAGAGGAACTGAATTATCCACTGAAGGACTGAAAATAACATGCAGAAGGCTCAGTCAGTAATCTTTCCCAGAATATACATTTCTGTGTCTTTTCTCCTAAAATTCTCTTTTTAAAATACCATCTTCTTTTCCCCTTCCTTTCCCTTCCCCTACCCCCAGCACACTGATGGATAGTTTGTAAGTGTGTGGAAGAAACTTCCACTACAGAACCACGGAGTTCCTATGATAATGCCCTTTAGTGGCAAACAGAAACCTCATTACTCTAAAAGCATGTAAATTCTGTCTGTAAAAACAGAAAGAACAGGAATTCTTTATACCACAGGGCCACATTTTCAAACATGTTTTCCTTGATTTAAAACAGAATTGATGAATCAGTGCTGGATGGAAAAGATTAAATTGACAAAAGCTCAGTAATCTTTGTGAGCCAAGCTCATTAGGGCCTTTATGTAGAACGCCCCAGACTGACTGTATAACCGCCCCCCTGAAGCCAAACTCTGTATATGAAGTCAAGTGGTTTCTGGAGGATGGGAGGAAAAGGGTTTGACTCCACAGAAGGAAGAGTGCGTATTGATTGCTAGAATTCTAGTTATCTCCTCAGAAAACTACCTGTACACAGAGCTAAGTGTGATTGGGTGTCAGCACTGGACCACGGACAGTAAACATCCCACTTCTGTTTCTTCCTGCTGGTCCTGAGGCAAGGATTTCTGTGACTTCTCCCACACCCTGAGACGTAGGTTGTTACATCTGGCACTCCAATTTAAATGTACACACGATGCATGCTATAAATAAAATCTTCTGTAGTGCAAAATAAAAGTTTTATGGACAGTTGTGAGCCATATGTTCTCAAAGAGAAATCTTTTGCAGATGAACTTGTGAAGTCAGTTTGGCTTTTTTTCAAAATTAGTATGTAGCTGCCAAATTTTACATGGTATTCATCATTCAGTTTTGTCACATCTCTAATTCTATTTCGTGTGAATCTTAACGATACTAACTTTGGGTAGTAGAAGGACTGATTCTGACTCCTGTTTTGTTAGTGTATTTCTATTAAAGTCAAATGGCATTCAGAAAAGGGTATCATCACCTTTTACGTTTTATTACATTTGGCTCAAACGAGCATGTACATTTACTTAGCACAGAGTAACTAACAGATATGAACATCTGGGTTGCTTGAATAGGCAGAGTAGCATTTTGGAATCAGTCATTTCTCATCTTTTAATGAAATTTGGTTTAGAGGATAACCATTTACTATTATCCTTTACCTCATTCAGTGACCCAGGCTATGTCTTCTGCTTGTTAATTAGTGCTTATTAGGAGGGGGTTTGTGGTGTTCTGGATGAATTAGACTGAAAAACCACCAATTTATTTATCATAATCTGCTAAACGGCTGTCAGGTGGCCATGTCTTTTGCTGACTGAGTTTGTGTGTTTGCTTTGTCTGTGCATGCGTGCAGCTGCTAGAATACTACATATGCCTGCAAAGTTCAGAATGTTTGTTGGCAGAATTAGGGCCTTAGCAGTGGAAACTTCCACCTTCCGTCACTCCAAGAGGCTCTGTGCTGAGTGGTGAAATTGTATTATGGTGGGCAGGATCACGTGGTCCCTAATGGCATTGTTGTTACAAAGAAACAGTATCCAACAGTGTGATTTGCATCACGCTGTGCGAGCCGCCTACACTTTTCAGCAGTTGGTTCTGTGTCTGTAATTTATTGCTCTAGAAACCATTATAATAATACAAGAAATGCTGCAGCAAGTGTAGAGGAAAGAACACATCACAGTCAGACTGTAATGACTATTTAGACTATTTAAACTCACTCAACTTGTTTTACATTAGAAAAACAAGTCCTTTTCAATTACTTATTTTATGCATTTTATTTGGCTTTGTGATCTCATTGTGGTTGAGATTAAATACACTATTACACTTTTTTAGATAGTTGATGGTCATAGCTGCTCAAAAATGCAATACAGGGCCTAAATATAAAATGGCAGAAGCAAAAATTTCCACCTTGAAGAAAAATTATGACAGATACGCTATTTCCTGTGTAAGAAATAGTCTCATTCTCATAAGTCCTTCACAATGTATCAGAAAAGTATGCTGAAATCTCTCTGCAAGTCAGCTGTACAGTTCACTGTGTGAGTCTTGTTTAAAACAATGACACTTAATATGTGACCATTATGGACTTCCTCCTCATTAAGTAGGAGGGATGTATCTGGTTTCTTTTTTGTAGCTCAGCCTTTTCAGTGGTGTAGTGATCACTGGGGGGCCAATATCAGAAAGAAAAATGCCTGGAGGCTGCTAAGAATCCCTCAGCAGACCAAACTGGGACTTCCAGCTGGTGGCTCAATACCACCTTTTCACTCTTGATTTAAGCACAAGACACGTGCCATAATTTTCATCCTCTGGAATTTTATCCTACTTCTTTCAACACACAGCTTGTTTCTGCATTTGTACTGTCCTGCAGAACAGAGAACAATTTTTGTCAAGATTATTGTCCTTTTATCTTCTGCAAGATAAACCCAAGTCATTTGTAACTGCACACTTCCTCCTCAGGTATCCAGATGCTTTCTTTGACACAAAGAAGTTACTCCAAACATTGTTGTAAAGGTCTCTTTTCATTCCTTGTTCTTCTCCATTTCCTCTGACTCAGTCAATTCTTTCCCCTCTCCGTTTTCTGTCTGTTCTGAATTTTCTGAAATTTGTAATCTAGAGTAGAACTAAGAAAGATAAAAAGCTTCTAGAATCCCTTAAACTTTTTCTGGTGGAGATCTCTATACTGCCCTTTTCCCAAAGGTTTCTTTCCTGTCTGTCAGTCACCGATTCCACTCCAATGAACATTCTTTCTCTCTTTTGGCAGAGCTCATTTACAAATCCTAACTGTTCCTCTCTGTCAGTTTACCTCTTTGTCTCTTTTATTACTATTGTTCTTCATTCCCAGAGTTCTTTTCTGTCACATCCTTTGCTTCTAGCCTGTTACTACCTTTCCTTAAGCTATTTCTGCATTTCATTCATATTTAATGTTTCCACAGTTCTAACATAAGTATAGTCACTTCCTTAACCTCCCAGCGTAAGTAATTTCTTATGCCTGAAATACTCTCTTTTTGAAACCACATACTGCTTTGCTACCATATGCTTACCCTTTTCTTGGGGATGTTTAGCAGCCAATGTACATTTTCTTCCTTATCCTTTACCTGCCATGGGAATTTATAGAAATCTTCATGTTTTCTTAGCATTCAGTACAAAAGCTAGATACACAAAAGCATGATATACCACATGCAACAGTACTGTAAAAAAACCACCCCCAAAACAAAAAAAAAATAAACAAACAAAAACCCCATATAGAAGACAGCTGCATGTTTATTAGGATGCTGGTTTTGATATTCTTTCCCTGGTCTCTTTCCAGTATAATAGCACACAGCAATGTGGTAGATAGGAGGGAGGAACTGCTAGCACCAAACCTAATTTAATTTTCACTGATATAACCTGAAGGAAACAAAATGCTTAAATGTTAAAGCATATTCACCAACTCAGTAAGGATCTCTTCAGAAGAATAGATCCAGACATCCACGGACTGACCAGCCAGAAACTGTTTATCTCTGAGGTGTTGGGGGGGTTTCCCACAGCTTTTTCTTTTTTGTTATTATTTTATTTTCCTTGGAAAAATGCATTGAATAGTCTGGTTTCAGCCCTTGAGTGCATTTATTAAATTTGAACATAAAGTACAGCAAATGGGCAATACACATACATTTAGTTTTAGAGAAAAATATATGTGTAACAATAGATTTGGTCCTTTGACAGAACATAGGGAATTTTAATCACTACTATCTAACTTAAGAAAAAGTTCAGAAAATCACTTATAGATGTGTTGTATTCCTTACCACAGTCTGATTTCATATTGTTTTCCTTTAAGCAGAACACAAATAAGCAGCAGTTTTGTCACATTTTCCAGAACTACTGGAAAAGTTCAAGAAGCTATAAACTATGGAATGAAGCAATAAAACAGCAATAAAATTGTTAACATTATCTATAATTAAACAGATTAACAGCCAACATTTTTGTATTTGTTTTGGGTTTTTTTCACCAAATCATTTACCATTTATTTAGGAAATTACAACTAACAGTATTACAAGATAGTGCTGAGATATTTTAATGACCTCAGGGGTTTTTGAGGTTTTTTTCCCTGTGTACGTAAATTTTTTAAAGACTCTGATAATTTACTTTCGGGTTTGCTTAAAATGTGTCACTGGAAAGAATTTTTTTTCTTTCCTTTTTTAAATCCTTTACTTATGGCACATAAACAGGTGCTCCAGACAATTTTTCCAAGTTGTTGTTTAGTCTAATGCATTACTTGAGCAGACATGAGAAACCACATTTCTCTCGGTTAAAATATTAAAATCCTACTTTTATGGACTTGTGAAAAATAAAGGACTTGGTTTTCAGCACTGACACCTAGCTTAGGTTTCATCTTGCCTGTTCGTGTTTTGCTTCTCTCTCCAAACCGTGGAAAATGTTTGTTGCTTCTGCAGAGCGATCAAGTAAGATGCTAGATATTTCATATCAGAATTAGCAAGTTCACATTTTGTTAGGGCTGCTTTGAGTGGAAAAACACTTGCACAGATCTAGCCTTCACTAGTCATTTTCCTAAACTGTTCTGAGTCCACCCATGAACTTTTCTTACACATCAAAGCTTATTTCCAACTGGGCATTAAAATCAGCTTAAGCCATAGCAGATCCTGCCTGATGTGGGGCACCATCTGCACCATTTCTAATACCTTATTGGGCTCTCCATTTCTTTATCGGTAATTTATGAATGTATGTGACATGAAATACAAGTATTTGATTCCCTCCCCAACTTTTAACTTTAGGTATGACTTTATATATTTAACTTTAGATTTACCTATCAAATTGCCTATTATTGCTATATCTGTTGTGAGTAAAAATATATTTTTAATCACGTAGTCCACAGCATTTTAGAAATCTTGTGAATGTATTCTACTACTTCAGAATGTTTTCTCCTTTTGCCTTCCTATTTTTTTCATTCCTTTCCTGGCTTAGTTACATGAGCTCAGCTCTTCCCTCTTGGTCCTTACTTTGATCCAGTGTTTGTGCAACTGCAAACAGATCTCCAGAGCGCTGACAGATGCAAACACCTCTCCATTTACACAGCCCTTGCTGCTTAACCTTGAGGGCAGAGCACCGTACAGAGTTTATGAACATGAGGGAATGACATGATGCCATTTGATATCACGTGATATTGTCAGATATCGTGTGATAACCAACAGGTGACTTGAGAGCTATAGTAAAGAGACCAGGTAGAGACCAGCGATGAGACAGGCAGTCCTTTTTGAATGAAGCTGACCCTCAGTAACCTGTGTTCACGGTCCTGCTTGAGATGCTCAGTGCTACGTAATCGAGTGCTGTTACGAAACGGTTTAATCAAGGAGTCAAAAAGCATTAAAAAACCCTGTAGTCCCATCCAGCAGTGGCTATGAGGATAAAAACAGTTTACAAAGGAGCTTATGTAAATACTAAATGTATTTCTAATTTAAGGTAAGCGACTGACAGTTTTCACAGGTGGATAATCACCTTAATGGCAAAATGATATAACGATACAAGGCTAGAGAGGCCACTGTATCCAACCTTATCAGAATATTTTCCTCTCAACCCAAACCTTTAATTGCAAGCACTTATCCTCATCTGCTCACTGATGCTTTTTTTAATCCATTTTATGACAATCCGTAAACACTTTTTAAAAATTAATGGTGATCTCAGAGCAGGTCAGCTGGCTTTTGCCTGACCCTGAGACGACTGACAAGTGGCAGCATATGTTATGTTTCTAGATCTAGTGGGAGGAGAAAGAGAGTATGCAATTTCCATCACAATTTGCGGGGCCCAGATTTTCAGGCATTCTGTTGACAGAAAGTAACAAATAAATGCATTTCACTGTACCATCAGTTTCTCTATGCTTTTTTTCCCTTTGGTAGGAAGCCTTTTTTTTTTTATTACTGACTCATTTATAATGACCAACATAAAATAATGGTTAGTTACTTGTATCTACAAATATCATCTTTGTCTCCAAAGATGAGTAATTGATATGTGATTATGTAGCCTGCATCTGTCTTAATGTCTTTTTCTCACCTTGGGAACCATGCTGATACTAGTTTTTGTAATGCAATGGTGTTTAGTGATCACTGTAAGTTTCAGGACTCTTGTGGTGTGGCTTCTCCAAAATCAAGGTAAAAGGCGGTGCATACACCAGAAAGCTGAAGCATATGCTAAAAACACATCTGACAGACAGAGCCAATCATCACAGCAGAGAGAAAACCTACTGAAAATACTGCAGGTTTTTTTTTTTTTCTATTCAAATTGAATGTGACCAGTTCCCAGCTTGCCCTTTATCTTCTGGTAATTTTTCATTAACATTACAGTAATGGGTTCTGAACAGGAATTTTATTTACAGCAGAGTAATGACTGGATGGGGTGTTTCTGTGAGGATGTCTTTATATAAATGGTTCAGTGGAAACAAAAATAAAAATAGTGAAATTAAACTGGACAATCAGATGTTGAAACATATTTAAGTGTAAATAAGTTAAAAATTAGAAACCAAAAGAGAACTCTTAGTGGTTACCAGAAATAAGGAATTGTGACTTGGATGGAATGATGAAAGAGGTTTTAGTAATGTGGTTTTCACTGATGGAAGTTACTCAGTGAAAGGGAGTTAGCAAATAGAAAAGAGCTGAGGATTTAGATCACACAGATAAGAAACATCAAATGTAAAAGAAGGCAAGAGGGGAAAATGAGGAAGGAGAAAGAAAGAGAAAAAAATTCATTTTGAGGAAGGCAAACACACAAAGTGTGTAGAGTAAACTGAAGTACTTACTGCTCTGACGAAATGTGAACATGTTAACAGTGATAAAGAAAGGAGTGACTGCTTTGGTCTCTGCCAACTTGAGAAATGAAAAATAGTTTTCTTAGGATTATAGGATAATTCAGGTATAAAGGGACTTTAGAAGGCCCTAGTCCAGCCTCCAGTTCAAAGGAGAGTCAGTTATGATTTCAGATTATAATTTTAATAGTTTTCATTAAAATTATTTATATAATAATTTATAATAATCTGGCATTAGAAGATGAGACCTACAACTACTCTTGTCACAGTCTAGACCATCTGCATATATGTGGTGCTCCTCTGGATGCACTTGCATGTAACAATTAGCAGCCATTACACTGATTTTCTTCATATCTATTTAATGTCTAAATTATTTAAAATGGTCAGACTGAATACTAAGCAAGACATGATGGAGAGGGTGAGCTGCAAATATTAGAAAGTTCAAGGAGCAAATGAAGCATGCTAGTCAAAGCAAGGCAGAGTTAGATGGATGGCAAAGTTCAAGGGAACAATGAGATGGTATTGGTCAGTGTGATAGGACTTGACCTCTGACAGTTACAACCTAACCATTTTCAAGTTTTGTTGTGTATATCGTAGAATGTGGAAAAGAAACCTTTTAAACAGAATTTTTGAAGGGCAAAATGGCATCTTCATAGTACATGGCAGACAACAGTGTTGGAAGAGGCTAAGTCAAAGTTTTACTGATCTTGCAGAAAGATCTCTGCAAGGGACTCATTCATTCACATAACTAAAACTCTTACTTAATCTCTTTGTACTGAAC
The DNA here is from genome assembly GCA_020800305.1 of Porphyrio hochstetteri. Lineage (NCBI taxonomy): Eukaryota > Metazoa > Chordata > Aves > Gruiformes > Rallidae > Porphyrio > Porphyrio hochstetteri. The sequence goes on from CM036909.1 coordinate 33,021,272, forward strand.
CCTGCCACATCAAACATAGCAAACCTTCAGTGTCTCTCTTTGCCACCCTTTCTGGTGCACCTGCTGTAGTAAAAAGATATCTCCTCCTGACTCCAGTGAAGTCATACATTGTTTATTCCCCAACATCTGTTATAGTCTGATGAAACTCTTTCCATTGGGTAAATCCTTGGATGTTCTTCAGTTAGTTTCGATTAAGGCTTACACATCTTTGAGGATATTCCCACAGCTGGTTATTCTAAGAACTATACCATATTTTTATAGCATCTTGTATGATGAAGATTTGGTAGAATCCTTCCGTATTTGCGTTTTGGAAAGTGTGAAAAAGCCAACCACTATTGCTCAACCTCTCGTTCTGTCTTGCTGGAGTGGATGAGGTACTTAGGGATATGGTTTAGTTTAGGATGAGAATGGTTGGACTTGATGATCTTAAAGGTCTTTTCCAACCTTGTTATTCTGTGATTCTGAGTGTTATATAAATAATAAAAGAAATTTAAAAACTGCCTCTCTAAGTGGATGACTGGAGCACCACCTTTTCTTACCTGAGGAAAATTGTTTTGTCAAAAAACCCTCACCAGCGCTTTAAAGTCATCTTGCTACAGGTTTTTGTTGTTTCTTGTAGAAATAGATTCGAAAATCCCTCAGTTACTCTTTAATTTTCTTTATTAGATCTGCAGTAGTTGGTTTGGCGTTCATACAGGTGGGACTTTCCCAGCCTCCTTTATGATGATTTTAAAGGTCTCGGTGCATTAGCAGGTACATTCACTGAGTGAATGGGAGTGGACTCATTCCTAGGTTGCTTTGCCTAGTGAAAGAACAAAAGGTGTGGCAGCATTCCGCAATATTTTAAAAACTAACTCCTCCTTCCACAAATAACCAACTAGTGAGAAAGGGGCCCTTTCAGTCAAACCTGTCCTGCTCACAGTCAAGCCTGCCTGCTGACATCTAAAGCCTTGTTTGCAATAACTAAATTTAAGGAGTAATCAGATTGTTTTGAAATGCTGTAACACTAAAATGATCAGTTTCTATGCAGTTTATCTTTATTAGAGTAATTATCCCATAGAATTACCAAAAGGTTTGGTTTCTGGTCAGCTCAGCCTCTGAATGCCTCGTAAGCCTCTTTACACTTGCATGTATCTCAGATTCCCCATGTTTAAAACAGAATGATAGTTCTTATTGACAGAGAGACACTTGTAAGTTTCATCATTGTTCTTCACATGATTTTGATGACATTCACAATAATATAGCACAATCAAAAACCAGATGGGAATTTAAAATTATGGTGCTTTTTGTTGAAGGGAACACAACAAAATAGAGAATGTCCTAGCTATTTGGCACTGGTACCCTATTACAAAAATACACATTTAAGTATAAAAAGGAGGGAATGCAAAAATTGTATAAATGACTGCCTAATGCTTCTAAAAATAACTAAGTTTTTCTTTTAAATAATGACTGAAAATCTCTTAAACCAAAGAATGATTCACTTTAAATGTCATGGTATACAAATTCAAAGAATAAATTCATCTAGAAATGAAATTTCCAGTTGGAAGTCCTCATGCTTTTCAGCTGCTGATGAAGAGAAACTGCTTTTTATGTGAAGAGCAGTCACTAACAATGAGGGTTTGCTTTATTTGCTCTTTGGCAGAGCAAGTGCCGTATTCTTTCGTGTTTTCACTTCTGGGTTTGGCACTTTGGTTTTCTTTTGCTATTTTTAATGGGAATACAAGAGTCTTTTTTTGGTGGCCTGCATATTATAAAGCATACACCAAATTACCACCACTAACTGTATAAGATGGTTTTTCTTCATGTCATAGTGCAGTTTGGGATAGGAGATGAATCAGGGACTAATGACTAAAAGCATAAAATCCAAAGAATCCTAAAGGATAGTCTGTCTTGATGCTCAGAAGATGGCTGTAGAATATGTTTTTGCCACTGAGGCATATTTGAGATGTGAGAAACATTAAGAATGAGGAGGGCTTTAGGTCAGGATCACTCTGCATCATAGATGGCATTATCTGCTGATTTAGCTGAGCTGAAAACTGCTGAAAAATAATCCTTTTTGTGCCCTTGTCAGTGGCTTTGGCCTAGAGTAATAGAAAATCAGCTTTACCTGAGTCAGGTAATCATTACAAAATGAATTTTGTTCTTGACTCACAGAAATAATTGGGAGAAAAATATATTTGATAGGTGTGATGAATATTATTTTAAGCTAAAGCTTACTGAGATGTATAAAATACTAAGTGCTGCTGGTAATTGAGCAACTCTATGCAACTGTAAATTAGCTGCTTGAATTGAAAACAGATGATTACCGAAAGCACTTTTTCCCCCTAGAAAACTTGCTGTTCTCCTTTTCCTTCGCATTCAGAAGGGGCATTCAGTTAATCATACCGAGGTCTCTCCCTTCGTGCTGCAGTAGCTGATTACCCAGCAGGAGGTGCAGTTCCAGCAGGGTAAGTCAGAATGGTGTTGGTCGTTCCCTGGGGAGGGACATCCTGTAAAAACACCAAGGTTGAGAACTGTCATATTCACAGCAGTAGGTGCATTTTCCTCAGAAATTAATGGAGCAAGCTGGGCAAAAATGTTTTTAAGCTACATCTTCCCTAGAGTAAGATGCAAATTCAAAGCTCTTTTGAAGCACTGGAATGAAAGTTGAAGATTAGACTTTTTAGTTTTTGACATTGATGATATAGGCAACACTAGCTCTACGAATATTAAGTTGAAATGGAGGATAAGTGGGGCAGATGTTATTCAAGCAGCTCCCAAATGCAGTCCTATTTCAGAGCTAGTTTAAGGTGCTTGTAATTATGGTTGTTATTGTTGCAGAATACCTATCATAGAGCTCTTTCCTTTTTTTTTTTTTTTTTTTGTTAATTGATTGACAGTGCTAGATTATTTTCCTGAAACAAAAGGATTGAAAGTAATCTTGCCAACAGGACTCCCAAACCCTGCAAAAGAAGGTTTGCAAATGGAGTGAAGCTTTGAGTTGCGGGGTTGTTTTTCAGCAGCAGTCTGTGTGCGGTTCGGCAGCAAGTGGCAATTTTAGACTGCCTTCACTATTGCAGGCAATGCAGCACAAAGTGATTGTGATCTGTTTACAGAAAGATTTTGCAGAAACATTGAGCACCTTGTTTGCACCGTCCTCTTGAACAAAGGCATAAGATATGTCTCTTTATAATGCACAGTTTCTGCAGATTTTTTCTAATAGAGCAAGATAAATTCTCAAGGATTGTGTCTAATACGTTTTGTAAGGCCTGTGCAGCCTGGTCACAAGTTCCCTCTCCCATGCTTTTTCAGCTCTTATGATCTTGCCCTCTTTGCTATAGCTCAGTGTTTCTTTTTTGTTCCCCTCATTTGCTTTGAGCCCCTCACAGATCTTCTGCTGTTCCTAGCTGGCAATCCACTCCCTAAAACAAAAATGTCACTGAAAATATGCAAATACAAAGCTTGCAAGACTTTATTTGGTTTTCATTTATGCAGATTTTTATTGCATCTGTCCAGTAATAATTATCAAGTAAATACTATTACCAAGTCAAATGTATAGCTAAACTAAGGACCTTTAAAATCATTCTAGTATACTCTATAAATCATGAACTTTCCATAAAAAATTAGTGACAAGTGAAACTAAGGGTATCTGTAGAAACATTTCCATCTGTCTTTTTGTTTGATGTGTACACATATCTGATAAACCATAAACAACACCTTTAATTTTGCATATCTTTTTAAAGTAGCTTTTATTTCCTATTTCTGTTCAGTATACCTAACATGTTTTCATATCCGTAAGCAGAAGTCTGATATCTCTAGAAAACGGGGACAGCATATGAGGTGACAGATGTGAAAGGTGACGTCAATTAGGAGTTCTGTGTCATCAAACAGTATATAAATACTGGTGTCATATCTCCAGAAGTCAAGTGACAAGGCCTTCATTGTGCTTTAAAAGGACCCAGTTGTTCATGAACATATGGGAAGCTAGCTTATTAATAAAATTTTTCTTCCCTAGTCATCTTAATTCTGCCAGATTGTAAATTGTGCAGCCAGAGTGAATTAGTTAACTCACTATTTCCAGACATTCTGAGAGATTTGTTCTTAACAGAAATGAACCTAGGAGATTTCTAGCTTCTCTACGGACGTTTTCCTAGGTAAATTCGTTGCATACTTCCAGCCATGTGCTTAAGGATAAATATACTTTAAAACCCAGTGTGAATTAACAGGAGATTGATATGTTGAAACAAAAAGGATCTTAGTAGGCAGGAGATCTCAAGTATCTAATCAGCCCACTCACACAGGGAGACAGGTCCAAGTCAAAACTCTAGGCTGAAAATTCCCTGGGCTCTGGCCTGCTGTATTTTGCAGTGCACACCTAAGTCAATTTTTCCAGTCAGAGATAATTTCTTTTACCACCTTCCAATTAATTCTAATTTCAATTATAAAATAAATGTTGTGTTAAAGTCTGCATACAGGTTCAATAAGCACATTCACACGGGTTTTTTTTGTGGTAAAGGAGTATACCTGCCCTGACAGCAATGCCCTTTAATATATTGCAGTGTTTAAATTTAGATATTTGAGGCTCCCACTAGACAACAAGTTATTAAAACATCTGCCTTTCCATAAGCCATTCTGTTCTCTGCCATTCCACATGTCCTTTTCTACTTCACCAGGCAAAATTGCCCAATCTAAATTTCAGCTCAAGTGTTTGATGGCTTTCACGCTGAGCTCAAACTGTTAGTGCTTCCCTGAGAGAATAGAATTGAAATGGGATTTAATCTAAAATAACAAAATAGAATAAAGGTTTTACATATAAATAAGTAATACCCTGTATATTTTTATGCACACTTTTCTTTTCTGGATTTTGCGTGCAGTGAAGTTAAATGTTAAAATGCATAGATAACCCAAAGCTGACAGAAAAGAATATCAGTGTGTGTTGCCTGTGCACTCAATTAATGCCTATCCTAAGGTATATTTTAATTCAAATCCATAGTAACAATTACTACAAAATATATAGCAAAAATATATTTTTATTGCTATCTTTGTCACAGACAGCTAGGTGCTTGTTTGCTTGTTAGGGTTTTTTTTAAACAGCAGTATTTTCAACTAGCATTCCAAAGCGATTACAAGCTTGCTGTCTGGTATTTTCATTAACGATAGTTGGGGTTTTATATGCTCACTATCCATGGAAGGTTCATGTTTGGGGCTAGATTTTGTCATAGATTTGATCAATTCACTTTCAGATGATGAAACATGATTGGTAACTACCTGTTAGGAGTAGATATTTCAGTAATTAATGATGGGATACTGAAAAAATTCTGGACTTCTGCAGTACAAATTATGGGATTGATTCCCACTTCTGACTAAAATCATGGGCTTGATAAACAAAACAGACCAGGGTCAAGCTGTAGTCACTTACCTTGTCAACTTTTCCATATCTAGATAAATGGCAGTTAATCACAGCTTCTCACATAACAAAAGTTTTAGTTTTGTTATCACCCTTGTAGCAAGGAAGCTACAGCTATATTATGGTGGAGAACATGGAGACACATCTCAAGAGATGCATAGTAGTAATGGTCAGCAGTAAAGGAAGTGGCAGGGTGTTTTCAGAAAAGCCTGAGACTTATTAACAAGCTGTTTAACTGCTGTTAAACTTTGAACTGTGGGAGATTAAAATTCAGATCCTACCTAAATTTTATGTCTGAAAGATCTTACATTTCACCAGAAGACTGTATTCAAAATCTTCTCGTTTACATTAAAATACTGATCAGTTGTCAAAGTATGAACCTATAGCATGGCCATTCCTTTAATTGTTAGCTAATTAGACTCTTTAACCATACTTTTTTCATGGAAAACAAATTTTACAGAATTCAAATTAACTCTAACAGAACAACTGTGCCTCAGAAATTTCTGTAACTTCCTGACTTCACCTGAATACCAGAACTCGAAATGTCAAGTCATTTGTGGTTTAGAGGGTGAAGTCCAAGTCATGCCATTGACTACTTCTGTGAACTTGAACAGGTAGCTTTTTATTTCATCAATCACTGCTATTTCCTGCTTACCCTTGCTCCAGCAGAGTAGGGTGAGGAGAGGTGGTTCTCCTGGCCTTGAGGAGTAAGCATGGGAGCCCAATGGAGAACATCCTCTGGGGTACAGGATGAAGGTTGAAAGCCATTATGAAAAGGGACCCTTAGGAGGCATGAAGGATAATTATAAAGCTACTCCTCACCCATTCTACCATAGTTCCCACACGTAGCAATACGCTATGCATGCTGTAGGTGGTATAATCATACTATATTTTCTAATCTGGAGAGTGTCACGAGTCATTTTTTTCTTATCTGCTTTGTAGCTTTGTGCAGCTTGGCCCATGTATCCCACTTGTGCAAAACTCCAGACTTCAGTGAAACATCATTTCCTTTCCAGTCAGTCATTTAACATTCTGGTGGGCTGGTAAGATGAGCACTTCAGAGAATGGTTTGATTTTCCTAATTTGAAATGTCTACATAGGGCAACTGTAGTAAATTACTTACTACCTATGGTTACCATGTTCAGCTGATGAAGCTGAGCTGAAGTATTATTACCTTTCTTGATGACACAAAGTCATTAAAACAATTCTCCATGGTTTGAGATATAAATTTAACACTTGCAGGAAATAAGAGTTCTAGAAAGTGTGGTGCTGTCAGCTTGTGTCTTATCAGACACACAGCATGTGCCTGCGAACTACATCGGTACTGTTTAACTTTGTGTGGCATGAATAGATAGAAGACCCCATACAATGTGTTCTGAAAAAAAGAAACAAAAACCATCACTGTAGTAAAGAATCAGGTGGCATAATTATCTTTCTGGTAGAAATAAGAATAATGGATATTACTCTTGAAGGAGGATTATTAGTTACCCCTTTGTTTTTTTCTAGTTTTGAGCTTATGTTCTGCATCTGTCAAGCATAAAATCCCAGCTATTATAATTCATTTCCTTAATATATTCTCTCTCTGAGCCTTCACTAAAATATTACTTATTTTATTTTTCACCAACTTTTATTATCTGCTGACTTAACTGTATTAATGAAGAATGAAGTGTAAAAAAAAAAATAAAAAAGGCATTGAACCATAGAATGGTTTGGGAGGGACCTTAAAGCCCATCTAGCTCCAACCTGCCTGCCATGGGCAGGGATACCCTCCACTAGCCCAGGTTGCCCAAAGCCCCATTCAACCTGGCCTTAGACACTTCCAGGGAGGGGACAGACACAGCTTTTCTGGGAACCCTTTGGCATTGTTTTCATGAAAATTTTAGGGACATCTTAAGGCCACAAATACAATTTTTATTGCTGTATATTGAAATTATGTAAGCAGGAGAGTAGAAAGCTCATAGTAATTGCATCTCTGACCCTCAATATAGGCATTTTTTGATATTTTCTCTTCCGTATAACCTAGCATATTGCCCGTTTCCCAAATTTTATTAATATCCTGTGGATACATTGGTTGTTTGAAGCTGAATGAAAGTCCACAAACTCCCAATTATTTTCAATTTTGCACTTGTTTGATTAGAGTGCTATTGTCTGTAATTTTTACACTTTTTTTGAATCTTCAAAGTGCATGATTCATGCCTTGAAAACGGGTTGTTTTGTGTTTCCCAGCACTGTTTTTTTTTATCCCTGCCAGTTATAACCTGATAACCTGATTTCATACTGTGCTTTAGCACAACAATACAGTCATCAAACTAAAGCAACACAGTAAGTGGGCACATTAGCCATCATTTTACTTGATCACTTGGGAGAGATTAAATTTATTCATTTTCAGAACAGATAATGAAATATTTAAAACATGTTAGAGTAAACGGTGGCAGCATTTTGAAGTTCTCACATGCTCTTTGCCAAAGCAGTACATTATATACTGCACATGTAAGACTCTTGTGCAGATGTTTGGGAAATTTCTGCAGGTTTGTTTCTTTTTCCTTAGGCTCATTTGCATTTAGTTTATCTAAAGTGAAATCCATTCAATTTTATTGAACTGTAATTCTGGTAATTTACAATATTTACATGCTGTGGTTAGATTGAAATCAGTCCTTAATTCAAATTCAATCTAAATTTACAGCATAGTAATTAGGGCTTTGTAACTGACACTAGGGGCCTATTGATTTAATGAAAAACTTAACCTTACAGTAAGTGTTTAATTAGTTGCTGCAGTAGATTCTGCGCTGTCCTAAATTGTGGACTTCAGAGAATTAGGTACTAATTTAAATTACATTACTATATAAAGATCAGAACTATTTTTTAAAAGAGCATGTAGCCCTACAGATGAATTAATTTTGCTGCCTTTGAAAAGGATAACAGAAAAAGGAAGTAAAGAAAACACTTGCCTACCCTGCCTGGATTCAGGTAAAGCCATGCTAGGTATCCTGGAAATGAATACCTACTGTGGTAAAATAGTGATTTAAAGAGTTTAAAAAAAAAAAAAGTGTCTTCATGGAAATATTCCCCAGGAGATAAAATCTGAAATAGTATATATGACTATATGACTACTACATATTGCCCTCTTAAAGCTGAAATAAAGAAAAAGAATATAACTATAAAAGCCGATATGTTTGTGTTCATAACTGAACAGATATGTGACAGAAAATGAGTGTAAACATCCATTTTCTACACAGAAGATGATATTTTCATTTACAAAGTGCTCAAACCAGATCAATTCCATAAATCTGCAGATTTAAAAAGAATGAATTACCAGTAACAGCAGGTGTTTCTTTCTTCCTGTTTCACTTCATTTTGTTATTGTGGCTTGGTACAGCATGGACACCAAGTCGCAAGATGGAAGTGACTGGTATCCTCCAGGTCTGCCATTAATATCTTGGCTTGATGTATAGCCATCAGAGCAAATTACAGTTCATCAGCAACATGTAAAGCCCTTGCTAGTAAGTTTACCCTTCTTTTACTGGTTAGTAAGCCATCCTGGAGCAGCAGCGACAGTAGAGTTTTTTGGCTTGCTGCCCATGTGTATGCTTCTGACCCCTGATAAGCATAAAGTGGTTTGTAGTAGGTACTCCTATTATGCAAATTTTTACGAGTCACAAATTTAATATTCCTAGAAGATCATCAAGAAGATCATAATGGATAATTATGATTCTACTTTTATTTGCCTAATCAACCTGAATTTATCACCCATTTGCACCCTACACTTGATTTTGCTGGGAAAACAGAAGAGATCATTCAACTACCCCACATTTCCCAAAGCCCTGTCTGACCTGGCCTTGAACACTGCCAGGGAGGGGGCAGCTACGGCTTCTCTGGGAAACCTGTGACAGTGTTCTCATAGTGAAGAATTTCTTCCAAATCTAATCTAAATCTCCCCTTCTTCAGGTTAAGGCCATCAACCCTTGTCCTGTCACTCCTTGCCCTTGTAAACAGTCCCTCTCCATCTTTCCTGGGGGCCACTTATAGGTACTGAAAGGCTGCTGTAAGGTCACCCTAGAGTCTTATCTTCTCCAAGTTTGTTTTTTTTTGTTAGGGGACTGGAGTATTTCTGTATCTGAGAACCTGATCCAGTAATCCTGCTTGTTCATTCACTTTCCTTCTTCTCACTTCCTATATCAAGAGGACAGATGTGTCTGCTGGTACTGCATGCTCTGTCCAAGAACTGTGCATTCAGGGGCAGGGGAGGTGCAGATAAAAAGAGATGGTGTAAGGTAAAGGTAACTGAAGATCAGGAGCTAGCCTAAAATCCCTCCCTTCCCTTCCTATTTTCTGTGCAGGCAGTGAAATACCATTAGGACCAAGCTCGGTCAGTGGCAATGCTATGGGAGCTATTGCAGCAGGTGTGAAAAAAGAACTCTGATAGTTTGCAAAATTGTATGTCTTCTGGGACGGGGGGGTGGGGTGGGGGGAGAAGGAAAAGAGAGTAGCAATAATCTGAAAGATATATCCCCACAGGAAATTACACTTTTTTTCCTAACACTTGATAACAAGACAATGATCAAATAAAACAATTTTTCCAAGGTAATGCTTTATAATAATAAAGTGAAGAAAAACAAATTCAGAAGTTTGCACCAATCAGAAATACCTAACTTTTCTATACCAATTTTATAGAATGTAACAGAATAGAAGCAGTGAGGCTGGCAACCAGAGATGTAAAATGCTTGGTTTTGTTCTATTCCAGGAACTGCAGTTCTCCATGATAAGACTTTTTAACAACTCTGGACAACATCTCTGCTGAGCTGCCATTGTGCTGAGCAAGGCCTGGTAAGAAATTCAATTTCCTTATCTTTCTGAAAAACATACTTTTGACACAATTCATCTAAACTCCATGTGTGTTATTCTTTTAATTATTTTTCTTAATATTAAAGATGAGGTTTTTTCTACAGGAACAGGTTTTCTTCTTGTGTCTGACCTGGGGTTTGGGTTTTTTTAAACCTGTCTGTTATCCTGGTCACGGCTTTTCAGGTCATTCCATGTTCCTAAGTCTGGACATTGTAGTATTCACATGTGAAGTTTTTACACAAAAGCCGTGGAGCTCAGGAATCTGCTAATACACTGGTGGGCTATTTTATCTAGTGAAGAGGGGATAAAAAATGTTTGTTTTAGCATTGCCTCTTTTGCTTGCTGGGAAAGAAAAGCATAAGTAAAACACATACAAAAGAACGGATGTTAACCTATCCCAGTATTTATTGTAACCATAACTAATACCTAATATTACTTTATTCTTTTAGTTAGCAAGTAGCTGTCAAAATACATGAAAATAACTGACTTTCATGTATTCATTGAGTAAAGAAGAATAGAAAGCAGAAGTTTTGGTCCTGGTCTTGGTCCTTACAGGCTGAGCTATGCTGCTTCACTGGCTCTTTATCTAAGTCTACACAGTGTTACACCAAACACTTTCTATATTCAGAAATGATACATGGCTTCTGCCTGAATTAGCATTACAACACCGTGACACACATCACCGTCAAAAACAGTTCTCAAGTCTAGAAGTCAATGTTCAGTTTATTGGACTGGTCAAAATCACAACTGTAACGGGCAGATTAGCTTCAAATGTTGTATTTCAAGGAAAAGGTCGGGTTTTTTTCAAAGAAAGGAAAAGGAATGTACCAACTGATGAACTTTGACCAATCTCAACTAGTACTGTGCTATATGTGGAAGAAATAAAGTCAGAGAAGGGAAATGAGATACGGTGTCTGTAAACAGGTACACATAACTGCAAAATAAAATAGAGACGAAGCAGCACTGGAAAAGCCCAAATAACTTGGTGAAACTTAAAGGATTCGGTACATGGACATCAGAAAAGTCAACAGTTCCACCTATAAACATATTTTCTCTCAGCCATGTTTCCCAGTAATAGGGATCAACTAAGTATTTTTCCTAGAAAAGGGAGACATAGGCAGAAGACATGTGAAGAGTCCTAGAACCACCCTCCCCCTACACCACATTTGCCAGTGGTTATTGGTTTCAGTGAGTCAGCACATCTTAGCAAAAACAGCTCCATTACTCAGTGCAACAAGCAAGATTTCAGCATGGAAACTTGCCCTATTTGTTACTCTATCAGTCTTTTACCCTTTAGTAAGCTGCAGTTCGCAACAGTAGGCTTCTCACATTCATCCTTTTTTTTTTGTTTGTTTTCATACGTAGAACTGTCAAATTACAAACCACATTACTGACATCTCCACAGGCTGATCTGAGGAATACTCACAAGAAACATAAGTTTACTGGAGGATTTCTGGGTCCTAATGATCCTTAACTTCTCAAATGTGTCTTTTCAGAAAAGATTGGCATTTGAAGATAACTTTCATTAACCACAAAGCGCTCCAAATGATTAGCTTTGGCAGATGGCCAAAGTGTTAGCTCAAGGACTTTCAGGGTAAGAGAGAGCAGAGGTCCTTTAAAAGCATTTTTTGGTTTCTTCACTCTCCAGGTTTAGTGGAATGGAGAATACAGCTGCCTTTGCCAGGGAGTGCAGTAAATTCTTGTGTAAACAACCAATCTTTCTGTCATTATGAAGTGCATAAATAGAGACACAAAATAGAAATGAAATATATGCTTCTCAAGTTGTCAATATGTTTCAAGTTATATGCTCAGTCTGTAATGAAATATTTATATATATATATCAGACAAAAAATCCAACCCAAACAACAGATTATTTGAACCAGCATAAGAAATCTTTGTGATTTCCCACCTCAGAAAAAGCCACATTCATGCAATGACTCTGCATGACTTTCTGCAGTTCACGCCATGACAATGTGCTCTGTGGTTTTGAAAGGTTAATCGCAGCTCGATACAGATTGAAAGGAAGGGAAAAGTAATATTATGTGACACTAAAGGGTTGTGTTTTCCTGCTTGTTTTCAGACTTTAGGGCTCAGGGTTTCCCATTTTTTTTGGGTATCAAACCAATCTGTACTGAAACAGAAGTACTTTTTAATAGAAATTTAATATTGTTTGGAAATTAGCAAAACTAATTTGTTCTTCCCAAAATAAAATATCCCTGCTGCTTTTGAGATACTTTCAAACATGCAAAATTCAAAAAAGCAGTAAGGAAAAGCCAGGCACTCCAGTTGGCTGCTTTTTTTCCCCTCTGTGGCCTGATCATCAGGCTGTTCACCCACATTTTGGAAAACCAATTCAATTTCCTTTTCTTCTCAGAAGAGATCTGAATAGATATCTACTCATTCCAGATGAATGCTCTGACTCCAGAGTTTGCTGGTGTCAGTTGCTCTTGACCTTCACTTGTTGCTTTTGTTCCTGCTGCTGAATGAACATAGAATGACTGCAGATGAACGCCCTAGCTACCGGCTTAGCTTTGCGTCACTGAATGTATGCAGTTGTTCTATATAAAAATTAAAATTAATTAGATAGTTCAATTACATAAGTAAACCAAAGAACCTCATCCTAAACCTATCATAAAGTTCTAGGCTTGGTATGAGCAGCCACCAAAGCTGTACTGAAGCCTGACAGGTGAGCTGGTATGATTTATGCCATTCCTGTATTATTCATGTAGCAGAATTTCCTTGATATTATCCAGCTTATTTACAAAGCCTACATCCTGCAGGAACCCAACACTGTGGAAAGAATAAACAAAGTTAAAATTTTAAAAGCTTTTACATCAACTTGCATTTGAGCTAAACTTTAATAAATTTCAATCCAATTTTTATTTGAAACTCTTCATGGAGTGAAAGTGTGGAAATTTAGAATTGTGGGTTTCTTTCAGTTAAAAAAAAATGGTGTTCTGCCATTGTGCACTTTTGTAATGGGATATCCTACAGAAGGCTTCATGTTCTAGCCTTGAAAAATATATGGGCTTATTATGCAAGGTTTGGGGGATTTTATTTGTTGTGACTTAGAATCTTACTACTGCCTGTGAAGTGATGTGCCCTTGATGTCACAGTATCATTGGCCTTCTCAAGAACAGTGCTTTGTGACGTTTTCCTTTATAAATGCATAATTTTGTTGTCATTAAATATGATTACAGTAAAAAACCATTATAATAAAACTAACATGCCCTTCTGCTACTGCCAGTCTTTCCCACAAAAGTACACAGCAGTGTGATAGGAGAGCAAAAGCAAACGCAATATGATAGGTTAAGAGAACATGGATATACAATTCCTACCTTGTGATAGTTCTCATCTATAAGTAGGTGATTCTCCCTCTTTTCTGGTACTAGAATTTTCCACTTTGTGCATGCAGCAAGTCAGAGGCAAGGAGTGTGTAACAGTTTCTCTATCTTAAAACCTAATAGCTGCTTTCCCAGCCTTACCTTACGTTAAATAGTGTAAAGCTTTCCACAAGATTATGGGATTTCTACTTCAGTGGAACCAGAAATAAATGTGATCAAGTGATAAGAGTACTTTCCCCTCCATTTTTAAATTTGTGCCACTTCTGCCCAAGGCAGCATCAGCACACTTGGAAGTTCAATTCACGTAACAGCAGAAGAGCTAGAAGGAGCGGAGAGCAGCTCGCTGTACAGTTTACACTACTGGTCAGCTGCTTTTGACCATCTTTTGCATTTTCCATAAATTCACACCAGATATGTATACACATATATATGTATGTATCTTTCTATATTCCTATACATTTCCAGTACCTTTGCTCTTATAGTGGCATAATGGCTAACAAGGCATTGTAGTATTTAACATTTAATGAAGAATTTTGGTTCACACAGTGGAATCTTAAGAACTTATTTTTACAGTAAAACACCGCTGAAATCTTTTGTTCCAAGACAGCACTAAAACTGTTCTAGATATGCTTTAAAAACAATGGTGCAAAAACAAGTAGCAGTTTATTATTATCCACTGTCTTTATGTCAAATATTCAAGCTCCATGCAAAAGGATTTTTTTCTTCTTCTTTCATGAACTTTTATTCAGTTGCATAATACCTTATTCCTGTAATAATGGGAGGGGGTGTGGAAATAATATGTAATATTTTTATAATAATTTTATTTTACAATAATTTTTAGGTTAACTGTTTCCCAACTTTATCTCATTTGTTTTGCCTAAGGTGGAGCTAGTTAAACTTTTGAAAACAACAAGATCTCTTCAGTAATCTTGGGAGATACTTGTCTCACTGGAATTTCTAAAGTCTGTGTTCAGCTAACATTCAGAATAGTCACTAGTTTCCCATTCAACATTGTAATCCTCCTATTTGCAAATTATTTAAGCCAGCATGGTGTAATATTAAAAAATGGAAATATTCCTCCTGCCACAGTTATTAAGAGAAAAAAATAATATCCAACTAAAATAATTTTAAGGAGTTAATAACAGGTTTTACATCTTAGAGTGATGCTTTCTGAAATTATTACTTCATTAAAGGGCCAGCTCTAACCACTTCCCCTGTTGAAAGGGAACTGTATTTTGCAGAGCTGAACTAGTAGGTCACTAAATCACGGAAGGTTTGCAGATCCTAAGGTTATCTGATAGACACCTCCCACATTTGTTTCCATAAGAAAAGCTATTCAGATTTGTGGTCAGCTCCAGTCTAAACATCCATTTTTCTACCAGCAGCTGAGGGAGACAGAGACATGCTCTGGTTCTCTGAAGGCCAAGGAGCCATGGGGGTCTCCCGCCTGCCTGGCTGACAGTCCACACTGTGCGGGCTCGCTCCTGGCCCGTTCTGGCAGAAAAAATAATAGGATTGCCTGTGCACCAGAGAAGAACTTTTCTTTTACTCCTGTGTGTTGTAATATTGTCTGCTTAGCCAGTTTTCTGGCAAAGCTACCTCTGAGCCTTTTAGTAGTATTTGGGAAGAGGGCTTGCGAAGTGTGTTGGGGTTGTGGAGAGGAAGAGAGTGAAGGAGGAGAACAAGTTGTTGTAAGGAGGAAGATAAGGAAGATGTAGAAATCAGTATAGTGTTGCAGTAAAGGAGAGAGCAAGGGTATTGCAATGGTATGACAGGAGCTGGATGACTCAGTGAGGGGAACTGAGAAAGCCTGAATATTACAGACTAGTCACCTATTTTGTGAAAATTGTCCCGTTTGACAGTACTGAAATTCTGTCTCATTGGAACTCATTTTTGAAGAGGGAAGAGTCTATTTTCATCATTACTTTGGAAATGTTCCCTCTCCATTTGTGTTCTAATTGCGTCTAGTAGTTGTTTGTACTGCCAAGATACTGCACTGTTCAAATCGACAGGAATCTGTGAAGAAATCTGGAACTGTTCATTTGGTGTCCAATGGGAAGAAACCTTGACAGCACTGTATGCTGTACTTAATTATATAAAATCTGTGGGTTCTTTTTACTATTTATACTAGTTTTATGCTCTGTCACTATCTCTGTTTGAAAACTTTTAAATACTGAAGTATTGCCGCAGACATACAGTGTAACTCTAAGCAAGTCATTTTTGTCTCATAGTGCCTTGGTCTTTCATCTGTTGGATGGGGATATTTCTACTTGCTGCTTCTTGCCATTTGTCCTTCCTGTCTTCTCTACTCAGATTTGGAGTTTTAGGTCTTTGGGATAGGAACAGCGGGTAGTTGCAGAAAAGGACAATACACATAAAGCAAAGCCAAATGTAATGTTGATAGAGCTGGATGTTAACACAGTACAAATAGCTCATAATTCTTAGGCAGTTTGTGATCATGTGAAGTCTTTCCACAGTTCAAAACACATGCTTCATTACGCAGATATGAGAAGAAAACAGTGGACCTAATGTTGAAAATACCTTGTGTTTTTATTGCATCTGCGCTGATTTGAATCTCTGCATGCTATGGTGCCTTTACACCCAAAATGGTTATTTTATGGTCCAGGTTAAGGTGCTGCAGAAATTTCATGAGCATAATCATACTTGAAAAATGTTGTCTATGCATGGCAGGATTCTTCTCCTAACAGCTGAGCCAGGAAGATTTCTGCCAGTGAAGAATCCAATTTCTATCCACCTTTCTCCAAAGATATCAAAGCCAGTATCTTTTTCATGTAGAATACTTTGTCCACTCCCAGAGGTGTGCAATTCTTAAAACCTCAGAGGTTTCTGATAAACATTCAGATAACAATAAGCTTGCTAAATTCATTTTATAATCTCATTAATCAGTGACCATCTTTCCATTTCAGTTTGGAGAATGGGTGAGAGTGTCACTGTGCTGCATTGCTTAAATATTATCATCACGATTGCTTGATTTCTTGATGTGAATACCTGCCAGTATCTGTGAGATTTTATATTATGTACAGATTTCATGTTTTGGGAAGGTCATATTTTGATTACTCAAGATTCTGGGAAGTCAGGAAGATTTTTTTCTTGTACATTCTTTCAGGTATTAATTAAGAAAGAGTAAGAAGATTTGTAGAAATCCTTTCAGTAAACACTGTCTGCCCATCTTTTGCACAACATGAGTCAGAAGTCCTATAAATCACACCTTTGTTTATTACACAGCTCTTACTCATTTTCAGAGTGCCATAAATCCTGTGTGTTGAAGATGTGCATCTGTAGCATATATTATGCCTGGAGCATGCTTCTGCTCTGTCCCAAACCCTTTTCACATCTACATTGTAGAAATTTTATCCTGTCATTCAGGCAAGAACTTCAAGCAAACTCATTAGCACTCCAAATTGATGCCTGCACCAACATTCGTCATCTGTTTGCAATGTAGGCGAGTCCAAGCCATCTGCACGCTGTAACAAGGATGTCCCATCTACCCTGGCACTCAGACTGCAAAGCCAGTTCCAAACAGGCAAGAAAGGACGCTGCCACAAAGGAAATGTGCATTTATAAGTAACAGCGTGGACACACCAAATGGGTCTACACATATCCTATATTCTGGCAATGTAGAAGCTAATTGAGAAGCTGTGTGAAAACACTTTCAGGATTAGGGATTTTAGTCCTCCCTCCAGCCCACTTGGCACAATGTGGTTTATGCAGAGATAATGAGCCCTTCCGATTCCTCTATATGCCAGACTCTTTCCTTAGCTTGTTCCTTCCCCTCCAAGAACTAATGAGTCTATTCACCTTCTTTATACCTGGTCCTAGAATAGGTCTAACTTGTTCCAAAGCAACCAACCACACAGAAGGTCCTGTCCAGTTTTTACAGTGTTGGGCTAAAACATTCTTGGTTGATACAGTCTTCAGATAATACAGCTTCTAAACTCTCACCAGGTTTCTAGTGAGCTTATGCAAATTGAAATTTCCAGAAACAAGTAACATGTCCAAATCTGTGCAGTTTTCAAAGGGTCAATGACAAAAATTCAGTGGTATGCCCCTTATGATTTCAGTTGCCTACTTCAGAGAATGGAAGGCGACTGACAAACCTAATTATCTGTGTCACTGCTTAATGATGATGTGAAACAAGGCTATCTGTTTTGTGGGTTTGGGGAAGGATCTTTAACTGTGGGAAAGTGCTAGCTTGTTAAAATGTTCTTTCCTCAAAAGTCATTAAGAAAATGATGACTGAAAGTTTTGAAGTAAAGAGGACCAGAACTCTGTCATTGTTCAAACAAGGTAATGCCAAATAGAATAACATATAGTCAGACCTCAAGACATGTTCTTTGCCTCCAGGATGTTAATGACAAGTGATGAAGATTCAGCAAGCATGCATTTCCATTTACAGTATGTTCATCATTCTGAATGTCTTAAAGAAAGTGAAGGAAGGGAAATACTTATTAACTTTAATCGGTACTGCATGGCCAGACACTCTTGATTTGTGGTTCTGATTGATGTGTCTATCTCCATTCTTAAAATAGTTTTATTCATGGGGCCTTCCTTGGCAATCAGATCTCAGAAAAGTCTTGCATGTTGGCAGTGAGAGTCTAGTAGACACTATTTCTGTGAAGCAATTACAAGATTCTTTCCTTTTCTCATGATATTCTGCATCCCCTGAGTTACTCAGTACCACAAAAATGGTGTTCTGCGTTGTATATGTTTAAATAATGTTCTATAACTTTCACCTAAAATACAAAAAAAAATAGAAACTTATTATGGGAAACAGTAGTTGAAAATGTAAATGCATTTTAAGTATACTGCCCAGTAGATAGTGATACTGAGATAACATATCAATGGGAACTCTTCTCGATGTAATTATTTTTTAACCAAGTAGGGGTGCTTGACTTGTTTTCTTATGTTGCAGTTCTCAAAACTGACTAACTTGGGCTACCTTGATTTTGATTTTTGAGACATGTGAAGGTCTGGATTGGGGGGAGAAAACATTATCTTGCTTCTCTTGAAAATCAATGCAAGCCCTCTCCGACAACCAAGAATGAATGCCACCAATACTTTGTAGGCATTTTTCACTAAGTGTATGCCTGTTCTATGTATTTTAATACAAGAATAATAGGTACACATGTTGTTGATGTTACTGTTAAGAGTAATCACATCTGAGGCATTCGAAATACACATTTGTATTGGGTTCGTGCTGTATCTAAGAATGGCTTCCACATTTCCCATAAGTGTCCTGCCAGACACCATAGTCCTATACTCTTCTAATTCAAAGACGTGACTAGAAAGATCTTTGGGTATGCTATGTGCATGTCACAAGGAGTGTTTAAAGTTCACCTTAGCTTGGCATCAGGGACTCCTTTTGCTCACCTGAGACTCCCTTTATTTCTTGGGAAACAAGAATATCTGACAATTGTTAGTAGATAGCTAAGGAAATAAGGCCAGAAGTTTATAAATTATAATAATAATACTGTTTTATTGATAGGAAGGATTTTCCAATTTGGAGTATTTTCTCTAGGACAAGCTTCTGAGTTGGAATTGCTGCACCATCACTGTACTAAATATTTTCAGATTAACTGCTTGCACAGGACATAAAGAGGAATTTCTGAGCCCCCCACAGTTCTTGGGGGCAGTGCTAATAGGTAAGCAAAGGAGAAAATTTCCACTGGCACAAATACAGACGTTTTCCATACACGCGGCTATAGTCACCACGTGCAAGAAGAGGAAGGACAGATACAGCCAGTTCCTGCTGTAGGGGCAAGGTGGCAACCAGTGGCCACAGTCCTTTCCTTGTAAGCCAGAAATGTTCACAGAACAGTAAACTGCAAACATTCATAGGATACGGGGCACTAGGATTTTATTGCCTTAGAATAAGGTACTGCAGAGCTTCAGCGACCATATTATCCCTAGGTCATTTCTGGATGTTATATTGATATCCATCATATTAGTAATTATTGTAAGAGCTTGTGCTTGCATATGCCATGTATAAAGTGTGCCGGGGAAAAGACCCTTAAAAAAAAGTGTGTTAGGCTAAAAAAAAAAAAAAGTAGTGAGGGAGAGAGAAACTATTTCAATTCAGGACATCAATTAACACTGATTTGCACTGGAGTGCATTTGAAAGTACATGCAATATTCACATGCCAAATGAATTCATTAAAGACCAGTGTGATTACAGTGAATGTCAAATGAATTAATAACAATGGGACCTTTAAGTGTTACCATTAATTTCACAGTGTGTTGCTGTTTTATACTTATGGGCTCTGAAGCTAAATGACACTCTACAGTTGCCCTAGTAGATTAATTGTGCATTAATAATCTATGGGTGGGCCAGCAATCTGGTGGGCACTTACATTTCATTGACACTTGGATACTAAAGATCATCTCCATTTCCAGTTTTCAGGCAGGAAAGTCATTTTAGCTTTGAAATAGGCTCGCACCATTTCTTTTATATTTGATTACAGTTCTTAAAGCAGCATTAAGTTTTCCTATTATAGGGCCACATTCAAAATTAAGCCTGATTAAAGAATGAAACCCTTTTTTGTTTTTTCTCTATATAGCTCTCAATTTGGGAAATATGCCAGTGATTTCTACTTGCCAGTAGACATCCTGGTCTACAGGCATTTATTTTGCTGCCTAGTAGTTAAGAAATTATCTCTGTAGGTCTGAATGCTTTAGACTGGGTTTTTTTGTTGGTTAGTTGGTTGGTTGGGTTTTTTTTTTTGGTAGGGGTTGGGGTTTTTTTGTTACGTTATTTAGATCTGTTAACTTTAGGAAGCTACCATTGTTAGAAACATATGCTTTGAATCAGAGCTCAGAAAGCGCATGCCGGTTTGTTTACCTGATATTTTTATATGCCCTGCCTTGAGAGGAATAGAGCTCAACTTAAGTGAGAAGTGGGAAAAGAGAAACCTTTTTTTCACAGATTATTAACTAATAACTCAAGTATTTTCATTCCCAGGTATTGCACTTTTCAAAAAATGCCATCTACTGCACGCACACATATGCACAGTGACTTAGTGTTGGCGACCCCATGTTATTGTCATTAGGCCTTTGCATTTTGAAAGAAAACTTTAATTGACAAATTATTCTGTCTTTTTGGTTTTCAGCCTTGAGGGCTGAAGCATAGCCTGTCACTGATGCCTGTGAGCAGGGCTGCCTGCACCCCAGTGTAGCCTCAGGGACAATTGTTATTTTCTGTGTAAGCCGGATTCCCCTGTTCCCTGGCCCAGCTTAAGGGAGCCTCTCCTTATCTCCCTCTGCCTTAGCAGCAGCACTTGCACTGTCTTATTACAGAAAGAAGTATACTAGGCAAGATTTGTAGACTGACTGGTTTGATTAAACTCAGTAATAAAATAGTCAACAGTGGCAGTTAACAAAATACTGTACTTAAACCATTCTTATTAGAAATGTAACAACTATGAGGTATGAAATAAGTCTAAAAGCTTTTCCTCAAAAAGACTGTCATACAGCAGGTAAATGAAAAATACTGGCATTTGGCAGTTGTCATTTCAGGTAATCTAGGCACTTAAAATTGATACTGAGAACCTCAGGTGGTGCTTTTGTTTGTATGACTTGATCATTATAGGACTTTGTTGAAAAGCCATCTGTTGTAGCATCTCTGACACTGCTCCAGAGCTCTCCATTCATAAGATAGTGTCAAAGTTCTCCCATAGAAGTTGAGTGGAAGCAATAAAAGCCTTTATTATCTTATTATTAAATATCTACTATAAGGGTTTTCTTTATGACTTGCAGATCTATTCATAGTGCCTCCAGCCTAATTTTGTTGCAGCTGACTGATGGGATTTCACTTGACTGGAGAGAACTCCTTACTCTTGCTAGAGGAATCTGACAGTCCAGTCTTTGGGCTATCTGTATGGTATTTCATGTATGTTTTAAATAGAAATGGGTTTCCCCTTGCCACAGAGATGCAGGATAATGTTTTGATGGAAAGAGGTTGGGGAAATGAGTTTTTCAAGCATTCTATGATTTCATGCCACTTTTTTTAACATTTGGATACCATCTGCCTCCAGCCTCCCTGTTCATTAGCAACAGCTGCATGCCCACACAGTCCCTGTACTGCTGACAGGGTGACAGGCTCTTTGGAAACTAAATAGTGCTCTATACTTGCAGGGAATAATAGAAGCAATGGCAACTATCTCTTCCTCTGCAGCTGATAGCAGTGGGGGAGTTCAGCCTACCCAAATTTAAGGCAATCAGTGCAGAAGTACATTCCCAGTTTTGCCCTAGAAACTGAACACGGTCTTTTCCATTTGTCTTCTGTTTCTTCTCCTTGGGCAGGTCAGCTACCTCAGGCTCCCTGTCCTCTTTCACAAAATAAGGACCTACCAATTAAAATATCTGCAATGTAAGTGATGAGCAAACCTAGTATCTGGTTAAGGGGTTTCCTCTGTCAGCAGTATCAGCTAGACGGTTAGCAAAGATCTCCATCTAATTTCACCTGTTCAGGGGGCTTTTAACTTTTGAAGATCAGCTTCATCCTCTGTACATATAAGCAATATATTTAGATTGAATTAGCAAGCCTTCCTGTGGATGGGTGGGGGAATGGTTTCCAATTAAAAAAATAGGAGCAGAAGTAGGCGTACATCCCAAGCAGGGAGCTCAGAAGCACTCTGAAGTCAATAATTTTAAGGAAAGTTTTAGTTGTGAATGCTCTTTAACAGAGGGAGGGCTACACTCTCATAGTCTTTTGGAGTTCTGGCCATAAGTCATTATTCTTTCTGCACGCAACATGCTTATCAAAGAGAAAGAAAATGTAAAAAGAAAGAAAGAAAAAAAAAGCTTCTCTCCCCTTGCAGCCAAGAAAACCACCCCAAAAAATTAAATCAGAAGTTGTTTTTTTTTCTTTTTTTCCTCCATCACCATTTTTCATTTCCTTTTTCCTAGTAAATACTTCAATCACTCTTTACTACTTGGAGTTTTCTCTTCACTGCTCCTTTCCTTGGAATAGATAAGACTTCCATTGAAGTAAATGGTAAAAAAGACACAAATGGGAGCAAATCTTGGCCCAGGATACTGGGAAATGGTGATAAAACTATCTGAAACATAACCAAGTTCAAGATACATTTATTTTTTAAGAGGTTCAAGAAGAATTGGGAAAATCTTTTAAACTTCCTTGCTTGAGCCCTATGAGATTTTTCATCACATTGAACTACTAGGTCCTAGCAGAATGGATAAACTTGGTGCAATGTGCATATGTTTCTGTCTTAATTTAAAATAAACAGAGTGCTCAGTTATTGGGGGAAGGAGAGGATTAACATAAAATAATTTGCTTAAGAAAGTAGGGTACCCAGAATAAGCTTGCATTTTTTCTTTCTAAATGGCTGAGTGAACTAGAGAAAGAGGAACCCAAACAGGAACAACTTCCATCTCTTACAGTCACGAGAACAGACATGTGCAGCTCTGTTAGAATCTGGATGCTCACCAGGGATCTTACTGGCTCAATGCATCAAGAAGAAATGTCTGTCAAGCTCCTACAAACTTTGCTTTCCCAAACAACTGCCATATGCCATAACTAACAGCATAAAGACACTGAATCAAGCCCCCACATGATGAGATTTAGAGGTGTTTGTAGATTTTAAAAAAAGAAGTTCCATTATTATTTTTTTTTTCATTTCCTCAGTTTCCCAGGCAGGTCACAACTGCAGCAGAGTGCTCATTAGTTCAGATTTAATCCTTTAGTCTTTTGGTTTGATGATGTTTTGCCATTAGAGGAAGTTCAGGTCAGATTCTGATGAATCACTTTATCCTGTCCAGGAAGGCATTAAGCAGACCGACACGGGGCTCCACACTGCGCCAGCGTATCCTTACTGCCAGTACTGATTCCAGTATTAAGAACAGCTCCCTGCCTGCTGCAAAGCAAGTGCAACCGTTAGAAAGGTACTTAAACAAGCTGCCTCCCTCCCCCTCTTTTTTCACTAAATGTCCTAATGATGTAAGCCCAACAGTTCCTTGGGATTGCTTTAAGCTGTAGGGTGGAAGAGTGCTTTATTCACCCCCTCGACTGCCAGGCTGCAATTCCCACAGACGTCGGGCACACCCTCTCTGCGAGCCTGCGCACCAGGCGATCCGTACGGAAGCGCTGTGTCAAACGGTTAAATAAATAAATAATGTGCAGCGGGCCTGGAGCCAGAAATACTCTCCCCTTGCTCCAGTGAGAAAGGTAATAGGAAAGGGAGCTTGTGCTCTGATGTTACTACTACTGCTAATGAAAAAGGCCGAGGCTGTAAGCTCGGCATGTTTGTCATCTAACATTATATCACAGCAGCTCATGAGGTGGTGTTAAATATGCTTGAAATCTCCTTATTTTTCTGAGCCTATTTACCAGTGCTTCCCAACGCAGATGGAACTCTTCCTTCCTGCACATATTAATTCATTTGTTATTTATGCACTTCTGATCTTAGTGACATTTTGTCCTTTGGATTGCTACCAAGTCATTTTTTATACATGTTCTGAGGAAAGGTGGCCCTTGCCCTGCAGTGAGCCTCACAAATCCCTGACATACACATATGCATTTTTTATTGTTCTCACATGTTGCTTACTAGTCTGCGTGGTTCCTGCTTTACAGGACAGCAGATGGGTTTCTGCATAGCGGTGAAACAGATGAGATGTTCAAATCGATTGTTTTATCAACAGTCAGTTGTAGATAAAAATCATTTTAATGAGAGAAATTAATGGTGTTTGCAAACATGATGTTAATTAAAGAACATAGCTTGGGCTTTTTCCCCTCCTTTTTTTCCCCTGCACACAATTTTTGTTACCCATGACATCTTTCATTATTGACTCATGCCCCAAAGAAAAGGCGATTAAAATCTGCTTTTGTTTGATGTAGCTTTTATTGAAGAAAGAAATAGATCTTTCTGAAGCTTCCTGGTGAGATGAAAGTCTAATTATCTCCACAAATGAAAGGAAAAGCTTTAATTAGGCCTGTGCTGAATCTGCGCACTGTGAATTTGTGCATTGTGATGGATGGAACCCACATCTCCTCAGTGACTGCGGTTGAAATAATGAAGAAGGAGAAGAGGTAACCTGCTCCCATGATTCAGCTGGCAGAGCAGACTTGGAGGTACACCTGTGTTGTGAGAGTGTGCCCAGAGCAGCTGCCACAGGCCACGTTTCTGTGCAGTGCATTCGGCTGTTTTACAGCCTCCTCCTGAGCTTTGATCTCTTTTCAGACAGCAGGGGTCCTAACAAATCAAGCTTTTCATGTTTCACTCAGTTTCACTCTCTTTTGCTTCACCATTCATACTCGAACTCCAAAGAGGACGGGTAAAATATTGTCTTTTTCTGAAGCAATTAATGATCAGCAGTGGACATGACTGAAGTGGGCATTTTGCCTTCTGCGAGGGGTTTGGAAGTTGACTGTGGGGTAAAGGCTGCAAAAGAATCGGAAATGGCATTTATTTATTTTGCCATTTAATTAATTCACTGTATATGTTTTTAACTACCTTTGTGCGTAGCTCTTCATCTGCTATACGCCTCCTTTTTGCAGGGCTGTATGTGGAGCCTACCCGCTTAGCAAAGGTGACATTCTGGGATAGTGTTAGACTGCTAACGGCCCCCAGGGAGAAATCTGAATTATGACAAATAATGCACTATCCCTGATTTTATAACGTTTCTAATCTATTTTTACCATGTTGCATGCAGCTTACTCTGCCTTCATGTAGTCCACCTGATATCAGGAAGGTCAAACCACTACTTATTCACATCACTTGCAGCCAGCATATTCTTCTTTGTGAGTCATAAAGCACCTTTGACATCAAGGGCAGGCAAGGAGATTACCTCCGCACCTTTCTGGACAGGATAGCAGTAAAAACAGGGAAGAAGTAATTGAAGACAAAGTTAAATCAGCATCAGCAATCTAATCTTTTATTCTTTCTGTCAGTATATTCTGTGTTGGTTAGAATGTATTGCTTTAATTGTGTACTAGTCTCTGGAATTGAGGAGCTTAGCAGTCAACTGGAAACATGCAGAAATAGAAGGATATGGGATAAATGGGAAATGCATCCCCTGTTGATTTGTTTATTTAAGGAAAGGAGGCATCTGAAAAAAACAGCAATGCTGTCTTTCAAAGCAAACGTTGTGGGAAGTCTTTTTGTAGGTAGATATACAGCTTCTGTAAAGCCTGAAATTGGTGAAAGCAAATGATGCTGATTCTGCGTAATTCAACAAAGTGATAATACGGATTTTAATTTAGTCTGTGTGAAACAAATCTCTGCGTTACAGTTCTTATAAACACGGCTTTATCTCCTGCTATTTGAAATTTTTATACATTAACAAGTTACTCAGAAGCTGAAATCTTACTATGTATATTTTGTCATTTGTTTAGAGACCTTTAAGGTAGCTGGCACTTTTTTTAGTCTAAAATACCTTGATTTGTTCTTTCCACTCTCCTCCCACCCGCTCCATTTCACAGTTTCTTTGTGTAGATTTGTCTCCTTTGTTTATGCCTTTGTAAGTATCTCCCTAGTGTTAGTACTGAGTTCACAGAGCTGAAGTCAAAAACCTGCCTTATACAATATTCTAATCCTTAGGCCATCGGTGCCGACATCCAAGTCTGGTGCCCTAGAATTCCTGGGATGATGGTGAATGTATAAAGGTCCCAAAGCTCCATATAGTCGAAACAAGCCGGGGGGAATGCTGTAACGCTGGAGCGCAGGTCTGAGCTGGGGGGCACAGCTAGGGGGAAAATGAGGAGGCAGTGGAATTCTTGTTAGACTGCTGTGCAGAGATGAGGAGCAGATAGTAAATTAGGAACGGGCACGGCAAGAACACATCTGAATCAGACCCTCCAATTAACGGTTCTCTTGCCGTCTTTCAAGTCTGATTTCCTTTTAACCTTTTATTTTATTCTTTTGATCTCAGCATCTTTTTCTTTGTGTTAAAGTGAAGAGCAGTGGTGCAATAATTTTTGTTGAGGAGGTGCTTTCTTTGTCAGCTTCTGTTTCCAAGCATAGCAAGTGATGAGCAAAACCTGGAAATATTCATGTATCATCACTCAGAATATGAGTTTGGCCAAAATCTGAGACCTGGCACCTGCTTCTGATTGTGACAGAGGTGCCTCTGTATTGGTTCTTTGCTGTTGGAAGTCTCAGCAGAAGATTTTATGGGAGGCTTTGTGTGTGCATGTATGCACAGTTACATATATAGAGCAATGGAAGTTTATGAAAGAAAATCGAGTGCAAAGCAGGAGCAGTAGTATTTAGCTGTTACATGCTGGAAAACTGGCACCACATGAAGGGCCTCATAGCTTTCTCCTACATACCTCTTACTTGGGCTAAGTCCAAATTGCTACATGACTACATGTGAGAGCTTGGGGATAGGCATAATAATCCCCATGAAGGGCTGTTGTGCACTCATGTGAATGCATGAGAGTCCTGCAACGTAACGTTAGCATTGCTTCTATGCATCCCCTATGGAAAGCTGTGGCAGCTCAGTCCTGCTCCAGGAAAGGGCCACCAGCCTTGTGAAGTACCTTAAGGAGCTAAAGTGCTGGCAGTTTTGTCAGTTTTAGCTTGTTTTGAGTCACCCCTCTCTACAATTCTCAGGGACTGTAGAAAGAAAAATGCATTCTACAGGTAATCTATTAACTGTCTTCTGCAAGGGCTTGAAAAGCTGTGAATTCCTGTGAGGAGACATGCAGAACACATGAGTTTTCTGCTTGTTCTTTGTTTTTTGGTTTGGTTTATTTTGAGAACATTACTGGGTGGCTGGTCCATGCTAAGACACACGCACAGTACTCTGAAATGATTTGGTGTTTATGATTTTGAGGTTTCCCAATTGAGATAAACACAGACATGCTCACTTTACTGTGGACACCTGTTAATTTTTGATTCTGGAATATCTAAATGGGTATTTGTCCTTCCACCTGTATTTTACAGAATCACAGAATGGTTGAGGTTGGAAGGGACCTCAGAAGGTCATCTTGTCCAAACCTCTAGAACTGTAGGATCACTTAGACCAGGTTGCCAGGACCATGTCCAGCTGGCTTTTGAATAACTCCAAGGATGGAGTTATTGAATAACTCCAAGGATGCCCATCATCTCTTGTCCTGTCACTGAGCACCACTGGAAAGAGCCTGGCTCTATCTTGTAGCTTTGCTTCAGATATTTATATACATTGATGAGATCCCTCCAAGACTTCTCTTCTCTCAGCCCAATTCTTTCAGCCTTTCCTCATATGAGACATCTTCCAGTCCTTTAATCATCTTTTTGACCCTTCATTGGACTCTGTACAGTTCATCCACATGTCTCTCATACTGAGGAGCCCAGCACTGGACACAGTACTCCAAGTGTGACCTCAGCAGTGCCACCTTACTGTCTGCTCATCTAGCCCACACTTCACAAGGACTGGGGGAGCAAAGTCCCTCCCACTGTAAGAGATCAGGTTTGTGACCACCTGAGGAACCTGAATATACATAAGTCTATGGGACCCGGTGAGATGCATCCCAGAGTCTGGAAGGAATTGGCTGATGTGGTTGCCAAGCCACTCCATAATATTTGAGAAGTCGTGACACACAGGTAAAGTCCCTGGTGACTGAAAAAAAAGGAAAACATTGCTCTCAGTTTTAAAAAGAGTAGAAAGGAGAACCCTGGGAACTACAGACCTGTCAGCCTCAGCACTGTGCCTGGGAACAGGTCCTCCTAGAAGCTATGCTAAGGCACATGGAGGACAGGAATGTGATTTGAGACAGCCAGCATGGCTTCACCAAGGGCAAGTCCTGCCTGACCAACCTAGTGGCTTTCTACAATGGAGTGACTACATCAGTGGACAAGGGAAAAGCTATGAATGTCATCTATCTGGACTTCTGTAAGTCCTTTGAGACAGTCCCCCACAAGATCCTTCTCTCTAAATTGGCAAGATATGGATTTGATGGGTACTACTTAGTAGACGAGTAATTGGTTGGATGGTCATATTAAGTGAGTAGTAGTCAACAACTCAATGTTCAGATAAAGACTGGTGAAAAGTGGTGTCCCTCAGGGGTCCATATTGGGACCAATACTACATATTATCTTCATAAATGAAAAAGAAAGTGGGGTCAAGTGCAACCTCAGCAAATTTGCAGGTGACCAAGATGTGAGTTGTGGTTGACACACCTGAGGGATGGGATGCCACCCAGGGGAAGCAGGGCAAGCTCAAGAAGTAGGCCTATGTGAACCTCATGAGGTTCAACAAGGCCAAGTACAAGGTCCCGCATATGGGTTGGGGCAACCCCCAACGTCAGTACAGGCTGGTGGATGAAGGGATTGAGAGCAGCCCTTCCCAGAAGGACTTGAGGATACTGGTGATTGAACAGCTGGACATGAACTGGTAATTTGCACTTGCATCCTAGAAAGCCAACCATATCCCAGGTTGCAGCAAAAGCAGCATGACCAGCAGATCAGGAGAGATGATTCTGCCCCTTTGCTCTGGTGAGACCCCTCCTGGAGCACTGTGTCCACCACTGGGGCCCCTGACATGATAAGGACACAGACCTTGTTGGAGCGAGTCCAGAGGTGGGCCACAAAAATGATCATAGGGCTGGAGCACCTCTGCTGTGAAGACAGGCTTGAGAGAGCTGGAGTTCAGCCTGGAGCAGAGAAGGCTGCAGGGAGACTTTATTGCAGATGGGGGACAGGGACTTCTATGATCTTAGGGACTTAGCATCAACCTGAAATGTTTATGCTTGTCACAACTTCCTTGAAAGCAAGTGAATATTGTAGAAACTGTGGCATTTTGAAGTGCCCCTGGCCTGACAACTAGAAGATGAAAAGAATTGCAAAGGAATACAGAGCTTTTTCTTTACTTCTTCAGCAAATTATTGTTTTACTTTCCCATTCTCTGAATATTGTATTACAGAAAATCAATATTATTCAGGAGTTTATAAGTCTAGATTAATATATTACATAAATAATTCTGGATATTTTTAGTTATAGGACTTCTTTTGTTATAAGATTTCCAATGCAAGGTGGAATGCTCCCAAGCCCTTACTTTCATACTGGAAGAAAGAAGAATGCACTTGAAACCATAGAGAAGAATAAAGCCAAATTCTGTATAAATTCTTTTTTCAGGTCATTATCCCATTTACACTTTGTGCTCTGGCATTTTCCAGGTTGCCATACAGGTAGGCATATAAAAGTATGGCTCCAGAACCGCCAAGCTTTAAAGATGTTATTGAGCTAAATCTAAGCAGTAGGAAACACACCATATTGAAGTTTCTAGAGATTTTGTACTTCTGATAGTCACACTTCAAAGCGCTCCTACTTAAGGGTTTTCTAAAGAAGCAGAAGGTACCCAATCTGGAATGAAAATGACTTCTTACTGAATTCCAAATAGATGCTGTGGATGTTCACCTCACATCACCCTGATATTTTGGTTCTATTGTTAACATTCTAACATGCTGTTGTTCTTACCTTCTACTTGGTCTGGAATTAGGCAAACTTTTTTTTTTCTTTTATTCACATTGTCATTACACAAGTAATGCTGAAGTCAGTAAAAATTGAGATAACTCTGTATGAGAGCACCATAAAATTCTGTTCTAACTAAAAGTATTGTCATTATTAAGATGACCAAGTAAGGAAGTCACTGCACCATTCATGTAGTAAAAGAATACTTATAACCATTTATCACGGCTCTCACAAGGCTAACTGGATTCCTTTACCTTGAAATCCTGGTAAATTTTGAAGGTGATCCAAATTTCCATTTTCTTGGGAACAATCATTGCCTCTCAAATTCAAAAAACTGCCTAGGGCTCTCCCATTTGCTGTTAATATTTTATAGAACCCTTTTCTCTTCAACTGCGTATTTTAGTTCAAAATACATTTTGATAGGAAAGAATACCTAATACAGAACACGCCCCTGTCCCAGTAGTTTGAGCAGTCTTTAAGATGGAACAGATACAACCCACATCCTTCCTCATGGCACTGTGATATTACAGAGAACCCGTTTCTTTCTCACAACCACCAGCTGCTGTATGAGAGCTGAAGGGCTTCTCAGAATCCCTTAACCTTATGTTTCCTTAGCTTCAGTTCAGTTTCATGCCTGATTTCCCAGAATTTGCTTAACATTTTCATAAGGACGTCATTCACCCACTAGTTGTAGCTGGATTTGGATTCATAGCTCTTCTGAAAAGAGAAAGTGATATGATTCTCCATACCCACCAATGCATGATATTGTCAGATGATAAAATTTCTTTTCATCAAAATACGATTGAAGAACTGAGTCCTCCCATCCACCAGAAAACTCTGAACCAAATTAAGGATGAACATTCTGGATGCTGTTTCACAAAGATAAAAAAAACGGGACTAGCCATCTGGCACCTCTTGAGGCTCTTTAAACACAGATAATTTTTGCTGGAGAAAGCATAGCTGTCTTCTGAAGTCTTCTAAGGATCTGGGGGGGGGGGGGGGGAGTTGTGGGGTTTTTTTCAATTTTTTTAGTGGATTTATACAGTATCTTGGTATTTTATACAGTATCTTGTATTTTAGACGAATGACCTTATTCTGAATGGCAGCAGAAACTTTCTGGAGGTTTCTACTTTACAAGATCCTTGCTGCCCTTTTAAGGAACCTGCTCCATATGCAGAGAGGCATTCAGCAAGGGCTCAGTTGCGCTCATTATTGCATCCCCAGTTACAGCCGATACACGTATGGACTAGAATCTCACTGAGATCCATCAGCATCTGCCCTGTGCTAGGAATGGTTGATCTCTCTTTGCATGAGGCACCAGCCTTCATATCTTGTATCTGGCAAGAGCTGTCCAGTGGTAATCTCTCAGTTCATGTTCCTTTGTTAGTTAAGAATTCAGTGGAAGCCAGTGCTTCACTCAGGGGAATGTCTTGGGAAGCTAAAAACTGCTGCTGTCTACAGGGTTTGCAGCCGTACCCCTATCCCTTTAGGTGTGCTGGTGCAGAGTTTAAGAGTTGTGATTGTCAAATAAGCTGAGGTGACTATCACACACATTTCTTTTTTTCACACTGCAGCTGAAAAACAGGGCCTTTCATGTCATGTTTTCTGGCAAATAACAACATTATTAAAACCTTAAGAGTGGACAAACAGTGTACGTACTGTGGTGACGGACAGAGCTAAGCAGAACAAAAAATAAATGTAAGCCTGTGAGTAAGTAGGTTCTGTGTAAGTACAGAAATTACACTTGCCATAGTAAGTGGTTCCTGCTAGCCAGGAGCTGCTGGAGGTCATATTTGAGATATTATGCAAATTCCAAACTCAAAAGTAGAGACTATGAAATAATAATTAATTACATTTGCACTTTGATTAAAGATTACATCTCAGTTAAAAAAAAAAAAAATCATTTATTTGTATTGCCTGCTATAATTAGGCACTCTCCTAAATGGCCAAACTTAGAACTGTCTATTATATGCTAGCAAACCTGTGGGAGAGCCTGACGTGTGTTTAGCAATCATGTTTTTGTGTTCATGAGGAAAAATCATTTTAAAACAATGTGGGAGGGGCAGTCCTTATCTTTAAGGCAACTGTTGGATAATTGACCTCCTTTAGCATTTAATTTCTCAAGCCTCTAGGAAGCTTAATTTTGAACATCAAAGAGATACCTGTGGAAGAAACTGTTCCAGACTGGTGAGTAAACAAATTAGTGTTAATAGGGTCATTAGCTTTTGTGGTAAAATTTCAAACTGGGTATTCCTCACTAAGGAATGTAAATGTCAGTGTTTTAAAGTCTTCTAAAATATAATTAGACATGGAACTTGAATACAAATGTTACATATCCTATTAACAAACAATGCTTTCCATACTCTGGGCATTATTTTATTAATATTAGGGAATCTGTTGTTCTGGTCCTATGCATTGCTTGCCAGACAATTAGAATAGCAAAAAAGTACAAAGCTGCTTATTCAATAGTACACTGTAAACATTAAGGATACGATACATTCTATATAATATAGAACATATTACCTAGTTACCTTTAGAGTAAAAACTGTAGCTGTTTAACCCTTAGATCTCATGTAGGAGTATAAGAGCCTTTAAAAAAAAAGCACCACAAAAAACACACACATGCAAGAAAAAACCCCAACCAAACCAACTTACATTTCCTCATTTGGATGATGGATGATCTTCTCATCTCTACTGTCTCTTGGTTCTATGGCTACATAAAGGGATAATTGCTGATTGAATTTGAAACAGAGAATGCAGCAAATTCAATTCTTACATCCTCTCATTTCACTTCTTGCACAATACTGAAGTCTTTTATTCAATTATCCTTGCATATGGTAATAGAAATACTGCTCTCTTTCTTCCACCAAACTCTGACAAGTTGCTAGTCCACCCACATTCCCACACCTTTTCTCACATGCCTACCTGCAGGCTATGCACTGTCTCATATCCATTTCCCCTGCACTTCTTACTGCTAACCCTTCCCAGGAGCAGCAAGCCCCTGGAACTGAGGGTTGTCAGAGCAAGTTCCCGTTTTTTCCACTTTGTAACCCTAGGAAATTTAAAACTGTGGGGCTTGTTCCATCTCTAGGAGCTGAGTACTCACTCAGCAATGGCTTCTTTTTAATCCAGCAAATTGGCTGCTGCTACAAGTGTCATCATTTAAATGGGCAGAGAGGAAAATTGCCTCATAAGGAAGTAGTGATGGAAGGTCAGTGTAACAGTTTGTGGAATGCAGACTGACAGGCTAACTGGCAACACCACAGATGCATTTAGCATAGAAGGAAATAAAATATTTGCTACAAGTGCCAACGGAGAATTTCAGAAAACATTTATACTGGAAAACTACAGATGGGCAAGCACGTCCAGTGGTTAAACCACCTCCTCCTCCCTGTGAAAGCTGATGCGTACCAGAAGGGTCTGAGTGAGTGCTGCAGTGAATTCTACCAAAAAAGGGGAGGGTGGGGGAGAAGAGAAACGCATTTTAAATAATTGATCATAGCTGTATCTGTGGTTACAAGCACTGGATTCTTAAGTCATTAGCCTGAAGGAGCAAGACTTTAAAAAATATTAACTCTCCTCACTGTATATATAATCACAAAGTTTAAGAAAAAAAAATATTTTTTCCCGTTTGGCTATCGTAAATCATTTTGTTGTGATAATCTCCTGTAGTGGGTTGATTTAATGTTTTAATCTTCCATTCTCCCTCAATAGCAACTATTTCTTTTTGCTTAAGTAACACCATAAAAGTAAAAAGAAACCTCAGATGCTTTTTATGTAATGTGAATCATGTTTAAGTGATGTTTTGAAAAAAATCTTTGTCCATTAGAAGGAAGCTTTTTGCACTAGGCAAGTTGTTATGACTGAGCTGTTTGTGAAGTGGTTCTAGTTACCATCTGTTATTGGTCTCTAACAGCGTGCTTCAAATAAGAACCTTCAGTTTACTTCCATAAGAGTATCTCATAGAGTTTTATAAGCATTCATTTTTAAATAACCATTAGTTTTATTTCAACCTCCTACAGTGTTTTTGATAGAATGTTACTATTTTCACACAATATTAATTTATTTCCCACTGTAATCCAGAGTATTAGATGAGTATGACTGTCTTCATTTCTCAAATTTACCGATTTTATATATGGAGACAACAGAATATCAGTGCAAGAACCAATAATAGATCTATGAAAAATTCGGGATTATATATGTATCTCCCAATCTCACTTTCTATGTGTATTGAAGGGTGAGACTCATTAACTTAAGACATACAGAGATTACGCATCTCCCTTCTATAGTCAGGGCTGAGACAAGCACCTCCAGAAGATACATCATCCTATCACTAAACATGGCAGGGAGAGTTAGGCAAGAGAAATCATGGTAAGAGATTATTTGCCCTTCAGCTAACGTAGGTAGTTGAGAAGGTAAATGCTTCTGCCTTGCTCCATGAAACATTTTCATGGTCCAGTATGTCTTGCTGGGAATGAGGCTGTTGCTTCTAGCATACTGGTTTTTTATTCTTTGATTGAAATCTTAACTGTGAAGTATTCCAAAAAATCCTTCCCTTTCTTATTTTAAAATTACTGAATCTATACCACTCATCTGGACATAGTGCCAGTGCTACTTTCAAAACTTCAAGTAAATGCAGATATAAAGAGAATGATCTGCAGGGATCTGCATATTGGATGGGTGAAAATGTGCATTTGTAAGATTTTTGTTAATTTTGAAATAAGACATTAATTTAAACACCTTTGGCACTATTTTAATTATTTTTTTTAGGAGCAAAAGATTAGGCATAAACCAATATTCATTTCTTCAAAACTGAGCGCAAAGTAGAATTGGCAATATAGTCCCTTTTCCATGGATTGACATTGCTGTTACATCCCCTCTGCTTTACAGGCCTCGGGCTTAGTCTGAAAAAATTCTGAACTATTCATTAGAAACTAAAGGCATAAGACCAGATGGACTTTATTCTAATAGCTGTTAAAAGTTAATACACAAAAGGACCCACTTTGATTCAACTTGTTACAAACTGTACAGTTCCATAGCAAGCTGGAATCATACATAAATAGGTCAAAGAAATTATGAAGATTGTAAGTTGTATTGCAATTTTTAACCTATTCCCAAACTTATTTCATGGGGTTTTTTTTCTTTCTCATATCTATTCTTGCTTCTTATCTAAGGGGTTATGTCAGACCAGACTAGAAAGGTCTGACACCAGATGGTGCAGAGGTGCTATTCTGTGTCTTCAGCACATCATCTGTAGGGTAGCCTGACACATATAATCAGGAGAGGTGGTCTTGCATTAACCTCTTACACTCTCAGAGAATAAAATGATAATGAAACAACAAAAACAGATAAAGAGGCAAGGAGAGCACTGTTCTTGTGTTTATGGCCAAGAATGTGGGGGAGGTTGGTGATGGGAGATCTTAGTGCAGATCAGATAATAAATGGAGCAGATGTAAATGCAAGTAGATGTAAACTCAGCTATGCACCTGAAGGTAACATCGAGAACAGGAGTCTGTGAAGGACAGGAGTTGGTTAAGTTTGTTCTTGTGACTGGCTACCACTTGGCAGAAAAACAGCTTTCCCACAAGAATATTAAAAATTTAATTATTTGGTGGCTTGATTCAGTTGACATCCTTAAGGAGAATCATTCAGTCAAACAACTGAAACTTCAGAATCTAACAACTACAAGATTTGATGTTTTGCTTAATGCGGCCTGTGCTGAGGCATGATGTGCATAACAGCAAGCTACAAAGCTTGATAGTACACAGTGGCAGCAAAGACAAGAAGATGCTTGTCCACTTTCTTCTGTGGCTTTATGATTTGCTTTTTTTGACATGCTTCCACCAGAAAGAAACAGTTTCTCCACTACAGCTTCATTACAGCTCCTGGTAATAAGGCAAAACATGAAGATCAAATATTGGAAGGAATGGCAGAGCAGGTAGCTCAAAAGACATGGTTAAAAACCAGCCACAACTACATTTGTACACACTGAGTTAAAAGCAAATGGAATTCACCCCCTTGAAAGAAACAATGGTATTGGTTAGCTCAAATAAGCAAAGATAAGAGTAAAGCCAAATTGCAAAGGTAAAAGACTATTTCACAAAAGCAACATGTTGCAAAAATGATGCAATGTTAATAGCTTCCCTTTGTCTTGACACATTGACAATTTGAGCAGTCCAAAGGTTGCATCTATACTGAACTTAGATCAGTGCATTTTGGTCACCAAAGCCCTGGACACCTCAGGAAATTTTCAAGCACTTTTTTTTTTTTAATCTGAATTAAAGTTACACTGCAAATTAATATTAAAAAATCAATCATCATTAATTATCCGTTAAAGTGCCTGCACATTCTTATACTTTAATCTTCACTAACATGTAGGAAAGCAAATATCCCAGAGGATGTGCTGCATGTGTTGCCATGTTTTACTCATGTCTCTCTGGATTTCTTAGCTCAAAAAAACTGGCTTCTTCAATGAGAAACATGTGCCACCTGGGCCTTTTATCTGAGTGCTTTGGATTCAGTCAAAAGGCACAATCTCAGCAGCCATGGGCTGCTGTTTAAGACTCTGACCCTGGTGAGACACTGCTTGAGTGCCTCTACAGCACTCAACCGACGTCCTGTAGGACTTCCTGTGACTTACACTCACGTGGGACTGTTGTAAAGCACCAGCTTTTCTTATGCCAAGTAGCTTCTGGGTTGTTTCTTACTACTACTTTATACAAAAATCGAAAGACCATGTTACTTACTACTTTCAGCAACAGTATCTCTTACAACTATCATTAATAGTCTTAGTACTTACTTGCCACACATCACCCAAATGACCTATGTATTGTTTGATTGTATATAACAGTAGTTTGAAATTGTTTTCTCATAATAGTTTCAAGGAACTAAAGGCTGAATAGAATCTTTTTGTCCTTCAGGGAAAAAAAAACCCAAACAACTGGCATATAAACAATGGATACAAAATTCTTGATATGGATAAACTGTACTGTAAAAAGATATTTTGAAAAAACTGAAGTAGGCACACTGCTCTGTCCAGGCTTAATTATATTTCTTCTGAGGGAGAACTGATATGGGAAGATCTATAGCATGCCCACTCAAAATGTCACACAGGCAGAGTAGCCTACATAAAAGTGGAATGTGGTCGACTTTCACCCAGATGCTCTGTTCAGATCTCATCATGTTGAACCTATGAGTTTTAAGGTACACTGAAGATCTGCAGACTCCAGTCACCAATTCTGAGGTTTTCCTCACACTGACTGGCAAACATGTACTGTCTGCAGAGATTCCAGATCTTGCAAAGCAGAGGTTTTTTTCTGACAACTGGGTGCAATCCAGCACTTCCCGCGTAACTTAACAGAGATTTTCAGAGCTAACAACTTTGTGATCACCCTGGTTTTATAGCTCACTTCTTCAGAGATGTTAGTGGAAAGAGGGAGAGATTTGGGCTTTGCTTAAGTTCCAGAAAACTTACCCAAAAATATTTCACTTTATATAACCAATCAAGATGTATCATTAAAATAAAGAACATCTAATAATAGCTGTTTTTCTACTCATGTTTTGTACTTTTCTGGAGAATTTTGCATTTTAAATAATATTTCTTTAAGGAAGTCAGTATTTTTCCTTACTTGCATTTGGCTTCTGTAAACATAAGCCCTATCGAAATTTATAAATTTCTGGTTTCTTTTGTTTAGTGATACCCTAATCAGATTAGTTAGATAATCAGTGTTTTTGCTTATCCCACTCACGTTTAAAATCCATTGATAGGTCAACCCAACAGAAGAAGTTTAAGTGCTTTGTCCATGCTCTGTGTAGTATCTGTTTTATTGCTGGTACAAAAACATTGAAATGTGACATTGCTATGATTACCAGAGATGCCACTTTCCATTTTTAAAAAAGCCTCTGGGCAGAAGGTAACCCAATAGATGATGAGTTTCTGAGATTAAATAGTCAAATTGAGTCACAAATGCTACTTCATAAAATGGAGCACTGTCAGATTCTCCATGCAGCATAGCTCTACAGCAGCTCTCTTCCCTGCAGGATACTGTTCACTCTCAACTGTATCAAAGAATTGGGGGAAGTGATTGCTTTTTAACTTAAGTATTGATTGTGTTTTTACATCAATATGTGTCCTGTAAAATCTGCAGCAGTAAAGATGAGCACATTTCTAGCCTGCAAACGTAACCAAACTGTGACACCATACTCATTTAGCCTCTTATGTTCAAATGTGCAGTTATCGCTGGGTAGTCACAGACAACAAATGTCTGTGGTATCCCTCTTTAAAAGACTGATGAGTTCTGGGGGATGATTCTGTGAATCTCCAATCATTTCAAACTCTTCATGGTCTTCCTTTGTATGAGCATGAGTTCCCTGACATACCTTGAGAGAGCAAGGATCTTAGTGACCATCACCTTCAGAGAGCAGCCAGCTTCACAAGTAACACTGCCACAAAACTACATCTGGCCCCAAGGATCCAAAAGGCAGAATTAGATTAGTATACTTAGAACCTTCTATAAGCTTTAATTTCTGAAAAACAATTTTAGCATGGCATTTATTAAAATTACCAGTTTATGCTAACATGCCTGTTAATAATTGGAGAAAAAACAAAGTCAAATGGTGGAAGCAGGTATTGTGGTACAGCTGCAGTTGTGGCTGTTCAGCTCTAGGTCTTCATGACAGGATGAAGACCAAAATGCAATTAAAGGGGTTGAGTGAAGAAAAGAAAGAAAAGGAAAAAAAATGTAACTTGGGCATTGATAACAGTAAAAATATTCAAAAGTATACCCATTAAATGAAACTCAGTAAGTTGTTGTAGTGACACCAGTAATGATTAAGTTACGCTACTCAAGTGTGAGGCATCTCTGCAAATGTCTTTTGATATTTATCTTTATTCTCACACTTAAATTGTTATAAGGATGAATCATCATTATGATTCATACAATATGTTTCATCCAGTAAGTCGGTATTGATAGTAGTAATACTGGAGGTACAACACAGCAGGGAGGAAACAGTCTAGCAGGTTCCTGGAGGGTTTGGAAGACAACTTCCTGACCCAGCTGGTAAATGAACCCACAAGGGAAGGTGTCCTGCTGGACTTGTTGTTTGTCAATAGAGAAGACCTGGTGGGGGATGTGAAGGTTGGAGGACGCCTGGGGCATAGTGATCATGAGCTTATAGAATTCTTAGTACTGGGAGAAGTAAGGAAGGGAGACAGCAGAACTAGCACCTTAGACTTCCGTAGGGCTGACTTTGGACTGTTCAGAAAGCTGCTCGATAAGATTCCATGGGAGGCAGCCCTTGAGGGCAAAGGAGCCCAAGAGGGTTGGTTGCTCCTCAAGAAGGTAATCTTGGCAGCGCAAGAACAGGCTGTCCCAGTCGGTCAGAAAAAGGGTCGGTGAGCTAGGAAGCCAGCCTGGCTGAGTAGAGAGATTCAGGCTGATATATGGGAAAAGAAGGAAAAATATGAGCTTTGGAAGAAGGGGCAGGTGTCTTGGGATGATTATAGGAAATTAGTGAGATCATGTAGGGAGAAAGTCAGAAGGGCTAAAGCTGATCTGGAACTCAGGCTGGTTGGTGAGGCTGGACTGGTGTGTCCAGTTCTGGGCTCCTCACCACAAGAAGGACATGGAGGTCCTGGAATGAGTCCAGAGAAGGGCAACCACGCTGGTGAAGGGGCTGGAGGGAAAACCTATGAGGAGTGGCTGAGGGAGCTGGGGCTGTTTAACCTAGAGAAGAGGACGCTGAGGGGAGACCTTATCACCGCCTACAATTACCTGAAGGGAGGTTATAGAGAGATAGGTGATAGGACAAGAGGGAATGGCATGAAGCCAGGTTTAGATTGGATGTTAGAAAAACATTTTTTACTGAAAGAGTTGTCAGGGCCTGGAACAGGCTGCCCAGGGAGGTGGTCGAGTCACCTTCCCTGGATGTGTTCAAAAAAAGGGTAGATGAAGTACTTAGGGATATGGTTTAGTTTAGGATGTGAATGGTTGGACTTGATGATCTTAAAGGTCTTTTCCAACCTTGTGATTCTGTGATTCTGTGAATTGCCATGTAAATAAGTTTTCATTTAAAGCTAAACTATAGGGCCCATTGCCAACCTATTTATTGTTTTAAAAATTTAAGGTTTTATGGTAAAAATATTTTCACCTCTTGAAGACAGTGGGCAACAGGCTTGATCTCACCAGCTTCAAGGTTTTACAGTATCAAGTTGATTTACAGTATATGAAATGAATTGGTCACATCTGTATTTCCCGAACTCCCAGTTTGCTGTCTGTGTCACAAAACCACTACTAGAGGTGCTCCCATGTTAAAAATCAAGAAATATATTGTGACCTTGACTAACTGGACTATGGAGACAGATGTCTTCAGCTTATAAGAGAAATCCCTTCAGGGGTAGAACACATTGGTTTAATATCGTATAATTTGCACTATTCCTATTCATCTTTTGAAAAGATTCTTTCAATTTCAAAGCTGTCAATTTGGCATTTTCATAAGAACTAAATCAGTTTTTAAAAAGTCAGAAAGTTGCTTTCTCTGTTTCTCTCCTTTTGATTGATTATCTATGGTTCCACAGCACATTACGTGATCACAGCAATGTTCTTTGGAGATATAATCATCAAAGAGCATTACTCAGCTGGGGAAGTACATGTGAGGGGTGTAAATAATGAAACAGAACAGGGGGCCATTAAATATATTTTTTTTGTTTTCTGTGCTTGGAGGCTTGTTTACAAGGTAGGGGGTATGCTGCTTTAAAAAAAAAAAAAAAGGGCAAAAAAAGCAAGGCACTTAAATTGTACCAACCAATCCATCTGTTCAGATTGGGAGCCCTGCAGACCTGGCAAACCTTAAAGGTTTATCAGTGTTCATTTTGGCTCTCTGAGATGTGTGTATTCCCAGTGGCTGAGAAAGCTCTACTTTATATGTTAGGAAGTATATTCCCAAAGCAGATATTTAATTTTTAAAATTATATGGTCCTTGTAATCCAGGTTATATAGCACAGGATATTTTATAAAGCCTATTTCTGTGTAGCACATCAAATAGATTGGAACCATTAATTAAAGATTTGTTTGGAGGAGAGAGGGGAGCGGGAAGCAAAGTGTTCAAACGTGTTTGCCCATGACTTGTAGCAGAGTTGAAAAGTAACTGATTGTGTATGGATAATTGCCATGACTCTGTTTGGCAGACCCCTATTGTTATCAAAGTTGCAAGGCTGCTTCTTAAACTGTTCAAACATGGATCTCCAACATTCATGTCAAGAAAGGCCAGCTGTTCTGTTAAAATTCATGGCCTGTTTGTTAAAAACATGTCTGTCTTTGTTCTGTGTCACTATTCCTGGGTTTGGTTTTTTTTTAAGAAAATGGTTCCATGGTTTTCTTTCACATGATACTGTCACTATTTTTATATCTGTACAAAATAAGCATCATTAAAAGTAATCTCTACACAAGTCTATGGTACTTATTTGCACTATAGCACCCTCCCATTCTTTCCATAGAAAGGGAATTTGTTTACAAATTATATACAAACAAAATTAACTTGGATGAAGTGAAATAAGGACTTTTAAAGAGTGAAAACTAGACCTATTAGAGTTGAACAGTGAAAACACTGCAAGTGAGATCAGAATAAAGGTTAGTGTGCAGATCACTGCTGTTAATGTTCGTATCGTGTAGAAAATGGGAAAGGTAGGAAGCCCGTTGAAAGCATAACTCATAGAATCCCATGCTTTGTTATCCTGAATAAAAATACTAAGAGGCAGGAGAAGTAGGATGTGTGTCTGAATCTGGCTGTGTGGATGTTTGAGTAGATTACTGCTACTGCCATACTCCAAACAAAACTGTGAAGTCAGTACATGAGAGCATATTTACCAGCCTTTTCTGACTGAGGTTAAATAAGCTAAAAAATATATGTACAGAAGTTTCATTGTGAGCCTAAAATCTCAACTTTTGATTTTTTTTTTTTTTTTTGCAAGCTTAACATTGTCACATATTTGTAGGATTTTACCTGACATTGTTTGAATTGCACAGATGTGAAAAAGGGGTTCAGAATTCTTCAAGATTCCACATAATTTCATGTCAATTTTTATACTTGCTTATTGATACACTAATGGCTACATACCAGCCAACAACAACTCTGAATTTAATATAAGTAACAGTTGTTTTGACTTTTAATATATATATATGAAAAACCCAATTCTGTCCTGTCATTAAGATCTCTTTAAGCAGCACATTGAGAAATGGTACCTTGGACAGAGTGAGTTTAAATCATCTTTTCAGATGAATATGTACACAGAATTTTTACACATGTACCATTTTTGTTACTGAAATAACATTAAATTGAATTTTTATTTTTGAAAACTTTAAATTTCCTATACAGTAGGAAAGCAATTCTAAATAATAAATCAAAACACACATCTACCAATCAAGAGGCAGGAATGCAAGGCATAGGAAACCTTCTAATTTAGCATAGAGCAGTCTCTCATGCATAACTGCTGTCCTCTGATCAAACCATACTTTTTAACCTCAAACAAGGAAGAAAAATGAAAGAGTCTTGGTAAAAGGGACAGCTAGAACATCCTTTAATAGAGATGGAAATGACTTGATGTAAAACTCAAAAAAAAAAAAAAGCAGTAGGCATTTTTTGAGCTACTGTTCAATCCTGCAGGTAAACTGTGTAGCTCAAAAGTATGCAAACCATGTAGTGTTCAGAAAGAATACAGGAAAGTGAATAAGGACACACACGAAATAATAAAATATGAGAAAATGAACTATGGAAGAAGCCTAGATCTTCTAACTGGGACAAATAAAAAAGAAAAAAAAATAATTATAATTGCATGTCTGTCTGTGGAAAAGGCCACATTTATACTGCTTGTTAAATAGAAATATTTTCCGAGGCAGTATGCTTTTTCCACTCCTCTAATCTTAGCAGATGTGGATGTGAAATTTATCCATACCAGTATACTGAAAAAATTCCCAGCCTTCTTTTTTTAGGAAATGTAAATTATAACTCACAATGCTGATGGTATCAAACTGCATGATGGTTTAAGACCAATAGACATGCCAACAGTATGGGACTTTTTGCTCTAAACTTTTTCATCTCATTGCAGACCAGGGGGAAAATATTTTATCTGTATCATCCTTGCTGTGGCTTCAAATCTTAAAGATAAAGTGCAGACTAGTATTTGAGTGGTTAGAAGCCCTCCTACCAAGGTGAGAGGTACAGACTCAGAACCTGTGTTACTAGGTGGGGTAGCGCCACAGTATTATTTTACAACTATTTCCTTTTAGTCTGATACTAGTTTCACATTCCTCATTTCCTGATGGCAAAATAATCCAGTAGGGAGACCAAACAGCTCTAAAAAATTGGCAAATACCATAGAGGACCGAAGAGCAAACTTTAAGTACTGTGATTGAAAGAGAGGCTCTCATCTAGTCTTACTGGTACATTAAGTGTTGTTCTCTTCAGTTGTTCACTAACCTCAGCAAGTTCTAGAAAACATTGTACGTGGTTCTTTGCTTAATTTGCCCAGTGGATAGGAAATAAATAATAGTTCCCTTTTTTTTTAATGCTGCATCCTTAATATGAAGCTAAAGTGTATTGAACTATTATTTCTTTCTGTGTGCCCAGAGAAACATACTTCTTTAAGGACAGCAAAATGACTAAATGACCCTACACATATTAGGTAATAAATAAGATGGATGAATAATTGAAATCTTGTACTATGTGGGCATCAATAGATTAATTTTTACTAGCGAACTTATTTCCAGTAATGATCTTGGGAAGTAATCTCTCATCAGCAAGCTGTCACAGTGCAAGAGAGGATTTTAGACTTTTGCTTAAAGTTGAACTAACTCTGCTGTGCTCTTATGTGCTCTATATTTATATAATTTTTTACTTCAATTGCATTCAAAGCCAAACAAGCAATACGTACGAGCTATTAAATGCTCCTTTAAAAACCTGGCAGTTTTCAATTTCAAACAACAGCTAATGCATTTTGGGATGGAACTGAAATTCTTAACTTTTTAAATTCTCTTTTTAATAGAAAAAAGAAAAGCATTTC
Source organism: Porphyrio hochstetteri (assembly GCA_020800305.1). NCBI lineage: Eukaryota > Metazoa > Chordata > Aves > Gruiformes > Rallidae > Porphyrio > Porphyrio hochstetteri. The sequence goes on from CM036909.1 coordinate 33,065,324, forward strand.
AGTTTAAATATAGCTTTTCATAACATGAAAGAGAAATTGATCTTTGGTGTCCATTGATGCCAAGAGGAAAAGTTTGTCTTGAAATGCAACTTTCTTTGGAAGAATTCAGTTCTAAGGCCTTCCTAGAGAACCTGAACACTAAATGGAAAGGCAAATAAATCCCTGGGAAGTATTTTACTCTTAAATATGGAGGGAACTCATTAGTTCCTTGGGCTTTGGTTTCTTAATCTGAATCCTGTATCACTATTTCTTTCAATGTCCTTGCCTATCTTTCTGTTTTGAAAGCCATCACCTCTTCCAGATGTGTAGATACCTACTGGGATTTTTTTAGAATAATTCTTTTGTGCATAGAACCAGAAACAAATCAGTGTACATTAAACAGCATGAAAGCCTGAAAGTGCAGCTGGACTATTTGATGTTTTGCATAGTATAGATTAGATTGCAAAGACTAATTGTTAACTTTAAAAAACCCTAGAGAAATAATTGCTCCTGGTCTGCATGTCAGAAATTTCAAGTTGAAAGGCATAACTTGTTTAACTAAAATCCAGCTAATTAGAGCAGAAGTAGATCCTGTACAAAATCTGAGATGATGCTATACACAATAGAGCTGTTAACTGTTAACTTCAGAAAACTGGGAGCTGAAGTAATCAAATAAGGAACCTGGGGTTTGGGGGTGGGTTTTTTGGGTGTTTTTTTGTGTTCCAAGAGAGCTTCAGATCAGTATGTTATTCCACTTGATTCTGCTATAAGGAATTCACTAACTTTTAAAATTACTCTTTTCAGTTACATATGCTTATGAAATTTTCTAGTTCTGAACAAATGTTTCTGAAATCATGCTTCCACTACTTTTTGCATCTAGTGTTATGAAGTCATGTATTACCACTCTCAGGCTGTATTTACAAATGCCCTTAATACTGCCATTACAGAATCACAAAACGCCTTTAAGACAGGCAGAAGGATCTGTCATGCAAAGCTGTTCACTAGAATGTACACATCATTTGGCTATTGAAACCATTCACAAGCAACCCCTGGGGAGGAGCAGCCATACCAATGGGACAGCAAAAGTTAGTGCTCATTAGAATTGCTGGAATTTCAGTGCAGAAAGAAAATAGTCAATAGCTGCAGTACCTCCTCAGCCTCAAACACGGTTCTTCTCTCATATGAATAATGAGCTGTTTTATTGCAATGGTGGGCAAAAGACTCGACTGCGGTTTGATAATTTCATTCTCTGTTTCTGACTAAGGAGATCCATTATATTCTGTTTTGTGAGATTTGTTGAAGCTATTTTGAACTTACTGCACCAACTATTTCAGAAGAAATCTTGCTTTATAGCTCTAATATATTTTGTTGGATGTTGGAGACTCTTAAGATGGGGGAAATCTCCCTTTCGTTTTTCCTCACAACTTGAGTTGAGTTTCTGACTGCCCTCTCGTGTTTGTTTTGCACAAGATCACCAAAATTGTGACACCATTATCATCAACTTCTTTTTGGTACTCGCTGACATCCCCCAAATCAGCATAGTAAAGGAGAAGGCTTTTAGTACACTGTGTAATGTTTTAACAATCTTAAACATGAATGTGCACATCTGAGAATGCACTGAGCAGTATCCGCAGATTCTCTGGCTCTGATTTCTGTCCAGATCTCTGCATTTGGTGTCACCTTCTTAAGCTGTAAACTGCTTACCTCCATCCTCATGGGAGCTACCTGAATGTCTATTGTACTCTACCAGCACTGCAAACTTACATAACTTTTTTCAGTAGCAGGACTTGAGGAAGAATAAAAGGGCAGGCTTGTCTAGTAGAAGAGCGGCAGCAGAAGATAAAGGGGTATGTTTGTACTGGAGCTATTCAGTGACTATATGAAAACATTAATTTCCTGAAATGGAAACCTTTATCTGTTTATGTGCAACAACAAAAAAAAAGTACGCTAAAGCAGCAGAACCTGTGGGTTCTGCTTGACAGAAATGTCAAGTATGCCATCTTTACTGTTGTATCAGAGCATTGGTGTGTTTGGATGCAAAAGGGTAATGGTGAAAGTTGCTTTAAAAGAAAAAGAGAAAATAAGTATCATTAGTCCTTGGATTTATTCAGGAACTGTGATGAATGCAGTATTCTCTATTGCAGGATAAAAAAATCAAATAACTTATGGAAGTCTCTACAATAATAAGCGTACATATACCAAATTACTGTTCTTAGCTGCACTTAATTATTCTTTGTGTAGTTATCGTCAATACACGTAGAGTAAGGTTAATAGAAATGATCAAAAAGTGACAGATAAGAGCTAAACACACTTTAGTGTTCCAGACATGATTTGAAATAGATTTTGAAAGGAAAGATCTGAAATTATCAACAGCTACTAAGAGAAACAAAAAAGGCAAACCTTATTACCACTACGTGTGGGTCCTTTTTTCAACCACCCAAGCTCACTTTAAATTATTCTTCCATTAACTCACTGTGCTGCCTACTTCTAGCCCTTGCTGAGCAAACTTCAAGAGCTGCACCCAGCATGTGTCCTGTAGCTCAGAACAGGAAGCACTTTGGTATTCTGTATTCATGGGGAGAAATGGGAGGAGGGAAAAAGTCCATGGGAAAAAAAGAAAGGAAGAAAGAAATAAATCTAAATGCATAGGTTACTAGTAGCTGCTCCGTATTAAACTGAGCACAGAAATGAAGCATTTTCCTATTAGATGGAGTGGATCTGATTCCTTCGCAATCAGTTACTTATTTTCATAGCACTGCCATTGCTCAGGATGCATTAACTGGGTAATGGTTAATAGGGTGTCAGATTCCAAATACAAAGTAGCTTTTTCTTGGTGTGTACTTCATGGCATATATAAAATTTAGATCAAACAGTTGTTCATTGGAATAGTATAGAACCCTTCCTTTGAGTGCAGCTGCAGCTTTGACTTTATCCATTCACCTTTATTTCTACTACGTGGCCAGTTGTATTTCTTCACTTCCAGCACTGTACCCAAATTTCCAGAATTCCTTGTCTTCAGCTCTGTAATTCTTCCTAAACATTTGCCCATTCTCTGTTCCTTCATTGACTAGATAGATGATGTAACTTTGGTGTAAGACACTAACTCCTCACCACTCATACATTCAAATGAAAATATAAAATATGTACCTCTATACATGTTGTATTAATTTACAAAAAAACATAAGCTTTGTGGGAAAAGAAAAATACAGTCAGTCAGATGGAGGGAAACAGAACTGACAAATGTTTTTAGTCTTATTCCTTCCTCAGAAAGAATATGAACATTTAAATGTATGCAGCAGAAGCAGATGAAATTACATTCTCTGACACTTTATAACTCTGAAACAGATATGTGATTGATTGCAAGGTGGCGTAGCTGCTGGCATTTTTTGTCGGCACATTTTGATGATACAGTTTCTTAGGTGAACTTCAAGTACATCAGTGACACATACAATGTTTCAGACACCTTGAGTGATTTCAAAACTAATAATTTATGAGAGCTTTTGGAGCCAGTTATTAGGTTTGTCTCAGGAGAGATTGATTTTTTTTTTTACCCTCAGTTCCTTACTGTATGTTCTGTTTATCTCATCTTATTCTTCTAGACAACAAATATGTAGAACTTTAATTCCGGGGCATCTGCCCTAACTATGTGTCATCATCCAAACAAGGTTTTTCTATATGGAATTCTTGGGCTTGAGAATGCCAGCAGATGAGCCTAGAAAAAAATTAATATCTGGAATTAAATATCACAAATAAATTTAATTTTAAGATAGAGGAAATCATAAAAAGCTTTAACAAGAAGTTTAATTTCTTATTTCAAGTTCCACTCAAAACTGTAAAAGTGAATGATTTACTATAATGCTGGCTTAAAACAGACATTCCCTTATAGCAACACTAACATGTAGATCTACGGTATCAGTTACACCAAGAAGAGCAGCACCACAGCCACCATTCCAGTGGAAGACATGAGATTAGTACAATCCAATTTCCTCCAAAGATTTTACTAGAAGCAAAAAAATGATATAAATAAAGGATCACTTGCAGGTTATAATGTTAATTCAAACAATAATTGAGTACTTGCAATGAATTTGCTTGTATTATTCCTAAATTTAAAGCCTCAAATTAATTTTTTGACCTACCTGCAGTGATATTAGTAAAGCTTCTCCAGGGACGATTTTGGCCCACTGTGAATTGATTCCAGGTATTCCAGAGAATTTCACACATAATTACTACACCTGGAATTCAGTCCTCTGAAGAATGCATAGAGGAATTAATCCCACAAGAAATCAAGTTTGATAATGAGAAAAAATGTTTGTATGACTACTAGAAGAAGGATGACTGTGTGGAAAAGAGCCTCTGTGGAAAAGCAGGTGACAGATGAATTACCTAAGAGCTGCAATGAAATATGCCCATTTTTCATGTCTGTAGTCCCAAAATACAAATCTCACAGCTACTTGTTTTCTTTAGTAAAAAAGGGAGCTTTGTTCTCATTATTTTGCATATAAAGTAATTAGAATACTAGCACAATGTTGGTGGAATGCTTGCAAAATATTCACTAGAATTGGGGTGGTTTATTTAGGAAGCTATACTTATTTTCACTGTCAAGATATCATGCAGTTATTGTTCTAGCAGATTTGAATATACCTTCAGAATCTATGAAATTGAACAGTGCTAGAATTCACAATAAAACCTTTTGCAGCTGACCCACTGTTTGGGTTACAGAAGATCCCTCACTGTTTTACCACAAAATCTGCAGATTCCCAGAACTGGTTCTGTTAGTGCTCGTGAGCACGCGAGTATAAGACGTGAGCCTAACTTAGTACTGTTGAAAGTGTATCATTTAAAATAAAATCAGCAAGCCAAAAAACACCAGCAAAAATACAGAACAAAGTTAAGTGTTGTAAAAAAAAGACTCCACTTTGAAATTTCTGAATTTGTAAAATATAGATGAGAAATATACATGCAGCGCTTAACATTGGCCAGCTCTCAGTTCTTCCTAGTAACATTCTTTTTGATCACACTAATAATACACTAGGAAGCATCACTCTGTGGGATGCAGTTAAAGCCTATTTAAGCCAATGAAACTACTCGCACTCTCCCCAGAGAACATATCAGAACATTTTTATTTTTTACCTCAATCACTCCAGAAAACTTCATGAGGAGTAGTCTTACCCAGTGTTACAGGGAAATTGCTGCACTGGTATGCCTGGAAAAAATGGGAGAGACTGAAAGAGTAAATACAGTGCTGAAAAATACTGAATAAGATGATTCAGAATTGAATGCTTAAGGCTTACTGGGGCTTCAGTTGCAGAAGGTTTATGCAAATTTGACAGTTAAAAGATATTCTTGTCAGTGATCTTTGTAGAAAATGCAGATAAAAAAATCCCAGTCTACCTCCTCTCCCCATTCACTTCCCCAGCTCCCAAGAGCTAATTTTCTGCCACACAGGCCACAAATTTAGGTCTCACTTTTTCAGTATTTCTGTTCTCATAAAAAATTAATTTAATAGTATTTCATGTTTAAAGCTGCCAGCTTTTTTTTTTTTTTTTTTTTTTCTTTTTTTGGCTTTTTTTAGGTTGTGACATTTAACTATGCTTTTTTTCTTTTTTTCCCCCACAAAAGAAGAGCAACAATACTAGAAATAGCCTACGTATTATGGAATAGTCGATGTATTCCTAAGTAATACACTTAGAGTCTTCAGGATTTTCCCATACTGGGTAAATACATCAGGTTGAAAAGTCTTCCCTTATGCAATATCTTTACATCTAGAGGGAGAAAAAATGTGGAACTGTTAGCAAAACAGAGTCTTGTTTAGGCACTAAGAGACAAATCAAGGAAAGAACCAGAGCACTAAAATAATGAGCCTTGCTATACTGAACTTTTAGTCCTGAGCAGAGCAATTAGACGAAACAGAAAAATAGGATAGAAAATGTATCTCTCTGTTCACTGGAGCCAGTTTCTGTTACTCAATATAATTGTATAACTTTCATAAACAGATCAGACTCCGTCTTAATGGGAACTGGCTTCTGAGTGCTTTATTTTTCTTCACCCTAGTACTGCTATTGGGAGGCTGTTCCAGGTCTTCACTGCTGTCTGATCATTAAGAATACTTTTAATCTCCAGCCTAATTTTATTCATGGACAATTTATAACATTTTTCTTCTGCCAGCAGTGCCCTTTAGTTTAAGTAGTCCTTCTCCTTTCATGGCATATAATTCTTTTCCAAACATAATTATTTATAGAAAGTGATTATGTGTCTTCTTAACCGCTATACATTGTCTTAGCCATTATTTTGCTAACGTAAAGAGGATAAGCACTTTTACTCATCCTTTGTATGACTCTATTGCTTTGATCATCTTTTCAGCACCTGTTCAAGCTTGGTTTCCCCACTGTAATGTTTGGTTAGACTCTATAATCCCTGAGCAGGTCTGCAGAGTTAAATGTCCTCCAAGAGGATTCACAGGCACTGAATGGAGAGCCCTAGAAGTCATTGTGCAAAATGGTGGTCTACCTTTGGAAACCAGTTGATAAATTCCAGTGTTTGTGGATCTCATTTGAAAGCCTGTGTCATAATTTTCATTGCTAACTCTGACATTGTACACCACTCTAGACATGGTGTTTTGACATAGGAGAATTCGCAGCCTTTAAGTTTGTCTTTGCAGGTTAATGTCTGTGACCATTATTTCAAAAAATAAACAACCCTAACTTATCTTAAAAATTGCTATTAGGCAGGGGATAGTTTTAAATCAGTTAAGAGACCGTGAATGTAATATTTCTCATTAAATGATGTATGAAGTTTTATCACCATCTTTAGAAGGCTGTTAATGGGGGAAGCCAGCCTTAGGTAGGATAAATCAAACAGTTTGGTAGAAATGTTAATTAAGCAGCTTCAAGGAAGAAGGAAAGAATAATGTCTTAATCCTCCACAGTAACCCATGATATTTCAGTGCTCTATTACAAGCAATGAACTTGGAAGCAGTTTTGCAGAGGAGCAAATAAACAAGATTGTTTTGTTCTCTGGCTAGAAAAAGGGGGGATGACTCAGAGTGACTGTTTTGGTGGCTCCAATTGTCACCTGTAACAATGGGAGCATAAAAATAGTTCTTTAAGAACACTTCAGGCGTATAGATTTGGAGGAGTTTTCAGAGACTAATTATGTGGTCACAAAATCTAAAATCCAGCTGAGATACTTGAGCAACCAAGGTATATCCTTGTTCCTGAGGTTACTGTTTATAATACATGCTGTTATTTTAAGACAATAACATCCGTGCCATTATTTGAAGGTAAGCATCTTCTCATATTCTTAAATCTTTTAGAGTGGTCAAATTGAATCTTGAGTACTTTGGTTCATGCAAAACACTCTGTTCCTTTGGGTCACTATTTAAAAGTGAACTAGCAAATTTCCAGTCTCCTCTGAAGTGCCGGCGCATCATCATAGCTAGAGTTAAAAAATTGTAAAATTATATAGAATTAATTTTCTGAACTGTATTCTGAGCTTCCAGTGAGGGAGAAGGAGAGCTGGAATTGGAAATTACTCCAAGTTTCTGCTATAAGCATAGCATAACCTTCTGTACGCAAATTCAAAGATCAGAAAACATAAGGAGGTGATAGACATAGGTATGAGCATTCCACTCTCTGATCAATTCTGTAAGTACCAGCCTATGAAATATCCTAAAATAGAAATGCACCCATTGTCTTCTCTCAGATACTCTACTTTGCATGAAATAATTTGCATAAATATTAATTAGCTCAGAGAGAATGCAGGAGTGTGGGGATAAAAGTCCACCCTAACAGCTGAAGTTTCTGTACAGTGAGGGAAATTGCTAGTTGCCGTTTGGGTTACAGAAATTGTTTATGTGTTTTGCCAAATGATTAATTAGGGCCTAATGGAACTTTCTTAACCAGTCATCATAGTGCAGGGGATTGGAGTAGCTGAGCCAATAAGTTAGAAATGTATTCTCATCGTACCTTCTCTCTGTCACTGTGGTCTTTGATTATCCTATCTACAATGGAATTGATTCAACAGGAAGGGTTGAGACTGCTTGTGCAAAAAAAGAATAGTAGATTGATGATGATAGCTTATGAGATGTGCATATGGTAACTGGCAGAAGACAAAATAGAATCCTTGTCCTGTATCTTCTTGCAGTGTGATCTGTTAAATAAAAGGCAATGTGAGCGGATCATCCATTTACGTTTAGATGTCTATAAACTCAGTATGTTCAGTGAATACCTTGATCCTGCAGGCACAGTCAGGATGCATTGTTAGCAAAGGTGTTTTTTTCCTTTTGGATGCAAAGTGATGAAAATTCAAGAATAGGTGTTTTAATCATGAGAGACTCATGACAGTTCAAGAAGAGGTGTTTTAAACACAGAAAAATAAGTTGAGATACCAAGGCAAACCTTTAACATCAAAAAATGAGACCCCAAAGAGGTTAGCCAGTAGTATGCTTTGGTAATAGGCTCAGATCACTTATTTCTACGTATGTGTCTGAATGAGAATCAGGTCCCAGTGTCTTTTATCCAACATTGAGAAGAGGGCTAAAAGTAGGTTATGCATTTTGAATGATATTGTGTCACGGTTTAACCTTAGCTAGCAACTAAATTCCATGCAGCCACTCACCCCCTCTCCCCCAGTGGTATCAGGGCTAGTAAGCAGTACGGGCAGACTACATTGGATTTGCCCCCCACCCCTCCACTTTATACAACCCCACAGTATTACCCCGGCATACCTGTCACCTTGAAACACCACCTGGGTGCCAACAGCAGTTTCAAGGGGCAGCAATAGAGTCTTCACAGATCCGCTGAGCTGAAAAAGTAAAGACAACTATGATACAGGACCACACAAACACGTTGTGGGACCCCAAAGTGATTCAGGAGCACAGGCTCTTTAGATGTAGGGAGAGTATGCTAATAAGCCCCAGAGCCTAAGAGTGCTCGCTGGCCCTGTTTAATTTATCAGTGCAGGCAGTCTCTGATATTTCAAAGACTTGGTTAGATGCAGCCTTAGAACTTATTCCAAAGTGGCAGTGATTTCCAAAGATGTCCTGCTGTTGAGAAGTGTAAGTCTTCAATGACTTCTCAGAGTTAATTTGGATGTTCTGTACACATTTGGGATGGTTCGGGTTTTGAATTAACATCTGGGGAAAATGTGTATGAAAGATCAGTTCCATGAGTGCTTCATAGGAGCGACAGACAAATATGAAAATCTTTCTCTTGACACTGAATACGACTGCAGAGCCAAAAATATGTCAAGATACTCTATCTTGAAAACAGAGCAGAAGTGGAATATAGATTTGAGCTTGCAAAGGATGAAATGAGCAGATGTTCTGTCAACAAACTGATCACTGTACAACAAATTTTAAAACAAATGGAACTGAGACATTTATGACATTTTTACATAGATCAGTTTTCCTTCAAGCTGTAGCTGACTGCTCTCATAAGCATCAGTTTGTTAAACACAAAAATTAAAAAAAAAAACCAACCCAGATCTATTTTAATTCTAAACTTTGAGTTTTATTTAGAAACAATGAGGCTCTCTTTTGCAGTCAGTTTTGCTCCTATTACTGAGTTAGGTGAATTAGTGATTTTCATACCTGCTCGATATGCTCTCAAGTCCTGATGCAAATTTAACCAAAGTCTATCGGAGTGAATGTGAGTGTGGAGATCGGAAACTATAGTTTGGACCCTTTCCACTAATGTTTTGAAGTGTTAGTTCTGTGATCCTGTAGTAAATCCACCACAGTACTCCACAACTTGGAAAAATAATTTCAATCTCCCTTTAAATTCTGTATCTGCTGCCTTAGATTATCAATAAGAATACGTGTAGGACTAGCTGCAGGATTTTAAGGAGGCTCAGCACAATTCCACAAGGCTTCTTCAGTGTTGGCCCTTCTCCTTAAAAAAAAAAAAAAGTAAGCTTTTTGGATTATCACAGGTAGCTGCTGCTGTGGAAAAAAAATTCAAGGGATATTTTACCTGAACACAGAGGATGCTGGGCATAACCCACACATGGAATTCCCTGGGTGAACATTTTTTGTTAATTATAAATCATCAGGATCTTTTCTTTTAGTCATTATCTTTGAAGTCCAGAGTAGACACTCTCTTGCATATTTTTTGCCAGTATTGTTCACAGGTGGACTCAGCAAACAGGTATCTCAAAAAGAAAATCAGCCAAAGCTTTCAACCAACACCCAAACCAATCACTTCAGATGCCCAATTAAAACAATGCCACAATTAAATTTAGCACCAACCAAAAGAGGTGCCACAGCTACCCACACAGTGAATGGAGAATATTTGACATGTTGCATGAGTAGATAGCCTACGCACCAAGCAATATACCTAGAGCTGTCTGACAGAAAATACAGCAGGGCATGAGAGGACTACTTAGCCTATATGTCTTTGAGAAATTTCATGCCTTCTTGAAGTTACTTGCCTCTGTGACCAAAAATACAAAATTCATAGGGTTGCCGTATCTGTCATTCAGCTAGGAGTCAGATAAAGTTCTAAATTTACATTGCCAAAAAGCAGTTACGCTATTTATTGAAAATTGAAGCTGCATACCTAGGTAGATTTGCCAGCTTTACTCAGAAGAAGTGTAAACTGCATACAAAGATTTTTACTTATTTAGAGGGGTGGACATTAAGAATCAGCATGACATAGTTTTTCATTACAAAATACTCCTTTAACTTTGATTTCCAATTAACACAAAATAGATATCTATTAACTCTTAGTAAACATTTTTTGATGGTAGACAGCAATTAATACTTCATAGTCGTAGTAACATAGATGTTTATTATCATGGAGATATCTAGAGATCTTATGATCACATTTAAGCAATCATTTTAAACTCCAATGCATTTATTTGATTATTTTTATAACCTGGAATCCCAAATATTACTTTTTCACAGAAAATTATGCAGTTCACTCTCGACATGTATTGTGAATTCACTTTGCAGTCTTGTATCTTGACCAGGATTTTTTTTAACTTATGGGTAGTGGTATTTCTAGAGCACTTTCTCTTTAAAAAATTTGTGTAGGCAGAAATCACTGTAATCCTTACATAAAGATTAACTAATTTCACAATATTTTGATTGTAATATAGCTTAGTTTTATTTTTACTTCATCTTCTGGTGGTTTTTACTTGCTATTTGTAGAAACCTTGTGTCACAGTGTGAACAATCAGTATGTTGACAGCCATAAAAGCTTATCAAAATGAACATCATTACAGTACAAACCCAAAAGTCTTGTAGAAAATATTCCCTTTGAAACAGTCAGAGATCTGGCCTTTTATACAAAACTCCCAGTGCATGAAAGGTGGAGCTCTGCCAGTGCTGCTTGCTATATTTTTGTGTTGGAGTTAAAGGATGTTAGAATTGGGAAGGGTTCATGACGGAAAACTTCTTTCTGTGCACTGACTTTATGAATGTTCTTGAAAAGAATTTTTTCCTTAACATTTCCATAGCATTTTAAATCAGTTTAGGGAATGTTGCCAAGTGGGCTGGCCTTCAAAATGGAGTTGTCACTACATTTTTAAAAAAAGTTAATTAACTATCCCTTTCATATGAAATAACAGTACCTTCCACATAAACCATGAACATAGCCAGACCTGAGAAAGCCTGGTATCTATTTCTGTATAGGGAGCATGTCAACGAGAAGAAGGAGTTGATGACTGCTGACACTTTGAGTGAAGCTTTCTGAGGAACAGGTTTTCTTAAAGTTATTCTAGCTGTACAAACAAGTTTGAGAAAAACTGGAGGAAGTTTGGTTACATGTTAGTTTTGTACTTTGATGAATTGGTGCTGTAATATTTTCTTGTTATGCTGCTAGTTAATTCCCTATCACATGCTTGCTATAGCAACATGAGGATAAAAAAACAGCGGGAAGAAGGAAGAGAATGATTTTTATCTGTCATTCATGATATAAACATGTAAGCCACACACCACTTGAATCCAAATGTAGAGCAGCAGTACAATGATCAGTAATACTCTGTCCTTTAGTAGATTAAGAAACAATGAGACAGATACTCAGTGATGTGTCCATAAACAAGAGAGGTTAAAACTAAAAAAAATACTGAAAAATATTCATATGCCAGATTGCAACCTTGAATCCACAACAGCTCTGGAATGGGAGAGCCTCAATGCCTTCCCACTTCTTTTACAGCTGAAGCCAAAAAAGCCCTCCAAAAAGCTTCTGTTCTCTCAGGCTGTGTTTTATTAAAATACCCAGTAACAGCTGAGTAGGAGTGCAGGCCAGGCCCTCTGCAGGAAGGCCCTTCCCGCCTACAGGGCGGGACGTGCTGCCTCTCTGGGCAGCACTGCTTCCTCGAGGCCTGGGGAGAGGCACCCTGCAAGGACCCCTGTCATGTCGAGGGACCCACACCAGGAGTATCCCAAGCTCCAGCCCACAGGGATAGCCACCCATTCCTCCCCCCCGGGGAGCCACAAGAAGGTAGGGAGGTAATTTTCTCTTTCAGCTTCTGAGTCAGGTCTCTTAGAAAAGAGTTGATATTTATGCAGAAAACTGCCAACACCGATATGTTCTGTCAGGATCATGGCCTTGCAGCCTAGTTGCGTGACCCTTGCCTGGCCCAGGGGTGGCTCTGGAGGAACAGGAGTTACTCTGGCCATGGAAGATCTTAATCAGAATCTAAAGAGTGTTTTGTAACATTGAACAGCACCAGGTAGACAGCACCAGGTAGAAGTTCATTGTAAGTGCATGAGGTAGGGGATTCACATTAGAGTACAGTACATTTGGAAAAGAAACGCTTAACCACTCGGAAGGAGTAGGAGGATGGGCACATGTGTCTGAGAGAAAAAAATAATCTTTAAAATATTGGTAGCTGATTTCTAGTGTAAAGTTTGACAGCTTTAGTAAAACAATTTCAGTAAAAAAATAACAAATTCATAGCATATTTCAGTCCAGAACCTAGTGAGCTTTGGATCTCTAGCACCCCACACTTAATTCACAGATTTTGTTCTGTATTGTAGTCATAGGTCATTTTTGATTCTGCAAAGCTGCTTTTTCATTTCTGATTTTGTTCAAATGTGGAATATGAATTAATCACCCTTTTAAAAGTCACCATTTGTAAAAGTTTGAAATATTACACCTATCTTGTCTTTAGATGACCATTTTATTTAATTCCTGAACACAGCCTTAAACTCGGTAGCTATCATATTATGCAACAGAAAACTACGAGCAAAGTACGTGTTCACACATGTATACCCCCCATTTTTTAACCATGAAGATGGAAAATTGACAAATGGAAAAGGACCCAGAGGTTGATATGAAAGTGAGAACCGTAATGATGAGCCACTGTGTCATAATCCACAGCTAGGCATTTTGGGCCAAAAACCCCTGAACAGTGAAGTTATTTCAATGCAGGCTTTTACTATTTCTGCATTTTGTAAATTTTTTTTTCTGAATATTTATCTAGTAGTTTGCATACTTGTTATTTAGCAGTTGGCAAAAACATCATAGAAGGTTGAATAAATGGAAAACTTTATTAATTTGCAATGCAGACATCTTTTTTTAACAATCACCTACTTTGGTTAAAAGCAGTGATGTAGCAACAAGATTACTGCTATTTTTTTTTACACATTACCTTTTGATCATCATTGTCATTTATTTAAAAAAAAACCAACAAAACTAAACAGTTAACTGCAAGCAGTAATGCATCCAGCTTCTGCAAGGAGCTAGAAAAGCAGGTAGGCAGCTTTTCCTTTTTCTGAAACATGCAGTTTAAATCTTGGATGATGTCTGGCCGTTGCCTCTGAATTCAGATCAGATTCTATTGCACTGTAGTTTGGGTGGCAACTCCCAAGCGAAGGTAACATGAACTGGTGTATTGCAAGGCCTATTTTCACCCATTTAAACTTCCAAGGGAGAGGAAATATGTGTTTGAGTTGATATTTCTCAGTCTTAGTTCAATGGTGAGTTGTTTTGGAAAGGTCGAAGAAAATAAGCGGAGTCATTTTTGAGTGATGATGTTGTGAAAAATTTACATGTTTCAGTTTTATGGAAGTGTTGTGACCTTTTTTTGCTCTCCCATATCTCAAAAGAGTTTGGTGTTAAAAGTTCAAGCTTGTCATGCAGTTAATCCTTGATGGGAACAAGTGCATGTGGCATGTCTGAACAGATCTGATTTAGAAACAGAAAAGCTACTTTCAGTCTTAATTTGTTAACTCTTTCATTTTACCAATCCAGAATGGAAGGTGGATAAGCAGTTCCAGATGCCTGCATGTGGCATCTTTAGCAGGCATGAGCATATTCCTTCATACTCACCAGTAATTCTGTTATGTATTGCTCTGAGTTTCAAATGAGATGGGGAAGGAAAGAAGGTTGTGTTTTCTTTGTGTTGTTCCAATAATTTAGGTATATTTTAAACATTTGATTATTAAAATATGTTCTAAATATAACCTCCATTTACCTGAATAATTTCCATAATATTTCTGGGGAAGAACTAGAACTAGACCAAATCAAAATAATATTTTCTGCCTCCTGAAAGCGTACCCTGACTATGACTCCTAAAAATCTGCTTTAACATAGTACTGTGTGAGAGAATTGATTAGTCTTTGAACATGTAGTGGGACTGTGGATTACTAGAACTGCATCTGTTAGGACAGTTCTTCAAAAGCACTTCTTGTTTCATATGACTCTCATTTAGTATAGCCCTGCATTTAAAAAAAAAAAAAAAAGTCAGATCTTAAATTATGTCCAATATTGAGTCTTGGAGAAGAGGTGATGGAGTTATTTATACAGAATTAATTAAGCCCATAGCTTTTTGTGAAAGATTAAACCCTAGGGTTTAAAACCATTCAGATTTCTTTGAGGATCTCTGATTTGGGACTTGCTGAAGTCCAGTGTCTGTCAGGCATGACAGTTCCAGATTCCCAGCAGCAGAGCTTTTTTTCCTGTCTGTTGTGACTAAGTAGTTTTGGTCCTATGAACTTGTGATAGTTGGTTCCACGCCTTCCTCAAAAATCTCATAATGTCTGTGCATGACGACATGGATGGAATTTCTTCTTGTATCTGTTTAGAGATTAGGGAACAGAGGCAGACACTTTGTAGGAGAGCTGTTAATGGGTTCAAACCAGGGTTTTTTTCATACTTTAACAATAATTAATCAAGTTCATTGTACCTTTGCTGAGGGACTTCTATGTATACAAAATAACATGGTTTTTAGTGTATATATTTTCCCTGTGGATGACAGCTTGTTCTCTGTTTATATTTCATTCCTATCTCTCAAGTCAGTGATAAAACTGTGTGGCAGCCCTCAACCTAATGGATTCCCATGGAACCATGCCTGTGGGCGAGTAACTGCGTTTTGTCCCCACTCGCACTCCCATTTTGCATCCTCTCCTTCCAAAGCCATTGCCCCAGTGCAGTGTCAGAACACAGCTGTTATTTGTTTTCCCCACTGCTCTCCTTGGGCAGAAAAAAGCAATAGCTTGCATGACCAACCTACGGTGATCTTCCAACTGATAGGAGGAAAAGAATTCCAAGTGTGAGGAATCCCTGGACCCCAATTGAAGTGTACCTTATCACTAGTATAATGAAGTAATTTAATCTCATTCTTTACTGACACTGCAGCAGTGCAAAGTTTTATTTAACAATGTGTGGCAGAATAGTAGCTTGTAATACGTGTTCATTCAGTAAACTGTGGCACGGAGTGCTGAGTACAAGGATACTTTCTCAAGTTAAAAGGGACACCAGGATGATTATGTGTGCTGACCTAATGCATGTCACAGAACAGTCTCACCTAGCAGTTTCTTCATCAGGACAATGAGAGTGTATGTTTCGAATTAATAGTGTGTAGTACACTGACTATTTATTTACAGCCAAATAGGAAACACATCTGAAAAGCAAAAAGTGTCCATAGTTCCTTCTGCTCATCAGCATGTCTCCTATTTATTTCTGTGGATTACTTTTATATGAATAATAATTTTTTTTTAAAGTGCTGCAATATCAATAGGTACTCCTAAATACTCAAGTGTACAATAAATGTATCCATTCCCTTTATATTTAAATTAGGTATTTGATATAAATCAACAAAGCTCAGTGGCAAAAACTGACAAATCCATGCATAATGCTGTAGAGAGAATGATTTCTGAACTATTTAGTGCATCTATAATTTTTTTACATGCTGGTAGAAAAAATACCAACTGAGTAGCCCCTACATGTATATTTTATCTATTTTTAAATTTGTGCCATTTTAATCCTCATAGTACCTCACTTTTTCTTCCAGTAGACTAAATAAGAAATCTATGATTACTTACAGAGTCCTTAACAATGGGAGACTCTATTAAGCATGCAGAGAAAACAAATGCAGCCCATGAATTTAATTCTAGTTTTCATTATCTTTTATTTGTGTATCACACCCTAAAGCTGTCGATTCTATTCTCATATTCATCTTTTCAGTAAAATGTTCAGAGGCAGAAGGGAATTCACTGAACAACAGAGTTCTTGATTCATTTTATGTGAGGCGAAATCCCTGTATTTTAAAAATTATAATGTTGTTAATGTATTTTTAAAATATTTGTCACTCTGGAAGGGTCCTAATTCTTGACCAAAAATTGGTAAATTATCATCAAAATGCAGTAAATATTTTATGCAGGGTACAGTATCATTAAACTGACAAATCTCAATACCCACTGTAGTATAACATCTCAAATTCTGTTAGAAAATGTTCCCTGTCAGCATGGTGGTGTATTTGGCCTCTGTTCAACCTCTTGCAAACCATTACGAACCCCTTCTTCCCTCTCCTTTATAAAGTCTGCATCTTACACTTTTTTTTTCCCCAGTCTGTTTACCCAAGAGATAGCTTGGCATAGAGGCAGCATCTGGCTTCACTGAGGTCTTGCTTTTTGCGTTTTTAAGCTGGATTGACTGAAGCAAAGGGAAGCTGAATGACTTGCCTGAGCTTGGCTCAGTGGGGATTAGAACTAAGAATCCTCTTGCCCACAGCCGTTTGCTCTGAAGGGGAAACCTACCTGCTTTCATATTACCCCCGCAAACCAGAGGGACACAGCTCACGTTTAGTACATTTGATGAATTATTTCTAATAGTTGTCATCCCATTTTTTCTTTCAGATTTTCAAAGATATTTTTTCCTAACCCAACTTTATTTGGAAATAAAGTAGACAAATTGTGTTTTGGGTTTGTATTTCAGTTAGGAGTTCTCTTTTCAGGTAATGTGGTACATAATGGCATTAACAAATCAGTCGTCTTTTTAGTATCTTTTCAGATTTAGCCATGGATAATTTCTTATGTGCTCAGCTCTTAGAAGGAATTGCCAAATAGATCTATGAAAAAAGATCACCCAGGAAATGTGATTTTTCATGACTTGTGACACTTGGTAGGAAATAAGGATACCTGTATACACACTTAAATGCACGTGTTTATACACACACCTTCACACACCTACGCTCACTCACCCACAGTGTGGTTTTTCAAAAATCACATTTTAGGTCATGGCCAATGCTTACACCATATTTTAGGTGGAAAGGCTCTAATACAACTTCTCTACTTCCCCAGAACCAAGGCCTACAGCCAATCAGAGAATTCTGGTGAGTCAAGGAGTTACAGTGTTTCCAGTAATTCCTTAAAGCAGAGACTTCCCCCTACTAACAAAATCCCTAGTGCTGGGAGTGTACTTGTGAAATTTTATAGGTTGTATCTGTTAGAATTTAGAGCCAAAACTGTAGCAGAGAAAATTTTCCTCATAGATCTTTTATGCCATATTTTTACTGATGATGTTATAGTCACAGTTGTTTTTCCAATTCTGAATGCATAATTAAAGTGCAGTTTTCAGATCTGGTGGTAGAAGACACGGTGGCCTTGAGGGATTGGTAATTATGAAGAGATTCCTGATCTATTATACATGACAGTAGGAAGAGGCAAAAATAAGGAGCAAAAGCTAAAGGACATCAACCTAGAGTCATCTGGGAATGGACAGGGAAGTATGCAAGGTCAGTCTGGTATGCAAAATTTCCTTGCCATCATAAACAAAAATACCTTAAGTGGTATTTGGAAAAAAGTAAGAGTTTTTCCGCTTTTCTTCTTTCCTCCCTCTCCATACACACACACACACACACACACACACACACACACACACAAAAAAAAAGCTTCAAGATTGAGAAGACTCATTCTCCTGAGCAGAGCAGGAAAACGTGTATCATATGACATATTTTAGTCAATTTCTTTAAGGCATCAAGTGGAAAACATGACATAGAACCTAAATGAAGGAGGACATTTGTTTTCACTTGATATGAAAAAAAAGAGGAAAAATGTTTTTACTGATTTTGGAGGCGGACCTCTCTGTAACCTTGAGAAGTTGCTTTCCTGGGTGCCTCCACATTACTGCCTAGAAGTGCCTTCTGTCTCTTTGGGCCTGTCATGTTGCCCAGCCGTATCTTGTTTCTATATCAAATAAGACCCATGGACTCGCTTTTTTCTCCATGAGCTCATTTAACATGAAAATGACAGCCAAATCCACAGCCCAGGCGGAGGTGGAAATACACTGTCACAGGTCTTTCGGTCGGAACTGGAAGGGATGTACTCTTGAAGACGACTGAACTGCAGTGATTCAGGTGATCTCCACACAGTTTCCAAGGCTTGTTTTAAATGTTAAAAGGATTCCTAAGGATTGTTTAGGTCACTACGAATTTTCCTAACACACTGAAGAAAGGAAACAGAGTAAGAACATGCGTAATTTGAAAATAATTCAGAAAATTAGAATCATTCTGACCAATTCAAGTCTACTCCAGCTTGTGAGGCTTAAGGGAGACCAGATGGTGGTAGTACTTTGGAAGGTATCCAAAATTGCTTTTGAGTTAATTGATATAGTGTAGGGGAGATCTCTGGAGAAGTATATATCCCCAGGTAGTTGATTGCTTTGGAATTCCAACAGAGAAGAAACGTGTCAAAAATGAGAAAGGAAACATAAGTTATTGAGTGGTTATATTTTAGACTTGGTCCAGTTAATTTCTAGCCAAATATACATGACAAAAAAGTGAAAAATTGTGCTAAAGAAGGAAAAAGTGTTAGCTGCAGAACTAGAGGGAATTGCCAAAAAAGCCAATTTGCCTTCAGTATTTCATGTATTTACACTTTATTTCCGTGCTGGTTTAGTGTGTAGAAGCAGCAGAAGACATATTTAATTTGAACCTGTAAATTTTAATCAGAATGGGAATGGTGTAGCTGCTAACCATATATTGTTACGTGCTGCTAAATGAAAGTGTCCACGTACTAAATTGGAATTCTCACCGGAGGTTGTTTAAAATCTCTATAAAATAGATCAAATGAAACTGGAAAAGTAATTGATAGCTACAGTGAAACTGAAAGTGAATATAAAACTTAAAATTGCAGGGAAATCAGGACTTACATGGCAAACATTCACTCTTCTCTGAGGCTTCCTAATTGAACACCTTAACTCAGCCCACTTGGTAAGCAAGGAATCTGCTTTCATCATGATATACGTGACATCATGATGAATATTTAACAGTCATTGAGCATCATCTTTGGTAGCTTAGGTTAGTTTAATTTTTTCATTTTCTTCATTCTTTCTCCTGTCTCGTTTCCCTCTTTCCTCTCTCTTGTTCTCTTTCTTGTTCACTTGCTCTCTTCTCTTTCTTTTTTCCTTTTTCCTCTTTTCCTCCTCATTCTCCTTCTCCTTCTAACTTTCATTTTCATTTTTCCCTTTTCATTTTTGCCTTTCCCTTTCCCTGTTTTCTTTTTTTACTTTTCCATTTTTCATTTTCCATTTTCACTTTTCTTCAAATATATACAATTATTTTCATTGAATTCTTAACAATGAGATGGATCTTTTAACATATTTATTAATTTCATTTTGGAAATGTTTCATCCGGATACTTAGCATTTTCCATGCTTTTCTTTCATATGATCTCTTTCAATCTTTTTTGTGTGCATACCATTAGAGAAGCAGTCAATATGACCTTTTACTAGGGGGTTAATAAAGAATGCACAGTTTCATAAGCTTGATTCAATTTGCTTTATGTGAGCATGGCAAATAAGTGACCATTATAGTATTTGTCTGGTTTTCTGTGCTTCAGTGTGCAGTTACCAACCTTTTATATGAATGACCACATCTGGTGTGCATTTGGCCACGTAAGGTGAGACAAAAGCAAAATAGATTTTCCTTTGCATTAAATCAAATTTCCACACAATGTATTCTCTAATGTGGATCTCAAATGTATCAGGTCATATATTATTTAGCTGCATTGCATTTTGTGCTTTTTTTAAATTCCATCCCACATACCCAGCTTTAATAAATGCATGAGTAGATGCAATATTTGAGCTTTACATCTTAGAAATTCAACACTTTCAACAGATTCTTCAGACTTCAAAGAATGTAATATTAGTATCATAAAAGGTCTTTTGAAGAATAATACCGGAACATAAGAAAAATGACTGCCTGAGTGTGCCCTATCATTTTGAAAGTGTTTTATTGCTTTAATTTCCTGTCTTACTAAAGTAACAAGCAGCATAATAGAAGATCTACTGTAACAGAGTTTGCAATTTATTAGTAGGTTTGAGCTGGTTGAAGACTTTATGTGATGTGAAAAAGAAAACCTCTATTTAGCTGAAAAATGGAGACAAGCTACAGCATTAATGTTGCAGCAGCTTTAAATGGAGTACTATCTTTGACTGATAAGTTGCTTCTTCAAGCCCAGTATGTTTGAATGGGATAAATCTACCAGTACAGGCCTCACTCTGTGCTTGTTGTGTGGAGATAGGCTCCCAGAAATCTGAAGTTATTTCATCCATGAGGTGTATATGAGATGAGGCTGCTATTCGGATTACATAGAACAAAGCTGCTATTGCAACTATATTGATCCATAATAAGTCTTCTCATTTAGTTGTTAATAGTTCCACATATGTGACTAAACTTAATTCTGGGTGTTGGCAAGCTGGATAGTCAAAGTCTAAGCTGCACTAAGTTTAAGTTTTACCAACCTTAACTCACTCTTTGTAACAGCAATGACACAGAAAGATAAACAATTCCATTTTAAAAAATATAGAAATGAAAGGCGAGATAGTAACTAACATGTAAAACTATGATGTAAGATTACCTCATAAGTAAAAGCATTTTTTCCCCTGGAGGAGCAATAGACTATCTGTTTGTTTTTGCAGTGTGCATAGCAAGATAGGCAGGCATCAATCTGTATGCTTGTGATCGAAGTTACATGTTTATCAGTTCAGAGCAAGAAGTACAACAATCGCAATGGCTTCTTAATCCCACCACTGTTCTGCCACTGAAGGATTACAAAACAGCTGGTTGTAACAGATTGCTCAGTATTTCCAGAAAATAAAACAAAGAAAATGCATAATTATATGTGGCCAACCCCTTTGAAACAAAAAACCCCACCAGTTTAGCTGGAGATTTTATTGATAATATAGTTTTTAGTGGATTGCAGACTGTGCAAATTGTTTTGTGTAATTTTATTCTTATTTCTTATGTTCGGTAGATTATTGAACGATAGTACTCCTGCTTTTTTCAGCTGAGAGGCTCCTAGTTATCTCTTAAGAAGGGCAAATAGCGTAAATTCGTATAATAGAAATCTCACTTCAGAAGTTCGTGTATTTAAATAGTATATTGTACTCCTACGGGCTCAAGTACAAGCAAAAGCCCAAATATTACTGGTATCTTCAGTGATCTATGTTAGTCTTTGAAAGAATAATGATTTGCAAGGCTTATTGCTAACTGAAGCACAAAAGATTTCCTCTGGGCTTGCCACAGACAATCCTCAGGCACATTAGAGGAGTCAACTAGAGTTAGTTCAAAGTGAATTGCTCCATTTTAATCATGGTGACATTACCCTCTCAGTCAATATGCTGTAATGGCATATTGTCAGTATTTTTTTTCCTTTTAAATGACAAGTTTGGTCACTTTATTTTAAGGCATATTTTAGAGTGTTTGCAAGATTTATAGATTCAACAGCTCTTCAAAGAGACTTTCTGTCTTGCTTTACAACCCTGAAATTTTGTATTGCTGCTATTTCATCACCTTGAGGCAGTTCTTAGTTAAAATATGTGGAGATGTTTTACAACTGAATGAGTTCTTAGTATGATATATAACCAATTATATAACTATAACGAGTCCAAGTTTTAAAAACCAAATAAAAAATGTTGCACTAAGGATTACTAAAGACTAACATTACTCTCTCTTCATTTATTTGCAAGTAGGAAACAGGTATGTAACCATAGCATTCACAAATATTACTGTCATTAAATTAAAAAAAATTCGACAATTTGATTACTTTAATACTTTAGCTAATTAACTTTGAAACCTTGGAGGTTTTTATGCATTTTTCTAAAGTCAGTGCCAATTTCATATATACTTAGATCACTTCCTAAACTGCTAAGTTTTTCAGGATGCCAGATACTAATTAATGAACAAAAAATGTGAAGCTGAGCCTCTTGGTTTTTTTCAACACACCTGAGACAGGTTGCTGCTGAGATATTTTTCTTCTTTATAGGGTAGCTGATTAATGCTCACTGAATCTTCCAGGAATGATGTAACTTATCTGCAATTCTTTTCAAGAATTTTACAAACCTTCTTCTAGACATGAGGGACTAAACACCAAACCCTATCCATTCATGGACTGGCCTCTGAGTTTTGCAGAGTACAGGAGTAGGTTCTGTGGTTACAGAATTACTTCTGTATTTTTTTGTTAATACACGTTATGAAACTATTGATGATGATGATGATGGTCTTTCCCTATAGCCCTTCCTGTATTTATGTCTCTGGTTCAATAACCACAGAGATCATCAAGGTGTATTTTATCTTCATTTTAGCCCTGTTGATATTGGGTTAGCCCAAAGGGGAAATCAAAGGAGATACAGAGATGCTAAACTTGCACAACTCTCAGGTCATTAGTAACTAATTAGAAACAGCTGATGGATCTCAATGATCCTTTAGGTAAGATGTGAGAGAGGGATCAGAGAAACATTTAACATCTTCACTTCCTTATTCTTTACAGGCAGTGGCCAAGCATATGACAGAGTTTTTGACTTATTTTCTATTGTTGCTTTTTTTTTTACAATACGAACGTGTATTTGACACCAACAGAGTAAGTGAAGTGCCAGAACGTGCTGGGATAATCACAGACTCTAAACAGTAGGTCTCTCCACTATGACTTCATTTAATATTGTTTAAATATTAAGATTTACTAAATAGGTAAACCCAAAAAATCTACCTAAAATACAGCTCACGTCATGTATAGATGTATAAGAAAAGGAAGGCTGTTACACTATGCCAAATGTGAAGGATAAAAATTAGTAAGGGACACGCTGTTAATATTAGCAGTTATTTGTTATCTGTCATTTATCCCCAGGGTTAGAATGCTGAATCTATTTGTAACTCTTGGGATAATCTCTGCTGTGCATCTCAAGGTGGTAATGTGAAATAGTTTTCTTTGGGAGCATCGATGATTTTGTGGCAGTATAGATCTATGTAGATCATAGATCTAAATCCATGTGTTTTGCCTCCCAAATGTGCCACACTGGGATCTAGATCGCCCCATAGGCATGCTTCCCTGAAGCTCTGCTAACATTTTGTATGTCCAGCAGAGTACCTGCAAAACAACACCTCTTGTGCTTGAGAATGTGAAGAAAACAGCTAACTACAGAAGGCACACACTGACGTGTGCAAATCTAGTACTTGGATCTGTCCATCTGAACAAAGCTGACAGAAAAACTAACTATAAACAATTCTGTTTTGTACAAAGTTGCCCTTTTTTAGCACAACACCACTTTTAAATAAATGTATGCTTATTAATCTGAGTCTGTCTGGGACCCATGAAGTAGAATTAGTCTTCTTTGGAGAAACACTAACTTTTGATATTCCAGCTGTCCAGCTCCACACGTTTAGGGAACCACAGAATAGTTCATATTCTGACTTTGTCAGTTAGTAGATCTAGATTTCCTTTATAAACTGTTGATATTATTTGGATAAGAAGCAAAACAGACTTAGAAAAAAAAAAAGTCACTCTTTTTCTTTATGATTTCCACTCATATATTTATGTAATTTTTAGTTAAGTTTTTATGTTTCTTCTCTTGAACATCCCTAGTCTTTCTTTCTTGAACACCTCAGCTGTCATTTGTCTTTCTCTTCCATGAATTATCCCTTGACTAAAGATACCTTTTAGAAAATCATGGGATTTCTGACTTACTCTTCTCCTCAAAAGCCTATCCTAGTTTATAGATCATCCTTTTTGTTATTCTGGAGGTTCTGTGTCTCCAGAAACTCTTTCCATTCCAACCAACCTCGACACAGCTGTTTTCCTTTCTAGTATGCTTTTTAGCATGTATTTTTTGGTTGTTAGAGAACATTTGCTACGGTTAACAGTCCTCCTGTGTGTTTACACTGAAGAATATGTGTTGCGACCTGTCAGCAAACAGTTGATCCACGTCAAGAGACGACTTTCAGACTTAGACATTTTTATGGGCTGCACATAGACTGATTGCCTAAATCATCCTAAGTTTTTTTTATGCATTTGTCATTAAGAATTAACACATATTCTCTTATTGAGGTGCATGTCATCCAGAATTCTCTCTCCGCCAACGAAAATCCTCATAGGTCTTAGAGTATGACAAACATGAAATAATGTAACAAT
This sequence comes from Porphyrio hochstetteri, assembly GCA_020800305.1. Taxonomy (NCBI): domain Eukaryota; kingdom Metazoa; phylum Chordata; class Aves; order Gruiformes; family Rallidae; genus Porphyrio; species Porphyrio hochstetteri. The sequence goes on from CM036909.1 coordinate 33,089,933, forward strand.
TATAAACAACTTTTACTGTCTGTTTTCATTGTATTTCACATTTATTAATGTATTTGGGGGATGATCTTCCCCTTATTCTGATTTATGCAAATATACAAAACAATAGATAGACAAAACTCTACTATCTTAAGGCTATCTGTGAAGGGACATTACAGAAAGACTATTCAAATCATTAACAATTTTAGTTACAAAAGTCACTTTGAAAGTAAAGAGAGTTCTGTAGCAACACTTCATGTAGTATTAATAATGCCAAGTTTTAGGTGTCAGCAAACAAAAGTTTAACATGTATCATTTGGGAAACTTGAGAAAATCCCTTATGGACCATACTGAAAGAGCAAGAACAGTATGTGAGGAAATAGCAGCTGCATTACAAAGATTTTTGATACATCTATTGAACTGTATGTCATACAATACGATTGGAGAACAGTAAATATTTCAGTCACAGTTTCCATTATCTGAATTAGTGCTGGGCTGGAATGCCCCAGATAATGGAAGACTGTATTTCAGACAACCAGCTTGGAAGTTTCAGTCTGGCACATCCCATGCATAGCACCTTTGCTTATGGAAGTTTATTATTTTAGGAATGGCATTAAGCTGCCTAGTTTAAATGCAGCATGGAGTCATGGAGACTCAGAGCTGATATTCCTGTGCTCATGTTTCCTCCATCCATTAAGCATGGAAAAGTATGAAGGGGCAGTCCACAACAATCTTGGGGACACAGTACAGATGCACCTGGGTGGACTCTGCACAAAGCCAGAACAGTCCAGCAGAGATGACTGTTTTGTGCCTAGTACCATATGGTTTCAAATACACCGTGGCTGCATGAAGTATGGCTGTATTTGCATACACTGGCTCCACAAACTGGCTAGACTGAACACTTAAAAAGACAGATGATGGATAAGAGGGAGAATTGGTTGCACCTAAATTTAGGAAGGTCAAAGAAAAGGAGAAATTACTTAACCTGGGAAGCTTTAAAGAATAAGGAAAAGCAGTTCAAGCATGAATGGGCATCACACAGAGGGTGGGATAAAATGTTGTGTGGCGTCAATCTGAAGAGTCTGCCAAATGTTATTTTATATTGTTCCCAAGAGAACTGTGTTGTGTTTGAGTTTTGTTGTTGTTGTTTTTTAATAAAGGAAATGTGATAGGTATGATCTGTATGGACTTAAGCACAAAATTTGATTCATTACCTCGTCAGAAACTGCTAGTACAGATGGAGATGATGGGGATCAGTGCAAAACCATTAAGGTGGTAAAGAGCTGCCTAAAGAAAACTACCATTTGTGTTGTAAAGCAGAAGCATGAGCTTGCAGGGATGTTACTATTCTATTTTTTAGGATTGGCACTGTATGAATATTGTTATTCTTCAGCTTAATCTGTCCTTCCTGTATAGTTTATAGCTAGGTATTACATTACACTACTACTAATTTTTGTTATTCCACCATGCTCCCCAAATGCCTCTTATGTGTAGGTTCCTTTTGCTCCCAGTGCTCTAGGTCACTTCTGTGCTATTGTGCTTTGAGAGAATATATGTATAAATATGTGATTTTACCTTTTCACAGATTCTTTTTTCTTTTTTATTTGCTTTGGTATCCTTTTACAGTATGATATGTCCTCTAGATGAGTTGGGCATCCAAGAGGGACTTGGGTCAAGCAAAATACTTCTTTTCTACTCTAGCTTACTCTGACCTTATCCTTCCATTTACCATCAGCTAAAATCACAGAGTTGCAAATAGGTCAGGATAGACTGGAAAGAGTAGGAAGTAGGGAATCTGGACTTGTCAGAGCTTAATAAATAATGATACATTAATGATAGCCACTGCACGGCTAGCTCATGTTGACATGATTGGACTCTCAGCCAGCCACAACTGCCTCAACTGAAAAGTCGCTAGGATGTAAGAGTCAAATGGGTGTTACCTCTCTCTGTCTTCAGCCTGGCAGAATCGTAATTAATTGCAGACCTGATTTCAGATGGGGAGACCACCCGATTCTGAGTTCTTAGTCTGGCAGGCTGCTATAACTCTTTTTCTGCTTTGTCACTCTGCAGAAAATAATTCATGATTGCTGTGTCAGAGAGAGGGAGCATGAGTTGGGAGTTCTCTAGGACAGAATTTAGGAGATGAAAGAGTAGTCATCTTGGGTTTCCAGTCTTTGTATGTTATCGAGTGATTACTTAATATATAATGGATAGTCCTGAAAACAGGGGAAAAAACAAACAAAAAAACCCCAAAAAAAACCAAACAGGGAATTACTCAAATCAGTGAGCTCCAAAATTATACCCCTCTTTTTCTTCCTCCTTTTTTTTTTGCCATTTTCTATACAGAGAGAAAAAGCATACTCCATAATGATTTGGTTGCTCTCCTTCAAGAGGAAAGCCTTATTTTGAGCTCAGGCTAAAATACAGGTTCACCATAGTTTGTGGGTGCTTTGGTTGTTGGTTAGCTGGGTTAGGTGGGGAGATATGAGAAAAAAGGGAGTATTAGTACTATAATTTGCTCCTCTCTAGGGAATATTTTAAATAAGTAATCCTCATTCTGCTCCTGAGAGGAATGATTTATGCCTCTAATTTGAGGCGGGCATCCTGGATTGCAAATCTTGCTCTGCTACATGTGCAAACACTTAAAATTCCCAGTGAGGTTTGAGAGTTGTCTGGCTGTTACCTTTCTGAGGTGTTTCTCTCTACATTTTTAAAGAGATCTTACAAATCTCCCTTGGACCTGTGAATTTTACAGACCAAGTACTGAAAGCCTGGCAATAGCCGTAGCACAGAGGATCTTTATCTCAGGGCCATTTTGTTACTTGGAAGTTTTGATGATGATATGCATTTTTTTAAGCTTATTCCTAATGCCTAGAAATAGCTGTGCCAAATCACTAGATGGTCTTCACATTTACTATGAACTATTTGATTTTATTGAATTAGCTTCATTTTCCTCTGCAGTTGGTCATATCTAATTTCAAATACACCTTGTAGAGACCTATCTTTCCTGCAATCATCTCCTTACTGTTCCAGATCATGTCCTCTAATTATTGTGATGCAAAGTTCTAAGACCTGGGGATTTTGGCTTGGATACAAACGAACTTCTTTTTTCCGGACAAAATTAGACCTTTGCTAGATACATTCAGGGTAAAACTAAGCTGACATACTGTTCAAAGATATGAACATGTTGAAAATTAGACAGTGTAAGTAGAAAAACTAAAATACCTGTTTACAAGAAAAAAAGGAGGTCGGGTTGATCTCCAGGCTTGTAAGATACTGTCACATCACAATGACTTGAAATCTAAGTTTGCTGGAAAAGGTAGCTTTTGAAATAGCTCTTGAAAAAGGTAGGATCAATAGATTAGATTGTATATATAAAAGAACTGCTGTAAAAATAGTTTTGTTTTGTTTTCTTCATCAACACTTGTCAATGCAGGTTATTCATTGCATTCAAGAGTATGGATTTCCATTACTGAGGAACCAGTTCATGCTCTTTGTTAAGATACAATTTTTACGTATCAAATGTAGGAAATGTATTCTGTCTTGCCTTATTTATACCTTATTGAAGTACTTGGTTCTATTCTTTTTGCTTTTGATACCTACTTCAGTGCTAATGACAAGGAGATTTTGACAAGGACTGCTTTTCTGTTTCCAGTATTTTATTTCTTAAGATAATTCAGGAAAAAGCTATACTGACATTCTTAATCTAAAGCAAAAATGTTGAATTTATTAGCACAGAAGTAGGTATCCATGAAATTTTCTTTCTTCAGTATGATCATTTTTGCGAGACTAAAGCCCTTGTATTGCTAGGGTACGTTTCTTCTTACCACAAGGATGGTTTTAGGACACTTATTGGAAAAAAACCACCTAAAATAAGGACATCTTTACAAGCTGCAGGCACAGAAAATGCGATAGTCACCACATTGAGATCTGGATGACTGCCTTTGGGCATAGTAGCCACCCTATGTTAAAAGCTGCCACATGCTGCCTATAATCCTCAGTCTTAGCAGAAGAGGTGCAATTCATGTTTGAAAAACTTTCTCATGATAAAATTACTTTTACTTTATTTTGGTATAATAAAATTAACAATTTTCTAGATGTTTTTATTTGCCATTATATATCTAGGGGTTTCACTTCTGTAGTGAAAAAGTAGCAGCCTCACAGCAACATATGTGAAGGATCTTGTATCTCAAGGACATAGAGGATGTTTCTGTCTGGATTTACCTGGAGTATTGTGTCCAGTTCTGGGCTCCCTGGTATGAAAAAGACATGGATCTCCTGGAGAGAGTCCAGAGAAGGGCTACGAAGATGATTAAGGGCCTGGAACATCTCCCCTATAAGGAAAGGCTGAGTGAGCTGGGGCTGTTCAGCCTGGAGAAAAGAAGACTGAGGGGGGACCTTATTAATGTTTATAAATATCTTAAGTATGGAATGCAGGGGGAATTGGCCAACCCCTTTTCAGTGGTCTGTGGAGACAGGACGAGGGGCAATGGCTGTAAACTGGAGCACAGGAAGTTCCGCACCAACATGCGGAAGAACTTTTACCCAGTGAGGGTGACAGAGCCCTGGGACAGGCTGCCCAGGGAGGTGGTGGAGTCTCCTTCTCTGGAGATATTCAAGACTCGTCTGGACACCTATCTGTGCAATATGAGCTAGGGAGCTGCTTTGGCAGGGGGGTTGGACCCGATGATCTCTTGAGGTCTCTTCCAACCCCTACAATTCTGTGATTCTGTGATCCTACCTTGCACAATCTGTAGTTTATTTCTGTTAAGAATAACAATAATAATTACACGAATAATAACTTTTATATTATTAATAACTTGGAACACTGGAACTGGAATACTGGCCAAATAATAAGCCAAGTAAGAAACAATTTCAAACAGGTTAATCATTTACCCTTTCAGAGAATCTCTCTATCTTCCCCTCCCAGGCTTTATTCATAGGCACTTCTCTTGTATCTCAAGGACATAGAGGATGTTTCTGTCTGGATTTATGCTGATCTTTTTTTCAGTCTTCCAAACTCAATATCACTCAAATTTTTTCCACCTCCTTTTCAAACTGACTTAGTAGATACTCCACTTATTTCATCTTCCACTTCCTCTTTTGGGAACTGCCATCCTTATGAGAACCTAGTTTGAAGTTCACCGGTTTTAGGAATTTGCAGTTGAACCAATAGCATCATTTTAATTTTTGCATTAAGACAGTTTTTCTCATGACAGTTGCTTTAGCCCACAGAGCAAATGAATTACACTGTCATTATCATTTACCACTGTTGAAGTTTTTTTATAAAGATGAAATTACTTTTAAATTGCATTCTGCATTTCTTCCAAAGCTTCATATCATTTTAATCAGCTCACCTGTCCTAGCATTTTTCCTGAAGTCATATTAATGGTATGGAAGCCTTAAAAAGATAAAATTATTATTCTGTGTCTTTCTGTTTAGAAAGAATAAGCCCACACTTATTTTCATCTAGATGTTTTATTTACATTGCAGGATGATAAGAGGCCTACTGCTGTTATCAACTATAAAATCTCATAATGGGTGTAATGTTAACACAATGCAGCTTAATTGGAGTTTCCTAAGAACATCAGACCATGTTCAGAGGTCAGACTTAGCAACCTCTGTCAAAATTTTCCCCTTTGCCTAACATCTACAAAGCTGTCACATAACTCACACTTCTGTCTATCACAGCTGCCTAGCGAGGGCATCTTACTCGGTTGTCCATTTTGGGACATGTGTGTTGGACTAGCTTTTAGAAGACTCAAACTAGTTTCCTGTATTTTTGACATGCAGTGACAGCAACAGGAGACTTTAAAATTCCAGTGAAAAAGGGGAGCAAGATACCCCTTGTAACTCAGTTTTATGGGACGTGTTCTGTGCTTACTTTGTAACTTGTTCTCCATTCCACACTGCTGTCAGTTTCTCATTAATGTAAATAGAAAGGCTCAAAGATGCTGTGGAATGGTTAATCTCCTGTACCTATACATGTTTTGGTGCCGGATAATGTCTGAAGTAAACAGTACCAGAAACAATAATCCCTGCAAATCAAAGGATTTTAATCTTGTAAGAGTGCAATGCAGAAGTGGAATACATGTGGAAGACATTCTATATCAAAGATTTTCTGCTGTAAGGTCACTAATTGAATAATGGAAAGTAAAAAGACTAGGACCCAGTTAGAGGGTAACTCTGAATTCCTGCGTGATGCAGCTGTGAAAAAGCTAAAACAATTCTAAGATCTCTTAGCAAGGTATATTTCAAGAACGATAGGTATCTATCATTGCATGTCTCAAATTTCTGAAGTTGTGTACAGGTACAGAGACACATGCATGTAAACAGAAAGAGACCCAGAGGAAAGAATATTTTTCATTTCAGGTTTTAAAAGCTCAGTTTCTTTAACCTACATAAATGAAGATGTAAAGGGAATATAATATTTCTTCATTGACCTATGTTGGGGGTGACTAAGTACTAAGATAGGATAAAAATTATTTGGATAAAAGGATAGAACTGTCAAAAAATCAGGGGAAGTAAAATTTGACGTAAGTAAGTTTATATCAAAAATAAGAACACTTCCAAGCATCCAGAGGGGGAAGTTCTGAAGTTCCTGTAGTCTTCAAATAGGGCAATAGGTGCGCGATACCAAAACTGTGTCAGATGATGTCTTAAAAGCATGTAGAAGGGATTATGGAAGTAGGATAGTTCTCAAAGGTATAAAATTACACCTGTACTGATACATACAAAGGAGGGTGAAGAGAGACGACAGTGTTGTTTGTTTCTATGGTTTTCACATGGACAGGGCAAAAGGATTTTTTTCCCCTCGTGCATTTTTTTGATGTGAGGAAAGAACTGGGACCATGTTTTCTTGCCTCTGAAGCACAGAATTTTCCACATCCAAAAAACATATATATCGGCTGTCCTGTGGCACCTGCTGAATCCTAAATTTACTCGAATGCCTGGCTTATATGGTCTGTGCAGATTTAAAGCAGTTACTGGATTTGATTTTCAAGGATTTTTTTTTTCCCCCAAGGACCTTTGTTTTAAAAACCTCATCTTTTTTGAAATGTACAATATGCAATATTGCCTAGAGTCATCCATGAGTTTTATTTTTAACTGTTGCCGTGAGTTTATACATTGGCAATGTCTTGAAGCCCTCCTGCTCTTTTACGTATCATAGTATGTTTGTAGCTTTTGGTTGTTCCTGCAGGTCTTGCATTTAGTACAGGATGACATGAAAAATCTATGGACTCTGAAAACATGTAGAAAAAGTGTGTTTCCTCAAACATAAAAAAATCTTGGTTTGTTGCCTGTAACTTGGAGAACTAGACTCAGTGACTTGAGTGACCCATATTGGCACTGTGTTAAATACCACTCATTGCAAAGTGAACTGAAGTTCCTACACATCAGGAGATTTAGTGACTATCATACATATTATTCACTCGTTCCAAATCTCCAGAATATGTATTTCCAAGGTAAACGTTACCTTCTTTAATAATCTAAAATTTTGACAGCCTCTTTGTGATTTACTTATGCCCTAGGTATCTGGATTCAGTTCAAAGCTTAGCAAACTGAGAAGAGTTAGCTGAGTCTCTTAGTAAAAAACAGCTTTTAATGTGGCCTCCAGAATCTCGTGGTCTTCAAGATCTGGTGATTCTTCTTGGAAATACTTTAACAGGTCTCACTTTTTCCTATTTCTGTTTTTCACAGAGGTTTTCTGTGTAAACTTTAAAATGCAGTATATTATAGGAGTAAAAAATATACTCCATAGAAAGAAATTATATGTAATGAGTTTTCTGGGGTATATTAACCTTTTGATTGTTTTAAACCTGAAGAAATACAGATTTTAATTTTTCAGAGGAAACCATGAAATATTCCTCTTTGAATCTGGGGTTAATGTACGGAGAAGCTTCATTTGTCATCAAAGACATATACCTTACATTATTATTACCTTCATGTTTTAAATTTTATTCTTACCTGATTAATTTTATTAATATAGTTTAATTTGATTGTCATAGAACAATGCAGTTATGGTTGTTCTCTCTTTCGCTAAGTGTTACTATTTTGATCAATTTTGCTTACCTGATGAAGCCATTGAAAAGTAAGCATTTATTATAAAATATTCAACACATTTAGCCTTACCTCTGTGGGAGGAAAACCAGAACATTATAAGCAAATCAGTAGGTAAGAGGAAAGCAGGAAAATGTTCTTTTTCAAAGCTTTACAGAAATACCTGCAATGGTATAGGTATACAAACTGGCCACTGTCTTGTATATCATCTCCATTAGTGGTATCTCAGAACACTTTAAGGAGTTAAACACATTTGAGAGCAGAGGAAGAGACAGAGATCTGCGGATGCAGGAAGCTATTTTTTCCCCCTTGCAGACTTGTACTGTTAAATTGAAGCTTCATAACTACATAAGAGATATCTCTGTAATTTAGAGGGTTTATTTTCCGGTTGATACACATAGGGTTTTCCACAGGTAAGCCACAGTATCAGTGCTGGGTCACGAGGCATCTGCTTAAAGCTACCGACACATCAAGAGGAAGATACATGCCTCTTCTTGCAGGGAAACATGTTAGACAACTGCTCCCTAAGGCTCTAGTGTTCATAGTAATTGTTAAATCATTTACATCATACATTAGCAGGAGCAATATAGCTGCAGTAAATGACTAACACATATCTGTTGCTTTGTATTTACAATGGAGAGATGGTAACTGCAGGATTTCATAGATGCTGATAAAAGCAGTACACTATTTTAAGTTATCCTGTGCTACTTCAATATTTCCAGATGTAGTAGAGATTCTCAGAACAATACTGCAAAATCTGCTTCAGGAATTAACTCCGCTTTAGTGTCATTGGCATAAAAATGCAACCTTTTAAGTAGATGCTGTAACATTTCTCTCCTTAAACCCTAATTTCAGAGGCTTAGATTTATTGTATAGGCTATTCATCAATTAGAAACACAACAGGGGTATAGGTCATGTTTCATAAAATGTAGGTTACAATTTCTAATCAGTGTTTTAAGAGCTTTTTCTGGAGAAGAGGAAATAGATTTGTAATGAAAGAGAGAAATTAAATACCATGATAATAGTGCCAGGTGTAAAATTATATATATCTTAGCAACTGGCTTTGTTAATGTTGATTGATGCAAGGTTACTCTCTTGTAAATATGGTACTTAAGTTCAATTGTAAAATGCTGTTTTGTGGTGCTATTCCACCTCTCCAACATTTGTTTTAAATAATTCAATTTCACTTATCTACATTGAATAATATGACAGGTATGGAGAGAATCTCTGATTTCTGTCTTCATAGAATCATAGAATGGCATGGGTTGGAAGGGACCCCAAGGATCATAGAGTTCCAACCCCTGCCACAGGCAGGGCCACCAACCTCCAGGCCTGGATCTACACAAGGTTGCCCAGGGCCCTATCCAACCTGGCCTTGAACACCTCCAGGGATGGGGCATCCACCACCTCTCTGAGCAGCCTGTTCCAGCACCTCACCACTCTCTCTGTAAAAAACTTCCCCCTAATATCTAATCTAAACCTTCCTTCCTTTAGCTTTAATCCACTCCCCCTTGTCCTGCCATTGTCTACCCTTTTCAAAAGTTGATTCCCCTCCTGTTTCTCTACTCCCTTCATGTACTGGAAGGCTGCAATGAGATCTCCCCGCAGCCTTCTCTTCTCTAGGCTGAACAAGCCCAGCTCCTTCAACCTCTCTTCGTAGGGGAGGTGCTCCAGCCCTCTAATCATCTTTGTGGCCCTTCTCTGAACCCTCTCCAACAGTTCCACATCCTTCTTGTATTGGGGGCCCCAGATCTGGACACAGTACTCCAGATGGGGCCTCACGAGGGAGTAGAGAGGGACAATCACCTCCCTGTCCCTGCTGGCCACCCCTCTTCTGATGGAGCCCAGGATACCATTAGCCTTGCGAGCTGCAAGAGCACACTGCTGGCTCATGTTAAGTTTCTCATCCATCGTGACACCCGGGTCCTTCTGAGCAGGGCTACTCTCCAGGAGCTCTTCTCCCAGTCTGTGTCTATGTTTGGGATTCTTCCGGCCCAAGTGCAACACATGACACTTGGCAGTGTTGAACCTCATTAGATTCACCCGGGCCCATCTCTCCAGCCTGTCAAGATCCCTCTGGATGGCTTCCTTTCCTTCTAGGGTGTCGACCACACCACTCAGCTTGGTGTCATCCGCAAACTTGCTGAGGGTGCACTCAATTCCATCATCGATGTCATTGATAAAGATGTTAAAGAGAACCGGTCCCAAGACAGACCCCTGGGGGACACTGCTTGTCACTGACCTCCACCTGGGCATAGGTCTTCACAGCCTTACTGGCAGTAGTCCTAAAGGAGGTAGGAACAGTGCCAAAACCACAGTAGCCTGCTTCTCCTGGAAAGAGTCACATGTTATGTTAGGTAGGAACAAACATCTGAAGAAAACTAGGCCGATGCTAACTGTCCAGAAAGAAGATAGCTGCAGTGCAAGGTTTAGGGTTAGAGATGACAAAAAATCTCTAATGTTTCCCCTTAGAAGCCCTCTATTTGGGGAAACAAATGGATACAGAAATCTTGCCATCCAGTGTTGATGTACATTGAATTTAATGGTCCTGAACAAGCTAAACTAGAATGTAAAGTTGGGGGATTTTCATGCTGGAAAATCACAGAAACCAAAGGTTTTTATTGTGATCTTGAAACTATAGATCCAACTCCTTCCTAATCTGAGATGTGATGTAATGGAAGTAATTCATTTTATCATGCACATATCCACCTCCACCTTGATTCCTGCAATGGATCTTCCTGTTTGGTGGCAAAGTGTACACTTTTTGCCTCATGGTTTCTACAAGTTCAGACCATCAAACTGCAAAGTTCCTTGTATTCCTCTTGTGTGTGTTAACGGGAGAGGACACTCAATAATTTGCAAGATAAATTCTTGCTGAGCTGTTATTTGTAAGTGATAATGTGCTAATGCCTTTGTTTAAATCTGTTGAGTTGTAATCATCTGTTTAGGTGCAGAGTCCCACTACTGCAGGTAACTGTATATGAGTACAGGCATCTGTTTTCACAAAGTCATTTCCAGGATCATATCCGGGCACTGCTGAATCATGACTTAAGAAACATTAGCAACTACTGCGTTTGTAATAAATGCTAAGTATGTTTTCAGCACTTCGCAAAACACAGACAAAAGGCTGCTCCCAGTCCTGCAATTGCCCTTCAGTTAGAACTGTGTGTTTCTATTCACGAGGCTTCTCTCTTTGTAGCATCTAGATACTCTTCTTATCCTGAGCTACCATCTCCCAGTATAGACGGCAGAATAATAATCGGATAGAAAAGGTTTTACTTACATGCAATTTCCAAACCACATTCTAATGATTCTGAAAGGGTTTATATAATAAATACATGAATCACCAAGCAGAGACAATACCATTTCCAGTCTACAAAGCTGAACAAAGAGACAGTTCTCATTTTTCTGAAGGAACATTCTGAAGTCTGCCTACGATCATTTAAAATCATTATTGGCTATTGTAAGCCTAAATCAGAGGTACAGACATCCAGACTCAGAGAGCTGAAACAGCAGTATGACTAATGCCTGAATCTGAATTAAAAATACAAATTGAAGTAAGTTGCTAACACAGTTATTTTTCATGTGAACAGAAATGATTTTGTTCTTCCTAGGAAAATGCCACTCTTGGAAGTTTTTGTTATAAAAAATAAGAATAAATCATTTTGTTGATGGCAGGTATGAAAGTATAATTTTCAAAGTAATCTGTTAGTAAGGTAAGGAAAGATAGCAGGTTTCTGTTGCATATGTTTCAGTATTTCTCTAATACTCTGAAGCTAATGCAGCATTTCAAAATCTCAGAAATTATCCTTGGACTACAGAAAATGGGCTACATTTCAGGAAGGCTTAAGGAACATTTCCTGATCATCTTCTGCTGCTATCATTTAACAAGAACTAAAATGTTTAATTGCTTATTAGATTTAGCTTTTATCAGAACAAATATCTTTTCCGATCAGAATATGCATGCCAGTTCATGCTACTGAATGGCATGCCTGACTGGAAAGGGTCAAACACTTTATAAATTGCTGTTTAAAAGTGAAATGTGAAAAAAGCTGTCAAAAGCAGAAGGTGAAATGAGTTTATTCTTCACCTGCCAAAGTTGGATGCACTGAATTTTAAATAGAGTTTTAATATCGTGTTAAGAACTGTTTTCTGTTCTTGGTTTATTACAAGCTGCAATCTGTCATGCTTTTATTCTTCTTTAAAATGTTAGTCATAAGATAACATAGTTCAGACCCTCTAGCCTCATCGTTTTATTGCCGCCTTTATGGATTCATCCTGTGTAGCACAGCTATAAGAGCAGGTACATAAGCTGGGAAGTTTCCACATTCTAGGTACTAAACACTGAAGGTATGCGTTGTGGGATCTTGTTAAGACAGTCACAAAAATGTACCCAGGCTGAATGTGTATTCTGACTCCGTGCATGCTGGTATGCATCTTGGCCTGCTATTCAATTCATTTATTTGTTCCTACTCTAATGGCAGGTTTTAATTTGTTTACAGAAATAAAATATTTAGAGTTTTTGTTTTGTAGGAATAGTGTAGGAATAGGTTTAAGCTTTATTGCCAAAATAATGCAGATGTTCTATTAATAATTCCTGTGGTTGAGGGGACTTCATGTGGGATTATTAGATCCTGTTGAATCCTGAAAACATTGCCAGGACTGGTGTGCTCTCTGTCTTTCTACCTAATGATACAGCATCTTCATGGCAGTTGGAAAATAATTTGAGAAAATATTTCCAATTCCATGAATGGCCTGAAATTCTTCCACTTGTCTTCAAAAGGGAGAGTGATTCAAGACAAGATTTGTTTTTAAACGTGCTTGGAAGACAGGCTGAGGAAACAGTTTGTTGAATCTGGAAAAGAAATGGCTGTGGGGGGACCTAGTAGCATTCTATTCATAGCTACACAATGGTAGAAGCTGAGCGATGCACGCTCTTCACAGGGAAGCATGGTGGGACACAGTCATAGACTGAGGCAGGAGAAAACTTCCCTTTACGAGAATAAGTAAGTATTGGACCCAGAAGTTATGTGGGATCTCTGACTCAACTAGATTAAACCCCAAGAAACCTGGCATACAATCAGTGTAGTCCCTGCTTAAAGGCAGAGGCAGGACTAGGAACTTGATGATGTCCTTTCCCACCTGAAGGATTCTGTGATCCAATGATACATAAAAATGTGGGGAGAGCATAGAAGCAAGAAGTGTAATAGTCCAGACACTTAGAGATGTTCTATGGGTAGACATTGATGTTTGTAAACATAGCGACGAGAAATTATTTTTAATAAAAGAACAGCAAATCCAATTCTACTGCCAAATCCAGGAGAAATAGAAAAAATAAAGGATTTTGATACTGAATTCTTAGCTTTTGAGCATGAGACAAATATAACCCTATTCTGGGTAGTTTATCTGTGATTCATCTATGTCATTTCCTTCATTGTGATGATTGACCTGAGACATGATGAGTGACTGTTAGATTTAGCCTAGGTAAACAATCAAAGTCAAATTTAAAAACTGAAGCTGACTTAAACTGAAGTGTAAAAAGCAAATTGATTAATGAAATAGCTTAATCCACTTTTTTTTTTTTTTTAAAGGATTAGGGTTTTCTGGAAGAATGGCACCTGCAATTACATTAATAGGATAAAATGGGATAACTTTACAGAGCCTTTTAGTCCTTAGGTTTCAGGATAATGACTGAGAGTTTTCTGGTACAAGTTTTTATTAAACTCGTAGCTTTGATTTATAGCTGTTTAGGAATATTATTTATATTTGTAATCATTTAGGAATAGCTATATTTATATATATATATATATAGCTATTTAGGAATATCTGTAGCTATTTAGCAATATTATTTTTCATAGCTATTTAGGAATATTACATTTTTGTGGGTTTTTGATAAATACTAGAGAAATCTGGAGTAGATGTCCCAGTATAAAATATCTCAAAGTCAGCATTTCACACATTTCTTGGTCTCTAGCGTGCTACATGAACATCTGAAATTACCTCATTTTCCTAATTCTGTTGCAATGGAGTTAAAGATTCATAAAAGTTTACATTATTATCACCATTGGAGTTTCTCATCTTTCATTCTCATGATATTTAAGCACTTTCAAGACATCTTGACACTGTAGATTGTATTATATTCTTCTGTTGTGTTTTGAGAGGGAGAGGAAAAGAGAAGGCTTTCTGTAGCTTCCCGTGTAATCCCCATCACCTCCATGTCTACGTGAACACCCACCAAACACTTTTATATATCCTTTCTGCTTCATTCTGCTCTGTTGCACATGAATGAAAGTATCCTGAGGTAAATGTATGGAATTTTAAGCATATCACATATATTTTGCATAGAAAACTGTTATAATTTTGACAGATTTGGTCTGTCTCTGCACAGAGAGAATGTATTTGTTCCAAATCATGAAGTTGAAGTGGTGCAATCAACTACCTCGTATAGCATAATGTTTTACTTCTGTTTCTGTTTAACCATGACCATTCTTTTTTTTTTCCTTTTAATATGTTTGGTGTTTCTGTTTAAATGGGACAGTGTATTAGGGTAGTGAGTTAAAAGTTTGAGATTTTTTTTTATATCTCATGAGTCATCACCTGTCACTGTTGATATGAAACATCAGGTCACTACAATAAGGCACTCCTTGAATCCCTCCTGTAAAAAGGAAGATGAATGTAAGGTGTAGACAAGAACATGAACACTTCTAGGATAGTCTTTAATTTATGAATTTTCCCATTGACTTCTATGGGATTATGAATATGGAAGTGTATTTCTAAGATTGTGTTTTCTTTCATTATTGCCTAATTATTTCCTATTATTACTACAGTTTAAAACTTTTCTTTTTTGTGCTTTTAAAGAATTGTTTTCTGCTTCATATTGCAATTACTTTGGCCATCTCTACAGATTTTCCTTAAAAACTCCCTAGGTCTCCTTAAAGCTGCCCTTAACTCTGCTAATACTGGTCCTATTTTATTCCTTTGTAGTTGATTCTACAAGGCATGGGACATATTTTGCTAATGTTTTTTAATCATGCAGATCATAATCACATCTAAACTCAATCAAAATATTTTAAATTGATTTTCTATCAATAGAATTAAATATATCTTGCTTCCTCTAATGAGGCAAAACACAGCAGAAATTCCTGGGTAAATTCCAAAGATCTCTAAATTAAATTTATCTGATCACCTGTATACATGGGCTGAGGTGTGTTAGACAATATATGGGATAGCATTATGGGGTTTTAGCTGTTCTTTAAATGACAGCCTGTGCCTTCTCGTGTTTTGCACAGGCTTCTGAGCATGTCAGTCCTGAATCTGAATATCCTTTTGTGTTCTAGCTATTACAAGCTGTCTGGTCTTTCAAGTTATTTATAAAGACTATAGTAGACAAATGCATTCCATCCCTTAACAATCCATCCTTAACTGTCCGTCTTAGTAGAGAAAAGTTTGCAATAAGAGAAGACTGTAAAAATGGAAAGAATTCAATACGAAATGATGCTTATTGACACTGGCTGGTTTGCAGTATATTGGTACCAAAACAATAATTTTAACTTTTCATACATTTTACCTCTGATTTTTTCAGTCTTCATTGTGTAAGTTGTGTTAGCAGTCTGATCAAGCTCAGTAGTGAAAACAATAGGTTTCTGAAATATTAAGGATTTAAAAGACCGTGTGTGGGGCTGCTTGTTTTTCAGAAATGCGTGTCATTAGATCACAGTGCTTATCACAGGCACTGTGTGAAGAAGAACACAGTGATTGCATGGGCAATTCGTGAGGGCTGGAGGAAAGTTTCAGATTCTGTGAAACACATTCAGAAAAAGTATCACAGGAGAGATTGCAAGGGCATGGGAGAAGAGAAAACTCAGGCTTTCAGTCCATCTGCAATGAAAAGTTTGCTTTCTAATCACTGTAAGCTTTCCTTGAAGTGGGTGAACGGCACCTCTATACTCTGAAATTTTAAAATTTACCTACAGATTAAAATATTGATAATTATCATTCAAGGTCAAAAAGTACTCTCTTTTATTAATATTTGTCTCATTTTAAATATCTTATACTTTATAGGTAGAAATAAAGATTTACTTTCTTCTCCACCTCTCAGAAAAATAGTAGGCTCCTATGAAGTACTCTGTCTTGACCAAGTTCTATGTTTATTTTTTCCAAATTTAGTTTTTGGCAGTGGAGGTTGACTAAAATAATTCTTAATTGAACATAGGGAGAACATTCCTATTTCCAGAACATGGAGCTCAAAGGCATAGCATATTTCCCAGGCATTGGATATTCAGAAAAGCCTACAACTGGAAGTGACGTCCACTGTCAGCTCTTTTTGTACAAACCCAACGGAACTCATAATTTCTGTTCATCTATGGAAATAATGGATATACAGAGGTAAAGTAGTGGAATTGTGACCCCTCTTCCATTTTGAAGTTTCACATCATCTAACTGTGAAACTTGTAAATTTTTCAGGGGAAGGAGTGCCTTCCTACTTCTATCTAGACCTGACTGTAGTAAAACATCATGAATTTTCTATTTAAAGGCAAATGAAACGATACTCACTAATTTGGATTTTCTTGTAATTGGCCCACATCAAGCGTAGGAGGAGATAGAATAATAAGATAGACAGAAAGCAAGATATTTTGTATATACGTTATTATATATAGCATATATATATATATGTTTTTTAAAAGATTCATTTTGAATACTTTAAGTTGGAGGCTGTATGGCAGGTGCATTTTTAACTTGGGAGTTTCTAGAGATTGCTTAGACCTTGGGCCAGCGTGAGCAGACTGGATAATACAGATGGCTTTTGCTTTTGGAGGAGACAGTTCTTGAGAGGTCACACTTCTGTGCTCTGCCAGACTGTAATTTTCATGTGTTTAATAGGGTTATATGTCTATTTAAAGATATACCTGAACAAATAGCTTTTTATAGGCAGAACATAATAGTTTTTATGCTGCTGTAATTAAAGGAATAATACCAAAATGATTGCTAGCTATTAGAGACTGTAGAAAAAACACATCTCAACCTGTGACATGCTGTTAAACTTCTTTTTCAGGTTAGTCAGGAATACATTACATTGCAAGTTGACATCAAATCAGAACATTCCTCCTATAAAAATTGTGTGGGGGAAAAAGCCCTTTGTTCTTACACCACCCCCAATGACCAGGGACAGATGTACACTGTATTTTTATTAGTGCTTCCTAGCAGTTTGGATGAGCTTTAAGCAAAATGCCAGTTGGCGATCACTTTCCAAACAGCAATGCAAAATGTGCAAGGGAAAACAAAGCCATTGTGAGATTATTTTTAAAAATTAAGCCAGTGTTCTAGAAGTGTGCTCCTAACTTCTTGTTGTAATTGGAAACATTCTAATCCAATGCTGCAGAGTGAAGCTGATTGCGGAGTTAATTGCTCTTATGTAACAACTAATATCTGTCAGTAACACACACTGTATAACACAGGCAGGTTTTGAAAACAGTTTGGTCCTTTTGCCCCTTCTTTCTTTGTTGTTCTGTTTACTGTGCCCAGTTAATGTGCTCTTGTGCCATAATAATCTCTAGCTAAATGGTAATTGCTCTATTGACAGCACTACTGTACATTTTTGACACATCATTATTCATACTTAACCACTTGACCTGGAATAAATGTTAAAGCAATTACTACTGAGAGCTTTTCTATGAGAAAATTGAGGCAAAGTTTAAAGATAATCAAAATGCAAAGCTGATCATGATAGCAACTGGAAAAATGGCAAATCCTATTAAACAGATTTTTATTAGCCAAGTTGATGCCAGTAGATATTATCTGGTAATTTAGTCTTATTAAAAAGAAAATAAAGCAGCTAATTGTTTACTATTCTGGAACTTATTCCAGCTTGCAATTTGCAACTGAAATTAAGCTTTATGTGGCTCATCTATTTTGTCACATTGAAATATGAAAATCATTTGGTACAAAGCACATCTGCTCAGTCCTTTCCATCTTACTGGCAAATCCTCATTCAGTTTGTTTCATACCTGTTGAGGGATTACATTCATGTGTACAGCACCAATATTTTAGATATTCGACTCTTACAAACCTTGTATCTTCAGCTCTGAAAACTCATAATTAGTGTTTTTCCCACATTATACATACCTTTTACAACTGGAAAAAAAAAAGTGTGAGTGTAATCTGTTGTTGGCTTGGAGACTTTAGAGGGAATTTGGAAATGGAGAGGGACAGAGTTATTGCTATGCAATTGTGTGAAAATTGTCCCAATCTCCCAGACCAGCATTTTATTTTGATAGTTAATTGCATATTTGCTCTAGTTGTCTTTGTATTCTGAAAGGAAAGTTAAATGTTCTCCAGTTTAGTTGTTTAAAAAGTGGCATTTACACTGATCTCAAATCATTTCACAGGACTCAATTGCAGCACAATGCCTTCAGTACAGTGCTTACAGTAAAAGCTGTAATTATAAAAGAATGCCAAAAGACATCAAGAAAGCCTTAAAGGGATAGCGTAAGCTTTTACTGCCCCCGTCTGAACTATGAGGCTTGCTTGAAAACCACCATTAGGATGCAGAGTACTGATGGTTGATATGTCACTATTGCTGTCATGGGAGAACCATTATAAGGGCCAGAAACGTACAGCGGTTTCTATATTAACGAAGCTTTTCCACACTTAATGAAAGCAAAGTAAGATTGGGGTTTTTTAATTAATAAAATATTAAAAACAGGGGAGGAAATCTCCTTTCATGCCGATTCACATTCAGAATGGCAATAAGGACTTGTGCAGCAGGGCTTTATCAGGCAGATAAATTGGAGGGGTGTAAAGCTCTTTCAACTCCCTATTAACAACTTCAGTATACTGTATGTTTATCAAACTGATAAAAGATTGTTCAGAGGGCATTTAATAGCTTAATTATTAAACTTTTCATTCACATCATCATTTCTGACTAGTTTCAAAGTAGCTTTTACAGTAAGAGCAAAGCACCACCAATTGTCTAATAAATTTTCAAAAACTAGTAGGCAGACTAAACTCTTCTAGGTCTCTCCTATTGCTGCTGTGATTTTTATTCAGAGCTGAGAAAAATACTCTGTTTGAAACATTATTAAATATATATTTATTGTTAATATTAATAAATTATGTCAGCTGTCACCCTTCTAGTGTTAAGGAACCAGGAAATTATTTCCATGTTTGACTTCTCAGGTTTTTATAGAGATGCTTACCTCTGTGTGCATCAGAATTTAAGCACATTTTCACTTTCGCTGGTTGATTTTTTTGCATATAATTTTCCAATATTTTTCTTCCTACTTTGTGTCCTTTCCCATTTGTTTTATATGCATAATACATTAAACCTTGCTTTTCGTATAACCATGGATGCAGAGACCAAAAGTCCTGTTGTGTGCTTTTCTGTGCTTTGTTTTTTAATTTTTTAACACCAGCCCAGCAGACGCTGCTTCGGGATTTTAATGCATGTCTTGTGTGGTAACGGGTGATTACGTCACAATTTCCAAACCACATTTTCATTAATTCAAATGATCTTTCATAAAGGCCACTTTTTGCTCTTAACTGAAAGACCACACAGTCTATAGAACAACAAACAATTAGAAGCTTTATTTCAGCAAATAGAGCTGTACACAGTAATTCCAATCAGGCCATTTCAGTTTCTGGTTTTTAAAATAATTTTTTTCTCCCTCCTCCTCTTCTTCTTACCAAACTAAATGGAGCAAAGTGTTCAGTAAGAGTTCCTCTGAAACAGTGAAAGAGGGACAACTACTACAACCAATGTATTGTTCCGTCAGTCTACATTTTGTAGCAAAGAAGGCTGTACAGGTAAAGAGAATAATTGCTGTTGTTAGGCTTCATTGGTTTGGAGGATAATAATAAGATTGCATATTAACATCCTGAGATTTTGTACAACAGTTTGAGATTTGTTTACTTTTCCAGCTTTTGAGTCTTTATTGTTTTATTCTCAGCTCCTTATCCTTGAAGCAGGTGTGCCAAAAAACATTAACCTGTTGAAGTTTGTGTCTAGGGTTTTCTGAGGAGAAAGGGAGTAGGAAGAGAGGATCACAAGGCTGAAACTGTCATGTGAATTCAGATATTTAGGGATTTTAGGAAATCAGCAAGATTCGCCAAACTTAGCTATATGTTTGTAACAGTTACTGACACTGGAAATAGCCTGAGTTCTATAATATTTACTCTTGTTGAAATCCTGTACCTGTGTCAAAACAATTCCTTACATTGCCCACAGTAAGGTGTGGCCACTACCTGCTCTGCCTTGGCACATTCGTATGGGATTTGTTAGTACAGGCTGGGGGAAATTTGTACCGCCTGAGCCTTTGCTACAACGTTAGAATGGCAAATAAAGAGAAGAGGTAATTTCTCAGTCTTACAGAGGAATCTGTGGAAACACACTAACACTACTGTGTTAACAGGAATCCTGCTGCTTTTAAGAATGATTGCTTGGAAGACAGTAGGAGACAATCATGAAGACAGGGAAATCAGGTTCCTCTCAGAAAAGGATGCAAGCATGACATGCTGTAGCTAACACTGCTTAATGCTTCTACATATTATTGAGCTCTCCCTTGTCAAAGGCATTACAAATTTCCAAATACACAATTTTTTTAATATTCACATCAGGTTCAATAAAATAATTTGCTGGTATATCTACAGGCTTGGAAATCACATGTGAACAAATAAGCTAATGTAGAGAAATGTAGAGAAATATCTTACAGATTTAACTGTAGGAAGATTCAAAGAAAGGTAGGTGATTATTTTACTCAAGCAGCTTTATTTTTATTGGCAAGCTAGCAGTATGATGATTCTTGGGTATGTCTTTCTTCAGCTCAAGTATTTGGCTGAATTTTTACTCAGGTCAACTGTACACCTTTGTTTGTATTTTATGAGGGGATTTCTGAACCGAATCTGCTCCAGGTTTCAGGAAGCGTTCTAGGTGTCAGTTAACAGAACCCTAGAGGTTCAATAAATAAATAAAACTAGAAGGAGGAAAATAGGTCACAGATGTGAATCTCTGCTACTTGTATAACAGAGCTATATTCTTAAGTGCATCAAAGCCCTCAGTAGCACTCTTTCAAGGCTTTTCAGCATAGCAGCCGTCAGTTTTGATTATCTTCCAAACAGATTTTTGTCATGCTGAAAAGAAAAAAAAAAAGCTATAGTAGTGGGACACTATCAAATCAAAAGCTGGATGAGGATGAATGTGGAAGGGAAGACCATAGAGCTCTCTGATTCCTGGCTAGATGGCTAGAGCAAGCAACCTTGGATAAAGGAGGAATGGATATGGAGTTCACAGAACTGGAGAGGGAATGAGGGACAAAAGAGAGCCCCTGGTGTTACCCAGGGGGCTAGGAGGTAGTCAGTATGGAACCCCTCGTGGATAGACTAGCTTCTCTTGAAGGCTGGCTAAACACATGGCTTTTGGACAGATCCAAGAAAAGATCTCATATATGCAGTGCAGACTCCTTTCTCATTTAACAAGGTTCTTACAGATACAGGGTTTTGGTTTAGAAAAATAAGTTTCTGAAAGAGAGTATAACTAATTGGTTTGATTGTATTATCTACAATGTGCTTTGGTCCTGCTGTCTCACCAGGTGAAAGCTGTACTAGAAATGAAAACACCTTGAAGCACAATCACTGTTCTCCAAAATGAAGGGATTAGGTTTCCTTTTTATTTTCCCACAGAAATTTTCAGACCATGTTCTCCTGTCATAAAGATTGTTTGTATCTGATGTTATTCTTTTAAAATATTTTAATCCCATGAAACATTTTCAGCAAGAGTGCAAATAAAAATCATATGCCTCATGCTGTCTAAAGGTTAAAATGTGTTGATGTTTTCACACCAACTAGATGAACTTTCAGAAGAGAGGCAGCACTTTTCAGCAACAGTAGAGTCAACATTACATGCATAATATTTTTATTTTTTAATCTCTTTTAGAAAAATAGAGATTATTCCAGCATAATAAATCTGGATTGACACTTTATTAATTTTTAAAACTGTTGTTATAGTGGGTGTGAGATGGGTATTCTTTATTCATTAGCTTCCTATACTGTGCATAACAGGGTTTAATTGGAGTGATATTATAATGCTGAGTTGGGTGCAATAGTCAGAAAGCAAGTGTCCAGCAAAACCCTCATTTCACTGACATGAATGCAGCAAAATATTGTCTTACCTACACTTGCCAGAGGACACTGCAAAATAAGTTAATGATCTTACCTATGTAACCAGCTTTGAAAAACTGACTAATTCATAATGGTCTTTGAGATTATTTGTTATGATGTCTTCTAACAGTATAATTACAAATGTGGTTCAGAAAATGCTGTTATCAATTGTCGACCAGAGTGAAAACCGAGCTGGAAAACTACCAAATACCTTACTGTGCCGTTGGCATCCAGAATAAGGCACCTTGAACCAATAGCACATTTTTAAATTTAGATACTGGGTAAGTGATTGGCTGAGCACTGAATATGGCAGATCTGGAAACCTCCAGATGTGCACATCAGGTTCTGCATGGGTTGATTTCTATCGCTTTGCTTACTTGAAGAAATGTGCCAAAAACTTGAAGAGGTACCTGCAGATCACAATAACATACCTTGAACTCTTTAAATTTTAAGGGCATTAGCAGCAAGAAATGTATCTTATTAATAAAAAACCCCTATGCATTCTTTTAGCTTTTCAGATATAAAATATGTGGAAAGCCGAAAGCTTTCTTACTAAGAGCTGATATATGATTGTTCTAATTCCAAGTAAATTGACTGAATTTATAGATACATACTATTTGGATGAAGGAAGCATTGTACACTTTTAATTAATGAGCAGGCATGTTTTAATGAGCATACTTATACAAAGTTTGGGGGGCATGTTCCTAAGTTTTATCTTTTAATTTCAGCATGGTGGCAGCAACTGAAGTAACCAATTTGTTGCCATGTATCCTTTCCTGATAGTTCAAGATTATTAGTGCCCCAAACTACACTTTCTGTGAAATACCAGGAATGCTGGAGAAAGGGCTTTGCTTGGTTACAGCGCTGGTACGATTTTCAGCAGAAATATAGGGCAAAGATATTGATTTGAGTTCATTTTAGAACATTAAATACTGCATGTGCTACTTCAGCTTTCAACACTGATTTAGAAATAGAAACACAATGGGGGCCGGCAGAAAAGCCTTGCCTGATTTGTCTGTCATGTCATCTGGTGTAGTTTCTATAATGTTTATGAAGTTCCACTGGGTTAAAAGGTAATATAAATGAGATCAGGACTAGCCCCATTGTATGTAATGTAAGAAGAGTAAAGAATTTAAATGATAGATTTATGGCAGAGCTGCCCTAGGGCAAATAAGAAGTACCTTAATAATGCAGTGTTTATTTTGATAAACTTTTATTACAATTTTACTAAAAATATCCAAATAGGGGAGGAAAGCCAGTGGTACATATGTTCAGCATTTAGGACAAGTTATTTTTGCAATAAGATTCTTGGCAGACTGTATCATTTCTTGTAGTACTTTACCTGTGACACTATAAATAATGCATATTTATTTAAGTAGAGCTATTATACACTACTATTTCTGTCGTACATAATTTATAGACAGTGATCTCCTAACATGTGTAGCTAATGTTCTCTATGAAAAGAAATGTTCAGAATAAAATCATTTTAAGGGAATGAAGCAGTTACTTAAACTGAGTTGAAACAAGAGCTGCATTTTGGAGGCATGGGCTGATAACTGCTTTTTTAAAGAACAGTATTAACTTTGCCTTTTCAGACAGTGAACTTTAGGGGTACAGTAATTTTCTTTCAAACATTGGTGTGAAGCATCAAATAGCAACAGAAAATGTAAGTCTTAAGCAGAAGTATGATTACCTCTGAAACTTCATAGATTCCAGATGATGTCAAGATTTTTAGCCAGAGGTAAGTCAGTACAGGATTTGTGTAAATATTTTTTTGAAAACTGAGTGGAGCTCTGCCCCATATTACAGTGAGACTGTAAGATCATCTTTGCATCTGTGACTAAACTCTGATAGGAAATAGTTGGGGAGTTCTGCCTTCATGTTTCATTGGGGGAGAATCCTATTAAGAATATTTAGGCACTGTGCTGTCTGAGACAGCAGAAGAGCCTTTATATTGCAAATCTGTTCTAACTTTCTAATCTCATGTGTGGACACATTCCTCTGTGTTTCATCTTTTCCAGGACAGTTTGGAAAATGACTTTTATCAGGACTAAAGTTCCACATTCCCTGTACAGATGTCTTTATACACTTGTCTGCTCTGTGGTCTTTTTCTTTCTATTCCAGCATGATTTTTTTAGAAATATAATAGGGACTGAGTTGAGAGACCCATGTTGGTCACAGGATATCAGAAAGAAACAGTAACATTTCTAAGTTCCTTTATTCTTTTCCCTACACACACACACACAAACACAGTTATTTTCTACTGTAAATTGTTAGCAATGTTTTCTGAAGTCTGGAACAGGGTATATGGAAAATTTCCTTTTGAAGCAGCGACTGGGTTTTGCCAGGTAATGTGTCAGAATAGTGTTGTGCAATCTTTTTCTCTTTATCAGGGCTGAACCGTGTGTTGTTCATTAAGGGACCAATCCAAAGTTCTCTAAAGTCAAGTGAAAGTTTCCCATTGACTTTGTCAGTTTTGGCTCAGAGTCCAATGGCTGTTCTATATCCTTTCATTAGGAGGATTAAAATGTACTCTTTCATTAGTTAAGTGCAAACTGAATTTCAAATGAGTCAGAATATATTGAAAGTAAAACTGTCAAATCATTGGTATTGATTTAGACACTGTTAAACAGGGGCAGTGCTAACACACAAGGGTTTATTCTTTGTTACGACTTGCTTATAACCCCCGTTGATGATAATGGGAATTACAGGCATGTCCAGAAGGGAATGTGCCCTTTGTAAATTCCCTACAAGCCTTAGATTAAGGAGCCACAGTTCTGTGAGAGTTCAAATACTTTTTTGTGTGCAGACAAAACTTTCTGAGCTCGTGTCCTTTCTTAGCAGTTCTTGGAAGGTAGACCTTTCAGAGAGAAATGTATCCCAAAGAAGTTGTCTTGCTGTTCCATATGTGACAGGAAAGATGCTAGGAATTATGCCAGGAGGTAGACACAATTTTATCTGAATTGTATGGCAAGAAAAAATAGTAACTTAAAAATTAAACTACTGGAGTGCTGGGATGGAGGGTTACAGGGTGTTTGGGAGGGATAGGCAGGTCAGGCAAGGTGGAGGTGTTGCACTATATATAAAGGACAGGCTTGATTGCACAGCTCTTATAGTTAGTGATGATATAGTTGACAGCCTCTGGGTAAGAATTAGGAGAATGGAAAACTAAGGAGGTGCTGCAGTGGGTGTTTACTACCAATTGCCCAGTCAGCATGTAAGCACTGGTGAGTTACTCTATAGGCATGTGGGAGAAATTTCTGGATCAGTAGCCTTTGTCCTTATGGGAGATTCAACTTCCCTGACATAACTGGGAATATCATGCTGCTGTAATTAACAGGTCTTGGAAATTCTTGAACTTTGTAGGAGATAGCTTCTTGTCACAGCCAATTAGGAAAGATGCCCTCCTAGACTTGCTATTTGTGAATAGAGAAAGTTGTAGGGGATGTGGTGGTAGATGGTTGCCTTGACCACAGTGAACATGAAATGTTTAAAATTTTCAGTATAATGAGAGAAAAGGACAGTTACTACCCTGGACTTCAGGAGAGCAAACTTCAAACTATTCAGGGAGCTATTTAGTGGAGTACTTTGGGAATCTGCTTTTGAGGGTTTAGGAGTCCATGAGTGCTGGTCAGTCTTTAAAACCACCTTTTAGAAGCATGGGAGCAGCAATTCCACTGTCATAAGTCAAGCAAGTGGGACTGAACTGAATGGGGAACTCCTCATGGAGCTCAAGAAGAAAAAAGAAGCTTGTATGAACTGTGGAAGCGAGGTCAGGCTTCACAGGAGAAGTACAGAGCTGTGGTGCATATATGCAGGGAGAGATGCAAAAGGTCAAAGCTCAGATAGAGTTGAATCTGGCCAGTGTTGTTTCAGATAAAAAGAAGGACTTTTTACAGTCTGTTAATAGCAAGAGAAGGTCTAATGGAAACACTGGACTGATACTGGTCATGGCTAACAGGTGTGAATAATAAGTGGTGGCATTCAATGTGGTTTTTTCCTCAGTCTTTAATAATATGGATAGACCTGGTTCTGCCCGATCCCCTGATTTAAAGGACCATAAGCATGGGAGCAGTGACATTACATTTCCGGACACTGAAATTGTAAAGGACTAGCTGTATCAGCTGAATGTTCACAAGTCCATGGGGCATGATGGGATTCATCAGAGTTCTGAAGAAGCTAGCAGATGTTGTGGACGGACCCCTCTCTATCATCTACCAAAAGTCTTGGGACTCTAGGGAGGTTCCTGCAGGCCGGAAGCTAGGCACTGTTAGTCCAGCCCAAAAAAAGGCTGTGAGGGAAGACTCAGGGAACTACAGATGTGTTAGTCAAACCTCAATTCCTGGAAAACATAGGGAAAATATTGTGTTGGGTACTACTGAAAGACCGTTAAAGAATAATGCAATCATTACAGAATCACAGAATCACTAGGTTGAAAAAGACCTTTGAGATCATCAAGTCCAACCATATCTGTCCTCTGCTAAACCATATGCCTAAGCACCTCATCTACCCATCTTTTAAATGCATGCAGCAGAACTCAAAATGTTGTAATGAATGGGGCTGAAATTGGCTGACAATAGGTCACCAGCAGTCTTCCTCAGGGTTCACTTCTAGGGCCAGTTCTGGTGATGATACCAAACTAGGAGGTGCTGTTTTCTCTCTTGAGAGACAGGAGGCCTTGCAGAGGAGTCTAGATAGACTGGAGCATTGGGCGGTGATTAATGGGATGATATTTAAGAAGTTGAAATGCCTGATTCTGTACCTAAGACAGAGTAATACCAGGCACAAATACAAATTTGAGAGCTAAAGAGCCCTCAACAACATTCTTGAATTTCGGTCAGCGGTTGGACTAGATGATAATTGTAGGTCTGTTCCAAGTGAAGTAGTCAAATCTATTCTGTTCTGTTCTATTCAATTCTAATCCAGTTTGTACAGGGCCCTGGCTGGCAATACAAATAGATAATGTTGTAACAAGGAAAGATTTGTGCAAAACTTGTAGAAGACATGTAAGCTCAGGGTTTTTTTTTCATAAGTGGTATATAAATCAGACTAAAGGGACAATCAGAGAAGTGTATAAATAAAATATTGTGATAACTTCCATAAGCACTCATTTTCACTGCAGTGATTGAGGATGCTCACCTCGGTCTTTCTGAAGTAACACCCGGCCTTTGGTCGGTGTAGTGCTATACAAACCGCTTAATTCCCCAGTGACTGTGCTTGCTATCCTGATCAGAAGGTTAGTTCTTATATTTCAGGCATTTTCAGCTTAAGCAGCACTGTACAAAGCAGAAATGGGGGTTGGGGGGGAAGGAGGAGGGGGAAGGGTAAGAAAAGGGAGCTTGGTATTGCTTCTAGGTGTTTACAACCTAAACCAGATATACACAATGAGGCGTAAAATAAATTAACCACAAATGAAGTATGTCTGATACATTAGTAGAGCCTTTCTTTAGTAGATAACTTTGTTCATCTTGCTGAATCAGTTGTTTACAAATAGAAATGTTGACTTACCAGCGTTCCCCCGTTTGTCTATGTTTCGCCAAAAGGTACTGTTTTAAATACAAGACAATATTGGCTGTGTGCAAGTTAGGTGGAAAATAACTGACACCCCGGTGAGCCCTCATAAGTCCACAGATCAAGTACATTTTCCTACCTGTCTCGCAGACCACTTACATGGCAAGCATGCTGCACAAACATGTACCCTTTCTCCCATTAGTTTTGTGCTTATGGCTTCCAAATCATTAAATCTAATAATAGTAATACCCAGCTTACCTTTCGCTAAATGTAGCCCAAATGCTGTTCCTAGAAAAGAAATACTTTATTGCACTAATGGGTTGGCCTATGACATGTCACTCACATCATGATTTGGTGTAAATTTGTCCATCACAATTTGTCTGCAGTGATCTGCTGCTAACAGCAATACAGCAGGTGATCCGAAATAAAGCAGGTACAAGCAGATGCCACTTACCACCCTGTTTGTTAGCAATGCCCACAAGAGATTAACACGGTGTGTGGCAGCACGAAGTTTGCTGTCTGCGTGTCCGTTTGCTTTCTTCTGTGACATTACTGCTTTACAGGGGCTTGAGGGAGGGAGCGAGTCATCACAGGGAAGGCATGGACTGGGAACCTGCTGATCACCCCAGTAATTTCCTATCCCTCTTGCTTCTGAATTCTTCTTGCATTAACAGTGGTGTTATTTACTCTAAATTTTATTCCTCTCTACTTGTACGTTTAGGACTTGATTCAGTGTTTGGTTCTGCTGCAGCCCTACTGCTGAGTCTAAACTTACTATGAAGTTACACCTCTTGTCTTCTGCCTACACCTGGGAACACCAAAAATTGTTAGGCACCTCTCTGTCTATTTTTAAAACTCTCTGAATGAAAAACAAACAAACAAAAAGAACCCCACCAAAAAAACGACCCAAACCCATGTAGGCCTGGAAAACTGCAGATTTCTACCTATTGACACTTGGCACCTCAGAAACACACTTACTTTGCTAGGAGAAGGAGGTATTGCTTTCGTTCTTGTTCTGCTAACCTTAGGGTGAGGAGAGTCTTGAATTAAGACCCTCTATCTCCTGGGTCAGTGCTGTAAAGAGCAAATTGTATCAAATGGCACTTTCTTAGACTTTAAAACCAACTTTCTGTCTGGGCCCTGCTGCCACTGCCTGGGTGTCCTGGCTGTCTGTATCCAGCTGTGGACTGTGCTGGCAGTTGAGGTGAGGTGATGGCCCAGCTGCTACCCTGGGAAAGTAGCCTAGTTCTTGCTGCCCCCTGACAGTTTCCATCCTGCAGCATTCACTGTTACATCTTCTGCTGGAGCTTTGGATCTTGATCTGTAGGACAAACATACTGGTCAGGCCACAGATCAGGCATTGAAGCCTGTCTTGATTTCCAACACACTAAGGTGGTTATCAGCTTTCTCCTTACCTCTTCCTTGCTTTGCTCAGGAGAGTTGTTGCAGAAATTTCTGATATTCCCTTAGTACTGAAATTTTTGAGTATCTCTTGGAAGCTAGAGTGCAACAGCTGTGCATCTGCATCCTCTGCTGAGTCTAGATACTTGTTCCAGATCCTACTTGAAGAAATCTGTCTTGAAGAAAGCAAAACCAGGCAGGTGAGCTAGTCTGTAATGGTGTCACCTTGCAGATTTGGCTGTCCCTGCACCCCTCTCCAATCTGTCTACAAGACTCTACCATGTACTATTTTTAGTGCCTTGTGACTACTGAAACAAATAACATATATATTTATTAAAAACAAAACCTGTTCCAGTTATAATCTCTTATAGACATGGATCCCACTAAAGAGTATCCCACCGGACAAGATACAAACCATATGTTGGTATTAAAAAAGATCTCACACAGCTATTCTGAACACTCTCTATGTTAACATGCTGTATTGACAGGTTTGGAAAGTTCTGTACATTTTCAGTACACAACAAACAAAATCATCCATTTTTCTGTAGGACTTCAAAAATGAGAAATAACTAATGGAACACATCAGAGACAGACCATAAGTATAGCATGCTTGTAGGTGACAAATAGCTCTTGTACCTCAAGTTAATCAATTGCAGTTAGTTTGTAAAACCAAATCAACCCTACTTCTATAGCTGAACTCTTAAGGGGTTTTTTTCTGCTTGGAAGTACATTTATCTATGTTAGAATTATACTAAAAATTCTTGTGTTAAAACAGCGGACCTGCTCCTTTGCTGCATGTATTCTGGTCCAGTGCTGATCTCCAACTTACAAGCAAAGAGTATAACTCAGTTGGCTTAGCTGAAAAGAGTCTGTGTGTGATTGGAATCTGACCTCTACCTTGCCGCTGTACAAGCCTAGGAGTTTGAATGGTGGTATAAAAAACAGCTCACAGATTTTTTTAATATATGATTTATGTTTCGTATTTTGAGAGGGACCTGGTATGCTTTGGAACAAAAATATTTCTGTCTGTACCATGTACTCCTACAAATACTAATGTAGGGCAAGGGGAGATCTTATCCTCCATTTTCTTTACTTGGCCTGGATGCTTTACAGATTTGGAAGATCCACAAATTTTTATGGGAATATGCTCATTGCATTGAAGCTGGAATATTTTTTTTTTTCTATATGAAAGTTAGTAATATTTAATAATTAAATTAAGGCACCGGTATAAGAAAAAATAAAGTGTTGGTGTTAACAAAATGCATGGAAGCTAACCAATCCAACAGTGGTATATGAGCAAAATATTAAATGTATCTATGAGGACATAGTTTTCAGCATTTTGTGATCATTCTACCTTCCTTAAATTTAAAAACTGCTATATTTTAATTGTTATCTAAAGAATGTTTTGGTTTTTTTAGTAGGTTAAGCATGTCATACAAACCACAATCCAAACGCCATAAACATTTCCCCATCTGTTAGTGGGCCTTTCTCAGATGAGGTTTAACTTTTGAAATAGTTTTGAGGGAATTGCCACCATTTGTCTGGCTTGTCATGACATTTTAGCGATTGAGAGTTTTTTGTTTTGGAGACAAATGAAAATCAACCAAGTAGAATCACTTTGCATATTCTTCTGAGTCATTCTGCCCTTTGCTGTGGGAGGGCAAGCTAGTTTTGCTGTTCTGTACAGCCTCAGTACAATAAAGACTACTGTTACAAACAGGCTTTTGAACTTGGCTGATGCCAAGTGGTGAAATGCCTCCAATACCAATAAGCATTATGCAGAAATGCTGGCAGCCCAACTCCAAATGACCAGCATTGTTCTGCTGAAAATGTTCCCATGATGTCTGTGAACTTGCCAGTGCCACACTGGATTTGTTTTTACTGAAGTAAGTGTATATACAAAGAACTTCTGTTCCTCCTCTTTCCAGTGTACATGTAATTGAAGGAGAGATGTTTGGACCTCTTAAAGTGTGGGAAATTCTTTAGATTTCTTACATATTACATCATCCAATTCGTCATGGAGTTTGTTTGGCAATACCTCCACCATGACATCTTGCTCGACCTAAAAGAAAAAAGAAGTATGCTGCCAACATAATTATCCCTCACTTCCTGATGCAATAATTTTGAAAAGAGAGATGACATATTCTTTAAGCTTTCTGTGAGGAAAATAATGATATCACCCACTTAAAATGTGATCCTCATTTGAGTTTCTTATTAATTAACATCTCTATGTCAGGAGGAAAAACACTACTAATACAGCAAGTGGAATTAGTATTGAGTAATATCTTTGCAACAAAAATATAAATTCTGTTTTCTTTGAGTTTTGAGTTTTTAAATTGAGTTGGGTTTCTCTCTCTTTTTTTTGTAAAGATTGCATTCGTTTTTAGAAGTATGCTGCTATGTTCCACATTCAGATACTTGGGAGAATGAAGTTCATTTCCCTCCTTGCTCCTTGATTAATGGACTAAAAACAAAAAAATATTTCAGTAGTGATGCCAAAGTGTGTAGTGCTCACAGAATGATTACTTGCATAGATTTCAATAGTTTCAAAGAAAAATTGTGAATTTACAGAGTCAAATAAGATAATAGAAAACCTTAGAAGATCAACAAAAGCTATAAAATATCAGTTACAAAATACGCTGCTCAGGCTTCTGTGTCAGTGACTGTGACCAGTCCTAATTTGAGATAAGTTAAACACAAATTATGTTCCTGATAGGATAAAGATAGAGGAATTTCCTAAATCACTTTTCCATTACAATAGAATTAATCAGTTCCACATGCTAACAACTAATTTTATATGATTATAAATAACATTTGTCAAATGCTAACAGATTTTTTTTAAATAGAGAAAGCACCCAATCAAAACAATTTATCAAAAAGTGAAGATAGAGACCTTTTTATCATTCACTACCAAGATTTTGATC
This sequence comes from Porphyrio hochstetteri, assembly GCA_020800305.1. Classification (NCBI taxonomy): domain Eukaryota; kingdom Metazoa; phylum Chordata; class Aves; order Gruiformes; family Rallidae; genus Porphyrio; species Porphyrio hochstetteri. The sequence goes on from CM036909.1 coordinate 33,121,957, forward strand.
TTTTTTGCTCCCTTGTTTTCTTTTCCTAAAATTCTATTGAATTCTTTTGAGAAAAAAAATTTAAAAGATGCCTTCAAGACAATTGTTTCCTCATCCCCTCATTTCAGAAAAACTGTTTCAGGCAAAGACAAAGACTTTTACTCCGAGTGTCACCATTGGTCTGTCTGTTATACAAACACGTGGTGATCAGATAAGTTCTTCCCATGGAAAGGACCAAGCAGCAAGACACAGATTTAACAGCCAAATGGCAGAGATCTCACAAGCTGGGTCAGAAAGTGTCCAACTTTTCTGTGCACCTTGTCTTAACAGTACAAATAGTACAAGCAAAATTTCAGGATTTTTTTTTTTTCTTCAAATGTATGGTAGAAATCCAAAACTTTTTCCCTTTTCATGTTACTGAAATCCCCCAAAGTGAAGTTATTTTCTCCTGAGAGAAACCAACTGATATTCTGTATCCAGTGGAAAAGAAAGAAAGAAAAAAAGAAGGAAAAAAAAAAAAGAAAAAAGAATCACTTGTTCAGAACCAGTGCTTAGGGGTTTGCTTATAGGTGTCATTGTGTCTCACATCCCTGCTGTGAAAATCAGCTTGCATTTGAATGTGCATCTTGACCCATAAATGTCACTCTGGTCCACTGAGCATCTTGACTTCAACATTTCCTGTTGTAAAATGGACAATGGGATAACACTTCTTTTTCTGAGGGAGGGACCTGTGACTGTGTGCGTGTGTGCAGTCAGGAGAAACTGCAGCACTCGGGATTTAAAAGCATGTCATCAGCCACTGAGCGGGAGATCACAGGAGAATGAAGTTGCTGGACAGTTTTTGAAAAACACAAGGATTATCATTTCTGTTTCCAAGCCACTTCTCCTTTTCACAGCCCTGAATCCTTCTTGGCCGCTCTCCATCAATGGCTCAATGATCTGCCCCACAGTAGAGTATGTCCAGCTGCGTGGTAGAGCGCGATGCCTTTGAACAATGAAATAGGAACGCTTCCATGCCTCTGCACATGTTGGTGTTGCTAGCCATTTCTTAATTCCACATGTTTTCTAGAATAAAGCAACATTATGCTCAGAAACTGAAATTTGCAGAGAGTGCACTGAAGAGTCCATGTAGAATAAAAAGAGTTCCAGCTTTAACATCTCTTGATGATTGTTTAACAGCTGGAATTATTTTTTATTTTTTAAAAAATACATTAAATACATTTTTACTTTTAACTCCTTGCCTTTTCTGTTCCAGAGGATATTTACACATCAAGTTATGTCCTTTAGGACATTGCTTCATCACCAGTAATAATAATGTTTCAGATTGCCAACCTCGGTCCTTCAGTTTAAAGTGTATAACTCTGTTGTTTTAGGAGACAGAACTTCGTGCATTCCTACTTGGAATTTAGGGTTTCAGAATTGTATTTGTACATAGTCCTGAAGACATGGGCAGAGTAGACTTGTTCTAAAAATGTTTATGAGTATGCTTTTAGTTTGGCTCTGATTTGAATTAAACTATGCAAAGAATGATGCTGCCATTTCAAGGTGATTTAGAATTATTTAATGTTCATTTAAATGTTTCCATTGCTCAGATAGCCATTTTCACTCCATTGCATCAAAGGAATATAGATTATAGGGGTTTTTTATCATCAAGAATGATTTTTTTTTTAATAAACACAGGACAGACTGTTCAATTTTAAAAATACCAAAAAAGGGTCTCCACTTTTTGCATACATCTGCATATGTATTGTTACCAACCTGAACGTTAGTGTATCTTTTCTTGCATTAAAAAGTTAGTTTAAATGATTTTGAGTGATCTTTTTGCAGTGATCAGTATTGTTAATAGCGATGATTTGATTTAAATATGAGCAGAGGGAAAACACATTATTATTAAAATATCGGGTGTTTTCACCAATACCTGTATTGGGAGAATAAAACTAGAACCTTGGTGTGATGTACAAGAACCTGATACAAATGGCATCTCATCAGAATCTGAAGTTTGATGATTAACAGTAGTACCTTATGCACTGAGACTTTATCACAGATATTCTCCAAAGCAGCACTGAAGTGTTTGATAGATGTCATTGGGGCACTTTGACGTCTCCATTCTTCAAATTCAGAAGGTAACTCAGATTAGGACACATTTGGTTAGATGGAGGTAGAGCAGGATATTAGGTACAAAATGGTATTGGTTTTGACTGGTTAGAAAAAAAAAATCACCCTCAGTAAGGGAAGTAGAAAGATGTAATTGAACAGCACGCAGGGTTTTAAACTACTAATTATATCTCTAAGAATACTTAGATAACATTGATGTGCATATTTGCTACCTAGATGCTCATCTAAAGAACATTGCTCACTCAGATTCAGAGAATTTATCCAAAAAAGGAAGACAAAATATCTGTGAAAGATAAAGGAAATAATTTACCAATAAGTCAATAGAACAGTGCTAACATGAATCACTAAACAGGGGACTCATATACTGTGTAAAAGCCTGCCTTTTGTCGACTGACAATTACAAGTTAAAATATTCAGCACAGCATAATATCTTTTTACCATTAGTTGTTTTGCATCTGAGTACTTCTAAGACCCCAATGCAAGAGGTCTCTCCGAACTGTACACTTCTTTTTTTAACTGTAGCAATTTTGTATTTTTTAATTTCTTTCAAAAGAAATTTTAGAACCTGATTTTTTTTTCAATTCTGCTTATTGCACAAAAGCTATACAGTCCTAATAGCACATTTCTTTCCTTGCAGTTTTGCCTATAGATTAGTTACATCCTTAATGCAATCATTGAAATACAGAATCTGAAAAATAGATGCCAAAGTATTCAAGAAAATACTTGTATTTGTCACAATTATGTCTACAAATAAAACTAAAGCTCCTTTTTAACATAATTGCAAGTCTCCAGAACTTGTACAGCTTGTAAGTAGTGTACCTACCGTGGCGTCTTAAAAAAAACCAACTTTAATATTTAAGTAGAGTATTTATTTATTGATGTAGAAACAATGGATCCTAAACTGTTGAGTCTTAATAAAGATGACGTGATTCATAAATGCAACTGCTATGTTTTTTAATGCTAGTTGCATTTCTGTTTTTCCATCTTGCTATAATAGGGTGATTGCATTCTTTTAGATATAATAGAAAGAAAATGTTTTCTATGAAAATAAAAACCTGCAGATCCATTGTAGCTATAGAATAATAACTAGGAATAGTGTACTTTTAAAATTCATCTACAGGCAGATTTTATGTGCAATTTAGCATACTTAGTACTCCAAGATCAATTCATTCTCCTTAAAGTTTTACTTCAAAACAACTTCATTGTTTTAAGTGAGTAAATGAAAGCTTTTTAGTGTTTCCTGCTATCTCCCAAAGCAGAAATAAAATCAGATTTAATTTATTTTATTTGCTAACACTGTGGATATAATTATTGCTGCAGAGCCTTTTTAATTGTTTTCAACTAGGTGCTTGTCTTTAAGTTGCAATAGACTTCTAATTTTACATTGTTGATATTCCCTTGTTAATTTTGACAAAGCATCATAAATCCAGGTATTTAGGCTTATTGAATTTTGAAATGAGGTGATTAGTTGGAACATGGATGAATGAACTGATGCAAAGCAAAATGAATTTTATGATTTACTGTCATTTACAAGTTCCTTTGGAACCATTATGTGCAAATTGTAAAATGTATTAAGAGGTAAGATATCACAGTTATAATCAACAATGTAAAATTTTCTCAAATAAAAGTATTCAAGCAGTCCTCCAAAAAGAGTAATTGTTGAATAAGTGTTTATTATATGCAGTTAGTTTTTATTATAGATCATGGTCTTCCACTCCAGCATTTCAGTATGCAAAAAGGTATCTTAATAGACTTTCAGTCAGTAATGTTGAAGTTCCAAAGCAGTTACTGTTATAATTTGATTTTCAATATTCATGTAGTTTAGAAGAGGCACGTTGAGGATGAAATAGCCCACTTAGCAGTTTTTACTTAAAGTTTGTAGTGGTTATTAGCTAAAGGTAACAGCAAACTCTGATAATGTGTGCCTTTGATATCTGGTCATAGATATTTCTAGCAGTCTGTTGGGTTTTTTACTAGGTTTGAAAGGAAAGAGAGTCAAATACTTTCACCTATGTAGTACAAAATGCTGATATACGTGCAATTACGAACTAAAACATAGATGCGTTGTTCTTTTATTTCCAACTAAATAAAGACTTGAGTTTATTAGACAAGAGAGAGTTAACCAACCTAGATGTACATTCAGAAATTAAACTTTTAAAGTCAGATAGCTTGAACTCCACAGCTTTGTAGCTGCTTATTTTTTATTTTAATTTTAGGCAGAATTTGAACATAAAGGACTTTCAGACCTAAGAGCCCCAAGAGCTGTTTCCGTGTTTGAATTACAATTCAAAGACCAAAACTTTCCCTGAAACTTGAATGAATCGCTGCAGGCCTCTAGAAAAGCAAATTATGGGAACCCCATGTAGAGATTCTCCTGTGCTTGTGGAGGAAAACATAAAATCGGGCTCTGCCTAGTCTTCTGATTACTTGGGTTCCTGTCTGCCCTAAGGTTGGAAGAGCAAGAGCTACATGCTTTCTTGCTTTGCTGAACCCTGGGCCAACATCAAACTTTGGGTAAATCATTCCAAATTTGCAGCCACTTATTTTTTTTCCTATAAGCCAAATACCTCTAAAAAAAATTTTATTAAGTAAATCTACTGTTAATGTAGTTAAATAGTACAAACAACAGAATCTTAATGTGTAACATATTCTCATGAGTTTTTCCAGATTTCTTACAAGCATTTATAAGAAGTGTTCTATTTTGTATTTTAATTATCTTGTTGGATAGAAGTCCGATATAACCACTTGACTTTTTACAGATTAATAAAAAGTATTTTCTCTCATTTACATTAAATTTTGTGCTTTTACTCTGCACAAGAGTAAAATTTTGTTACTCAATATCCTAGTTTAGGTGCCAGGTGGAAAAAACTGATTTTGCTCTCTTGCCATATACAGTGTTTCTAATTCTGCATTTGTCTTCCTTGTGTAATGATGTCGTGATGTATTCGCTTGCCATGGTTTAACCCGGCTGACAGGTAAACCAACTAAACAGCTGTTTGCTCATTTTCCCCCACTCCTGGTGGGATGGGGGAGACAATTGAAAAGAAAAAAGTAAAAATTGTGGGTTGAGATGAATAAAGTCTAATAGGACAGAAAAGGAAGAGAATAATAATAGCAACAAAAATAAGAATATACAAAACAACTGACGCTCACACAGCACAATTGCTTACTACCCGGAGCCAGTGCTCATCTAGTTCCTGAGCCATGACACCTCCTAGCTCACCTCCCAGCTAAGCATGACATCATATGGTATGAAATATCCCTTTGGCCACTTTGGGTCACCTGTCCTGATCATGTCCCCTCCCAAGTTCCTGGGTTCCCCCCACCTTCTTGTGGCAGGGCAGTATGAGAAGCTGAGAAGTCCTTGACTGCTTTGGCAACAACTAAAACCATCGGTGTGTTATGAACATGATCTTCATCCTAAATTCAAACCACAGCCCCACACCAGCTGCTAGGAAGAAAACTAACTCTATCCTTGTTGAAACCAGGACACTGCCATGCAACAGTTAAACCTGCATGACTACAGACCAAACTCTGTATATGGCATGTTCAAAGTCTTACATTGTTTTCTGGTATGAAAGATAATTACAATATGATCTTCCTACCCACAAACCGTAATACCTACTTTTAGTTTTTTTCTCTGCTACTAAAAGCAGAGAGGAGCTGGTCCTTACAGCACAGGATTGTGATACGAGGACAGTATTTGTTCCTCTTACTCTTGAAGGAAACAAATTCTTCAGCTTAGTCTGGAATGGGAACGGTACTATGGCCTCAGATCTGTGACTTTCACTTATGCTATTTAATTAACGCTGCTGTAAATATCATTGGCTTGGGATCTCTGCCACCCCTTCTCTCATCCTGGTAGTTTGTGGAAACATTACAGGCAATGACAGGGTTGCACCTCTTTGCAAAGTAGAGAGGAATAATGAGGAGATAGAAAACCACATACCTTATTTGTACTATGTTGCTAGGAATTTTATTGGACATACTTTTTTGACTTAATTTTGTCTAGCATTTTATGCACAATGTGATGAGCTTCACTGAATCTGCAGAGCACTGCGTAAAATGACATGGATTCTGGACATAGAACAAACCTCTAAGTTCATATGCACCTCTACAGCAAACAGTTCTGTTGGAAATGGCCATTCACATACTTTGCATTTTTCCATTTTTGATGTTATATCTTCACAGTTTTATAAAAAATCCTGGCAGGAGAGCTATTTTGTCAGTTTAAGAAAGGTAATGGAAGCTCTACCTAATGAAATGATCAAATATTGTTCCGAGAGGGAACAAAGATTCTTTAGCAGGTGTGAAAGCAATTATGAATACTCTTGAAACTGATTTTATTTTATTTTTTCTTGTGTCTATGTTGATGTTTTTTCAGTCAACTGTAATTTCAAGGCCTGACTTCAGGCTTCCATTCTCAGTTACATTTGGTCACATTTACCTACACTAATGGGTGGCTGATTTGAGTCAATACTGTAACAGGAAATATGTTTAACCCAGCTAGTGATTTTATTTTACAGCTATTTACAGCCTTGAGGCTTACCTCACGTTTACACTGCTTTGCTAAAAGTGGTGTGATGCTAGTTCAGTGACAATAAAGTTACTTTGAAAACTTCAGGGCTTATAATAACACCATGCACCTTTAGAGCAAAGTGCAAGATGTTGAGTCACTCTGTTGAGGGATGAAAATAAGATGTAAACATTACAGCTACTGAGCGATGATCCTTCAAAGCTGGACTCCTTGGCTTGTCCAAATTTAGACTCTTAATTACCTATGTGCAGCGAAAACATGCTCTAATAAGAGATCCGAGGTTGTATTTTAAACACCTTGACAGAAAACATGGCATTTTTTGTTGTTTTATTCAACCTTTTGTTTCAGAGGTGAAAACTGTATCATTATATTTAATTGGCTACCTGCAGTTCATTAGTGGCGGCATCATTAAGTAATAGTGGAACATTTGTAGTGGCTAATCTTTCAAGCATTTAGCATTCCCAATGACCTCGTTAAAAGTAACAAAGGTCAGGCTTCAGTTCAACAGAGTCGCGGGTTCACCAAGGAGACTAGCATAGCAAAGTAATCTCTGTGTGTCACTTTTCATTAATCATGCTACTTTCCTCTTCATGAAATTCCAGCAGATAATTGTTACTAAATGCGATTTGCAACACCCTGTGCTGTGGTTGAAGGACCAGAAATAGGCAAACAGATAAAAACATTGTTTAGCTTGCAGGCAGCAAGTGTTTGCTATTCAAAGGTACATCATGCATAAACATTGATTTAGCCATGAGCTGACACTTATAAAGCTTTAGCTGTTTCCAGAGAGCCCTATGGTCAGGCTAAGTAATAGCCAAGGGCAAGTACTTTTACCTGAGTAGCAAGGTTAGATTCTATATAAATTGTCTGATCCTGAAATAAATCAGTTTTCATAATGTTAAGCTGCTTCAGCATTGCCATAGGTCACAACAAAGTACACTAAATGAAACACTTGCATGTGTGGTACGAAACGTGTTCCCATGTAAGCTCGCCTATGATGATATTGAATAAATATTTCATTAAGAACACAGTTAACAAAGAATTTACTTCTTTTCCTTTGTCTCAGAACTTACTTATCTGTCTTCTCTATGCTGCAAAATTTCTAGGATTAATTTATCTTCGTTTCTATCTCCACCTTGTAAGCTTCAGTGAAAGACAAGCAGTTTTAGAACACGCCAGTGGAATTCCATGGAAGGAGATGCTTCACATTTGTCACATGTCGAAGATGCAATTTTGTTCAACACCCCCCCAAATTCTGCTCTGTCATCTGTCTGCATCTGGTAGAATTCTATGAATTTGCTCTGGTGTTCCTTGGCCAAAGGCAGAATTAGATTGCTACTTATAAAATGGAATTGCATTCCTGTATTTGTTCAGAAACTTTATCTTGCTCGTCTTCCTGTTTAGAGAATGGAAGTTAAAAAACCGTAGTTTTTTATTGTGAATATTTTGTCTCCATCACCTACATCACAGAAAAATGGCAGTAATGTGTTTTTATTCATATGTTCTTCGTCTAGTTTATCTTACGACTTACAGAAAATAAATTAATGAAAAGTCAGTCAGAATTCAGGAATCAAGCCTACTCAAAAGGGACGTCTCAAATGTGCAGCAAATAAGAATTTACAGCAGTACAGTTTCTTAAAAATAGAGTTTTCAAAGGTGACTGGAAGCACCTGAATTTCTTTTGAAATAAGGTAGAAAGTCACCATTATTATTCTCAGGGTTATGTTTAGATGTGAGTTGCGGTGGAGTTTACTCAATTCTTGCTTATTCAGGGTAATACTACAGCAAAATCCAGATGAAGCAAAAGTATTGACAGTGCAGAACCATGTAAGGCAAAGTTGAAAAACATGTAATCAGGGAATGGAAAAAAAAATATTTAACATCTGTGAAGAACTTATGTGATAAATGATTATGAAAAATCTTCATTTAAACGATAAATAGGGGCACTATGTACAGTGTGATCATTTGCCTTGCAAATGGTGAATAATGGCTCCAGATCCAACATTCTGCAGGTACATGCCATTTCTGACTGGAGTCTAATTTAATCTGAGCAATCAGTATTGGCAATAGAATTAAACGAATCTGAAGTCATTGAGCTGAAACACAAAAATGCTGCTTGACAGAAATAATTCAAATATAAAGTAGCTTTTCAGAACTTCACAGAAGACATTTTACTCATTATGACATTTCTAAGCACGAAGGCAGTATTTTCATTTGAGGTGATTTCGTTGACATTCCCAAAGTGCCTCATTTCCTGAAATCTCTATCCTCTTTCAAACATTGGGCAAAACTTCCGTCTTTCCAGACTTCTGAAGCCAGCCATGTCTAGTTTGCATGTAGTAACCCTCACCATCACACTAATTTTAACTGTTGAACATGCTGCCTGCTAGCTTCATTTGATGTCCTGTGCTTTTTTTTTTTTTTTTTTTTTAGTAGTAAAGAAATTGGACAATTAATCTCTATCCATGCCTATGAACTTCTATCACATTCTCACTCAGTCATCTCTTTTCCAGACTGAGAAGTCCTGGCGTACTTAGTCATTCCTTGTGTGGAAGCATTACTTCTTGAACAGTATCCAAATGTGATAGTGTTGCAGTATTTAATTCCAACTTAAGTACCATCTGCTAGCAGAATATTCTCTGCCAATATTTCTCCCCACCACCTCGGAAGAAAGGTGGTAGAACTGCGGGTTCTCAGGTAGTTGTAGTACATGTCTCTTGCCTTCTCACGCAATTGGTAAATTCAGTATTATTCAAAGGATCTGTTCTTTGCTTTTATTTGGAGGGGTGGGGGATTAAGGGTTTCTCTTTTGCAGCAGAGACCATTTTCTATATTGTTTATTAACTGGTTTGTTTTTCAGCCTATGGTCAGGCAGCATGAATGGCTTTAAATAGAATGCTGTGTTTTTAAGAGAAATTAAATCAACAACAATCGTATGTAGTATGAAAGAAAAGGGCAAGATTTGGAAAGCTTGGACTTCTTTTTTTTGCTTTTCACATACTAAGTTTTTAAGATATCTGGTAATTCTCACCTACTGTTCTTCAGAAGTAGTTGAGCTTAAAAAAACCCAGCTGAATAGGCAACTAGGCAATAGCTGACTGAATAGTTCTGTCCTTCATTTATTGCTTTTGACTTTATGGTATGTGGAAGAATGAAGGTCAGAGGTGAACCAGAAGGTGCTTTCTTTCATAAGTGGCTTACTGAATGGATTTCCTAAGGCTAATTTAAGGCATCTTCATGTAAATTGAAATATTTATATGAGTAAGAATTGTCCACATTGGCCCAGTCCAGTATGCTGTTTGCCGTTTATATATACCAGTATGCATTCATACAGCTCTGCAGAGCAGAACTTTTTTCCCAGAATGTATCCCAAATAAAATTTTTGAAAATATAATACCTTTTGTTAGTATAGTGCAGAAGATTGAGTCTATATTATGGGGAACTTCTTGCCATGGCATGGTTTAGATACTCAAATTTTGCATGGTTCTAAAGCCAACTGTGCAAATTTGAGAAAAAAAAGAGTATCAACAATTAGGGAAGGTCACTGGCTTGTAACTTGTGGAAAGCTGGGAGCATATTATAGAGCAGAGTAATGTGCTCGTCCTGTTCACATGCTCTTCTTGGAAGCAGGAGGCATGATCAGCCTTCCTTGGATAACTCTTATATACCACATAATACTAGAATGAATGATTAGAATTCATTTTGGCAGTGCCGAATTTTCTCCTTCAAAGCTACAGCTGTTGGTGTCAAAATTTTATTTCATGCTTCCCATTTTTGACTAAGCAGGCAATGCTACTTGTCAGTAAGTAACCCTGCATATTGATGTCCCTGTGATACAGTGAAAGTTGAGCGTATAGGTAAACTTCAGACATTTAAAGCTTTTAATGATACAGATGGCATTTTAGATGGGAAGTACATGAAAACATTGCTGGGCCAGTGAAATATGAGTGACACTTAGGCCAGGTCTACATAGATTCTGTGTTGTTCCTTAACCACAGAAGCGATGTTTATCTGAGAGGAGTGAAGAAGGAGTAATTTAAAACACAAGTAAAACTAAGATTTTTGAGAAAGTGAAAAATGGACATGAGAAGAAGAGATTGTGCAGAAGGCAATCTGAGGGTACCAAGTGTCAAATATGTGCTCAGCTGGAAAACACATGGCATAGTTTTAATGCTTAACAACCAGATCAGGATGCATGGAACCAATTTGCATTTTCAAGATGACAATGCTACTACATACCCAGGTGGATATTTGAATAAGATAGGCATAATCAGAACTTTTATCCATATCTTCAGGATTTATTAAATAGTTCTTTAATTTTTTTGGCATTCATACTAGGAGATCCACATATTTAAGTAGGAACTATGTTTGTGCAGTATCTTGGTTGTCCCTCTGTCCTGATAAGGTAAATCTTTCTCAGAAAACCATAGCAGAGGAAGAAATCTTCAAGATGACAGCTTGACATTTGCACAAGCTGAAACAAAGTGGCTGAATGTACTTGGTTATATTGCAGTGTCAGAGGTACCATTCATGAGCCCCTGTGATATACACCTGAAACCCTAGGCTTGATTTTACCGGCTGTACTGCTGTAACCCTTATCTAGGCTGACGGCCCTGAAGAAGAGAGGTAGACTACGAATACCCTGATATAACTAATCTTGTTCCTGGTACTTATGCTGATTAGTAAAGGCAAAAAAAAAAATCATAAAATGAGTTCGTTAAGATTTATAAGTTACAGGGTCAAATTAGAACCAATTTTTAACCACAAACCTTGACAGTCCTTCAAAAAACATAACACAAATTTGCACTGAATTGTCAAGGGGCTTGAAAGTAAATTCTTGGACTACAACCTTTTATTGTTACATTGAAAGAAAGGAGCTGAAGAGGTCAGTACAGGTTCTGTCAGGGCTTCTGTATTAGAACGCATTTTGAATAGAAATCCAGTTTTCTTTTCTCGAGGTGTGGAATTTTAAAGATATGCACCAGAGAAGGAAATGGTAACCACAGTGTTGATATAATGGTGGCCAGAAGATGATAGTTCAAGTTTCATATGTTCTTACATTTTTGATTCAGCAGTTCAAAGCCAGAAATGTCTTTTTTGATTGTTTAATAGTACCTGTTCAAAATTAAAATATTTATGCCCATCTCCTAATTTTTTTAGAAAATACTTCCTAAAAACCAAAAGATTTTTCTATGAAATTTGATTAGCTACAATTGTTTTAACGGGCAACAATATGTGAAATATTCTCTTTCTGTTCTGATTTGATGATAAAATTAAAGATTTTTAACAAGTATTCAGAAAATCATGGAAATTTTAATATAAGAACTAACAGAGAGAGAGAATGAAACATTTACATAGGGACATTGAAAAAAGACTGAAGATATCTTTTTTTTTTTATTAATCTACATTTTTGTTGCACTCTCTGCAGCCCGAAGAACAGCTTGCATCTTCATTTTTTGGACAATCCAGATGAATCCAATAGACAGTCCTCTATAAAACCGTCTCACTTCTTTCATTTATCAGTTAACATTTTAAGGTTTTTGGAATATAATGGCCCTCAGTTAAAAAGCAACATATGCTGGCAGCTCAGAGTTGTATTAGCTGTATTGTTGCAGTAGTCCCCCCGGATTAGGGAAATTCTGCAACCTTTAATGTGTTCTAGTTTGACACCTAGAATTGTGAACTTTTAATAGCAAGTGCTCTGAAAGTTATTGTCAGAGACTGAAAGCCATCACACGTTGGCTTATCTCTAAAAACACGAGTCACGGCTCTGCAATCATACAGGCTTAAGTTTCATGCTAAGGACATGTTTACTTACTAGAAAAAATCTGGGTTTGTGTTACTTGCAGGAATAAAGTCATTTCAGAACAGGCAAATGAAAGAATAAAATTCATTCTATAACACAGGCAAGTACAAAATTACTGTTTTGCAAGTAAAAACACACACAAAGAAGTGCATCAAGGGAGACATCTATTCGATTAAAAATGAAAACCAGACAGGGATTTGTGTTAGAGTAATGTATTAAAAATTAAGTATTTTTGCCTATGTGTGTGGAAACATGCATTAGTATTATTATATAAAAGAAATATCCACTAAGCCTGTACATGGATACATTATTTATTTAGAATATTTATTGATGTCCTTTGCAAACTAATTTGTGGTTTTGCTTCTCTTGTAAATTATAAGGTTATCAATAGCTTGTAAAAATAAATAATGTCTCTAGTCAGTTCAGTGGATAGCTATTATTTATCCAAGATCTCACTTCAGCTGTGGAATTACAAAAAGGTACGCTACTGTAACAACTACAATAATTACTTTAATTATACTGTAAATAAAACAGAACTTACATATCGAGTTTTTCTTTCAGATTTCTCTAAGGGCTATGATGATTTAGGGAGCTTTCACTGTGCTGTAGGGGCAAAGTATATTTTATTCATTTAAAGCCTATTAAAAAGACAACTGCAGACGTATAAAGCCACAGTGTATAAACATCAGAATTATACAATAAGTAGCTTTCTGTCAGCAAACACTAGAACATTATGTAAAACTTTCTTCTCCCCCAAACAAAATCTATTTTCTATAGTGTTTCTTTCAGTTTTGGATTATTAACAGACGTTCTTTCTAACTTTGATGGATAAACAGACTTGGCTTGTTTAGCCATTTCTGATACCGCGACTTAGAGCTTTGATTTGATTCTGATCCCTCAACACACATCATATGTTCAGGGATGTGTGAATTTGAATCTGGAGGTTGCCTGCTGACTTCTAAGTAAATAAGAATTTTATGCAGGCACCAGCATTCTTGTCATTATTTTGGGTACCTTGCTGGATCATGTATAAGAAGCAGGAGTATAAGAAGTAAGGGTATATGCAAAGATGTTACTGTAGAAAACTGTTTTGCTTTTGTCCCTGTAAACTTTAGATTATAAAATGGGTTTCATTATTTCAGTGGTTGTGGTAACAGCTTTACCTTGGACACCAAGAGCCTATCAAAGTTTTCCTTGTAAATGTGTCTGAAAGACAGTTCTGATGACTCTGGAACATTCACCCTGTGTGTGGCATTGCTCTCAGATTCTCCCCTTAGATAATGAAGATTATGTCTGTCTCTCTCAAATCTGCAGTAGTTACAACTTCGTGGTTTCTGGTTCCTCTGTGGTTTTTCACAGTTCTTTCAATTCACCTGTGTTCACACCTCTGCCTTCTTCCTTAGTAGAATCTGTCTTTCAGGAGTTTGTTTCCCTCTGAAGCTGTGCATAGTTTTGCTGAAACCGGACATTGAAATTTGGATGCTCCCTACCCCCCAGCCTATCATCCCATTCTCCCTGCCAACATCAGGAGTTGGACTCGATCCTTATGGGTCCCTTCCAACTCAGGATATTCTGTGATTCTGTGACATTCCATGATCACTTTCTTTTGTGCATCCAAGTCTCTGAGCTTTGTAGCCATCTTCACGAATCTACTATATATCCCTAGATGTTCACATGTTGCTTCTACCATATATTTTCAAGAATTTCAGGCCCAGCTGTATAAATTCATTAGCTTCCCTCACAGCAGTTCTTCAAAGATTACGTAAACTTGGAAACATAGCAATTTTAGACAACTACCAGTCAGTAAAAACACCAAGTTGTTTTAACATTTTTCCAATAGCAATTGCTTTTTGAACCGCTCTACCATCAAAAGAGTGGAAATGCTGCCTTCTTCTGTCACGGCTCTTGCCCACAGAGAAGCAAAGATATAGGTATGTCCATTGTAGCTTGTTCTACATTACCCTGGTGTTTCCTCTCCTAAAGGGATTTCCCGGTCTTTCTTTTAGGTAGGTTTAATTCACTTATGCATTACAGTCTCAGTTCAGAATTGCTTTAGGCTACACTTTCTGCCTAAAAACTGAGAAATCATTAACAAGATTTATTTTTATTTAAACCAGCTCAAGAGTCCTAAGGATTTTGGTATGTAAATAGTCCACAAATCTGATATAAGTAGCTTCTGTCATCTTGTCTATGATAATTAAAGACCTGCTACAGCTAATGACACATACTAGCAAAGTAGAGCTTCTTTTGATTCCTTTCTTCTTTACCCTGATAGAATTCTTTTAACTAGAACACACATTTTCAGGCAACTGAAAGCAAAGTCTTATTTTGTTATATACAGATATAGTGCTTTGCAGAAGGTGAGAAAGTTTTAACTTAATGTGAATGTGTTCCATGTTTTCTTTGTTTCTCTCCCTCATCCCTTTCCACCTTAAAATATCTTTTTCCCCTTAGAGGATGCTTAAAGAAAATAAGATGTTTGCTGTGTTGAAAGATCCTAGCAATGTCCTCCTCTCTCACTGGTATTATTAGAAGCCGGTACAATGGGAAGAATTTTAATGCACAACAGTTTATCACAAGAGACATCAACCAACTTACTCATTTTAGGACATGAGTAAATTAGCCCTGTGTCTTTCCATATCGATAGTGCTGTCACGGGATATAAATGTAAAATAGAAATAAATATGGTATGCACTGAAATCTTACCAGGCTCAAACAAGTATTCTAATTGTGCAAGTAAAAAGAACTGCTGTAACAAGGGGCCTTGGTGCCTGCAGGCAAGTCTTTGATTCTGTACCTTTCTCTCTTGTTACATTCTGCACTGAATATCCTTGTAGCCTTTCTAAGCACAACCTAAAATACCTCCAATAATTAAAAAAGATAAGAATAGCATCACCTTAGGTATCATTGTAGGACAGATTCTATTACTGTGGATAACACTTAAAATGAACTTAAAAATTAGATGGACAATACTAAGGTAGTGACTCTTGAAAAACTAACAAAATGTACTTAAAGAACAGAATTTATAATGGCTACCAAAATGGTGTTTTGATAAACAGATCTGGTCTTTGATAAATAGCTTTACTTACAAATTAGGTATCATCAAAGTCCAACTTAGCATGCTTGATTATCCTTAATCAAATGGCATCAAGTGGCTTTCTGATTTCTTCTCAGCCAATACAGACAGAGTAGGCAATACTAAAACCAGTCTGCAGGGTGAATTTTGAATATGAACAGCACTGTCCAATGTGCTTTGAACTTCTCTCCTTTGCAAAGGGCAAGATTACATAGTTTCATCATGCCCTGATATCCTGGTGGTGTACAGAGAAGGGAACCCTGACAGAACTCAGATTTCTTCATTATTTTTTAGCCAACTTACTGAGTTAGTTCAAAAGTACTTAATTATTAAGTCTCTTTTAAAAATAAGATATCAGAATTTTGCCCATCAACTAACTCTCAAATCTACGTGATATCCAATTTTATTTGGTGATGCCAATCAGATGCTGTACAACTCTATAAGCATGTATCAGCTCAAGTGGGATCCAATGTCTAACAGGTTTGAACTACGCTGACTAGGCAGTAAAAGCCTGTTTGTGTTTGACTTATTCAATGCTACTGCCAGTTTTCAGAGATACAAACTAATTTAAAATGTTCTATTTTTTATTTGCCCTTATGTGGCTTCTCAGAGCACAGGGTCAGGGATTTCTCTTTCCTCTTGTGTAGGCTTTAGCTGGAGAGCTGGAACCTATAGGAATATGTACAGGGTTGTACTCAGAGTGAATGAAAACAGTTACAGATTAGTTAGAGTTCCAGATATAACTTCTGCTAACTCATCATAAACTAAGGAGTATGCTGTGCTGTCTAAGTGGCACTTGGGGAGCATAAATTAGTGAGACACAACACCGTAAGACTGTTCACTACTGCATCTGAAATAGGGAAGCCCCCCCGTTGTCTGCTACAGGTGAAATCCTGAAAGTTCAAGGACAGGCCTGCTTAGGGCTGCAGACACCAGTCAGCATGACTGGTTCTTTGTTGCATTCATTCCTCTTTTATGCATGTTCTACTATGGGGGGGGGGATATACTGCACATTTGCCTTTCTTTCAGTTGAGGTGCATCCAATATGCCACCTTTTGTTCGTCTTTCAAACAAAATATAGTGTCTGCCTGTTATAATGACCATGTAACATCAGAAATGTACAAAGTATTTTCAAAATCTACAAGTCCTAATATTCCTATACTGCATAGATCACTCGCCAAAGGAAGCTCTGCAAGATCCAGATAGCCCCCAGCTGCCTTTGTAGTCATAGCAGAAAGCTGGCTGCTGTGACAAACAACACAGTTGTGTAAAAATCTGTTTTGTAAATCAAGTAAAAGAAAAGCATTAAATGTCATGTTAATCAAGAGAAGCTTATTCCCTGTTGTTGTCCCCCCCAAAAAAAAAAAATTTCTCCCGACGTTGCTGCTACTCTGTTATCAGAATTTATTAGAAAAAAATAAAATAAAATCATAAAACCTCCCTTCAAATTATTCCAAGCAAGCAGGAATGTTATTACTGTTATACCCAACTGCTATGTCTCCACATGTCAGTTACACCTTCCCTCATTTTAATAATAATAATGATTTAAAAATAAATAAATAAAATCATAGAATCATAGGGGTTGGAAGGGACCTCCAGAGATCATTGGGTCCAACCCCCGTGCCAAAGCAGGCTCCCTAGGACAGGTCGCACGGGTAGAGTGTCTATCCAAATTTGCATCCCCAAAACTAAGGCAATTCAGAACCAGAAATAAAAGTTCCTGTAGACCCCAGTTCACGTGGTTATGAAGCATGAGTAATATTACACAAACTTTTTGCAAAATTATTTTCTATTTATTCTTATTTGCATTTCTTTGGAATGCAAACATACTTGCACTTAGAACCAACCTCTGAAATACAGATGCAATATTACTTACTCTGCTGAAACTACATATTTAATTATAAAATGTTTTTTTAAACCTCTTTTTTTTCTGGATTTTATTTTTTGATCCAAGGGATTTGTTTGATTGCTTAAGTACACAAGAAAATACTTGTAATGTTCTTTTCCATTCCTTCTTCCACTCGCAACTCTTGCCTTCTCTCAGCATGAGCAGCACTAGAAAAAAAACCAGTGCACTAGGGAACAGCTCTTCTTCAGGCTTCAGTTATTAGATTGCTTAAATATATATATAAATCGAAGTTGTGGTATTGGCAAGTCCCATGAATTGTTTCTTTGTTGTCCCCTTTCCCATAAAGCTCTGATACACCACCTGATGAAGTCCTCTGTTAAAAAAAAAAAAAAACCACCAAAAACCCACCAAACCCCAAACCATATTCTATTAGGTAGAAATAACCAACAAAAGAACTTCAGAGTTCCAAAATCAAGTGAATGAGAGGTGCAAACACTAATTTTTTTGTCCATGTAAATTTTATCTAGATGCTTTTTACATATCATACGCTACAGTCTTTAGCTAAAGGATTCCTTACTATTTGTTTCACATCCTTCCTTATTCAGACCACAAGAGCAGGCTGGGATGACCAGACAGCTTTTTGATATTTTGTTGGATCATCCTGGCACAAAGAGTGGCCAAAGGCATTTTTGGCTGTACACAGTTCCAAGTCTGTACTCAGTACAGTTCTTACTTTCTGCAGGAGCTTTTGTGTGGTACTCAACACTATTGTATGTTTCACACATTATTTTTAATTTCAAAACGGGGTAGGAGGTTATTATCCATATTTTTAATAGGAACTGGCACAGATAGATGGAGCTGGGTGACTCGGAAGCCAGAGAGAAGCATTCACAAGGAATCCTAGTATAGATTCTTCTCACTCCAGAAACCGCAGTGCTTAAAAGTTCCCACAGTCCCTATGGTTTTATGAATAAGGTCTCTGTGCCCATGTGGCCAAGTATGTGTGCCACTACTTTGATTCAGATGGCGTTACACAGAAAACTGACCCCATAAGACCTTGACATTTCAGAACCTAGCTCATGCTATTGCACTAGCAGCATGTATACGCTATCTGGATCCAGAGATAGGTGTTAAGAGTCTGTCTATCCATTCACAAACTAGTGAGAAAGTAGTGCTCACCTTTTACTTAACTCACAGATAAAAATATTCTTCTGAGAATTTTAAGCACCTAGCTTGGGGTTAAAAACTTCAGCGAGAGTCAGAAGTTTAACTGGGAGTTACAGTCTTACAAGGCTAAGCTTACAATCCGCACTGTCAATCAAGCACAGGCACTGAAGTGAAGAATCCACCGATCTGCATACACACTTTGCTGACCTCTGTTTGAGGGGGACAATCAGCATCATATGGGCCTTTATATGTTCATGACACAGCTTACTATTACAGCCACATGGATGGTTGACATTGTGAATGTTCATCATTCTTCAAATAGACAGCAAAGTCTTGAGTCAGCTCCGTGGCCTCAGAAACAGGGAATACACCACTTGGTACCAGCTGTGGGAAACACATTTTAAGGGGGTGTGCAGTATCCTCTAGAAAGTCTATAATAGAATCTAGAATCCCTTTCTACATAGCAACAGTTTAATTAATTAAAAAGCCCTTCTGATAACATCTGCTTTTCTTATTACACAATTTGCAACTGCTGACAGAAATATGAGAGGGGTCTAATAAGTGACAGCATCCTTCACTAAATGATCCTCATTCTCACCCAGAGCACATTCCTCCCTCGGTGAGGCAGAAGAGCTGTGGAAAAATAGTATATGATCATGCAAATATAGAATATATCAAAATGCAGATGCCCAAGAAAGAAAAATCTCATTTTTAAGAGTTTGCTTTTACAACTGTAGTAACAGTCCTTGAATTTTGTTTTAGTTTGGGTTGAGTTTTTCCTCTTCATACAAGAGAGAGAAGTGAGTGGAATTGGTTAGGCGTTGTGAAAAATCTTAGTTTATTTTTTCCTTATTCTGGTAGAATGGGACAGAAAGCAAGGAACAGCTTGGATTCACTAAAGAGTTCCAGTAAAAGATACAGGATGCCATAATGTCATAGTCATGCTTTATTTCACTCTAGCTGTTGGAAAAGAATCTGTGAACAATTTTGGGATTTGTGCCCTTTTTCCACAGGTTAGTGTGCTTTAGTTCAATTACAAACGATGATCAGAAAGTTACCATTGTCATTTTAAGCCAACAAAAGACTACAGAAAGAAAGCATTAAAACAATAGCATTTAGTAATAATTACATAAAAGTGAAATTGGTAATGAATTTAGTTTCTGCTGACTTACTAGCTAACCATATGGTTAACTTCAGAATCAATCAAGAATTTCCTTGGACTTCACTTAATTGGGTGACATACAATTTAAGTACATGAAGTGTGATAAATACAAGCTGTCTTGATGAAGATCGCTCTGTTGACTTAGATAGTGGTTGAATAAGAGGAACTGTAATAACAAATATGTGCAGAGGTATTTTTAAGTAGAAATCAAGCCAGCCTATTAGGATTAGCAAGCAAAAGTTTCATATGGGTATCAGTCTCCTTAGTTATGTACAGTGAGCAGGCAGAGTGTCATGCACAGTGAAAGGCGTTATTGCACTTGCTGTGAGCCATAGGGTAAAGGCAATGAAAGAAATTTTCTTTAGTTCATTAGTGCTTCAAATTTTTAACTGAGGCAAATAAAAAGCTGGACATTGCATGCATTTCTTTTAATTTTTATTTTACTCTTCTGGAATACAGAGATGCTTCAGTTGCTTTGTTTTAGATAGACTGAATGCCCTATTAGAGTCCCTGAGAAGATAGTTTACAAATTTGACTTGTGGTCAGAAAAAGCAGATACTCTCACAGATCACTGCTTGGCTAAAAGGACAATTTCACCATCATCATTCAGATCACTTTGTTTCAAATCTATATTGTGAACTAGATGTTTAACTACTTTGTCTAGGCACAGAGAAATATAGAAAAACAGTATGCAGAAGAGAAATGGTGACTTTCTAGTGAATATTTTCTCTCTGTGTGTGTACTTTGCAACAGTGACTGTGGTGATGTGATCCTTAATCATGACTCATAAAGCTGGGGTAGCCTCTGAACCAGAAGTGCAATACTTGATTGGCAACAACTGAGGTACAACTATAAAAACGGCTGCTATCTTCAACTTGAAGACTCTTACAAGATTAGATTGAGGATAATTTTTTGTCTGCTTTCCCAAGCCTTCAGAAACATCTTTTCCACTAAGCTATAAGTGCTATATGATGCTATAAAGACATAGAGCTAACAAGTTTTTGGCTTGACTTTGGACAGTGACCAAGGTTACCAATTATAGGAAGTAAAACATATTTCAGGTTTTATTTAATTTAAATAAAAAAAACCCAACCAAAACCCCACAAAAATCCCCAACATAACCCACAATGCTAAATTGGCTACAAGTTTGCCAATGAAATACTACTGCCAAACTTTGGGTCATTAATGTGCGGGAGTAAAGGGTGGTAGCAACAACCTTCCTCAGCTGTTTTGGGTGTCACTATCGCTGGGCAAAGGCAGCGTGTTGTGCTTCACTGGAAGATACTCGCGCAGCCAGAGGAGGACATGGTACTGTGGGAACGCTCTGTGCCAGTCTATTCAAGTTCCTGCAGTACTCAGTTTAAGGAGATGAGGCGGGGAAAAAACCCTAAACTTAATTCTGGTAAAGTGTTTCAGCTAAGGTATTTTTTTTTAAATCAAGAGAGTTTTAATCAGCATTTTCTAGACTAATCATAAAGGCTGGCAGTAAAAGTGCCATCAACAACTCTGTGCATTATGAAAATAGGAAATTTTCCCTCAGGTTCATCAGGTGAAAAATAGCTAAAATAAGTACAAATTTCTTCATAACTCTGGATTCATTTTTAAAAAGGAATCATATTTGTTTCCAGTTTTGAAAATTAATGTATTACCATTAGTCATGTTTCTGTCTTGATTTTATAAGTCTCACTCCACAAACAGTAATGTAGATGTTGAAATGAGTTAGTCCTTCTTAGTGGTATATCAGGTTGCTCAAGAATCCATAGGAATTAGTAAGGGCTTGTCTGGTTTTTAATATTCCCAGCTGATACACACAAGCAACAGTTTAATATTTCCCACCTGAACACAATTTTATAGCACCCATTACAGTTATACATTAATACTGCAATTCTGTAGCATTACAGCCAGATACAACACAGTACTACAGCACTTGTAACTCTTGTGCCCTGGTCTTTATCACAGTGCTTTGCCCCATCTGTCTTCAATCATCCCACAATCCAGACCTGCTACTTAAGGAATTTGTCTCTTTGCCGTAGTGTGGAGTGGAGCTGAACAGTTTCTTCTTGGCTTCCCCAGGGGGTAGAACAAACCTAATGAAACAAAAAGGGAAAGAAAAAGATGGAATTCCCATAGATTCCAAAAAGGGAATTCTTGAGGGAAGGATGGGACTTGGAAAGGGAGATGAGCACATGCTCCCAAGGATACAGAGAGAACTAGAACCCTGAATTACAGCCCACAACTTGGAAAGAAATCTTCTAGGGGCAGGTTCATTTCTCCATCAACTTAATTCATCTGTCAAGCATGAGAAAAAGATGTTTCCAGATTCCCCAACATCCTGGTGTCCAGAGATATATCATTACATTGCCATAAGTGGCCCCACAGCAAAGCCTAAATTGCTTTCTTTTGCAGCCTGCCCTGACTTGTATTTTCCAGTGAGAAAACTGGCTTCAGTAGAGTCTTTACTTTTCTCCCCACCAGCCAGCCCAAGCATGGAACTGCTAATTTATTACTCTTTTCTGGCTTACTGTTGTTAAGGCTCCACAGCAGGTGAAATGATTCAAGGGTGCTAAATAGCAGCACAGAAAAGAATTGGTGGTCTCACTTGGTCTTTTCCTTCATTATAAAGGTAGGGAGCAGTTCAGGTTTAATGTGTTTGCTCAGTTAAATTTCATTCTTAAACCTAGGGAGGTTTTTATGTTAGAAGACATTGTATTTGTATGAAGGTTTGCTCGTCTGTTAGAAAGTTATTTCTCACAAAGTTATCTTTTCATCTGTGAGAGCAACTGAAGGTAAGCACTAGAAACAGTCACCTTTACGTGAAGCAGAGGAGGAGAACCTGGGCCAAGAATTGCTATTTGATGCCATGATACAAAGTCCCATGTGTTGCAGCCAACAAAAAGCTCCTGTTGCAGAGAAATGTGCTCAGTGTGCTAAGTTTATTGGGAAAGAACAGGTAGCCATAGAAAGAGCTGCTTTTTTGAGTTGCTTCTTGAGGCTTCAGCAGCCCTGTGGTTCTAGACAAAAATGCTACCATGGAAGCTCTTTGGTGGGGTTGATTGAGAGAACAGGTAACAGGCAGAACTTTCTCCAAATAACAAGTATGTCCTGGTCACTCATATTCTACATCTGCAAAGTTAAGTGGAGGTTGAGCCTGTGAGCAAAGAGGTCATGAGGGAAAAAATAAAGCAACTGGAACTAGTTAAAGTGCTGGTTTCACTTGCGCACAGGTGTTACCATCAGTGTAGTATGTGATTTATGTCAATCTACCTGTCTGCTTCTCAGAAAAGAAGGCATAGCTGTCACTTATTTTTCCATTATAATATTTAGGGAGCATGTCAAGGGTGCACTATATTATCAGACTGTTCAAAGAGCTAACAGTAGAAACATAACTAATGTTTATTCAGCTTTTTTAAAATAAATGTCCTTTACCATAGCTTTTTGTGTCCTACAGTGGAAGGGGTTGGGTAGGTTAAGGCTCTGTCTTAATTCAGATACTGTTCTTCCTGTTGTAGTTTAGTTTTTGTCCCACAGACCATCCCATGACCAGCTGGGCTCATGTATATACCCTTTATCACAAAGCCTGAATGTATACTTGCAAGCACGATGAGGCTTTTTTTGTGTGTGTGAACTTGCTACTTGCAGGTTAGACTCTTATTTTTCTTACAATAGGACTTGTTGATATGTGATGATGTAAATGGCATCTGCTTTAAATAACTTCTCCAAAAAGGAATGAAATATCCAGGCAGTGAAATACCCAGACCGAAAGCCTCTGCCATGGCTGCTGTATCTAGCATTTTGAGCTGTCATTTGTTTTTCTTCCTTAATGTTATGTATCATCACTTATAAATCAATAGTAATGACATACCCTTAATGTTCTTCCTACAATTTTTGCCTGCACACTTACCGTGATACAGCCTTTAATTACAGGACACGAGCTGTTTCTTACCAAATCAATGTTATTTTAAGCACTCCTTGTAGCCTTAAATAAAAGTGTAGCATCTATTCAGGACTGTATAAAGTATTTCTCCAGATGGGGTGATCATGACAGATAACCTTATTTATTGTTATGACAGTACAGGGGCAAGCTGCACCTGTGGTCTCTTCCCCAGTCTGTCTTGTGGGCTTGTCTTTCAAGTGACAGACCTTACCAGAGCTTTTGCAGGATTCAAACCAGTGGTTGACCTAACTTGAGACTGTGTCTCTGCTGTCAAGTTCTTGCCCCAGTTTCATGCCAGTCAGTGCCTTGTGCATCCTTTATGCATCCTTTACAAGTGTTTCTTCAGACACAATATTCTGCTATTGCCTCTTCTTTTTACTGTTCTTAGTCTCAAACCTAGGACACTGCTCCCTTTTTTTTTTTTCATGGGGTGAACCTATTGAGCCCAACTGTAAATTTTGATGGTGTGTCAATGACACATTTCTGTAGGGGTTTGTGACAAAGATCAAAGTTATCTCCCTATAAAGACATGTATTATCCATTCCCTGGAAAAACACATCACAAGTACAGGAGAAGTTCAAGATCATTATGGGTTCTCTTGCCCAGGTCAGGGGAACATGGCAGTGTGGTAAGCATGATGCATGGCTTAAAGCAATTGCCCTCTCACATTTAGGCAAGCCCAGCTGCTTCATTTGTAATCTCAAATGTTTCTACACAATCTTGTTGCATTGGGGTTTTTTCCCCAGTGCTGTCTTAATCTCTTCCATTCTGTGTGATATTTGTTAACATTTTAATACTTTTTTGATCATAAAACTCCAAAAAGAAAAAGAAGCCCGTTAATCTAGCTGAAATCAGACAGATATAAATTTTTCAATTAGAAGTTCTTCTAAGTCTCTCTTAACAAGCCTTGGTATTTCTGTATTATAATTTCTCTGTGGTAATTGTTTTTGTTAGAAAACTTTTATCCAGCCATCCAGAATATCAGTTAGCCAGAATGAAGAACAGGAAGTATTTATAAAATGTAATAGATATCTCTGTTGCCCCCCCAAAACTAATAACCATTTTTGTGTTATAATGATATACAACAATAATACGATGTTTTTAATTTCTTCAAGTCTTGCAATGTAATAATGTAATCAAAACCAAACAAAAAAAAAATCCCAGTTGGTAATGAAGAAAATACAAATTTTTATATAATTTCCTTTGTCATGTTTTTATTGTGATCCTACAAACTAACATAGAAATTGAGATTTGGAAAGTTAAGAAAAAGTTGGCAAACACAAAGGTTAATTGGGTAGCAAAATGAAGCAGCAAAATCCTGAAACCAAAGTCATCACATACAGGTGCATCCTAATTTAAAACAAACTCTTCTCTTATTCATTAGTCAGCAGTGGTTGTTTTCTTGACAGTAGAAAACATTGTGGCACTGCTGTCTGATTAATAACTTCCCTTAGCAATCTGGGTGTTGCTGACTACAATGGAATCATTTTCAAAGTGACTCCAGTGCTCTATGACAAATGGATGGATTTCAAGAAGAGGGCTTGATCCATAGACAGTGCTGGCTGTGGAGAAATTGCTGTTTGTTTTGTTTTCCATTTAAATTTAAATTCATTTTCCTTTATCCTTTTATATTTTCCAGTGTCTTATTGTACATGTATTTCTTGCATAAATAATTATCTGACATCAATACCATTTCAACAGAAACTGCTGAAGATTACAAGTGTTAATACAGGTTAAAAGCTAGAAGGTGTGTTTATTGGCTTTTCTCCACCCCTTGCATAAGCATATTGATATTCAGCTTTAATTCTAGATTCTTAACGTCTTTCAAGAGCAGTCAGTTTGAAGTTTCATCAATTTTTAAAGAATGGACTATGGTACTCAAAGTCTAAACCCATAGTCTCTATCTAGATTGAAGGGCAAGTGTGCATGTTGTAGGTTCCTCAAATCTGATCACACCCTGAAGTTTTAGTTCTGAAAGAAAACTCTCCAAAATGTTATTGACCTGTTAGCTCGTTAACCAGAGGAAGTAATAAATGGATGGTGGGAAATGGATCAAAATTTTACCAATGTTCTGATCTCCTTTTGAAGAAGGAAAACCTAAATAGACAACTTCATTTTTTCCCAAAATAAGTATTAACCGTATGGATGACAATAAATACACTGAAGTCTATATAGGAAAATATTTGTAGCTTTTTATCTTGGTAATTTTGCTTTGGGCAACAGGAAAGACACCAACAGCACAATGCTGTCTATCAGCATGTGGCTAGTGCTATAAAAGTTGGGAAATTTTTGCCCATATTGCCTGTTAAACACATATCTGCAAATTTAGGCGTTAATGTGGTACTGAAATTTAATTATTAGGCACCTCTGAAAATCAGACTGTAGGATGTAGATAACTGCAAGTAAATGGAAATACTCACTAACATGTACAAGTTAGGACCCTTGGTGCTCAACATTCCCACTGCAACAGGTGGAAAGAGGGAAGCCTTT
Source organism: Porphyrio hochstetteri (assembly GCA_020800305.1). Lineage (NCBI taxonomy): Eukaryota > Metazoa > Chordata > Aves > Gruiformes > Rallidae > Porphyrio > Porphyrio hochstetteri. The sequence continues at coordinate 33,148,072 of CM036909.1, forward strand.
TTAAGACTGGTTTGATTTCTGGAGATGCTTTTCGCTTTCTCTGTTGACCACAGAGGAAATTTTGGGCAAAGCTTGAAGCTTTCAACCTTCATTAAAGGCTTCAAAGTTGGCCACAAAGTGTCTGAAATAATTTTAGTCTCGTCCCTCTTTCTGATTGCCCATGCAATATAATTTAATTGCTGTATCACACTCTTTATTGTTAGGGAACATTTGGAATTGCTATTTTTATTATCCTTTCCCTGTGATTTCATCTAAATTTAAAAGTTATTTTCATGGTAATACAGGATACCATGTGGTTAGCAGCAAGTTTTGTGTCAAATACTTAGTACAACTGTTGACATTCTGCCAGGCTCTTGGTAAGAGCTGCACGTAAGAAGTCTTGTTGTCAAATCTGATTCCCTTTAAGGCAGGTCACTAATCTCAGTCACAGTTCAGTATATCATCCAGGTTTTATTGTCTGGTTAGCCTTTTATGGCTGGCTCCCAAAGCAGCGTACTGGACGTGAGTTCAGAAGAGGCAAACTAGGAAGCATGAACTGAAGGACTGAGAAGACATCATGCTGCTAACATGCAATCCATACTTTGCTACTGGTCTTCTGGTTCAGTTCTTGATGTTTTCCCTTGTGAATAACAGCAAATGAAACCATTATAAAACTGTTTAGAGGAACAAAGATTCTCTGTTCTGAAATTTAATGGGTCTATTATCTCTGCCATCCTCTTAATCAAGAGAAGCAGCTGACAAAAATGTGCTAAACATGATTAGCAGGTGACTGCAGATAACAAGGCTTGGTACTTTGCTTCAGTTAAGGGAATAGGAATGACTAAGCCTGAATAGATTCTTTTCCATTTAAAAATACCTTCCCGTGGTACCAGCCAATATTAAACACGGCCTTTCCTGAAATTTATCATCGTGTGAAAAAAACTGAGGTGTACCAGAGAAGCAGATACCAAATTTAGTAATATGCATATGTCCCTAGCAGTAGGTCATATTGTAAGTTGTACTGTAACACCTCGGTAACAATTTGCAGAAGTGGAACTTTTAAAATAGAAGTTTTGGTATTAACATTCTAAAGGATGAGAAGTTCCCTGAAGTCTTCCAGTAAACACAGTAATGCTCCTAGACAGCAGAATCTGGACAGTCCTTCTATGATAGCAGACAATCCCTGGCTGGAACAATAGGTGAGAAAGCATTTGGGCAAATATCATAAGAAATATTTATTAATGACATAAACACAATTTTTCTAAATGACGATTATTGTCCTCGTTTTTCTGAATGTCTTTCAAAGACATTGTATTGTGTCCAGTTCATTGTATTGTGTCCAGTTCTGGGCTCCCTGGTATAAAAAAGACAGGGATCTCCTGGAGAGAGTCCAGAGAAGGGCTATGAAGATGATGAAGGGCCTGGAACATCTCCCGTATGAGGAAAGGCTGAGTGAGCTGGGGCTGTTCAGCCTGGAGAAAAGAAGACTGAGGGGGGACCTAATTAATGTTTATAAATATCTTAAGTATGGGATGCAGGGGGAATTGGCCAACCCCTTTTCAGTGGTCTGTGGAGACAGGACAAGGGGCAATGGCTGCAAACTGGAGCACAGGAAGTTCCGCACCAACATGCGGAAGAACTTTTACAGAGTGAGGGTGACAGAGCCCTGGGACAGGCTGCCCAGGGGGGTGGTGGAGTCTCCTTCTCTGGAGATATTCAAGACTCGTCTGGACGCCTATCTGTGCAATATGAGCTAGGGAGCCGCTTTGGCAGGGGGGTTGGACCCGATGATCTCTCGAGGTCCCTTCCAACCCCTACGATTCTGTGAAAGACTGATAGCTCCATTGCTACAGTATGTTTCATCACACACTGTTACTTAGAAGACAATTTAAACAATCTAACAGCAATAGTTAAATTTTGTTGTTGTTTTGATGCTGTTTTTCATTACCCTTCAAGTATATTGATTAGGTAGGAAATTCATAGCATGTGTTTCTCAAAGAAGTGTTTGAAAAAACATCTGTCTCCAAGTTATTTACAAATACCTTGGTAAAGGACTGTGAAATATAATTGCAGTGAGGAAGGTCGTAACACTTGTTCTGCTCTTCTAGGATGCATAGTCAATCTTTTCCTCTTTTTGGCATGCCTTCCCATTCTGCTTTTTTTTCTGGGCATTAACCTTTATAATTATTATTAATTATATCCTGTGGTGTATGCATTGGCTTTAGTTCTTCTATAAACCACAATTTTTGGAACACATAAATCCCATCTTTATGAGCATTTTTTCTTTCTATTTACGTATTGGAGCTTGACATTTTATTTTTTTCCTTGTCTAATCCTTCCTAGAGAAGGCTGTTTGTTGTTTTGGTTTATTAGTTCATTATATTTCTTCAGCCATTGACAAACATGTTGTTTCTTGTTCTCTAGAATGTAAACTTATTTCTTCTCTAAATTTTACCCCTTTTCACGCCTGAGTTATTAGCTGACATGTTTATTTTCCAGACTAGCTTTTTAAATTTGTTTTCCTTCCTTTAATTTATAAATGATATGAGTCCTAGGCAGAATATTTGATTGTCCTCAGATAAGTCATGCCATGAGCAAAGAGCTCTTGGGCAGCTGATGCCAGTTGGCCCAGCTAGTTTTTAACCTCTCTTGAGCCTTGACATGTCTAAGGCCAGCCAACAACTGCCTACATACTGCATCACTCAGTGACTGAAAGCAATGTATTGTACGAGACCTTCTGCTGAGCTTGCATTGTCTTGGGTATTGCATATGTGGTTGGGAGATAGCCTGAAACAGAAAGCTGTCCTTGAGAGAGAAATACAGTCTAACTTCAGCTGCATAATAGGGTTCCCTCAACATCATCTCAGCAGCAGTAATTCGACAAGAGTCTAACAATCGCGTTGGCATTGATACCCCCTGGCTGAAATTTGAGGTGTCCACACAGAGTTACAGAACTTGTCTGGATTTTCCAGGCAGACTTGTATACATAAAACTGCTTCTCTGTTCTGAAGTTAAGTAGAAGCAAGAGATATGTGCCCTTTGCATTGCTACTAATAATGTCCCATTGCTCTTCATTTTCTTAACTAAAGGACTGGTTTTATAAGTGGATGACATACTGTCTTCTAGACTCTAATTAAAACTTTTTTTGGTCCTTAGGTGTAATGACTACTCTTCTGAGATGAGCTCTTAATTAATGCACAGAGATTCTGAAAGTCCCGCCTCTCGACAGTAATGATTGACATCCAAGGATACATAAATTACACTAATTGAGCTTTCCATTTATACATTTTTCTGCAGCCAACTCATCAGAAAAGGTAGGAGAACAGACCAGTGTAAGAAAAGTTATTTTGCTGTCATCTGTATATTCCTGAGGGGGAAAATCTTGCTGAACTATTGAACATTTATTACCATGGGTGTCAACTCTTAAGGATTTGGAACTAACATTTGCTTTACTATGAAAATTAACATTTTTAATTCAGTGATGTAAAGTTGAATAATAACACAGTATATTCCCTATTGAAAAACAAGAATACCTTACAAGTCACTGGGCAATGCTTTGGATCACAAATACTGTTGCATAGCAATTATATGCGTTCTGAACAGAAGTTGTGGTATTAACAGAGATGTTTCACTGTGTGAATGGTGTTTTATCTGTAAATGCTTTCTTAATTTTGGCCCACAGTCAGAAGCAGAGATTTTATAGTAGGTATTAAGTAATCATTTATTTCTGGGATAATGAATTTCTCTTTGCATTTAATTTAATTCTGTGTTGTTCTGGAGTCAGAGTGAAGTCACTGCAGTCATTGAATTCTCATTTGAGCTAAAGTCCACTGAAACAAGAATATACTGATAAGAACGTGGTAGCTGAAGAGTAACAAAAGGCACTGGAATGTATCAGATGTTTTGCAGGGGAATTACATTGCAAATGGTATATAGGAAGTATTGGAAGCAGTCAACAAAAAAACCCACCAGCGATGGGGCCAAATATATGCCTATATTAAAGATTTTATGTATGTCTAACAGTAATCCAGGGTACAATAATATCTTATTTGGTCTTAGAAGTCAGCTTTTGTCTGAATATGTGTTTGACTGTCTTGGTAACTTAGAACATTTTAAAATGTACTTATTCCTTACTTCTTTAATTTCTGGTGACTTATAAGAAATTTCAGTGAAAATGGAGCTCTTGAAATAGGCATCAGACTTTCATGAAAAAATCTGTCCAATTTCAGTGTTTATACTTTACATTTACCAGGTATTCTTTTTTAGAACTGGGAAACATTCAAGGTGTAGGAAAAAGTATAATTCAGAGGTGATATTTTATTGTTCTGAAAATGAGCCAATGGTTTAATTGGCAATGCTAAGCTTGAGAGGTAGGGATATTGCACTTCCTTAGATAATATCCATGCTGGAGAAGATTAAAGTATAAATGCTTATTGATGTATCCTTAAACCTGGAATAGAAACAGATCTAGTTGTTTGTGTCTAGATGGAAAGTGAACAAATCGGGTGGGGGGGGGGGGGAATGTAAACAGCAATATATGTGTGGGCTGAGGATTGTTTAACTTCTGACCTGTCTTACTGCTCAACTGCAGCACAAAAGGACTGAAAGAACAAAAACCAGGGTTGTATAAGGCAGGTGCTGGACAGAGAGAGTTCCCATCAAAGCAGTACACTGACTTTGCAACTTCCCCTTTGTGCCCAATGAGATTATGAAAATGTGTATTTTCAGTGCAAGACTACAGAAGAAAGCAGACTGGGAGTATGGGAGCAGAGTGACTTAGAGTCCAGGCTTAGTATTCCTATTTTTATTGGAAAAAATAAAAGAACAAAATGAAACAGAACTTTAGAGTTAAGAGTACAGAGATATAAGTGGAGGCTGGCAGGGGTGGGGGAAGGGAAATAAAGAATAACATCTAAGAAAAGTGGCTATTTTAAATAACTAGAATATCTTAATACTCTTAGGATTAGTGCAAAACTCTTAGTAGATCTTTTATGAGCAAGTAATTTCATATTCTTTGATGATGATGATGATAACTCTGTCCAAAGTAACCCAATATAAAACCAAAGTTTTATATTTACCTATAATTGTCAACATTACTGTGACTTCTATATTGCATGTGTGGAGATGTAACATCTAGGTATGAAGTAAATTTTTCTCCTTGTTGCTGGACATATGGAAATAATATGCTCTCCAGTTTGGCTGTTCTGAGAAAGCTAAATTGTTTAAAACCCAAAAGTTTGGTTCAACTAAAATGTTTTAGTTTAAGGAGAACAAAGATGCTTCTGTACAACACAATACTGCCACTGGTCTGCCAACTCTATTATCATGCCTTTGGATTTTGTGTATTAAATAGTAAAAGCTCACTGTAAGCTTCACTAGACTGTATATGTGTGGAAATATCTAGTAACAGGAAACATATGCATAAATTCAGATGTTGGCAACTGTTTTAAACTGTAGTTGAAATGTGTTTTCTGCTAATTCAAAATAATCTAGCTATAGCAGCATCTTTAAAGATCACAGCAAATGTCAGATTGACTGAGGCCAATGTATTGCACTTAGGATAATCAATTAGACAGTAATGATAGGTATTTCATTTTGAATAGCTGCAACAATAAATTATTCTCATGGTAACATGGTGGAGCCTAGTCTCCTTTGGCTTTTGGAACCAGTAAAATAACAGAACATCAGTCGAGTTAATAAAGTGTGCCCTTATTACACATTCTGCGTCTGCACATAAACTGCCAGCATATGATCAAAGACTGCAGCTGTTTCAGTTATAGCATAGAGATTTTATAGTTATAGCAGAGAGAGAGTTCTGGGGACAACCCAGTCACCTTGCAAGCATACAGAGTTCAGTGTAACCCCATTAAATTGCCCCTTAATATTATATGAAGCTGGTAGCGTATCTGTTGGCTATGGCATATATAATTTCCATGGTAAAATTATTTTGTGTGCATTGCCTATATGTCTTGTCAAAAAATCCTGGCTTTTGTTCACATTAAACTTCACTTTTCAATTGGTAGCTCCCAAAGGTAAAGGATTGTTGATAGCCAATAGGCTGTGTTGCATTCCATGCTTTCAGGCCATGTGAGGCATTTAATGAAATATCTAATATTAACTAAAAGTATTATAATGTAAACTGGAATATTAAAGTGTATTTTCATAGCTGGGGACACATTTTTTCCTATTCACTTCATGGAAGAGTGTTTCACATTAAGCCAGTGAGTTTTACAAAAGTTCAATTTCACCTCTTCAATTTTCAGTAATAATCAGACCTGTTGTAATAACAAATGATTGACTTTTCTGTATTGTCCTGTTTCACTGTGAGAAACATAAGAGAGGGAGCGTTCTGAATAACAAAATGATTCAAAGAGTTGTTACTGAAAAATAAGTTTTAACAATTACTTAATGTTGATCACACAATAGTTAACTATTGTTGCTATATTGCAAAAAATTAAACTGGCAACTTCTTTGTCTGGACTTTTAAGACACTATAACATCAGTGGTTTAGTTTCGCATCAGAATTCACAAAAAGAGTATAAGCTTACTACTTAAGTAGCTAAGCAGTACATCAAAGTACAGGCAGCCAGCTAATTTGTCTCTTACTATTTTTGCAGAAATTAAATGCTGAAGAAAAAAATGCCCAAGTTTACATAAAGAACAACTGTAACAAAATAAAATCTTGTGTTCTTAGCTACTCTTCCTAAACCTGTTCCTCACACTTTACAGATGAGAACTTTTGTGTATTTGTTCTGGTAACTTTCAGTGCATGTATCAAAAAAAAAAAGATTATAAAACTAAAATATGTTAGGTGGGATAATAATCTATTACGGTAACAGTCAAATTGCTTGTCGTGTCATGAAGGGTTATGCTTTAATTAAGCAATAAGGCATGACAGGGTGTGAATTACAATGCAATAATTCTTGTCTAGTGTATTGTTAGGCAAGAGGCCAAAGGCCTGTTGCCACTGAAAGCTGCAGGAATGAATTATTATGCTGTAACTTAAACAATGCAATACTATTGCAGTAACTGTGAAATACTAAATTTTAAATGAAAAAAAAATCTTATTTTTTTGATACCTAATTACTCCTCCAATAGACTACTTTTTTCCCAAAGCTATCACAGATAAGAGATTTTCTTTTTGATACCATATTTAGATTTGGATCACAGTTAAACTCAAGACATTTTTTTCTGCAAGAATCATAAGGATATTTTGATACCATTTTTCCTAAAATAAACAGAAGACATATAGCTGAGGAACAAGTGTTACCTAAATCCTTTTTTTTTTTTCTTTTTTTTCTTCAATTGTCAGAACTAGCGTGCAACTCTTTAAGAGTTTTGTGGAACTCCTCCTAGCTAGGAACCTTGCACATAGTGGAGACTTTTTATTACCTTTACCTTTTGAAAGCTCAATTTTTCTTCTTCCTATTCTTCCTTATTGACACCTTTTCAGAGACACCTCATTTATGAAGCCCTTCAAATTCATATCCTAGAGTAATTGTTTTTTTAAAAAAATGTATTTTCTATATTTTACTTTGACCATCAAAGGAGAAGTTGATAGGAAGGAGACAAAAATCCCACAAGATTGTGAGAGGTCCCGTTATAATTCTCTGCTACAAAGCATGAAGTCAAAGATACTGTAACTAGTTGGGAGTGTTTTAAAAAGCAATGAGCTCTGATACTCTTCTGCATTTTCACTGGTCATATAATATAGGTAGCACAACCCATGTAGCTAAGTCTTACAGTTCATGATGCTTACCTCTACTAAGAAATTATGCCTTATTGTCCATTTTGTAAAGTTATTTCACAGTTTACATGTCACTGCAGAAGTTTCAGCAGGTTCTATACCTTAGTGGAGATGTGCATGCGGTTTCCTTCTGGAGAGAAGTTGGAGGCTTCATTCATTGATACCCTTAATATTTTGTAGCTGAGCAGCATCAGACAGATTAGTGGTCTCAAAAAACCAAACAACCCTCTTTCTTAGTTGTGAGATAACTGGACTAAAATGGAGGGGTGGAGTGTTCTCATTATTTCACACTGTTTTTGTGGCAGTCATATAAATCAATACAGCTTCCAGGAGTCATAGTTCTCCTGGCTGGTATCACTCCAATCTAAATCTGTCTCTGTGTTCCACAGGGATTTTTCAGTTGCCTTTTCATTTTCAATCTGAAGCTGACTATTGTCTGATGTACGACTGAAAGTCAGATGTGGGATCAGTTTGCAAGTTGCCATTTGACTCCTTAGTTGATTGAGTTTTGCTGTCAAGTAAAACCATAATTTGCCAGTTGACTAAGTCACGTTACAATTAATATACTTCCTTCCAGTGTTGGAATATTTACTACGGTAATGCTAACAAAAAGGTTTAATACTTCTTTTATGTCATCATCATTTCTGTACTTTAGTGTATCTGTATTAGTAATAATAGACCTTATGCAACCAGAGAGTTAGTGTTTAGGTTGGAACATGAACTGAGACAGGTTTTTTTCTGTAACACTTAAATGACAAGCAAATTTGCCTTCAAAAGATTCTTTGTAAACTAAAAAAATCTGCCAGTGTGACGGAGTTCACAGGAGGCTTAATTTTCACAACAGTTTAGTAGCTTCCTATTCTAAGCACCATTCATCTAAAATAAAATATATAGTGCTTCTGATATGGTTTACTACAGCCAGTTGAGATACTTGCTTTTTGGTTTCATAGTTATTAGGAGGGCATTTCTACTTGTTAGCTTTCAGCAGTTGTCCTTAATCTGAGACTGCAGTCTCGTTAAGGGTTCGCAGCAATTATTCATCACTAGACACTTCCAATCCCTGTAACTTCTCTAAACTGATGCTTTGACTTACTTTCTCCATGCAGAAATCTGTATAAATAGTGAAAAAATAAAACACCACAAAAATTGTTCAGGGCAAAGGATAATAAACTGCCAGTTGAGGCTTCTGTTTTTGAAAATAGTAATGCTTTTGAGATTTGATTAGCAATGACATATTATATGACAAAAGAAGAAAAAGGATTTAGAAATGGAAACTAAAAATAGTTGTGTGGTAATTGAATAACCTGGCAGATTTTATTCCATCTGTTTGAAAGCCATTTCCTGCTGCCACTCACACTGCAGAAGCTTCAGAGTTCAGAGATGGAATAAAATACCTGATGTGAAAATCTGCTATTATGATTCATATCCAAAGATTCATATCAATATCCTTGCCTAGAATATTGTGTAGGGTTATTTAAAAAAAGAATTAATCTAAAAGTTTAGGATTATTCTTTATCTCATTGTCAATACCACACCTTGTGGCAGAAAAAGGACCAGAAATATTCATCCTTTTCAGTTTATCAAAATTGGTGCAACTATTCTATGTGACTGGACAACTCAAGAAACCAGATGTCTCAGATAGGTGGTCCCATATTCAAATTTCATCAGCTTACTTGGAGGGTGATGGTATGGTGTTGTATTGATCTGTCCTTTCTTGCCATCCAAAATTGATGAGAATTGGGGTAAGAGAAAATAAAGTCTAATGATGTGGACAGAAGGTAAGGAGGAGAGCATGTGTAGTGTATTCTTATAGCTGATGAACTGGCCTTCCAACCCACTGACAACTAGTACTGACATGCACAGTGCTCTGGCAGTGGGCTAGCTGCAGCAACCCATGTCTATCTTTATAGGGCTGTTTGAGGACGATAATTGGGTATTTCTAGATGATACTTCACATGTGTTTATAGATATGAGAACATAATTACTTTTTGTTTTTGAAAAAAAGAAAAATCTATGACACTCTTGGTAATGTTAATCTGATTGGCAATATCAGGCAATATAGCTTCTCTTTGCTGGGGGAGTAGGAATGCAAGTTAGAACTGGACAAGGGCAAGTGGTACAAAGCAGCTGTAAGCACCATAAACTCTTTTGCATGAGGAAGGGTCTTTTGGGCCACTCAGAATCTAGAAGGAGCTCTGAAACTGAACCTTTTTTTTTTTTTCTAAGTTTTCCAGAAGAAACAGAGATGTGTGGTTCTATCTGAAAATGTAAAAATAATCCACCTTCCTGTCAGATAAAATTTTCATAAAAAATTAAAACCCTTATGTAATGCACTTTCCACCCATTCACACATTCACATGCTTTTTGCAAGTTTTAAAATTGCTCAGGCCCAAGATTATGTTTTATTTCACCTGAAATCACTTTTTAGAAAAGAAAATTAAATAGTTCATTTAAATCCAATACAAAGTAGCACTGAGAATTGTAGCTGTGGGATGGGTTTTTTTATATTTGTCTTTTAAAAAAAAAATTTCCCTAATTTATTAGGAATCTTTTCAGGTTAATCATGAAAGCAGCATGATTAATGAAGTTCTGAGCCTTATTTGCAAGGCCAGTTAGTGCTGGCTCTACAGGATGGGCATTTCCTTGTGCCTTTTCAGAACTGGCCTAGAACAGGGATGTAAGGGTAAAAATCCTTGTACTACATGATTGATCCACCAAGCTATCTGCTCTGTCAGGATATACTTGTGTCCTGCTCAGTCTGTGTGAAAGAACAGTGATGGTTACAAATACAGATCAATGGAAATAACACCAGTGTTAATGATTTTCACAAGCATAAGAAAATCCCTCATTGTGAAGTTTCATGCTAAGATCTTCTATTAGGCCTAAGATTATCCTGCTGAAGTAATTAAAACTTAATAATACTAGATTACAGTGCTAAAGCTATACTTACAGTGAGTTAATATGTTTTCATATTGAAATCAACTTTTTTGTCCCAGTGAACAGACCTTGGATTTAATAAGACCAACTCAAGAAAATAGATTTGTTAATGTGCAAAATGTGATTTGTCTGTGATTTTAGCCATAAGAAAAAGGACTGAGGAGCTGAACCATGTGCCCCTTAGAGTTTAAGTAGAATATGGACTGAAGTCTCAAAATGTGTGCTCTTAAAACTAAGATGTAATTTTCCATATGGAACAGCAAACTTTGTACAGAGTTTGATTATATAGATCAGGCATTTATGAAGTTTTAATTAATTGGTGCTGATTTGTAGGAGGAAGGCTTAAGTTTAACCTTTCTCTGTACAAGATTTATTAAAAGCATTTCTATCCTCATCCTTTGACCCAGAATTAATGCTTGGACAGGTATACCATGTGGTACAATATTTATCTTTGTTACTTCTTCCTAAATGGCTCCCAAGTGTGGCTCTCTTGCACATTTTAACAAGTGTTGCTAGAAAGAAATAACAAGAAATTCAGAATTTGAATACTATTCATACCTAGAGTCCATAAAAAGGTTATCTTGAAAAATAGCTTACTATTCCTAATGATGCAAAAGATTTGACAATTAAATTATTTCAGGCACTAAATTAGTACTGTGTATCTAATCTTTCTAGTTCCTTTCAACTGCATGTTAGATGATTGATGGGCTCAAACCAGATTTTGGCCTTTTCATTTATAAAGCAAGGATTTTTTTTTTTACATTTATAACTGTCTGCTGTACACCCCAAGGTGGCTTGAACAGCCAATAGGAGTAATAGGGGTGATTAAACCTTGTCACAGGGGGTTAGATGTGGTGCTTTCTTCCTACGTGACAGGCTGTGACAGTCGAACAGCACTGAAGCAGAACAAACGACAGTGGCAGTTTGCTGCAAGCAGTGCTACTGTCACAACTCCCACTAGAAAGCTAAATGCTAGGTATTCAGCTCAGGGAAGTTTCAAATAGACCATGCAAATTCTGGTTTCAAAAATTTCCCTGCAAATAAGTAGTGACATGCATTAACTACAGCGTGATTGTGCTGTTACGTGAGCGATTGTCCGCTGTTTGACGTTGGCCGTGATCATAGTTTATGAATGACACTGTTGGTCCGTTTATGTTTTTGCTGAGCTGTTCCTGTTATGGGAAATCTGCCTTCGTTTGAGAAAGCCTTCATTCTAATTACATTAGTATGCCAGCTATCATTGCTCTTTAATGACCACAGGTGTTTGTCAGTCAGAATAACTACGCGCAGGTTGCTACGAAATGCATGTACCTGACTGAGCCCAGGATAAAATCACATAAAATCAGCCATACAGGCTTTCATTCCTGGGTAAAAGGGACTGACTTTATGAAGACTACAAAAGAATGAACTTAGAATTTTTAACAGATTCCTTGAAAGGGAACCAAGAAAATGCACCCCAAATTCAGTCTTTTCAAGTATAGCTTTCCAGGCTTTTGTAACACAATGGGAGAGACAGATTTGACAGAACAAGGAAACTAAGCATGTTAGCATGCCACTCCCTTATGCAGACCACTATGAATATTTTGTTTTCTCATTTTAAGCTAAATTTAGAGAGTCTTCCAAACCCAGAAGAGTAGTACTGTGAGCCTGCATATGTATGTATTTAAATCTAGAAAGATGAGTAGAAGGGGTTTGGGAAAAGTTCAAGAGCACAAGTACAGAGTCAATAGCAAGCCAGTATAAATAAATATTGTTTTTATTATTTCAATATACATCTTTTTCTAACTGAAGAAGCGTTATGCTTAGATTTCTTACTGCTGTCACATAAACTAATTCGGAACAAATTCAGGCTTGAAATTTTCGAGTTGCTGTTTGTTGCTATTAGCAATAAGATTAAATTGTCTCACTTGGCTATGGATGGATTGCAAAGAAATTTAAATTACAGCAGTGTAGATGAGCTTGCACTGGAGATGTCCCTTCTATAAGGACTAAATCACTTCTTTTATACTACTTTATTTAAAATTAATCTCAAATTTTACCCCTTCTGTTCAGAGGGAACTTTAATCTTGGAAGATCTATTTGTCTAATTTTACTAGTCTTTCCTGAAAAGATGGTTAGCAATTACTTTTTTAAACATTTTAGCACTCCCTGTTATTGTTATTTCTGCTAGCTGTAGCTATGTAAAGCTTTACATGTGTTGTTTCATTTCCACATGTATTCATGTCATGACTCCCTAAACAGGGGCCTCTTTTTCAATTTTAAAATCAATTAAGAAAAATCCTGTCTTATTAAGGCAAGAAGCACCAAAGCTTATCTTAGATTTGGTCATGTGCATCCATTCCTCAGTGTGCTTCCCTTGCACTGCTGGGCATGTTGCCTTCTGGCAGCTCCTGAGCTCTGCTTCCCCATTATACCCAAAGCAGTAACAGCTGCGATAACACTTACTGGTTGATATACTGCGATGGCACTTCACTCTTTCAGTACAGGGCATCTTTTTCACTCTCTTCTCTCTTTGGCGAATTATAGGAGACTTTTCACAGAAGAGATCCAGGCTGAAACATGAGTTCAGTGTCTCAGACATACTTGTCCTCTCCTCATTCCTTTAATGCCCTTGCTTCTGATAGGAATTGAGACATGCTGGGACTGAAGGATTTGTAGGCAAAAATGCCTGAGAAACTGTATAGGGAGCATTGTTTCCATCTGGTGAACATTGTGTGGTTCGCCAGAGAAAGCCATCTGTCTTTTCTGGGTATGTCAGAAGAGGTTGCTCTCTAATAAATGTTACTAGTGTTCTGGACAGCATTGGGAGTGGGTATGAGATGAAGTGGGACTTTGATCAAGCAGTAGTCAATTAGAAGTCTCCATTCAGAACACCTTTTCAGCTGCCAGTGTCTTGTCTTCTCACTTCTTTTCCCAGGTTTTGGCAGATTCTCAAAGGGGTGGCCAGGGGATGCCAGGGGATGTCATAATCCTGTTAATACGTGTCACTGAGCTAGGATTTCGGCCTCGTCGTCAACACAGGGGCATACAAAACATAAGGGTGATAATGGTTGCCTCAAAAATTGCATTCAAATTAAATATATATTAATACCAACCTTGAAGAGATTAATCTGACTGTTTTATAACCTCTGTCCAGAAATTACTACTAAAAATATAAGAATAGGAATTTGAGAACTAGTCTGAAAAAAAAAAAAGATGTGAGCATTCTGTAACAGTAAAAGAAGCATCTTCTGCTCCAATACCAATCCTTAGTATTTTCAGAGCAGTATATTTTCTTTTAAAATGGCAGGTTTTTAGCAAAAAGGATAGAGGATGAGATATCAATATTAAATGTTTTTTAAGTAGTAAAATTAAGTTAATACAATTGTCAGCAATTGAGTACAGAGTGTTTAGAAAGCTACTCAGTGGTTTGTTTAAAATAAATCATTGAAGTCACAATTTAGGCGTTCTGCCTTGCTTGCCCACCACACAAGCAGTTAATACAAACCATTCCGTTTTACTGTTATGAAAGAGAAAATTCATTTTTTTTAAAAGAGCTGTAAATTAGGTTGTGCTGGAAGCATCCATTTTCTTGCCTCCATCACTGCCAACTCCCACTGTTTTCTTTGATATATGATTTGCTGACTACTATTATTATTTATGTGTTTTACAATTACTACGAATGACACCTCCCCTTCCTCAGCCCTAAGCCACAAATCTGAAATGAATAAATGCTGTTTATTGTGACAGTCTGCCTTTTGTCTGTGGAACAATGACAAACTACACCACTGACAGCCAGTCGCTGTTTTTAACTACTGCTCTCGAGCTCAGTCTTTGAGTGTTCTTCAGAACACGACAACAGACAGTCTGGAATAAAATACGTGCGAATGTCTTGCATTTGTTTAGCATGCTGTGACACCATTGTCCAATGCATTGAGTAAACAAGAAGAATAAATTACATAAGCACCATAGGTTTTTAGCTGTCCACATTTCATTGAGATTTGTACGACTCTGGTTGTATCAAAATATGTATATAAATGCTTTTTAGTATTAATCATTTTGATATTCATAGAGTGAATTGCCTTCTGAGTGGAACGAAGTGAGGGAGAAGAAATAAAGGGAGCGCTTTTAATTATTTGTGAAATCTAGGAAGGTTTCTATTCACTCGAGCTTTTCAACAGAGCAAAGGCTGCATGGAATTACTTTATCTGCCTGAATTTTGTGAGACTCTTCCAACCTGCAGCTAGTCAGTTTTTAAGAACTGTTGGAATAATCTGCCTAATACCTAATTGTACCTGGCAGAGCAGAGATAATAAGTGAATCTTATATTTTGACTGGACTTAGACTTCTGTCTAAATGCAGACTTGTAAATAGGCCCAGGTGTTTATTTGGTGTCATTTTCTTTAAATCAGAGTTTGCACACAAATGTAGCATTTCTTCTTGAAACCAGATGTTATCCTCCTGTTCATGCTTCTTCCACCCCTTGCTCACACCTGGTGCATATGTGTGCACATGTCTGCAAGCATGCAAGACTGCTACTTTATAATCCCTTTTTTATATATTTGTGTGCTTTGTACATAAATGAGTACTGCCCTGGTTTGGTTTTACTTAACTGTCTAAACACAATGACATCACAATGGATTTTCTGGAAATTGTTTTATTATCATATAAAGCTGCACTACTTTTAATAGAAGAGCAATGGCTAGTGTACATCTTAAATCTTTAGGTGCATAATGCTGCACATGTCTAGTTTCTCACAAAAATGGAATGTTTTCCTGAATTGTGTAGTATATTGATCTACATAGGTCTTAATTCTTCAATTTATTTGTGGTGCTTCAAATTTCTTTATCCTCATTTTCTCCACTAACTTTGATTTGAGGAAAGCAAGCGACCATATTCCAAGTCTACATTGGCACTGCCAGCTTGTAGAAAATATATTTCTAATTAAAAATACATAATCTTGCTTTGACATACTCTTGTTTGGAACTGCCCATAAATTCATACGTTATAATCTACACTTAATTTGTTAATGCATATCTCAGATTAATGATTTGCCTTCTTGTCTTCAACTATCTGTATCTTCTTTCTTATTGTCTCTTTTGCTCTTTTGTTTTTTCCCCTTTGAAGTCCCCTGTTCCTATTTTATTTCTTAAGGATCTGATCTCCCTCCTTGCAGAAACACCTAGATACATTCTCAGTATAGTTTTCTGTCTGTTAAACAGTGGGATTTACTATTTTCAAATACAGATAAAAGCCATGAATCAGGGAGCAGGGAGGCTTCAGAGGACACAGATTGTTGTCCTTGCAAGAGTCACTCCTCCAGGCTTCAGTTTTTATGCTAATACCCAGAGAAAACCCTAGAAGAAAATCCATGAAATGATATATATCTCTGTTTACTGATGAATAGATAATAAAATGGATATTCACTTCATCTGTGGGTCCAGCAAAGACAAATGATATCCTCATATTGGAAGAATGGTTGCAATGAGGTTCCCTTCCCAAAGGCTCAATCCACACTAAACTCAAAAGAAAAACATTTCTACTTCAACTCTTTATGGCTGAACAGGTTTCGGGTTTGGTTTTGTTGGGGTGTTTTTTTATGGTGCTGGACATCATGAAATCAATCAGTGAGTCACACAACATAACAGTGCACGAAATCAAGACCAGGCGTGTACATTCAATGGAGAAACCCATTTTGATGTTCTCAGTTAGGTATTTTTATCCAATAGAGGGCACTTCACCCTCTAGTGTTGCATCCTGGCTGCCAAACACATCCCCATTTGATCAAACAGCATTGTGCTCATTCACATAGCTTAAGTATCCTTCCTAAAGACATAAAGTGTGGTTTATAAAGATAATATCTAGGTTATGGCCATTACCTAGCTATAATAATCTATTCAACATCAGTAGAGCTGTCCAAACACTAATGAGTTCCTTTCAAATCTGGAGATAGTTAAGCTTTCATGTCAGTTACAGCTGTAATTTTTTTTTCCCCCTTTTGCTATGAATTTTTTAAAGATTGTTTAAGAGAGTCTCCTCATTAGTCGTGTCCTGTGTACTATAATTGAAACGGTTATTGATAGTTAAAAACTACCAAAAAACATTTACACAAGGACAATGGATTCTCTCTCAAAACCTTAATACAAAGCATATAGCAGTCACTGCTTGCAATGCTTAAGGTTAAAGTCTAACACACACATGTTCAAAATTAAATTGGTGTTTACTGTCATTTGAGTGTATAAAGAGAGATTCACAAAGACTAATAGGTCAGTCAAGCATATGCAAGAGGTACTTTACTGATTGAACATAGAGATGAGGCGGCTTCTTTGGCTGGAGCTTCTGTTACCAGTTACAAAAACTCCAGAAAAGAAATCACCTGGCCTGCGCTATGAACCACCCAAAGTTATGCCTTCATCAGGAATTCACTTTCACCAGTGACTTTTATATATAGTAATCTATGTAGATATGATAGATTACCATAAATATAAAAATTTACATGACCTTTGCTTTTTCTGAAGCCTTTGGCAAATGTGCAGTTTCGTGTACATGGAACATTTTTAATAGCTTGAAACAAGCAGCAATGGTGAAGCTACTCTTCAACAGAAATCTTTCTCATGCTTGTGAAACCTAATTCAGGGCAGATGTAGTAACTTGCAGAATAATAGTCCAAAGAATCTGGCTTTGAAAGCAGAAAGGTTGAGGTTCCTTCTCTGTGAAAGAGCCGCATCCCTTCCTAGTACTCTTGCCCAATCATTCTAGCCAGAGCTATTTGCATTCATCCCTCCACAGCTTCTCCTTCCCCCTCTGTTTAATTCATTGCAGAACTGGACAGCATGGGATCAATGAATGAATCCTATTTCAAGTGACAATATATTAATTTAAAAGCAGGAATATACAACCATTTTTACAATCTAGATTTGGTATTCTAATCTAATAGAAAAGCTTTCATGCGCTTACATTGCCTCTTGGCAGCCTAAACAAACTTCTATCTGTGAGAATAGTACTGTGCAGATCATGTAACTGTGCTGTTTATGCTTCAATTCGAATATATAAAGCAGGTTTTCAATTATAAATGTATTTTGCTTAAGTTTTCTTGGGCCCTGGGATCATTAGAACAGGAGTAGTAACAAGGAAACTGTGAGATGGCCTAAGAATTCGTTACTTCAGACCCCTTGTGGAAACAGACCAATAATAATTAAATAATTTTCCTAAAGTAATCACTTGAAGCACCCATACCTTGGTAGAGTACCTCAGTATTTGCTATCACAAATTTTACTCATTGGTTTTTTTATTATTATTGTCTGCTACCATGAGTATTTTGAGAGTGATAGTCTCTGCCTCACATTCCTAGATTTTACTGAAACTTTAACGTGCAAATCAACAACCAACAACAGAAATGCAGACATAGCATTTGACTCATGATTACCAGACAGGCTAATTTTGCTGCAAAGTTGTCTTGGGTAACACCTCAAGAGCTTGTAAAACGATGCAGGAAACACACTCTGAACTGAATGTGACTGTAATTAATACAGTCACCAAAATGAAAAGAAGTGTCTGTCAGACCATTTCCAGTGCAAGTTTCATTCCCAATATTAGTCGTTTAGGAAGTTACTACATCAAGTCCAAAGTAACACAGCAAAACAAACCTCAGACAAGCTGCCATTTCATAGCCTGAAAAGCAAAATGAAACTAAAATCTCAGAAGCCTTATAAATTTTTCCAGAGATTTCTTGCTAATAGTTAATTTTGTATACAGAACATCAAAAACCGTTGTGAAAAAGCATCCATGCTTCTGGTTAAATTCATTGTCTGATAACATAGTAGGCATAGGCAATTTGCATTAACTTCAACTGCAGTGGGGAGCTAGAGTTTGTTTTTCAAAAGGACATCTTTCCATTAAATACCTGAGTTCTCTTGATGTTGGTGGAAATTACTAAATACTCTCAAAGATTTGCAATCATTTGTCAAGTCGACGTTTCCTGTGTCTTTACTAGAAAGGAGAAATGCAAAACTTAGCTCCATATGTGGTCATTAAAAGTGAACCTCAAAATATGCATTTTAAGGGAATGTAATAAAAAAAAATAAAAGGTTCATCTACAGATGTTCTTTCTTTGATTAGTTTTTCATCAGCATAAGAAGCCACAAAATATGTAAAACTTGTTTTTGCATTTCAGTACTGTCTTCAGAATGCTAGGGTGTTCTCCAAGCACCGCAGCAGTGTAGAATTCCCAATGCAAAGAGATTTACAGATAAAAAAATGAGGGATAAGAAGATTAGAATTAAAATATATGCCATTTTTGCAGAATATATAATGAAATCCCTATTAATATGTAGCCTTGACTATGAAGTTTCAGCATGGATCTCTCAGACTTTGCAGAGGATTTGAAAAATCTTTTTGGAGTAATTACATAAATATGCAAAGCAAATATCTTCGTTTGCCCATCTTATCTGGCAGAAACTTACTGAAAATGACAAAAGAAAGAAAAGTCTGGAAGGAAGATAACAACTGCCTTCCTCCAGAACATTCACTGCAACTGGTGCCAATAAAATCCTAGAGGACGGAGCAGTTCGCTAAGCAGGAAATATTTGCCAGTAATGAAAGTTTGTATGGGTTATTGAAGACTGAGGAGAAATGTGAGGAACACCAAAAGAACCTGACACATCCAGAGAAAATAAGTTCAATGGTGGCTGATGAAATTCATCCTCCCTGAGAGAGAAATAGCACACATTGCAGTGAGTGAATTACAGTATCCTTCATGTACTGAGGGACACTGAATTAGACGTAGCCTCTCAGGACAAAGATCTAGGCATCACTGTAGACAGCTCAATGAAGACATCTGCTTAAAATGTATCAGAGGTCAAAAAAGTGAATAATATTTAGTACGTGTAGGGAATATATGGAAAATATTACAATGTTACATAAATTGATGTACATCCCTACCTTGACTGTTAAATTCCATTTTGGTCAACTCTTGCGAAAATGATATACAGAGGAAAAGTGAAGGTTAGGCAAGGGCATGTATGTTTTCCTCCAGCTTAGAAAGCAGAAAAGTAAAAAAGAAATTCTGAAGAGTAACCAAATCTCAACTGGATCTTTCCCTTTGTTCAGTATTAATGAAGAGATCAACTAGAGATGTGTGCTTTTGTGAGATGTGTGGTTGGTCTTTCGTACTTAGCACCTTTTATTTCTTTCAATTTTAGATTTGTGATAGAGTGTTTAATTAAGTGCTACATGTCTGGGAATAAGAATAGAGCATTTATTACTGGCAGAAAAATACAGATAAAACTGAGAAACTTCATGTTTTTAAAACCTGTTATAATCCTCTATTGTGTCCCAGAAATGCGTTATTCCTGTGTGGTTTTAGTTAGAGGCGATAGTTAGGTATTTTTCCTAAGTAACCAGTGTCATCTTCCACTTTTAAACTCTTGTCTGTTCTTTCCTCTTTTCCTAAATTTGTGACATCATACAGGTTTCATTAGGGAAAAAAGCAGTTATTAAATATCTCACTGCATTTTTGTGAGAAACTACCAGTATAGTGGAAAACTTTTGCTCATATAAAGCTTAGATATGTTTTCCCTACTTGCGACAAAAGCTTTTTAAGAACTGGAAGGTAGAAGAGATTAAGGCTTGAGGATGCTTATCTAGACTTCAGTCTGTATGCTGCCGGCAAATGCTTTTCAGATTATGATGACAGAGCCTTGTCAATTCAGAACGGACTAAAAGGAAACTCAGTACTAAAACGCTCCTGTCAAGCGCTTTCCCAAATATAATTTCAAAGCATTGTAATACCATTATCTGACAGTAATTTGAGTTGTTTAGGACAGTGTGCACAAATCTCACTTTTGTAGAAAGAAGTCTTTAAGGTGGCTAGGAATATGGTTTAGATATCATAATGGTTTGAACAAAAGACAATTATCACATGGCTTATTATGATGCGATAGAAGGAGAGATCTTTATGGTGGGAGACAGTCACAGTTATTCGTGACAGTTGACCATCAGATCATGAAGGTGTAAAAGAGGAAGGAGGCCCAGGATCCACTTTACCACCTTCCTTGGTTTTCCATATTTATTCTGCACCCCACCGCCCATTGTCTCCCTCCATGCTTCTCTGTCCAATTTTGTGGAGTTGGAAATGCTGTAATTTTATAAAAGTGAAAACTCTTTGGTTCATTCTCATTTTTATACTGCTAATTTAGTACTTCTACATACTATGCTAAATTTTTTATTAGTTTTTCCTTGTTTCCTTGTTCTTTCTTATTGAATAGTTAGAGTTCTTCTTACTCTTCACACTGTGAAAAATGCTACAACTGAGCCTTAAAGCAATATTAAAAAAGAATAAAATAAAAGTTGTATGTAATTTATGATGTCTAGATTATAAATCACTAAGAAAAATAGTCTCTATCACACATAAATGCTAATAAGGATAAGCAAAGGTGAATGGTCTGGAACTCTATCCATTTTTACAATATAAAACATAAACATTTTGCCAGACTACTATTTTAAATTGTCATTGTTCTCTGAGTTAGCCAAGTTTTATTGCACTTTAAAAAAATGTCAAAAGCAAGAAGTGAAGGAATGAACTGTCCACTGAGGTATGCGTAGAAAACAGTCTCACGTTTCTGGGCATAAGGAGTATCAGAGAAATGTTGGAGACCTGAGATGTGCTGTCAGCTGTCTGGCAAGCTTTCCTCTGATAGATAATGAACTAAGTTAAAATGTCATAGGTTGATCATTAGATAGTTTTTGATTACTGCACTTGAGTAATTCTTAAATATCAGGAAGTACAAGTGGTGCAATTCCATTGAGAACGTACAACTAAACCATGGCAGCCTTGTTTCTGAAATTCTTTGTGTAAAAATTGGACAAGAATTATTGGATCAGTTACATAACTTTATTGATATTTAAATCTGTCTCTTTTCCCATTGTACACTGCTATTAAATAATAAATGGAGATGAGGGGGAGAGTAGAAGTTTAGACACCATCTGCATGGTAATGACTTTCTTCTCATTCTAAGATCTATTATTTAGCCGGTACTTTCACCGTTAAATATGTGTGAAAATGATTGTTTATGATCATATTTTGAGTAAGCGAGATTCTTCTTGTAATCAAGTTAGATGCTTCACTGAAGTAAAAAACCTCTTGCATTCACAGTAAAATTCTTATCAGTCAAATATGCAAGGATATGGAAAATTAATTGCTTTGTTTCAATAAAACTTATTCTTTATAAACCCATCTTGACAAACACCAGCTATGTCATCTTCCTTCTCTTCTTTTATAATCCCTAAAAAACATCAGTGTTTTATCTGGTACTGTTGGCAGGTCGCAAGCCAGTACTTAACAGGGCTCTACTTTGGACTCAGCCCAATCCAAAAAAAAAAAAAAAAAAAAAAAAAAAAAAGGTATTGTCCAGAGAACTTGCCATTTAATTCTTTCAGAACTTCTGCTTTATTTGACATTCTGATTTTAAAATGATGGGTTTAAGAACTGTGTTAAACATTATGTTTAGTTACTGTTGGAAGGGAAGAGTTTTCATTATCATCCTCATGTACTTTCTGACTAAATATGGGATGAAATCATTTATTGAATAGTTCTGACATTTTTATTTGCTATTTGCAACTCTGATCACTATAGGTTTTTTTCCTTGTATCTCTTCCTATATTTTGTAACAATTTCAGTTTAAATTAATTTCCCTGACATGTACTTCTAAGTGGTTTCGAGTTCATGAAGTGTTTGTTGTTAAAGGACCAAAATACATATATTTTTCTTTGGGACTTCAGATTTAATACATGAAAAGTAATATAGCAATCTGTAGCCATGCTTTAGAACTTATGTGACATGGTGAATGATCAGCTACCTGTCAATGAGGCCATTTTTAGAAGACTAATTTATACTTAGAACTTTTATTGTTTTAGAGAGAATTTCGCAGACTGTAGGCAAGCAGAGAAATATCTTCAAAGGAACCAAGATTTTTCTCAAGGGAGCAGAGTAGAGTTTATTGAAGATCAAAAAATTCAAATATATTAAAAGTGACTCTACACGATAGAAATCTATGAAAGAATTACATGAAAGTGGTAGGAGAAACTTCTGAAAAGTGTAAGATAGAGACGAAAAATAAGCTGAATCTCAAGATCCCGTTTATTTTACAGCTAAGTGATGTCACCGTGCCTGTCACAAGCTGTGTTGCCTCACACATGGGGCTGGAAGCTTCGTACAGTAAATCCCTGTCTCCCCTTTGATTCCTCTATGCCTTATCAGAAAAGAAACGCGTACATACAACTCTGCATAATGCAAGGCAGTAATATTTAACAGGGTGCTCCTGTGACATACGCAAACCACTCATTTCTTGTTAGTATGGCAGCAGCAGAAAGTCTCTAGAGGGTTGTCCAACCTTATAATGAGAGGCCTGTGTTATGTGCAGTTCCATAGCCTCAGAAGTGGCCATGGATTCAACCCCTGCTGTGAAATTTGGCTGCTGCCTGAGGCCCTGTGGAAATGATGTTTCTTGCTATGCCTGACCACGTGCAAGACCCCCTGCTGGGAAAAGCCAGGAAATTCGCTGAATTGTGTTCATCCATTTCTCTCTCCCTCTCTCACCATCTGAGACAGACAGAAAAGGTCTGCGGGGCAGTATTGCCTTCCCTTTCTTTTGTTCTGAAGAGGGAAGTAGGAGGGATATCAGTATATTCTGAGGAAGCGCTGATTGCAAAAGTCAGGGAAGAACTTGATTTTAGGACAGTCTATACTAGCAGACAGAGAAGAGACTCAAAACTTGGTGACTACCAGCAGATTGAAAAAGGATGGAAGGAATCCTTGAATATTCTTTTCTCCTCAAAAGGTGCCAAGACCAGTGATGGAGAAAAAAGAAAAGGTGTAACGTGAACCATCCCTGTTCTTGTTATGATGTGCCAAAATCAATGAAATGGTAGTAACTACATGACTTTTCCTATTTTATGCATCTAATCCATGGCAGGGGGGTTGGAACTAGATGATCTTGGAGGTCCCTTCCAACCCAAAGCATTCTGTGATTCTGTGATGTCTACTCCTTTACTTTTTTACCTAGAAGGTGAGTTCCAAGAGCCAGTGAAATGTAAGGGACCAAATTTGGAAGAACAGACTGTCAATTTTGAAATCCAAAGGAATCACACACACAACATACTGTGCAGCAAGTAGCATTTTATGTGCTGTGGTGGTGAACAAGTAAATAAGAAAATGTACCAGCTTCCCTCCAAAGCATACAATTAAAAGGCAAATACAAGGCATGTTCAATATTTGTTGGAGTCAGAGTCTGAAATAATAGTAAACCTGGAATGGAAACTGCTCTTCAGAACACAGCTTCCTGGGGGAGAAGCAATCTTATTTACTCTGTTGTCTTTTCTTAGTTCTAATGTTTCCTATTCAAAACCTGGGAAGAGCTTGTCTGGCAAAAAATACTAAGTGGATTGAAGTGAATAGAGCTGTCATAGTATGTAATGATTTGAACTGGTCAGAAGAAAGATAAAAGATTGCTGATAATGCTAATAGCGGTGTTTTAATAAGGTAAGGAAAGGTAGCATTTGCACACAGGCAAAGATGTGGGGTTTTTAGGTATTTGGTTGTGCTGCCAAAATAGAGACAAGCAAACATCGCCACAAGACTGGGGAGAGCAGTCCAGGGGTCTGGAGCTGGAGAAATATCCTTCCCAAGTGAGAAAGCATGCATAGTTATCAGGGCGGGGGAAGAGGACACGGTGTAAATACACATTAAAGAGATGTAAGCCTAGAAATTATTTCAACTGGACTGGAGGGAGAGGACCACAAGAAACCAATGCAGAAGTCAAGGGTTCCTGTCTCAATGATTCAGAAAGGAGGAGTGTCTTAGGGCTGTTATAAAGAAACAGAATTAAGAAGAAAGAAGGGGAAAAAAAAAACCAAACCCACCAAAATTTGAGATGTAGGTCGTACCAGAAAGTAGAAGAGAAGAGAGTAATGTAATAAGAAGAATCAAGAAAGGGAAGGATTTGGGGTTAAGAAATGTCTGTCTTTCTTTTTTTGTGTTTTTTTTTAAATATTTAGCGACATGTTTAACACAAAGAAATATCTCCTAGAGTCTGTGTGTGTGTGTGTGTGTGTGTATACATGTCTCTCTCTCTATATATATATACAGACACAGGTGTATTATGCATACTTTCCATTTAATGTTTTGTTTCTTTTGAGGAATAATGATGAAACAATTTTTTTTTTTTAAAGTCATAACATACTGCATGGGACTACTACAGTGTGAATATATATATACGTATAGTATTATGGGTATTTTAAGTAGAATATTACGTTCTCAGTGTATACCTTCTGGCCCAGTTCCAGGCTGTTGAGTGGTAACATTTGTGGGAATCCTATAGGATTCTTTATGATGGGGGTTTTTTCAATAAGGAACTGCTAGAAATTGTTTTGCTCCTGCCAACTGCTAGGTACATGTGGAAACAAAACAAAGTACCATGTGTCTCACATGTTAGGCACATTCTAGTTTATAAGTAGGCACATTTAGAATTATAAGTATACATAATCAAACTGCTTTTCAAAACAGTGATGTTTCCTGGCTCATATGAGTTTTTTTTTTTAATTGTTATTTTTTCAAATCAAATGATGATGTCAATTCATTACTTAAAGTCAAGAAATTGTCAACAACAGAATTAGCTTTTGTTCTGAGGCAGGAAAAGTAATGTACAGTATTTAAATTGAAAGGTTTTATATAGTTATTCTGAACTGGTGAGGCAACAGTGAGCGTATACAGTCAACTCATACAGAATAGTCAAGTGCTGAGCTTAAAGAATTAAGAGGAAAAAAGACTGTACTCTGGTTGGCAATTGCATGAAAGTAGGAAAAAAACATTGTAAATGTTGCTGGAACCCAGTAATTCTGGAGTATATTTATACAGTTAATATGCAGTATTCTGATCTCTTACCTCCCTAGAGTCTACTTAATTTAGACCACATGAAGAAAAAACCCCAAACCTTCTTCATTAGTGCTTAAAACAGCATGTTTCATCACACCAATTGTCAGCATGGCTGCAATATCTGGATTTTTTTTTAAATTGTTATAGATGAATAGTGAATTAGAAATACTACTAGAGATTTTGCAAATATAGTAAACTTTTTTTCTTGTTATTTAATATCTCTTACTATAATGCTTGCTACTATTTGGCTACTTTTAAACTGCCATATAAAGTAATTTACCGTGGTCTTCCTCTGTGAATTTTTGCTGTCTCATGTGAATGATCTGCAGGGAGGTTCAGTTCAACCTCAGAACACAATGGGTGAAGGGCAGCATACCATTGTGAACCCCACCTTTTCACAGTGTTTCTCTTGAGATGTTGGGAAGAAATAAAGAACATTCTAGGTAACAGTATAGTCTGATATTATGGGTTTTATTTGTGACTTTGGGAATAAATTGCAGTGTGGGAAAAGCAGCTGAAAACGTGGATAAAAGTCGAATGCAGGATTATTGTAGACCCTGTCAAAATAAATGGGAGAATATTTTTTAGTATGTAATTAAATGTCAAGATTTGTGAGTTAATGGAATTTCTGTAGTCACATCAAGGTCAGACGAGCAATTACTGTTTATGAATTATCTGAAATCTTGTATAGCCTCTTCTAGCTCGTCTTGTAGCATCTATTTATATTAGACATCTTTGCCATTTCTGATGCTTCTCCCCCATAGTTTCTGTTAACAGCAATGTGGTGCATTTTGTCAATTCTGTACTTGTTTGCAAAACCTTCCTTTATTTCACTGAAGAGCTTGCAATTAGCCCACTTCTCCCTATTGAGAAGCATCTTTGTAATAACAGCTTTCCTGGCAGAGCTTTTGTTAGGCAGATTTTAAAATCAAGAGTCTACAAAGGTTGGGAAAAATCCAATCATACAAAAGTTCAGCAAATCCCTTTCAAGGTCATATCAGTTAAGATTACATAGATTTTCCACTTCAACAAACATCAGAGTTTAGCATTTTTTTAGGGATGAATCCAGAGTGGTAGCATTAATAAAATAAACTAATTCTAAATGAAATTGTTTGCTAAACTCAAAGAA
This sequence comes from Porphyrio hochstetteri, assembly GCA_020800305.1. NCBI lineage: Eukaryota > Metazoa > Chordata > Aves > Gruiformes > Rallidae > Porphyrio > Porphyrio hochstetteri. Next base: position 33,174,772 of record CM036909.1, read on the forward strand.
AAGCCTGGGCTCTTTCCCCCACCCCTCCACCCCGTCTTTAGTGGGGTTACCTTTCTCCCCCATGTAGCCTCTTGTATCACTGTCTTTGAAGTCGTTAACAGTGCTTTCTTTGACAGCCACTGGGTGTGGGAAGTGTGAGGCTATAGCAAGTATCTCCATAGCATAATCCGCTCAGTCACTGTTGGTCACTGATCCAGCTGCATGCACCAGCTTAATAGTCAAAGGGCATGGTAATTCCCTCCTTCTGTCTTTTCTTTCTTCCAAGGCAAAATCTTCACCTGGTGTTTTTGATTCATGCATTCTAATTATGATGGCTGCCATCATCAGCCCTGTGGGTGACACTAGAAATTCACTGAGCCAACAGCTAATACCACAGCTTGTTAAGCGACCATGTCAGTCTGATTTTAGGGCCCATTTTGCAGTTCACCGCGGGCCTATCTAAAAGCATCAGGAGTCTCCGTCTAGCAGGACAGGCTCATTGTCTTTCTAAATGTCTCCTTCTGATAAGCAGATCCAAATATGGTTCATTCAGTGTGGATTTGAAGGCACAGTGGGGAACTTGGCTCACATAGTGGGTACAACAAAATGCTTAATATTTTCACTTGGTATAGAGCTAAAGAACCCAATTTTCAATTCCAGGATAAAAACATTTACTCCCTGACTATGATCAAGAGTTTGAAATTTAAATCAGAAGTCTTCGAAAGCTATTCTAACTCTCAAAGGAACAGGCTTTCCCATACTTAGGGAAGAAAGGAAGAAAATCCTGGGTTTGTAGCAGAGTTTGAGTCACACAGAATTCACACGATGACCAGAAATGTCCTTTGTTGCCTAAAGATATTGTAGAAATTTTTTTCTCTGAATAATTTTGTGTGAAGTATGTGATTCCAGTGACTGTGAGGTTACTAACAGCACTATGAATACTGCAGTCTGATCTGCCTTGCAAACTTTATTTGTTTTTAAATAAGTGCTACAAATGCTTTACTGCTGTATATATTTCTTTTTAATGTTTTGGCTGACCCAAGCATTGGCAGTAGAAGGCTATGAATATCTTTCACTTGGAGGAAATGAGAATTTTACAAAAGGTATACTAATGTGGCTCTATATTTAACTGCCTCTCTGATCTGCAAACAACCCTTTTTTTCTAGACAGAAAAAGGGCTAAGTTTTCTCTGACTACACAGGCATTTTATCATCAGAATTAGTAGCAATTATACACAAGTATTAAGTGTGTTTTCCATTTCATGCCAATAATTGTATTTGAGACTGTATTAGAACATGGCTGCATCAAAATGCTACAGCTTAGTTCATCTCAGAATCAGCAAAGACAGAAAAACAAATAGCTGGCCTTCCTTGTGGCATGAATCCACAATTACAATATAAACCCAATGCAGGTTTTATTCTCTAAGAACAAAATCGGTTACTTACCAGCGAGGTGTGTAAAAGTGCTTATCTTGCAGAACTATCAGTTTGAACCAGTATGCATATGGGATGAGCTAATTTAAGAACTCCACAGGAAATTAGAGTGGATCTTTTATTATCAGCATCCATTTCCTAAATACTGTGTTGCTTTTGGCTTATATTCCATTGACCTATAATAATGCTACTGGAGACTTATTTCATCTCATTGTTAGTTGGCAAACTGGCAGCCTTGCCTATGTGTAAGGTTACTTGTGGAGATAACCAGGAAGCCCATTTTGTTGCAGAAAAATCTAGTATTTTGTAGCCCGTGTTCCCTTTAGTGATTGTCCTTTCATGTCTAACATGCTATTGGAAAACTTTCCCCCCTTATAAATTCTCAAAGGATTTATAGGAAGAAGGCATTTCCAATATGCATGATAATTGTACTTTGGCTAACGTGTATTTTTCCTTTATTGAAGTGTAGATTTTCAACTGTATCCAAGAAGCTGTGGCAACCCTTTGTGGCTGCACAAGAAAAACAAGGGTACACACTTGACTGTGATATGTAGAAGTTATATTTCACAAAATGTATATGCATCTCTAAATATTAAATTTAACTGAACAGGCAGAATTCCCATTCTCCTTATTTTTCATTTACTGATATGTCTGGGAGGCTTTTGAACACAGTATAAAAACCTGAGAGAAACCTGCATATAGGAAGTGGCATAGAGCTACCTATGGAGAACTGTAACTGGTAATGTGGTTTGTTAACCTTCGGCTCAACTGAATTATATTGACTCCAGTCTGGACAGGGCCTAACAGAGTGGAAACTTGGGTCCAAGGTCTTTTTCCCTTCTTCATTATCCTAAAACATAAAACATCAACTTCTGAAAATACCTTCCCTTCCTGTAAATATTTTTGGATTGGTGTTAGGAGTTAACACAGTCAATTACAAAGCGAATCAGAGACAACATTTGGGTGTCGATATTCAAGGGTTGAGCAGATGACTTCATAAAAACTTCACAGCGAGTCCTCCATCCCCAGTCAGTTAGCGTGCCATTAAAAAGAGACAAACCCCATGCTGATTAGAAATCACATTTGTTCTTAACACATACAAAATCTCAAAACTTGTAGGAGGAAGACAAGTATTTTTCAACATGACTTTATATGAAAGGTTGGTTATGATTTCAGTACTCATGGACCAGTCTGCATGCTGTCAATCAAAGTGTCCTGTTTGGACTTTGTTATCTCACTTCATTCTTTCCAGCAGGCTGCTGGCTGCTTTCAGGTCTCAGAAGATATAAGCCTTTCCTTTAAAAATAACCAAGAGCTTAGCAATGAATAGTACTGCTGCCTCAATTCCTTCCATTATAAAGTCCTGCCTAATGCTTTTCACTTTACTTTTCATTTCCTTTGTAGTGCTGAGATCTGGGAAAATTAAGATCTGTGGTACTTCATATTCAAGCATATATTTGATACTTGCAGCTTGCAGCATACTCACATGATCTCTGCTATTAGTGACTGTAAAAACAGTTTCTACCCATCTCCCTCTTCCTATTTGCTGAACTAATAGATCAGTGCGAGACGTTTTCCATGCATAATGTGAAGAAATAACAGCTTAGCTCAAGGATTTTTTGGTTTACCATAGTTTGGGGGAAAGGATGAGAATCCATAAATTCTGTAATTTTTTCTTTACAACTTTCTGCCTGGACTTGTGTCTCTAAGAATAATATCCTCTTTCTGGTGAGGGTGTAGGGAACAAGCTGCTAATTTCTTCTATAATCTGATTTTAATGAGATATATAGAAAAACACAAGGGTGATTGTAGAAAATTCAAGCATTGTATAGGAAACATTTGGGGGAAAAAAAAACCCCACAAAATGTGAATTTGGGTACTAGTTAATCACAGAAAACTCACTGTTACAGTAGACTGTTAACTTTAAAGCTAATAAATTATTAAAGGATATACTAGAGATGGTCATGATATATGCAAGTCTCAAGTGTAGTATTCTGTACAGAACTGGAGAATTAGAGGGTGCAACAGCTCTTTACAGGGCATCCTGCTTTCTTACAAAATACCCAGCGAGTACTGAAGAATCGAGTAAGAAGACAAATATTTTTTACTGTGTGCATGAGCTCAGTGTCTGTCTGAATCTGTTTGGGACTCCAAAATCATCTCACTCCTGCCACTCAGAATGTGCTTGTTGCAGAGCAGGCTCACAGCACATGAACTGGATATCTCTCGATTAAAACAAAATTCCAAGATGTGCTCCCAGCAGTATGCCTGGTGTACTTCAATCCCTAGGCATTTGTCTGTGGGACCAAGACTAATGATAGTCCGTAGCTCCGTCTGAAATGTGGAGTGTGGATGATGGGGTCTCAGTACCTGCAGCTGAGCTTTACAAATCTAGTTTTATGGGATTACACTGGTACAAAGACATAGCAATATTTCTTCTGTTTTGTGTACTTTTATTTACCCATATTGGTAACTGTCTTCATGATTGTAAATTATAGGGAATGAGGGAGAAAGTAAAAGTGCTCTTGATGAGTCTCTCAGCACACAAAACTATTGGGAAGAAAAGTCTGAACAAATCTCAGCTCTTTTCTCTTCTTTTGTCCTTTTCTACTAATAATGACTCTTCCCAGCTCAGAAGAAATTGGTGTTGCTGATTTTTAAGTCAGAGATGCTTTAGCAACTTTTGTGAAGATTTTAGCTGATTAATTTTTTGCCCTTAATTCATAAAACTTAAATTTCGTTTTTGCACTTAGTACACATGTAAAAGCTAACATTCAAAAAGGGTTTAGAATAGTATAAATGTAGTGAGAAAGGAAGGAAAATCAAAAATCTGTTCTTTCCAAGCATAATGAAGCCTGCAAAAAAGCAGCTTATCAGAGATGTAACTGCATTACTAAGTTCTCATTTTCTGAGTATCAGCAATTAAATAAACTTTAAACTGGTGGCTATAATCCTCAAGGTTGGATCTGATTAACAGAGCAAGTGATAGCCTGCTGAATCTAAAGTAAAAAGCTAAATAAATACATGTTGCCATTTTCAGCAATAAAGTAATAAGCAGTTTAGAGTAAATGTGATTGGCATAAAAATCATGTTAGAAATAATGTCAAATACACTCATGAAACAGCTATTGATGTCAAATTTGCAAAATAGGATGGCTTTCCAACAAATATATCCACAATTTAAATCAGACTTAGGATGACAAACATGGTAACAAATTATTCATGGCAAATTTCAATTATGTCCTAACGAATGCTGCACTAGCAATATTTATTTAATCAAAACACAATCATTGTTTAACAATTATTTTTAAAACTTCCCTGAGATCAAAGAGATAATATTTGTACTATTGTAATAGCTGTGCTATGCAAGCAATTGGAAAGCTCACGCAGCTGTCCAAGGGAGTAAAGAACCTAGAAAAATTTGGCATACCAACTCACTGCAATACAGTAGCAAACTGAATTAAATACTTACTGTCTAATGGAACTGCTTCCATATTAAAGAAAACAGAGATTGATGTTTGATATTGCAAACCTGAGAATTGGCTTACAAGAAAGTGAAGCAGGTAGACACAGAAATTGCATGGGGTAATTAAAAAAGGTGGTTTTTTTTCCACTGTAGCACATTTCTGGAAGTGCTTTAACTCTTAAGAATACAGCAATGGCCACAGCAGACCAGGGAATAGTTCTTTCTACCCTGTGAGTCTGCCACTGAGAGTGGCCATGCATAGATGCTCAGGGAATATCTACACAGGCATATGCTTCTTCCCCAAATATTCTCCCAGTTACCAACCTTTTTAAGTCTCATACAGAGACAGACTTAGTTATTCATGGATATTTCTTCTGTCTCTCTTCTCCGGTCTCCCGTAGAGCCCATGTAGACTTTACATATGCATGCCTTCCTCACCAGGGACTCCCATAAGAATTCTTTCCTTTTGTTTGGAATGTAACTTCTAATTTCATTACTGGTTTCCAGTTCTTGTATTGGAAGAGATGAACAGTTCCTATTCACAATCTCAGTGCTACTTTTGGTTTTGTAAACTTCTGAATTCCACAAAAATACATCTTTTAAGAGATGGATGGACCTTAGCCTATGCTGTGCTTCCTCATGAAGCAGCGCTTCCACTAAACTCCCTCTGAACCTTTCTGATGTATCTGAAATGGGGGAAGAATAATATCATAGAATCACATCCACAGCTTTTCTGGGCAACCTGATCTAGTGCTTCACTACCCTCATAGTGAAGAATTTCTTCCTTATGTCTAATCTAAATCTACCCTTCTTCACTTTAAGACAGTTTTCCTTTGTCCTATCACTCCATGAGCTTGTAAACAGTCCCTCTCCAGCTTTCTTGTAGGCCCCCTTCATGTACTGGAAGGCTGCTATAAGGTCTTCCCAGAGCCTTCTCTTCTCCAGGCTGAATAAGCCCAACTTTCTCTGCCTGTCTTCATAGGAGAGGTGCTCCAGAGCCCTGATCATCGTAATGATCACACAGCTTAGTGTCACCTGCACGTACTGAAGGTGCACTCAATCCTGCTGTCCATGTCCCGATACCAACTCCTGAGGAATGCCACTTGTCACTGATCTCCGCTTGGACATTGAGAAGTTGACCACAACTATTTGAGTGCAACCATCCTGCAAGTTTCTTATCCACTGAATGGTCCATTCATCAAATCCATGTGTCTCCAATATAGGGACAAGGATGCCAGATGCTTTGCTCAAGTCCAGTTGCTCTTCCCTTTTCCACCAACATTGCAACACCTCTATAGAAGACCACCAAATTTATCAGGCATGATTTTCCCCTAATGAAGCCATGTTCACTGACACCACTGACCTCCTTATTTTTCATATGCCTTAGCATAGTTTCCGTGAGGATGTACCAGGCACAGAGGTGAAACTGACTGGCCTGTAGTTTTGGAGTCTTCCTTTTTTCTTTTTTAGAAGTGGGGGTTATATTTCCCCCTTTCCAGTCAGTGGGAACTTCACCAGATTGCCACAATTTCTCAAATACGATGGAGAGTGACTTAACAACTTCATTTGCCAGTTCCCTCTGCATCCATGGATACATCTCATCAGGTCCTATGAACTTGTGCACCTTCAAGTTCCTTAGATGACCTCAAACCTGATCTTTTCCTACAGCAAATGGTTCTTCGTTCTCTTAGTCCCTGCCTTTGCCTTCTGCAACTTGGGCGTTGTGGCTAGACCACTTACTAGTGAAGACTCAGGCAAAAACATCCTCAGGTACCTCAGCTTTCTCCATATCCTGGGTAACCACATGTATCATTTCCTTCTGGAGAGGGCCCATCATTTCCCTAGTCTTGCTTTTATCACTGACATACCTAAAGAAATTTCTCTTGTCCGTGGCATCCCTAGCCAGATTTAATTATATCAAGGTTTAGGTTTCCTAACGTGGTCCTTGGCTGCTTAGCTTCTTTCCATTCCTCCCAGGCTACCTGCCCTTGCTTCTACCCTCTGTAGGCTTCCTTTCTGCATCTGAGTTTGTCCAGGAGCTCCTTGTTCATCCTTGCAGGCCTCCTGGTGTTTCTGCCTGGCTTCTTTGTTGAGATGCATCCTTCCTAAGCTCAGAGGAAGTGACCCGTGAAAACTAGCCAGCTTCCCTCCAGGGCTTTGCCCCACAGTACTCTACCAGGCAGGTCTCTGAAGAGGCCAAAGTCCAGGGTAGTGAGCTTGCTGTGCACTGTTCTCACTGCCCTGTGGATCACAGACTCCACTATTTCATGGTCACTGCAGTGAAGACTGCCCTTGAGCTTCACATTCCCTACCACTTCCTCCTTGCTGGTGAGAGCAAGGTCCAGCATGGCACCTCTCCTCATTGGCTCCTCCATCACCCGGAGAAGTAATTTATCATCAATGAAATTCAAGGAAAGTTTCTTATTATTGCTTATTTTTTTCTCATAGTTTCTCCTCAAGCTCCCTTTTTAGACCATTTGGTTTTGCTTTTACATTTAATCTGCCAGAATTCATTGGTCTTGCTATTTTCTTCATTTTAATGTGATCTCAAGTATTTGAAGGGTACTTTCTTCACTTTTATAACCTCCTTAACCCTTTTTTGATTGGTAATATGCACCTGGTTTTTTTACAGTATAGTATCTCTGAATAATTTCCATGCTGTAATTTCCACACTGTCTGTAAAGATTTGCCCTCTGCATCTTCTTTCCAATGAGTGTCCTCATATTTATTCTTGAAATGCCTGGCAAACATGGTTTCTGAAATCTTTAAGATTAAGAAAGATACCGTTTCTCAGTGGGAAGCATATATTGGACATATTGCAGCATCATTTTCCATAATTTATGCTGGCTGGGGCTATAATGACAATGTTATTTTTATTTTTCAATTCTCTAACGGAATAAATACATCAGCATGTACCAGAAGAAAATTATTAAACATTTCCCACAAAAAATATTTCCTATTTTCTGACCTTTGTTAGAAAGTTTTAAAGTTTGATCTGGTACTTCAGTAAAAGATCCCAGATAACAGAAAAATATGAGTTGTTAGTGCAGCCTGTTGTCTGACAAAGAAAGCATTTCAGTTTTCCAGGTGAGATGTTTTCGTTTTAATAGCGTATACATGCTGTCTTGACACCAGGGCAGCCATTCCTTCCTTGGTTTTTAAATTATGGCACAAACATTTCTCATCGATTGCAATTTTACAGCCATTTCAAAGCTCAGCTTTGGCCCCATGGTTTCACTGTGCCTGTACAATTGAGGAGAATAGTTTCTGTGATGGGTACTATTACAGTCATTGTGTTCCTGTGAGGTGGACCTAAGTCTCTACTGAAGCTGGACAAGATACATAAATGTCTGTGGTCCTCTGACTGTTGCTGAGGAATTTCTGTGAACTCCAAGATGCAGAGAATGTGCAACTTTCCCTGTTCCATGCAAGCTATGAAAACATACCATTTTTTTAAAAGACTGCCTATCTGCTCCACTACTGTATGGTTAATACTTAATTTCAGGAAGCAGGGTATGTAAAGAGAGACTTTGCATCAGACTTTGTGGGTTTTTGTCATTAAATAATCATCCTCTGATTGTTTGGAATCAAGAGCTAAGTGTCTTTTCCCACTGTCACAGTTTCTTAGGTATGATTCGTTGATTGGGTGCTTTTTGCCTGCAAAATTGAAATTCACAGGGTGTAGTTTTGTGGCTACAGGATACCTATTTGTGTGATTTATCATCTTATTCATTTTATGTATCTCATATACAGTAAGATATGTATATGCATATGTATAAAGCTGTGTATTGATACACAGAATTTCTGGGAACTGAAAGTTTGAGAAATCTGTTTCACAGCAACCTCTTCTGCTTTTGCTACCCCAAGTAGTATTTGCACAACAGCATAAAAGTGATACTTACTTTCTCTTTCAGTATGGTTTTACAAACCATCCGCAGCTCTTTTCCTGACGTGTTTATTTTTGTTTGCAATTCTTACCTGCTTAGAGGGGTTCCACATGAACGTGGGTGCCATCAGAATTCAAGATGTAACCCATGAAAAATGAAGAGGAGTTGTTATGAAAAGTCCTAAGAAGTGCAGCTCTTGCCCGTGATTCACAGTATATCATGAAAAGACGGTTCCCCAGTAGAGCATGTGTTTTTTGGCCACTGCCAAAGACCAGATAATTGGCTAGAAGAACTTGTGGTATGGTCTTGCTTGTGAAACTTGAGGACAAAATGTAAAATTTAGTAATACAAACTTCTGGCAGTTTAGTACTTAAGTCAGTTGTGTAAACTGATGGCCTAGATTTTTCTGTTTCCAAGCACTTGAGGCGTGAATTCTTCCTTGGCCAAGAAGGGAATCTTTGTTACGCAGGCTTGAAATTTTCTGGAAAGTAGCTGTTATGCTGCCTATATGTTTCACTTCTAATTTACCGTTCCTATGTAGTAGATTGTAAACCCATGCAGATATAAACACTCTAAATTCCTTCTGCCAGAGCAGATTATATACTCTGCCTATTTTAGGTTTGTTTAATCCTGTTTGGAAAGTGCAGAATTTAATTCTGGTTTAAATAGGAAATTGTTAACCACTAGCAGACATACTTTTCTTGGAGATGAAGCTAGTTGTTACTCTTTGTGTGTCTTCAGTGAGCTGAATGGAGCTAAAATCTTGCTTGAAGTTCCAGTTTTGAGCTTGTTTGGATCTATGGTTTACTTTCTTAAATCTAGCAAGGGATCTCTCACTTCCTTTCTAGGCAATTTAATAAAGCTCTTTATCTCCACGTTCTTCTTTTCTCCAAATTAAACTCACCCATGCCTGCAAAAGCAGGGGAGAAATGAATGTTCTGAACTATAATTACTCTACCTAAACTTCCAAAATAATTGCTCTTGATAGGTTCCTTGTTCTATTAGGTAGAAATGGTAAGATGTCTGTGGTGGTCACTTTTTTTTTTTATTTACTTTGCTCAGAGCAATCTGTTTCATTTAATAAGTTGTCTGTGTTGGCCTCACTACTGTCCCCCAGAGTACAAAATCTGCCTTCTACCCACTCCTTCAGGTTTTGAATGTCATGATGTCATTCTCCATCAAGGAAGTATTTAATTTAATATTTTTTTTAGTCTATTCATGCATGATGACTGATTTAATGAAACGGTGTGTGTATTTCCAGGTTATTTTATGTATTCTTTTTCTCCAGATATTACTTTGCTAAAAATAATTATATCAGCCTAAAAAGCCAAGAGAATCCAGTAGCTAAACATGGACTTCTCAGAAGCAGACATTAAAGGATAATTGTGCTCTATCTACACTCTAAATTCATTGGGGTTTTTTTTTTATTCCCCCAGTGTCTGGCAATTTGTCCACAGTTTTCTTCCTGAGCAATTTTCCATTTACATAAACTAAAATGCATAATCTTGATGAGCAGTTCTGAAAAATCACGGGTCTTAATCCAGGAAAAAAAAAATTATTAAAAAGTATAGTGATTTCTCATTTGGGGGGTAGAACAGTTTTCTGTTCAAAGTGCATTAATAGAAAAATGGGTGTAGCTAAAATGAACTACAACTTTCAGAAAGGGCTCTCAGTTGTTCTTATGAACTCAGAGCTTTGCATTACATTACTACACGGTTTCTCAGAGTTTTCTCACATCCAGCCACCTTGATCTTTAGGCAACGTATACCCAAGGTCTGTCTGCAGGCATGTGTGCAGATATGCCCTCAGCTTGTCTCTTTCCTTCATCTTCTACTATCCCCCGTTCCCTCTCTTTGAAGATCAGGCTGAACGCTTTTTTTAATGAAGCGTGAAATTCTCCCTTAATCATTCGAAACATGGTCCTGAGAATTTACAAATATAATAACTGTTGTGAGACTAATTTTTTCACTTTGCTTTCCTAATTCCTATCAATGCTGTTAATGTTGATTGAGAGAGCAGGTATTCCATTCTTTGACACACAAATATATCCATACTTAGCTTTCTGTGAAGACAGTTATTTGCTTCTTTCTGAACAGACCTCACTTTTTCAAGCTGCTTTCCATACACTGCATTTTCTAGGTCACTGAGACCTCATTAGATATTTCAGAACAGTGTTTGCAGACTCCTAATACTTGTAAGCCTGGAGAAAGTATTCTATCCAAATGCTGAGAAACAATCTTTCAGCTTCATTCAAATGGCATGTAGTTTGTTGTCGTTTTTTGTTACATGTCAATTTATCTGTAAATCTGGGAAAAAAAGAGCCTAGCCAGAATGTTTATGGCTTTAATAAAAAATAAAATCCTCAGATTATGACATTTTTAGAAGGATTCAGACCAGCACATTGCAACTCAAAGTAAGTGTACTCCTACATTGTATGTTAAAATTTTCCTATCAGTTATTCTATTCATTTATAATACCGCCTCTAAGATTAGTTCTGTAAATTGCATTAATACGGGGCTCACTTTTGGCTGTTAGCTTTCTGTCAAACACATCAGATTATAAATCCAAGTTGTAAACACATTTCAGGATACCTAGCAATTTTCTAGTTCTCTGGTCACCAAAAATATAGTTATGAATGTGCTGTAATTTATGGGGGATTTCCTCCATGGGTGCATCTACTGAACATTAAATTAAGAATGTAGATTACCTTCTGTATTGATATAGTCCCTATAGGCTAGAAACTACACCATGTTAAAAAAAAAAATTCTGTATTCAGACTTTAATCAAAGATGAAAAGGATGAAACAAGCAGTCCCCAAAGCCATTCAGTAGAACTGGGTATTGTACGGTCAAGAATCGCACCCGGAACCCCCATGGGGAAATGACAGGATGAGACTAGGAAATGTTTGTGACTAACAGGATACAAAGAGCCTTCTTTCACTTTCTAATGTAAACAGGTTTGAATTAGCTGTAGCGTAGCATTTTCCCTGGGAACCACCTAAATATTTTAACAAGAGAGTAATAAAGAGAGGACAGAAAATCTACCATGATTTCTAGCACCCAACCACAGGTGAAAAATTGATTACAGCTCTCCTGGCTTCAGAGGTCTGTAGATAACAATTTATATTTCTAAGTTTCAGCATGAGGTTGAAAATGCAAGTTTTTTGCAGTAGGCACTTAGATTTTAGAGGCACAGTTCATAGTAAAATTAAGGTTGTATCTTTTCATAGCACTGACTTTCATATGCTTAAATGTAGAATGGATTATATTTATTTATACTACCTCCTATCAATGAAGAACGGTACTTAAATGTAACGTCATTGCCAATTGTTCTCTATCCATTCTGATGCATAATTGTTTTTCTGATTGTGTAACATCATGGTGTTTTAGAAAGCATACTGTGCTAATTCACAGTGGTATTTAAAGTATAGTGCAGAATCATCAGCAGTAATTGAACTCATCAGAATGCTAACTAACTTAATTCAAAAGTTCACATACAGTTATACGAATGAAAATATATAAGAATAATATAAATTTATAGATTAAAAAAATATTCTAAATATGGACCAGGAATTTATGTGTTTCAGAAATTCTTTTATCCAAGCTTATGTTTGGAAGTATATTGACTGTTAAACGCATGTGATCACCCCGTGTCAGTTTGTAGCAAAGAACCTCATGATAAGTACTTTCTATTACTTGCAAATTGATCTGTCATCAGAAGGAATGCTGGATATTCTGGAGGTGGTGGAACTTAGCCTTAGCTCTGGATGCACATATCTTTGAGCTTAGGAGAAGCTAGGATCAGATCTAAGCTGTGGGTCTGTGAGACTTATATGAATATAAAAAGCACAGATTGTGTAGTAAAGAAACAATGCACTTGTAAACACAAATGGGGAATCTCTATGAATCTCATCTTGGTTACACACAAGGGGGTGTATTCTCCACTGAAGTCTAATGGGATGTGCATCGAGGGGAGAATAATATGCACCATTGCCTTGTTCACTAACAGGTGAAGGGTAATATAGATGAAATTGGAGAAATAATGGGCAATACAGTTCCCATTAGCATATACAAGGCAATTCCACATTTTGCAGCAAAGTAAAGGCAAAGCAGTGGCAAAACCAAGGAAAGATTAAGTCTAAGACCTGCTGTCGATGTGATGAAAAGAACTTGACTTTTGAGTCTTTCAGGTGCTGGTTTATCACATGAGTGGCTGAAATGATTATTTTCTCTGTAGAATGTAACAGTGAGAGAACCTGAAGGATCTGCACGCCGTATCAGATACGGTGCAAAAGAAACATTGCACTGTGTGAATTTGGAGATAGAGCATTAAGTTGTTGTGCATGTTTCCAGCAAATGTCTAAAGGAAGCCACCTGCTTAAAGGAGTGTCTTTTTTTTCCCAAAAGATAGATCGATCGATCGATCGATCGATTGATTGATTGCTCTTTAAAACCCCAATCAATTCAAGGCTTATGTCAATGATTTTCTTGCTGCCATGAGTTCCAAAGGTTAACAGTATATACAGACAGGCTTCCTTCCAGGTCGAATGTAAACTTTTTTCTGTTCCTCTGTAGACAGTCAAGGACAAATTGCTCTTAAATGTGGTGATTCAGCTACACACCATATGATGTTTTAAATGTGTTTCTGGAACTTTTTAATATTGTGAATGGATCTTTGATATTGGCCATCTGGAGAAACACGTATCTGCATTCTCTTTTTGAAGTTATTTTCTTCCAAAAGGTCTTGCGAAGCTGCTGGTCAAACATAATTTTGCTCCACAATCAGTACACCTCAAAAGATATTTGTAGCCATATTGAGAAAATATTATATACTGCTCTATATATGAAACAAATATATGCAAGACCAGTTTTATTACTTCTAGTGAATAGCTCCAGAAGACTGAACTTTATTTGTAATTGGTTCACAGTGTAGTCTAGGGAAGCCAGATATCTTTCCTTTGTTTATTATAAATGACCGAATAGTACCTGAATAGGGATTTTAGCATTCATTAATATCAATTGAAAGCTGTGACGCCTTTTCTCCCACAAGTGAATATACATCATCTATTTAATATTTCTTTTCTAGTAAGTCATTCTATTTTCTAAAAGGCTTTTCTAGAGGTAACAAGAAGAAATTAAAAGTTCCTTATTTGGACCAAAATGGGTATTGCCGTCAGTATATTGTGTCACTGTAGCAGTACTCAGTCTCTATGGAGGGGATGACAGCTGTATACATATATATTGGCAAAGCCTGAATATTACATAATCACCATAATTCCTTGGAAGTGAATAGTCAACATAATATAAGGTGTATAGGCATCTTAGACTGTGGATGTTTTGACTGTAGGAGATCTGTTCTATAACTGCACTTCATGCATTGAGAGAAGGCTGATGGAGGGAATTCTGCGTAGCGAGTTTTCAAATAAAGTACTCATCTAAACTGGATGATATTTAAGTAGATCTTTCTAGGTTATCATTAAAACACTTTCCATTGAAATATAAAAGAAACAAAAGAAGTAAACCTCAATCCTGATTTAAAACAAAACAGAACAAAACCCCCTACATTAACTAATATTTTTAGCAATGCAACTGTCATTGGTTTAGCCCCAGCTGGCGGCTAACCACCATGCAGCCACTCACTTACTCCCCCCCACCCCAGCAGGCTGTGGCAGAGAATCAGAAGAGTAAAAGTGAGAAAACTGGTGGGTTGAGATACAGACAGGTTGATCGGTAGATCAAAAGCCGTACACACAAGCAAAGCAAGACAAGGGATTCCCTCACCACTTCCCATGGGCAGGCAGGTGTTCAGCCATCCCAGAAAGCAGGGCTCCATCATGAGTAACGGTGGGTGACTTGGGAAGACAAATGCCATCGCTCCAAACACCTTCACCTTCACTGTCTAGTCCCTCCTCCTCTTCCCCCAACCCTTTATAAGCTGAGCATGACACCATGTGGTATGGACTACCCCTTTGTTCAGTTAGGGTCAGCTATCCTAGCTGTGTCCCCTCCCAAAGCCTTGTGCACCCCCAGCCTACTCACTGGTGGGGTGGGGTGAAAAGCAAAGGCCTTGTCTCTGTGTAAGTGCTGCTCAGCAGTAACAAAAAAAGTCTCTATATAGCAAAAAGGTCTCTATATTAGCGATACTGTTTCAAACACAAATCCAAAACACAGCCCCATACTTGCTACTACGAAGAAAAAAAACTCCATCTCAACTGAACCAAACAGCTTTGAAAAGCCAGCGGCACTTCAGCAATAGTAAGCAAATTATTGAAACAAAAACTCACTAAAAATCTCGTTTCATCTTTTAATATTTTTAATTACTATCCATGTTATTAATTTCTTAAGTAGAAAAATATTTTGCTGTTTCCACAAGGTTATCTGGGGTATTTTAATTTTCTAGGGTTCTTTCTCTTCTGTATTGAAAATTTAGGCTGAGAGAGATACGCAGTACTAGATTTAGCCTAACAGCAAGGGCTGTAATCTATATTCTACACTCTTGATAGCAGCCAAAAATATTACTGTGAAATAATGCTGTAGAGGAAAGCCTGAACAATTGTTTTGCTCCATAATCCAGAGCTGGAAGAGACAGAAGATGAAAAAATCAGTGTTTCAGGATAAGCTTTCAGAGGCATTGCAACTCCCAAACTATATTCCATTTTTGCTAAGCAGCGTGGCAGCCCAGTTACTGCCGTGCCTTTGGAGGACAATGTATTCATAGGGGTGTGCAGCTATCCTTCTGCTCTCTGTTTATATGGCCAGACCACTTCACAGAAACTAAAGAAGCGGCAGGCGTGATATTTCCTGATTATCACTTCATGCAGAGAAGGGATAGTAGATCTTTTAGGCATAGTTGATTTTGACTTCCTGTTTGCAGCACCTGTCCACCACTGGTAGTAGTAGCGCTGATAGTAAGCCTGCTATGCCTAAAGGTAAATTCAACTTGCACAAAACTGCATCAGTTTATTATCACTATACTTGAAGAAGGCTTTGTTGGAGAGGATCCAGTTTAACTTCAGTGAAAGTTTTGCTAATATTGCTATTCCAACACCTCTACTGAGCTAGCTGTGGTATACAAATTTTCCACTATTTCCTTGCTCTTTTAATCTTAGAAAAAATAATAAACCCAGCCAGGGTGGGCAGAGTGGGACTGCTGATGGTTGCTACTGGTCGAGTCAGCAAGAGCAACTGGTGGGGGCCACTCAGACAGGCTCCTTGGCACCAGGACAGCCAGGGAGGCAGCAAGGAGTGAGGTGTGGGGCAAGAGCCATTCCTGGGGCAGGAGTATTTCCTCAGCTATGAGACCAGGTGCTCCCCTCACAGTATAATCTGCCTCTAAAGGTAATTTTGTTTCCATATTTTTTTGTTCCAAAACTGGAAGCACCTTTTTTATGTAAAAAAAAATGACAGTGCAAGGAAGAAACAAAGAAAACATACATGTATTTATTAATAGAAATAATGTTTTGGACTTACTTGCTTTCTATACGAAGTGTTGCAGGCTGCAGAATGGTATCAAAAGTAATTGTGTGTGTTGTGTTTCTATTCCAGTGGCACTATGAGCAAATTTAACCAGATGACCCATATTCTCTGTAATTTTTTTCCATTTCCTAAAACTACTGTCACTCCTGATGTCTTGTATGTATGCACAGTAGCAAATATCATCCTATCTGCAGTCAGAGAAGTTGTATAGAGAGATAAAGTAGAGCTTACCTTTCACAGTATGTTATTAAAGGAGCACAAATTTTCTTTAACAAAGGTAAACACAAAACACTCACTATAGTGAAAATAAATAGTAAGATGTTTTAATTTAAAATAAGTACCTTTTCAAAAGATCAAAAGGCAGCATTGTCAGAATTTGAAAAACTTAGGCCTGACTTCTGAAGTGACATCAATAAAGACAACTTTTAACAGGCAAAAATTTCTCAGAGATTTGCCTTAATTCATAATATTGTAGGGCAGCAGCTATAATAAATTTATAATTATATAATCATACTGTGCTTATGCAAAGTATCTGCACAGGTTTTCTTTAGATAGCTTCTCTTGCCCCGTTGGGTGGCCAGAATTTTAGCTTCCTGCCATTAAGGCCAGTCCCCTGCTATCATGAGCATCCATGTCACATAATCCCTTTCATCAGGACAGAAAGCTAGTCACACATCCCTAATTCTGAGGTCAGTTCTGCTCCAGCACCAGCCTCGATTAGAACAGCCAGGGGTAGAAGTGCTCTAATTTATACCTTCCTATCCAGGCTCCAGGGAGGTTAGCCAGTGCAGCCCACTGTGGTCACCCCCCACAGAAGCACTTCCAGCAACCCAACACACTGTACTGTGTGTATGAAAATGTGCTTCATAAAAAGACAGCTTCCTCTTTGCTCTCACTACTTACCCAGGTTTGTCATAAAAGGCAAACTGATTCCAGTGATGGGAAGATACTCTCCGGAACACTCGTGCTATTCATTATTGGCGTATCTCCCGCAAATATGAAATGGATAGACAGACACGCACACACACGCACACCCCCCACACACCCCCAATTTGGAAGATTCAGCAGTCACCTGCAAATCATCTGAAGCAAGTCATTTGGGCTTGCTACATGATTATGTTCCCTGCAATATGGTATCCATCTTATTTTTTTTTCATTTATAATTTTTTAAAAAGTTTCATCCACCTATTGGATGAAACTGAGTATTTGTCAGCCAGGATTAAAACTCTCAGTGTGCTTCCAGACCCCTCCTCTGCGACCAGCGATCTCACCCTCCACTGCCTTTTGCTGCTGGTGGTCATCCAAACATACCCCATGAAGAGCTGACTATACTTCATTTAAGAATTTGACATACATAATTTGGTAAAATGGACCCTGGTTTTGTTTCCTTAGTGCAAAGTTGAATGATTAAGGAATGTCGGAGACACTGGGGACTTGCACTTCAGCTTTCCCAACATGAATTTCTGCTGGGAATTTCTGAGCAGGTAGTGCAGAGACTCATTAAAACAAACTAGCATGTGAACCATATAAATCTGTGAAGTGGTGAAACCAAACTGGAAGAGATTTCTTGACATCAGCACCTACTCTGTAAATAGATTTGAGCTTATTTTTGTCTGGCAGATATTTTTTTCTTCAGATGATTGAAATTTTTTTGCACTCAGTGTACCTGAAAAGATGGTGCTTAAAAAATAATTTACATGGAACAGTAAGAGAGTACCTGTTTTATGCAGATAGTCACATACAAAATGCTCCTCTTATTATGAAATGTATAGATGCAGACAAGTGAACAGACACTAAATGCATTATATTCTTTAGCAGTGTTAAAATCACACCAATGTGCATTTTTGTGAGAGTCCAGAACAGAAAGAAACTGCATTTACTGTACTGAGAGCTTGTTCTAAGGACAGGTATGTTCATTGAGATATTTTAGTCAAATACCTTCAAATATTTTCAAATCCTAGAGTTTTCCTTAATGCTGCAGTGTATGAGATGGAGTAAGCTTTTACAGTGAAATGAAAACTCCACATGGTGAGAGGAGCCATATAATCTTATCAAAGCCAGTTCTACAGGACCTTATATGAAAGTATTGCATATTATTATTATTATTATTATTATTATTATTATTATTATTATTTAGCTACACAGATAATGTGAGTGTGTTATGCCAATTAGTTACTCTCTGTTCTTTTTTAAAATGTATTTCAAGATTACAGAATTTCTGTATTGAGAATTGAAAAATTGGTTAAATCTCTTTGGTATGGGCTTTAGAATACAGTTAATAAGAACATCTATAAGTAAACGGTATCAGGGTATCTACATCTTTTTGATAAATATTAAGTGATGTTTATTTATTATAAAATATTCAAGAGGATGCTTTTTTTTCCAAAAAACAATTGAGGATGTTAAGATATGTTTATACTGAATGAAAAGCAGTGAGAACTAAAATGCCTGCAGACAAGATAAGAACACAAAGTGGGAAACTAATTTTATCAAACGTACTCATAAAAGGTACTCATAAAATCAGGTAATTTTGTTATTATTTTGTTCTTTCCCCTTCAATTCTGATTTAGTTAGCTGAAATGTTTTCAGACTGAGGCAGTCTGGAGTCTAGTTATTTTAAAACATTAAGAAACTAGAAAAAGTAGTATCTTCATTATGCAGAATTCTTCTCATCAGAGCTTATTTACCAACTAATAAAAGGACCCAGACATCAGTACTTTGTTAATTTATTAATCCTTTGGCAAGTAAAGTAAATATTTTCTTTTTTTAAATTAATTAGTAGATGTTCCCAAAGAAGGAAATGATTGTAAATCTTCATTAAAATGGAATATAATGAAAAAGAGAAAGAATATGCAAATTCTAAATAGTTGTCTTTAAATTATTACACAATGTGTTCTTCTTCAATCAATGTAAATGTTAAACAGTAGTGTATCATGACACACTGCAAAATGATCACAGCAATAACAGAATCAGAGAGATTAATGTTTTGAATGTGTGAAACCCTTAAGAAAGCTGATAAATAGGAAAAGAAAAACAGTTATCAAAAATTAAAAATACAAGACAGAAACTCGAACAAGACTCAAAGGTCAATGTAAAGCATATTTTTAAGGAGCTCTTTATCACAGCCCTCATCTCCCCCCCCCCCCAGAAAAAAGTCAGCTACAGGTTCTTTTTCTAATGCTTCACACATATTTCTGAATCCTAGTAGAAATGTCATAGCCTGCCTATGCTTTCATAAGCAAGGAAAATAATTGCAAGGGCAAAAAAAGAATGGGAAAGACATGCTATAAGCAAAACACAGCTCTAATGTAGTATTTACCGATGTTCAGAAGGACGCAGATAATTCAGCTGTGGAAATTGTTAGGCCTGCCTACGTGGAAGTATGTGTATTAGATATGTGTATTACCTTCTCAACTCTATCTTACCCTTTTTCACAATGCTAGTGGCATCCATATGGCACTTGCTACACTTTCAGCTAATTGTTGGTGGCATGGTAATGTTATATGATTCTGAGAAGTTACTGTTTTCATTAAATACTACTACTGCTCATTGTAAAAGATCTGAAAGTGGTGGGTTTGGCTGGTGCCTTTTCTCTTTTGTGTGGTCACAAGTGTCTAATCTTTTGAGACAAAGCAAGTTCTCTCACCATACCTATCCTGACCCACCCAGAACTACGTTTGGAACAGCAGCTTTCTTCCTCTGCACCTACTGTTCAGCAATGTGGTTAAACTAGTACAATGAAATTGATACTGAAGTGCCTGAGGAGTGTAACTATTCTTACCCTCAGTAATACTTTTGGGTGCTTTTTTTCGCTCTTCCCATTTTGTAAGATACCCCGCTGCTGTAACCCTCACCAGCACAAGACTGCTCAACAGAATGAAAAGGTGAGCGGCAGCTGAGTGTCTGTTTATATGCTAGCAGGACATCATCCAACTGCCTTAGGACCACACAGCCCTAATCTTTTGCAAACCTTCTCCCCTGCCTCAAACTCATCAGAAAATACTTTTTCTGTGCAAAACTTCACATCAGAAAAGCAAGCACACTTTTTTTCCCCCTCTGTCCATTCATAGACCTTACTACAGCACATGGATGACATCCTTGTAAATGTTACTGAGGTAGGGAAGAGAGTGGCACCTGGAGGAAGGGGAATCTGACATTTTTAAGTCTACATAGATGGGCTAGCACCGAGTACATAGATCAGTTGTCTGGCATGGCCACTGGTGTTCAAGGTTGAGAAAGTGTTTTAGTCAGCTGAAAAATAATCCCAGCAAGATGCAGTTTGGGCAAAGCTCACAAACTCTCTCATCCTTACTGTCTTTTTATTGCCATGAAATCTGACTGTGACTTTAGTTTAAACATACTGCTAATCCAAGAGCTTTGTGGAACAGAGAATCACAAAGTTGTGCCTCACCGTGGTGTGCTCTTTGCAGTGTGCTGGTGAAGTTCCCAACAGCATTTGTGCTGCATAAAATATATCTGTGGAGAGGAAAACACACCTTGAGGTTCCAATATTCCATCTGCCTGAAGGAGTCTCATAAATAATGCAGTGTTTTTCAAAGGACAATTTAAATATTTTGTCTTAAATTTCTTTAATCTTAGGTGTCATTCTTCTCTGTGCTTCTTGATCATCATAATTAGCACAGCGTATTTTTCACTTTACATCTTGTGTCTCAGGATATGCACACCAGGTCTCCTTATCTTTTTGTTGTCCAGAGGGTCATTGCTGAAGGACAGCAGGCTTTCAGGGTGAAGGAAAAAAATGTAATTTTAATTTTAGGTTTAGGTTCAATTTAAGGCTTCTCAACTGTGACAGTGTCCTTTTAATGGGTGTTATATGCACATATCAAAGAAAATAGGTATTAAATATCTGTTTTGATTGGCTGAATCTCTTTAAATAATTTATATATGACTGTAATCACAATATTTCTTGTCTGATGAGCTTATATGCTTGATTCAATGATGGGGAAAAAAACCAATAGGCTAAGTTGTTGATAGTAACTCCCAGGGAAAATATTCTGTACTAAAGGATTGCTACTATAAGTATTGAAAATCTTGAAATGTTACAAAAATTGAAATTATAAAACCACTGAAGGAAACTATTGCATGTAATCACCATAGTCTTTTTCTCACAGCTTGACTCTATGACAGTTTGATGGGTTTATTGCAGTTGGCATGGATTGCTTTGGCTGAACTAAATGGCAGCTATCTCACATGCCCGTGATTGTGTTCAGATTAATCAAAGGCTTTTGAAGTGATGGCTTTTGTGTGGTTTAGAAGAAAGATGCATTTTAAAAACTGATATAGCAAGACATTTTAAAATGAAGGTATTGCAACAAGAGCTGTATTGCCTCAATGAAATCATACTGGGAAGTGTCTACTACATTCTTCAGTAGCACAGTAGCAAAGGTTAGGTTAGTTATGACAGTAAGAGTCTTTGTTGTTTTAAGAAAGTGTATAAATCACTCACAATGGCCATCTTATTCTAACCAAATAAAATCTCAGTCAGATCTGGAGGTCCCCAACACAACAGTTGGTTATAGTGACTGAAATGTAATTTGCTTAGATGACAGGTATATAGGGACTGGGGCTGTATTTAACAATTTGCAAATGATACAGGAAGGATCAGTATTATAAAAGAAATTCAGTGTTAAAGTGTTCATTAAAGTATTTGGTTTTCAGTCTGTTTTAATCAAAGCTTCTGCTTATAGAAAGAAGATAGGTGAACAGGACATCGGCAGTAAGTACCCTTTCACAGTTAAAATGTAATGCATCTAAGAAAAGAAGGGGTTCATCCAAGCTGCTTCTTGTGAGCTAAATTTATTCAACATCCTTTTTCATTGCCTGGTGGGTGACATATGTAGTCCCTCACAAAACAAGGACAATATGATTAGCCATCATTTAGATTAATTCCTCTCCATAAATCTATCAGCTTGAGCTGCTAATATTTACATGTAATGCACTTAGCATCTGAAGCTCTGCATCATACGTAGTCAATCATGATGGCAAATCTGTACTATGTTGTCTTCTTTCTGCTATAGAAAAATTCCACCATGTGCCTTAAAAGTTTAGTCTGGTTATTAAATGACTCAAGCAATGTAGCATAACCTCATTGGAAAAAAAACCCTCTTCTTCGTTGTAGTATAATACCTTGTTCTGCACCCAGCCCTCTTGATTCTAGTGGAGGTAGAAGGAGGTGTTCATGTCCACACAAGAGTCAT
This sequence comes from Porphyrio hochstetteri, assembly GCA_020800305.1. Classification (NCBI taxonomy): domain Eukaryota; kingdom Metazoa; phylum Chordata; class Aves; order Gruiformes; family Rallidae; genus Porphyrio; species Porphyrio hochstetteri. The sequence goes on from CM036909.1 coordinate 33,197,229, forward strand.
AGAATGTCATTAACGTAATTTCCTTTTCTTTGCATATAGGACTTGGTCAAATCTATTTCATTGCCTTTTGCTGTATCCTCTCTAAAACATCTTCTGTTCAAATACATCTGTTTCTCTTCGGGAAATTCTTGTAGGGAGTAATAACAAATTGATTCACTGTGCGAGTTATCTCACTCCTTTTTCTGAAACTTCCCTTCTTTCTGGAGTCGCTGATGTATTATGGCCTATACAACGTACAGCCCACTTTCACATGCACCCCTCATTCTACTCCATTGTTCTAATTTGTACACTAGAGATGGTGGAAGTCATACCCTTGCTTGCCTCTCCTTCAGTCAGTCCTCAGTCCACATAGAGATGTCAAAGCTGTAGCATTTCCTATTCTTTTTCTTATCTTTATCCTTATCTGTGAGAATCTTTGTTGAAGATATGTATCATGGAAGACTGGATTAACATTCCTCTGGGTATCTGCATTAGGGTAAATTACACTTAGCTTTTAGTTAAATTTAAATACACTGATCTTTCCAGTGGTTCAGTTTTTTTTTTTCCTTCTCTGATATCCCTCTAAGTGGCAAAAAAACTTAAACTGATACAATCTCTCTGCTCATGTCATTAGAATAATTCCAATCTCTGAAGAGAAGTCACAGTGCAGTGTCCATTCTACTATTGCTGAACCCTTTACCAGCTTATCTGTGAGTCCGTCTTCTCTGCTGCTGAGGAGAACTGGTTACATTCTCCCTCAGTAGAAATTAGATTAAAGTGAATTTTGCAAATTACTGCTTAGTAGCAGAGCCCACAATGGTAAAAATTAAACTGCCAGGCAGAGAAAGAGCAAGACAGAATAAGTAGTTAGCAACTGTCAATGCCATTATTTCTTGGTTGCAGCATCCATTTTATCAAAGGCAATAGAGAAACCAGGAAAACTATTTCAGGGTTCAAAGATGGTAATTACTTTTTTTCCTCCCTGTCCTTAAGAGATGTGACTTGTTTTACCTTCCTTTTCACCTTCCTCAATGTTTTTTTCAATGCCCCGTGAATCCTTTCTAAAATATTCTGAGACTGTTGATGGGCCCCGTACTATGCCTTTCGCATGTTTGAAATGAAAGTAGAAAGTATCTTCCATGTTGTATGTTGGAGATCACAACCCTCTTTGCCCAAACTGAGACTTAGCTTTAAAGGTGTGTGTTCATATATAAAGTGAACTGGAATTCCTCCATGGGGAAGTATCAGCACCACTTAAGTGCAGCGTTTTTAGCATAGTGGAATTTCCAGTGCTAGGACAACAGCAAAGCAGAACTAGAAACAGGGGTGTCCCCCACTGAAGCATCAGCAGACACCTTTCCTGTTAAAGGGAATGAAAACAATCTAGTCTTTAAGACAGATATTTACTTTTGTAAATTATAGTAGGGATACCACAGCAAGATCTATACCATGTGTTTGCTTTACATTTGAGCTTTACATCTACCTATGTTCATGTTGCGTGTGTATTCTGTCATGGTTTCTCCTATACATCCTTCTCTTTTTCCAGACTCTTCCAGGATGGTCTCACCAACATCTCAAGTCATATTTAAGATTGTCAGTATGATGTCTTTGACTAATAGGATCATGATCAGGAGAACCTCGTCACTTATATTTGTAAAGCACATTCTGACTTCTGTTATTTTATGTTTAATAAAACACATTCTGTATCTGTTGCCCGGTCTCTCCTGAAGGAATGAAAATTATAATATTAAAACAAAACCAGATCAGGCATTCTCTGTAGAGTTACAACTACTGAAAGTTACTTCATGCTAGAAAACTATTTCTTCTTCTCCTCTTGTATTTTATTCGTCTCTGTACTCTTTGACTTTGTGGAACCAAATGCAAAATTGCATCCAATGCAGATCAACCCTTTCAAACTGAGACTCTACTCCACTACCTTCAGAGTGTACTTTTGTTCAGTTTGGAAGTGCTGACACTTGAGTGCAATATCCTGTTCTGATGGCGTATGAGTAGCCAAGTAGATTAAATTTACATATAAACATATGTGCACTTGTCATACAGGATTGACTTACCAAACTGTAATTTCACCTTTGCTTACAAGCTTGAATTAGATCAGTAGCTTGCTTGCAAATAAAAAGTGGTGGGTTTTTTTTCATACAACATAATAATTTGAGACCTAGTGAATATTGGGTATGATGCTTTATGATGATTGTTCATTCTTGAAATCACAAAAGAAGCCGGAATACAGACACAGTACAAATCTTCCAACCATGTATCATCTCAATACAATGTCCTCACTAGGTTTCTATGAATTGAGTTGTACATAGTGTAATGACCTTTCACTGACTTCATTGCTGGACATATTTACAGTTGTTAGTGGCTTAATTTCACACATTTAGGTTTCAGCATAATCATTACTGTCATGATGATTACAGTAGTTATGGTAATAATGTGGCTCCAGCGTACCATTGAAAAACTACTCTAAGGATGCTCAAAGTCAGCTACTTCTAATAACCAAAACAATCAGTTCCAGGTTGCTTGTTACAAGTTTAAAGATGCTGTCTTCAAACATGTTCTGTATATTTTATAACCAGCTGAAATTGGCAAGTTTAATAATCCGTTTCCAAGGTTATTTAATGAGGAAAAGTGATGTCTTGATTGTTGCCCTTATTGTGCATAGTTTGTTCATTACCTACAGCCATCAGTCACACCAGTGAAATGGTAGAAGGAATAACAAGATATTAATATATTCTTTTCAATGCTGCGGTAAAGTACAAAGGCATGGCCAAATGAACAAATTTGGGGTATCTGTATGGCACACAGCTCTAGAAACCAGAGAGTTCGCCTCTGATTTGCCAGTTTGAAGACAGCTCAGCTTAGCAGGGACTGAGAGTTATTATGTAATGATTATTGTGCAGTGAACTGGTTAATTCACTTCCTAATTGACAGGTTGTTATATCCACAAAAGCTAATGCCACAATTGGCACTTTAGTTTGCACTATCACTAGAAACAGTGAGTGCTGAATGGGGTATACAGACTGTGCTGTTGTCTTACCATCACAAATAGTAGTTCAATGGCAGCAATTATGTATGCTGGTGGGAAATTGGGGTAGCTTTTTTCCTAATGTGAGCAATGCAAGACGCGGGGTGCGAGGGCTGTTCATTTGGTGCCTTTCACAGGAGCTAAATAGGTCGCAAAAAGGAAAAAAAAAATCTATTAAAAGTATGATTTATCATAGTTCTCAAAAGGATAATATTTTTTATCTATCTGCATGATCTTCAGAGCTTTTGCAGTGATCAAGAAAGTTTCTGACTATAAAATAATATAGTATATATTTACTGTAGTTACAGATATTAATATGTGAAACAAAAGACATACTACTTGTACTACTCTCTACAAACACTGGAGTTACAGCAGAACTTCTTGTATAAAGAAAACATTATGCCAATTTGGGGATCTCTTATTCAGAAAGGGATTGTATCATGGTATCATTAGACTTAGCACCATTAAAGAGTGAATAAACAAAGCAGATGCACAAGCATGAGATTTTTCATATCCTCGTAATTCTTTCCATTGATGAACCCTGACAATTTTGATCAAAATCAGAGGCAGGACAGAGAGAGGAAAAAAGAGAGAAAGAAGGAAGAAACAATTTCACATTTAAAGTAGCCTCAGAATTCCTGTCCTCCCTAAACAACAAATTGAATTCTATAATTAGATGTTTTTTCCATAGATTCTATTTACTGCTCTTCCTACAAGATTTATTGCATTATCAGATATTCAGATCTATCCCAAACCAGTAACTACTGGTGACTCATGACTTTACAATGAAAACATACTGCCAGGAGAACAAAGCAAAAGATTAGAGATGACAAAGTAGCAAAGTTTGATATTTAGTGACTGGCATTGGATATATTCAGTGGGTCATGAAATTGTACTAAAATGTACAGAAAATGTGAAATAATGCATATGTGATCTTACTGCGCCTTTTACCCTGAGGCTCACAAGAACTGGAGATACAGGTCTGACGGGTTCCTACTCCTCTGCTATTGCAGATATTCTGCGTTACAGTACAAGGTCTAGTGTTTCTCCCATTACATCCCTCCTCTCTCTCACAACTGAACTACTGAGAATGCAGACTTTTGTGGAAGACAACGGACATTGTTGGATCGGAGTTCTGGTTTTGCTCATGGCTCAGAATTGGGTAACTGAAGATTTTTCAAATGCTGTTGGTGAACTGAATTTTGAAGTCAAGATGTGGTCTGTGTTTAAGCATATTTTCACTTGCAATTTAAGAAAAACTATCACCAACATTTTGTGTCTTCAAGTTGGTCCAATAATCGTATAATTCTTGATTACCACTTGTAAGGTTTGTAGGAGGGAGCGGCAAAGGGAGGAAAAGGATGACAGCAGCCATATCAGGTTAGTGCTAACTCACTCCCCTTCTCTGGCTACTCTCCTCTACTTAGTTGGGACAGGGGAGATTGCCCAGGCTAAAGCAATTAGTACCTTGTGTGCCAGGACTGCTCCAGTTTCTTTTCCCTTGGTATGATTCCATGCAACCAACCATGCATCATCCTGGATCTCTTGTATCACTTCAGCACCTCAGTTTCGAATTCCAGAATATCAGTCCCCTCAAGACAGCCTCATCCCACTTGCCTTCACCTTAAAACTGCTATGTTCCAGTCTCAGTGCTCTCATTTTTATGCATTTATTTATTTATTTGATAAGAGTAATAGAAAATATACTATTTTTCACAGGCCTAGGCAGAGTCATTCAAATATCATTAACTAATGTGCTAATTTCTGATGTAGCCTCTTCTGAAAATGTTGACATCGTTGTTACACTTGTATTATTGCAGAGTACGATAGGATCTTCGTCCCCAAGTATGAAAAGCTGAATACCAGCATCAGAGATAAACACTACAGAAAAGGGATACTTTTCATTAATTCATAGTTGTTTGATGCAAAAAGGAGACAAGGAAATTGTGAAATTGTGCTTTCCTGACACCCAGGCATAAAATGGACCCTTTAAAAAAACAAAAGGGGCGGGGGGGGGAGAAAGATAGCTTAAGTTGTGAAAAGAATTGGATCAGCTAAAAATAAGAATCAGACAGGTTTAAAAAAAAATAGCCTTATTGTTGCTGAGTAGATTAATAGCTATCTGACAGTAGAGTTCTGATATTATGCAGTTTAAGCAGCATGTATGCCACTTACAGTATAAAAAATCAGGTTATTTTGACTGGTAGAGAGGTCAGAGCTGAACAGAGCAAACACTAAATTTGTATAATACCTGTGCTAAATTATTGCACACTTCTTTACATATACATTGTTTAGATATTTTATCTGCATTTCGTGTCCAAAAGAGTCAGTGGCACTTCCTATATTTCATTTTGGCAATACCACTAGTATATAGAAACACCTTTACCTGAATTATTGTGATGAGAAATTTGGTTTCAGTTGGAGCCTACATCTTTAATGGAGTTGTGGCTGTAATGTTTGCAGAATCACAGAATAGTCAGGGATGGAAGGGACCTCTGAAGATCAGCTAGTCTAACCCCCATGTTCAAGCAGAGTCACCTAGAGCAGGCTGCACAGGATCATGTCCAGGCACGCTTTGATTGTCTCCAGAGAAGGAGACTCCACAATTCTCTAGTCTGTCAAGATCTCACTGAATGGCAGTGCAGCCTCCTGGTGTGTCAGCCACTCCTCACAGTTTTGTATCATCAGCAAATTTGCTGAGGGTATAGGGTGTCCCCTCATCAGGGTCAGTTATGAATATGTTGAATAAGACCAGACCAGATTTGGGACTGTAACCTCCAGGTACTACTTCTGATATGGCATTTCCAGCATTAAGAGCAATCAAACAATATCCCCTGGCAGTGACCTTGTGTTCCATTAGTTACCCCACCTTTACATCAGTGGGTGCCCCAGGATGGTGGAGTTTCTATCATACGGTTTTGTCTTTGCTACATTTTTTAACAGTCCCTCACATCTCAAGATATGCAACCTACAGTGTTGTTTGCAGAGTGAACACAGGAACTGTTGCCCTTTAGTAACCTACTTGCTACTGTATTACTTGCGGCTTAGGTTTATTAGCTGTATGAGTAGGCATAAGTAGAAAGAATCTATCCACAAAACTTTAGTAATATAAAAAGCCCACACCATTCAATACTATACATTTTAACAACAAAACACCCTTCTGTGTATCCTCCCATTTTACACATACATAACTTTTCTGTGGAATTTTTCAGAGATTCAATAAGACCCTTATGCTAATGAGGCCAGAGGTTGGGCTTACACAACCATCAACTGCAAAATAACAGCATAAAGTAGGTATATATTCATATACTGTGTCAAAATCAATTGGGGGAAATGTTGGCTGCTTAACTGGAAAGAGGAAAGTGAACAGTTGCCATGTTACAATTAAATACCTTTTAGGAGAGGAAAATATTTCTAGCATGCAATCTCCTAAGAATTGTGTGTTTGTCTTTTCAGTTCTTAATTTCGGTGTACTTAGAATACTTTAGGTCTTACAGTGCCACTAAATCGTATAAACCCTCATGGAATTCTATGGAGTGACAACATCAAATTTAGCATTTTAGTGGGAAAATTCTGCTGAAAGAAAAAAATAATATGATGTTAATTGTAAGTTTCCCTGTGAATGTTCACAAATTTGAGAACATTTCCTACTGGTGATTTCATACTAGCTATATGAAACATGATTTGTTTTTTTCATGTAGATGGCCTTGAGAAGGTAGATCATCTAGCATATTCTGATTTTGAAAGCTGTTCATGTTTTGTGTTCAGAACTTTACGTATTCGTAACTCCTAAGAATTTTAAGAAGTGGGACGCGTTATATATGACCTGTCTTTCAGTGGAACCTGTAGGACTGTCCTAACCATCAAATTCAATACCTGTTTCAAGTATTAGTTCCACATATCTAGTATTTTTACCTCTTCTGGTTTAAGTTCGTAAACCATAACCTCATGTGTAATTCAAATCAGTCTTTTCTGGAAGTTCATAAATATGTATTTGATGCAAGGGCTAGACCAGAACTCGCTCCCAAGATGCTGTTCGGGCTAAGTGGAATCTCCTTAGGAACCGCTTCAAAGATCAATTCCTCTTGTCCATAAAAAATAAGTTTAAATTGTCTTCTATGAGCCTGCTGTTAGCAATTGCACTGTTACATTATGTATGATTCTTTGACTGCTCATTGCTTCAACAAACTGCACAGTGCTCCATTAGCGATTTTCAATTTCATGCTAAGCTTTGCAATTTATTAGTGTTGTTTAGACTAATGTACTATTATTTTGCATATTTTATATCATATTTCATTTGCTATTCATATGACCAAACAGTTAAGTATTGGGGATCAATAATCCCTCTAAATGTTTTCCTATCCATATTAGGAAAAAGAGGGAAATCATGCCGGCAGCCCATTACATAGTTGATTAGGACAAAGTTAATTTTTTTAGCAATTTTCAGTTTTCTCTATGGTTTATCTTCATATTTCACTGCAGGTTTCCAAACAATGACATAGTGGCCAGATGCACACAAAAATAATTTGGTTTAGTAATGATCCCCTAATTGTAGATAGCTGGACCACGTTCATGTGGATTCTTTGCCAGTGTACTCTCTCTCGGTATATAAATACCAAGATTAAATTCAGCTTAAATACCACCTACTTTCAAGAAGCAGGTGCAGTACCACATTTATTTTGGGTCTGATTTCATCTTTCCCAGAGCCATGCACAGTACTAATACTTAGTATTATTCTGAGGAAAATGTGATCTTTCTCCCAGGTTGTATAAACTTAAAAACTTTGTGTGCTCATTTGCTGCATCTGGTAGAAGGGCACCAAAAGAATCAGCAAGCACCAGTTCAGATTTCCAAATTAATTGACTTTGCACCTTTTGGAGTTCGTTTTCTTAAAATACAGAGGTTTAGAAAGCAGCAGTGCTACAAAAATACACTTTTGAGATTATTAGTAGAGTGGTTTAAAGGGTTTATAGAAAACAGGTATGTAAACATATGTCCAAATTGTAGAAATATTAACGGAAGCAAGGAACAAAGTGTCAGGTCTCTTGTTGGTACAACATGAATAGGAAGTAGGGCTGACATTTCAAGTGCTCCCGAGGATGTGGATCAAGGCACTAATGACTGCTTGGTAAATGCTATAGTAGAATTAGCATTTAAGAGAGTTATAAAGCATTGGTACTCCTGCTTCTTTTTTGAACATTTGTCTTTTGTATAAAATTTAGCATATGTAGCTTTTCAACACAGAACCAAAGATACAAGAAATCAGCCTTGAATTTGTCAGGCAGTTGGATTAATCATTGTAGGTCCCTTCCAACCAAAATAGTCTATTCCAAATATTTGAAAAGGCAAGAAAGGTATTAGTTGATTAGCAGTGGATAACCTCACAAGGTTCTACTACTTTCCATGGTTTAGATATTACATCTCAACTGCTGAAACTTCAGTAGAGGATTTTTATTCATATTCAGCAAAGAAAAAATTAAAGGCATAGCTTCAACTAGAAATGTTGCATTTGCCCCACAATGTCATCAGCAGCATAATCTGTATGTGATTTGTGGATAAAATTTTGAAAGTAACGAAAACTTTATTTTAATATTTTCATGTTATGAATCTCTACATTTATAATGGAAATCAAAAATGGTTGCCTTCAACCTAAGCAAATACTTTCCCAAAATCAGTTCTGTTCATTGAATTCCAAAAGCTGTGTTGTGAGAGAAACCTTCAGTTGGACTGATTTGCAGGAAGCAGATTTAGTTGCTTTTTGGAATTGCTGGGTGCCTGATTCTCCTGCCTGGGGGCTTTGGTGTCCTTCATGTCCCCAGCTGTGAGCAACCAACACAGCCAGACAGCCCCAGGAGCAAAATCTGCAAGATCATATGTATCAAACAAGTTTCCATGTAGCTGGTGGGAAGTCAGGCCATTTCCTCACAGTTCAGCTAACAAGTAAATCAAAACCTGCACGTATCCACATAGTTCTGGTTTAGCAAGTCATCATAGTCAAATTAAGTTTCGTCTACTTCTCTCAGGTTAGCCATACATGCACAGACACAGTGCTAGAGATATATAAGGCCAGTATCTTCAAAGCCATAATCAGAAAGTTTAGTAGTTGTTATTTATAGGTGCTTTACTAGTAGCCTTTCCAGCTCCATACAGTCCCCATATTTGGATCTAGGAATGCAATAAGCATATGATGATATCAGTAGTAAGATCTCTGACTACTTCCCTTTATACACCTGCCTTTCCCATGTTGACAGCCAGTCAGAGCTTCTTGGCATGTCAGTGGCTTCTTTCTCTGTCAGCATATGGAGAAGACAGGGCTCCTTTCTACATTCCCCTCTGACACACACAGCCCTTGTTTTACCCATCTGGATTTGCCATGATTCCTCACCCAATAGGTTTCCTTCCTAGGGCCAATTCAGGGAGAGTAGTGGTGTATTGACAAGTCCTCAAGGTATCTAATGAGAGAAAAAGATACCTTCATAAGGACAGCTTTTTCATGGCATTATCTAAACTGGAGATAGTCTGAAGATGCCAGAGCTGCATAAAGACAGATTAAGTTCCTGTGTACAAAAGGAAATACTTTCTTAAAATCTGTAAGTAGCAACAAGAGTTGTGGCTTTATCAGACTACAGGAAGGTTACCACTTGTATGTCTATCACAATAATTGTATTTGCAGTAAATTCTTGGTCTAGACAGGGTATAGTTAAAATTATGTAAATATTTAGAGATTTGTACAGATCTGCAGTGATTAAAGATCTGCTTTAAAGGATTATTTTGGTTTTTTGCTTTCTCTTTTGCTGAAAAATATACACGTATGTGTAACAGGGGGTCAAGCAGACATAGACTATTAAGAATGAAAAAGTAAAGCAGGCGTCTGTGCTGAGAGATAAATGATTGTGGTTCACAGCACTAACAATCTCTGCTGATGCAGCTGGTAGAGATCGTAAACCCCATGATGAAAATATCTCCACATCCATATTATGATGCTCTAAAGCACTGCAGGCACAGATGGCAGAACTTGTAAGTTCTCTCAGAAACATAGTTATGGTTCACAACATTTTCGGATTCTTCTGAAAGAGCAAGTATAGCTTGTAAGCCCTGAGGAGAAGTTGATGGCACTTACAAACTATGCCAGTTCAGGTGGCAGACCTCATAGACATTGGGAGAAAAAATAACTGTGATTCACAATGCCTGTCAGAGAAGTGCTAGCATTTGCAAGCTCTGATGACGCAGTCAGCAAAGCAGAGTTTTGGCATGTTTATTTTGGGATGGCATCTGAGAATAGGGGGGAAAAAAAAACCCACCATGCAGTAAAGTGCCTTATATTTCTGGCTAGCCATCTCAGGTAGATAAAAGACTAAATCAGTCCTCCCAGAACTTCATCTGTCAGTCCTAAGCAGTCTCTTGTACCTTTAATGATACATTCAATACAAGTCTTTACAGAAAAGCTTTATTATGTTATGCAAAATGGCAAGTAACATAAGACGTAAATGAAAGAGTGGCACCCTGTGATTAAATGTTCTCATCTACATACCTTGTTTAGAGAGAAATACATGGATATTTGAATAGCTTTGGGAAAAAAGTCCATATCAAAGGCCATTAATTTCTTTGAGAATTTATTCAGAAGACTTCTATTGACTTCATTTTGAGCTGAATAGGATCTGTAATGAGATGACCTGTGAATTTAAGAACCCTTAATTTCTTTCTTTCTTCACACAGCCATTTCCTCTTTGGAAACAGTTCTATAATATTTTTTCCCTGTAATATTTTTTTCCCTTCCTCCTTTTTTTTTGTTTTTTGGTTTTTTTATTGAGGCAATATTTGGATATGAATAGATAACTGGAGTGATTAAGTTAAGTAATTGAGTCACCGGTAATTGCTGGTTTGTAGAGGAAGTTCAGAATACTACTGAAGACAGAAATGAGTAAAAACCATTGGAAAAAACAAGGGAAAGCCTCTGAGATGTGCAGTACTGCTCTGCCAACCAGACTTTACTACTTGAGTGTTACCCAAGAGCAGATGCCTACCAGTTGGAAGCACTGAGGCAGGAACTGTTGTATGTGATGTGAGAAGAGTCATTTTGATAATTTGATGTTCTTGAGTACCTAGAGGGACGTGAAAATTAAGTAGTTGTGACTTAACAAGTGTGAGATTGTTATTTGCTGTGCAAAAATAAATATATGTGTGAGACTATTTGCAATGTATACATACCACATTTTATGTGTTGCTTTTGTTATTCAAAATATACATGAATACCTGTATGGACCAGTGTTATTGAACATTGCCCTTCAACGCAAGCAGTTATCATGAATGTTTACTGGTTTTCTTTTATACTTGAAGAACAACATATGAGTCATCCAAATCATATCTTTTGGCTAAAATTAGAGTGAATAAAAGCAATTTAAACCACTTTTTTTAAATGTTAAAAAAGAACACTTGCCATAATTATTTAACATTGAAAAACAAACCCAAACAAAAAAACCCACCTCCAAGATATTTTTTTTTTATTATTATTATCTTTTTTAAACTATGTTCTCTGGAGATGGAAAGGATTAAAGCTGGGAAAAGTTGGCCATAAGTAATACTGGAAAATATTGACACCATACCGAAAGAAATCATTTAACAGTTCAAAATTAATTTCTACACTTTAAATCCCATCCTGGTGTCAGGCAAATTGAAAAATTTGAAAGATGAGTGTGAAAAAACTTGCTAGCATGTAGAAAACAATTTCTTTTCAAATTTCAAAGAGATTATTTTCTATCTTAGATGGAAATGTTATTTTTCTATTTTCTCGGCACTGACCGAACCTTCATTATTATTGAACAATTGACATGTGATTAGAAAAATGCCATGAAAGAATGTATTTTATCTTTCTATCCTCAGTTTTGTTCACTTCTTTACAAAGGTCTAAGTGATAATATGACAGAATGCTTAGCAGATACAGCATTCCTTATTTACATTCTGGGGATAAAGTTATATCTGTGTTCGCAGGTATGGATGTATAGAGCGCATACCAGGCTTCTCTTGTATGTGTCATAAAGCAAGATGGATGGATAACCTCCTTTCCTCCTTTCCCCTTCTTCCAACTGAAATCTGTTTTTAGAGTCGATCCAAATCCAAAAGCAGTGCCTTTTGGGGCTCAGAGGAAAGGTGTTCAGAGCAGCACTAGTGGATTTTTTGTGTTACATATCCAGTGTGAATTTTGAAATAGATTTCTTAGTCCTTTTCTGTGTCACTATAAAATTCAGATTCAGCACAGAACTTACCAAGAGAGGTTTGGAAGGAATTAACTAGGAGAGAGAGAGAGAGAGAGAGAGAGTTTAATCTTGGTTGTTATTTTAAGTAATAATATGTAACCTGAATGAACTGATAGCAGATTAAATGCATTAGTAGCATTTAAATATACTACTTGTCCTGTGCACGTGCTACAGTTTATCCTGTCAGATAAGTGTGGCTTTTCATTCATTCTCTGAAAGATACTTTTATGCTTTAATTTCTGCTTTCTGAAAAAATTTCTTCATATTTTGTTTTTACATAAATCTGCAATATTATTAAGAGCTAGAGAAAAACAAAAAGCTTGTTTAATTCCCCTCACCCCAGTGAAATATCTTCCGATATTGTTTTCATATGAATGTGCCATTTCATTAAGGGCAAATGGAAAAAAAAAGAATCTGCTATTATTTCCCACGGCAGTGTTCCAGGATTTCATGAAAATTTCAGTTGCAATACTACATAGCACTTCTCAAACAGAGCTTAAATACTAATTAATAGGCCTGCAAAAGCCATGTGAGCATATTGACTAAATAATACTTTCTTTTTCTCATACAGGTGAAAATTAAGATACAATGTTAAATAGCATGCATAATGTGTAGTCAAAACATTTAAGTCAAATTGTTGCAACTGATTTCCAAACATATCTTTAGATGCTCCAGAGGAAATATTTGTACATGGAAATGCCTCGTGTTACTTAGTCCTCTTCCTATGATAGTAGCTACACTCAACTCTAAAAGATCTCCAGGGGAAAAGATTAATTAGATTTCAATTATGATACAGAAAAATACATACTTACAGTCGGAAGAGCATTGTGGTGTTTCTCTAATGTGTTTAAAAATTCAAAAATATTTTTAAAAGCCACTTAAAAAGTCACGCCAAACTCAAGCTAATGGAATATGGTGTCATCCTTGAAAGTGATGTATTCTCTCCTCTTCTGGGCTTTCCTGTGTGACATTGCGCAGATATTGTCTGAGTTTTCTGTGAATCCTTACTGAAATTTTTCTAGTAGATTAATTAAACCAGTTGATAAATGTAAAGGATGATTTCTGCAGCTTTGCATGGCTTTTCAAAAGAAACAAACTTTCAAACCTGAGATGTTATGAAAGCACTCTCAATCTTTTTGGTTCTGTATACAAAAGGGTTTTTTCATCTCTACTTTTTGTAGCTTTTGTATTTTCTCACTAACATCTGGTATTTCATTCTTTTTCTGGAGAGAAAATTTGACTTCTAGACATTTCAAATATATACTGTTAGCTAGTGCAATATAATTTTATGATATTAAAGCAAAGTTACAGAAAGGAGGATTTTTTTGTTTGTTTTATGGTGGGTTTTCATTTTATCATTATTGCTTTTAAAAAAGTAAGGTTTTGGAGATTAGTTTGAAATATCTTAAGTTTTCTCTTTCCTAAAACCACACATGAAACATGAACAAAAAGACCTTTTTTCAATAATTTTATTTTTAGAGAAAAGTTGCCTATTCAAGTGGAGTAATATAACACACATTTGTGTGGAGATTCCTTCTATTTATCACTGAAAAATGTACCCAGAGTTTACAAGACCAACTTTGCATCTATATTTTATTTTGGTTTCATCAAACTTCTGCGCTGAGCCTGGCTGATCTGTATATAAAAGTATTTATCCTAGAAAACTGATTGTTCCCAACAGACACCCCTTATTTATCTGTGCTTGTTGCTGCTTGAAGCTTTTCTCCTTCAACAATTTTGTATCTGTATTATTCCCCTTACCCAGGGGTTTGCATCGAGCTATTCCTGTCCATCTGATATGCCTGACATTATTGGAATCTTAAATTATTGTTCAAGTGACAGTGCTGAAGTTCAAAACCTTTCAATCTCTTGGAGAGGTCAGCACACTGGTATGTAAAACCAGAGCATAGACATTGAGTGTTTTTGATTTGTTTTAAGTAGGTCTCTAATCTCTGCAGATAATGAGTGTGCATTTGTCACAGAAATTTGTTTCCAGCCTAGCTCACAAGATGTGAGACAAGAATTTTGATCTGTCATAAAGAAGAGAAAAACATTTATTATGCCTTTATTAAATCATAAGCTTGTTTACTTTAATAGTCAGCAGTAAATGTCTGGTTCATTTCCAAGCAGTACAAAATTGTAGGCAGAGCAACTTTAGTACTTATTAGAAACAATGCTTTCCCTTTTTTAAAACAGACTTTGTCAAATTTTGTTACCGATAACCTTATAGTAGTTAACCTTGGAGTAGTTAACCTTAGAGTTGCCTAAAGGCCAACTGAAACAAGTAAGTAAAAGATTACACAGAGTAGTTGTATGAAGCAGACACTCCCTGAAAGACAGGCAAGTTGCTGTGGACATTTGAGACCTTTTGCTTACACAGGTTCTTACCTGGAGCTCTAGTATAGAGCTCAACCCATTTAAACAAAACTTTTTGGAGACTTAAAAATGAAGTACACTAAAAGTTCCAGAACTAATGCACTGCAGAATGTTCATTTGAAAACACTTCACCAGTGTTTTTCAGTGCACACTGAAAACACATTGCAGCTTCTCCAGTTTTACAACAATATGAGAGCACAGAATGGAATATTTCAGTTGGGTGGGATCTATAATAATCATCTCATCCAACTGCCTGGCCACTTCAGGCATATGTGAAGTAAATTCATTTGAATTTTTTCCATAAAAGTGCCCAGCACCCTCCCCAGTAAAATACCCATATAAAATTGATGCTAATCTTAACAGTACTGAAGAGCTCTGAGTCCTTAGCACAGAGGACTGTTTATTTTTGTTACAGTAACTTGGAAATTTCCTATTAATTGTTGGGAGAGCTCACCTTTGTGTTCTTGTTAAACTCTGTAACACTTTTTCCTCTAGGAAATGTGGTTGATCCTTTTTGCCCTGAGTTGACCCTTTCACCCTGAGTGTACAGTCCATCACTTCCAGAATCCTTCCAAATTATAAATCAGTCCCCAAATTCTCTGGTGACTGGTTCACTCGTTTCACCACTGGAAAGTTTTCTGAATCTTCTGCAGAATTTTAGCATGTAAGACTCCAGTGCAAAATTAAGATGACAAAAGGCATTCTTTTATGCAATTAAATTCTGTTACTGGAATACAGTTTTCCCAGGCTGGCTGCATGCACTCCTGTACGTGCAGGTCGGCATTGGTAGCCAGCATGCTAGCTCTGCCTCCCTGCACCACTGGGGTTACCCACCCTACTAATTAGTTCCACCTTTTAGTATCTAAGGGCAGGGAGAACAAAGTAATGCAACTGTTTATCTTACAGCCATCATATCTATACTTACTCTCCCTTCTAAATGTCCAGTTCCCTTATCATCCCTGCTACTTAAGGCACTTGTATGAATAAGCCAGCAAAATGTAACTGAATTTATGCATTAAAAGAACAGGATAGGATCTGTTGTGAGTCTGTTTACATACAGTTATTGTTATTATCTATTTCTAAAAGGAATTTTAAAAATTAACTTATAGTTGTAAAGTTTGTTTAAAACCTTGATAATCTTAAGTAAACTTGTAGAAAAGTTCTGCTCCTGTTTTAGCCAGAAAACATTCAAGAAATTTGCTTTGTAGTGTCTGTCTATTTTCCCATTCCTTTAAAGCCAGAAGAACTGTTCATGTCTCTGTAATTTAGATTTTATGCCAAAAATTTTGGAATAGTGCATTGGAATGGAGCCCACAGACTGGTATATATTTTGTGGAAACAGGACGGCTCAGAAACTACAGATCAAAGGAAGATGTTCTTCCTTATCTTAAATATGAACCCGACATTTGGAAATTGGTATGAAAGAGGGAAAGAGAATCCTGGGGATGAGCGTAGCTATATCGCCTTATCGATACAGTATTTTTAATACTTCATTCAGGTCAGTAGGATCCTCTCCTATTGAAAAAGACCTTCCTCAAAGCCAAATGTCATAAAAATTCTGTGGAAAACAAAGACAGGTGTTCAGTCCATCTGCTTTAGGTATCTAATTTAAGGTGTATGTAAGTTAGACTCACTAAGCTCTCTCTGTAGTTGGGGGGAGAGGGAGGCTGCTTCAGGAGCTGATTCAAGCGCTCGTGCTCTATGCAATAGGCATAGAGGTGGCACAGCCTGTCTCTTTCCACTGGCTGCCTGCAGAACTTGGCTCCCAGTTAAGAAACCTAAAGTTAAATGCATAAATTAGATGTTGGGAATACCACACACACACACCCAAAAAACATGTACTTCGAATCGTAGTTTGTATTCATGTTGTGTATGTATATGTTTTATCCTTGTAGTTACAGCTGACATAAAGGTAACTCTGGCAATTTAGAGTTCATTTTCCTATTAGCGTTTGCAGTATAGAAAAAGGCATGTGACTGTAGAATACTTTTCACATACTACATGCTTTCATGTGTGGTGTCTTTCTACTCTGCTAACAAAATAAGAAGCAATCCAAAAGTCAGTTGATATTTAATAAATCAAAAAGAGGAAATAGGCATTTTTTTAAAGGGTCTAGTAGAGTTAATATGAGTTTCTTTGACAGATTGTTTTACCCAGCGAGTTATTTTGTTCCAGAGCATACTGGCAAATTATGCTGAACCATCTGATAAGAAAATTTTCATTTAAATGTTCCAAGGATAAAATCATCACCTTTTTCTAGGGAAAATTTGTGTCAAAAGTACTGTATTGCAGTCCTAGCTGATTTGCTTAGAGTGTCATATAGATTATTTTACTGTAGGAAATATTTTTAAATATTCTTAGAAATACATTTTAAAATCACAGCTTGTGCTGTAACTATCCCTCAGTTACCCAGGGCATGTGACATCAGGGACGCTACCTTGATAAATTACTGGTGGCATGATGATTATGGAAATGGTCATTGATTAATCATCAGTCACAATTTATTTCAAATCAATGTCCACAGTTTGTAGCATGCATCAAAGTTGTATCAAAAGCTCTTTGGTACATGGTACAGGTCTTCCTAGAAAACTTCCGAAGAGCATTGTTGGGCATCATCTGCTGTGCATGAATGGGAACACTGAGACCGCCTGGCCTCAGAGTAGTCAGAAAATCTCTGGGCTACCACACACTCAGAGGAAGACTATTGGCAAAACACATTAATTTAAGAACCAGTAAACGTGCCAAATGCAAAGACTCTCTCTGGACACGGACAATCTCTTTTTATTTTTTTCCTATCCAATTGGCAATAAATGATAGTGTATGAATCTAATTTGCTATTAAATTGCAAGTAAATTGTTGCTGAATCATGACATAATGGACTTTTATATCTCTCAAACAATTTCTGTAGCAGGAAATATAATTTGTACATTTTTGGAGAGACTATGTAGTGTTTCATTATTTCTTTCCAACACATTTAATAATTGTAGTAATTTTAGGTAAGTGAAGCCCAAGTAAATGACTCCCAGTGGTATTATTGCTTACTATTTTTCTAATGTCTAGTTCTTTACCATTTGCAAAGGATTATCTACATATGAAGCAAAGAATAAACACCCCATGTAATGATTTTATTTTAAATGAGAGGGAGGGGGGACTTAAGGCCTCATTTTCTTCTTATTTGTCACTTGAATTCAGCTGCTTTGGGCCCTCTCCAGCTGATCTTCAGAATTAGCTTCCAAGAAAAATCTTTTTTTTTTCTTTTAGTTTTTTTTTCATTTTATGGAAGATACTATCTCACTTTAACAGTTATCAAAATTCCTTTCACTTTAGCAGCTTGTACTAATAAAAAGATTGAAAAAATGTCCAAATGCACAGTAGAGACAGTTGCTACTCCGTTAGGAATTTCTCCAGCTGCACAGCAAGACATGCCATCTTTCCTATACATTTACCGTTTCGTAGATATGACATAGAACAGCTGGGCAAAAGTAATAACTCATCAGGAGAAGCATGCACATAATGGAATCAAGTAGCAAAGAAATTTTAGAAATTGTCATAATACCTCTAGTGAAAATATGAGTAGATAAGAGTTTTCCTGAATGTTAGTCTTATTCACAGTTTCCCAGTCATTTGAAACCAATTCCATATGATTTATATTTATTATAAATGAAATATAATTTTGAAGTATATATTTTGAAATGAAATTTCCAAAATGTAATTAAATTTTGTTTTATAATCCCAGTTAATTCAATTTTATTGCCATTTTTTTTAAAATGCAAATGAGAAAGAAATCTAATCAAGGATATAAAGTTTTCTTAGAGGAAAGATCTGTAAGGAGCTTATCCATCCTTTTCCCCAAAAACTACTAGTATTTGTCTTAAGAAATAAATTTTATTTTCATACATAGTTTCAGTTTTGGTCTGTATAGCTAACAGTTTTACACAGGTGATAGGAAAGCTTTGAAATTATGACTTTTTTATTTAAATGAATTTGTCTTTAAAATTCCCTAACTATAAATGAAGTAAAAATTTAATTGAAATATCTTGTTTGGAAGTCTTCTGGGAGTGTAGCTCTTTTTGAAAAAGCTGAGTGTAATCTTGTTTCATTCTTCTTCATGTGTGCTGCCACCTTTTTTGAACACTCCTTTGGCTCCATGGCCAACCTGCTGATGGTGGGGAAGAAAGGCAGCAAAACAGTTCATTATGTTCATCAATATAAACAGTCATAAGAGATCTGGCTCATTATATTAGGCACAGAAAGTCTATTTCTGAGAACATGTGAGAACAAATCTCGGAACAGACCATGGAGTGAAAACACCTGTTTGGTTTGGGAGTTTTTTGTCGAAACTCAGTGATATGTCTCATTTTTCTATGGAGAAATCCAGAATATTTCACAAAAACTTACCTGTTACTTAAAGATTTGCTAGCACAAGTTGAAATCGGGGAAGAGAAATGTGATGCCATCAGAAAGGGCAGTGCTTTCAGAGTTAGATAAAAGGTCTATTCTTTTCAAGGTATGGATATCAGAATGGTCTTTTTTCCTTCCAACTTGCTAGAAAATCTTTCTTCTGCCTCTGGATGAAGAACTGGTCATTCTAAGCTATGCATGCTATCCTTGAATTGGATTACAGAAGCTTACTGTGTCAGAAGCTTAGTGTATCATCATAGACAGATACAGAAGATATTTGAGCCCTTTCTCTATTGCATCTATGCACACAAAGTCCATACTTAAGTCTTCTATGGGCTTTCAGTAAGCTTCCTGTCCAAGTCTGAGGCTTTGATCTTCAAAGTAATCTTCAAAGCAATTAATGGGTTAATTCTTAGCTAAATTATAAGAATTAATTTTGATGAACATAACCCCCTTCTTGTTGCTCTCCTGTAAAACAAAACAGATTATTAAATCTAAAGTGAGAATAAAGGGTCTACAATCAAAGGGATCTGTCTATAGAAAGAGCAAAAATCTGAGTAACAGCAGAAGAGTTTAGAGCTTTATGAACATCTTTGAAAAGACCTCTCCATCATAAACACAGTTATGATTTCATGACAGTTCTTTCCACCTAATAAATCCCTGCCAAAAAGAAAAGAAAGGAAAATACAAAATCTTTAAGAGACTGGAGGAAATTCTGGAGGCTCTTTGCAACCCACTAGAGACTTGGTTGTCACTATTCATTTCATGTAGAAGGAACTCAAATATTTCAGTAAGGGTAGCTGTCGTAAAAGAGATGACTTACTGATTTTATCACAAATATAATATCAGTCACAATAAATATTGACTGAGATGTAAATTACAACCCATTATTCTTCCATGAAAGGGGAAAATGTTAATGAGATATTATGAAGAGCATGGCCTTTACAAAGTAAACAGTAATAGTTTTTTGCCAAAGCAAAAAGTGTATGTAATCATAACACTGGATGCATCCCTCTTAATTTGCATATGCCTTTCTCAGGCATATGCACTCCTCTCCTACAGACTGCTCTGGTGTTTTGAGTGTGCCAGAGAGGTGAACTGGATAAAAACATGAACATTTCTGATAATTAAATATGCCTATTTACGTTATGCTAGAAACCTTCTTTAATAAGCTGCATGGTGTTAGTACATTCAGTCTGGTATTCTGACTGGACCCAGGAAAAGCTTTTTACTTGTGCAGTCTGGAGGTAATCAGACAGATGATTCAAGCAAAGACAATATCAAAATGTTTAGGCATCATATCATAAAGAAGCAGTATGTATCCTTATTCTTGCAAAGCAAGTGTGCAAAAACAGTGAAAATTAAAGAGACCATGAGATTATAGTAATTTTTGAGGGCCTCTCTCATGGTGCTTCTGTTGAGATCAGGATTTGTGCTTTTGAAGTAAATCCCCTGATGAGTCTCACATGCTGTTTGGATTTGGTTCACATTCAGTAGTTGTTCTGCATGCCTGTAATGGATTAAATCTAAGCTTGAAGATGCCCCAAAGTGCACCTGAGGCAGCTGTAATGGATGTGCAGTCCAGGGAACTGGTCTGCCACTAGTCCTGAGAACTGTCTCTTCCATGAAATGCCCAACATGGACATTAGGACCTGAGCACCGGTAGTTTGACTTTGCAGTTTTCCTTCTGTTAGGCTGCTTCAGTTGCTGATGATACACATAGCCTTTGACAACAGCTGAGGCAATGCCCCCTTAAGACATACGGTAGTAGATTTCTTTGGCTGCTACAAAGTGCCTCCTACATCAGTGAGCACGCAGTGTCTACTTCCCTGGATCAAGTTTCTGCCACATGGCTTTCATCCATCACACAGTCCAAAACAAACATCAGGAAAGATGTCTAGAAGAGAAGAGTGTGTGAATCAAGCAATGCACAAAATGTTCAACACAAGTAGGAAGCATAATGTTGCAAATCCAAGCTAAAGACTCATTTTGTACAGTTGAGTAAAACCTTGGTAAAATGTCTGACCTCATTTGCTATAAGCCTAAAGTGCGGCACCATAAAGTCGAATTTCTTTTTTGTTGTTGTTGAATCCAGCTGTTTTTACCAGTACTGTGGTTTTGCTGCCACCTGTGCATCCTGAAGCTATCACAGAAATGAATCATCTGTGCATTGTAACATTTGTTCAGTTTTCACAATGGGAGTTAAAATCCTCCATTGACTTTTGAGTCCTTGCAATGTCACTTACAGTGCCTCTCTGCCAATATCAACAGAACTAAAGCAATATAAGAAATTAAATAAAAAAGGATACCTGAAGTGCTGAGCATGAACCCAGAAATCCAAAAAGTACTGTGACCTAGTTGTAATATAAGCTGCATATCATAACAATTACCAACATCCACAGACTAGATATATTTAAATATATTATATAACCATTTATTAGCAGCACATATATTTAGATTTTTATAATGTATAGACATCCTGTGTTTTTCCCATACAAATTCTGTAACATCCCAAAACAACAGCCAACTAAAAAAATGATAGTTAGCTAGAGATATAAGTGGATTTAAGAACCTTATAGAGGTTTGCACACCTGGATATTTGTCATAGAACTCCATTTGGTAAAAAAGTAAAGAACTGATGCAATTGAAAGGTGGTACAGTGCACATACCTAAAACCCTATGAAACAATGCTCAAATGGGACATTATAGTGTGTTTAAGTATAAAAAAGGAAACAAAGACCAGAAAGTCATGATCTACCATGCTGTCTTCAATGGACATCACTTGTTACACAGGTTACTTCAGATACTTGGTGGGTTTACAGTTGGTACAGCTATCTGAATTTTACAGGGCTGTTTTTGCGCAACCACCCAGGACCAACATTCGGACCAGGCCTGTCACCCACTTAGCTGCGTGATTAGCAGCAGCAGCAACAGCCAGTCTCAAATTTCAGGAGTATAACAGCAACTCGAGCTCCCACGCAGAAAATTGGGAAAATTAAAATAGTCTTTCTGTTGCTCAGTCAGCTAATTTTCTCTCCTTGCAAATATGAATCAGATGGCTTAGCCAAGAGTACTTTATTGAAAGGAGAAACAAAAAGAACAGCAGGGAAACACTGCAACATGCAATATCTAATTACTCCATACCCACCATGGAACCATAACTGTTTACTCTTCTGTTTGGTTTCTCGGTGAAGCAAGTGCTAGGCCAGCTGGCCGCTTCCTACCTCCTGCAGTAAAACCTCACTCACAGTTTTCAATTCTCAAGTTTCATGGCTTGGTCCCCTATCCAGCTGGGTAGTGAGACCTTATCCAAGATGCTGATGAACCTGCTAGCCGCACTGTTTTAGCTTGCTAACAGTCTGCTAATTCCTTTTTGCTCTTTAAAAAAAAAAAAAAAAGAAAAAGAAGCGTAAGGATTAACACACATTCCCTACCACACACATGCAGGGGACTTCTGAACAGGATCTCCTGTCCATCCTTTCCACTATGTCTTCTGTCTTCCAAGGTTGCAAGCAATGACTCACAGACACACTACTAAGGTTTAGTTTTACACACTGTTACAAGACTTTTGCAAGATGACAATAGCTGGGTTTATAGAACTGCCTAAAATGTTCTATGAACATAAGATATGTATGTCAAACTTTATGGATATACTGCTCATCAAAACATATTTCCAGTCTATAGAACCAAGTAAAAATCCATGTTTACTACTCAGATACGAATATCAAACCATGTCAGAATCATTAGATGGAACTCTTAATGACCTCAAACGGGTTCCTGGTATTCTGAAAGGAGGAAAGCGTATGTCAAAGTCCAGGAGTGTCTGTTGTACCTTTCAGAAAATATTCACAGCAAATCTGAACCAAGAGGAAGCAATATTTGCTATCACTTCATGTTGTAGCATAGGCTTTCCTGGTTGCATACCCACCGGAGTGGGTGCATGTATGTGTAATTAGCAGTATACTTTGCTCAACATGCAACGTTAGACCAACTGTCCATAGGATAATAAAAGGATTTATAAGTGAAGTGATTTCCCAAAACAAAAATTTTTCCTGTGACTATTAAACTGCTAGTTCCAGCTCACTATTTAAAGGTAATGTCTGTGATTGATTTGGGCATGATGCCACTGCTTAATTTACTGTGGCTTTATTTTATTTTTTTTTTTTACTCTTCTGCTGCTCTGGCAAAAGAAAGCATTTAACACAGGAAGGGAGAGATAAAGTGAAGGCATTTTTAGTCCACTTTCGTTACATGATTGTGCTGCATTTCTTCGGTCACTGATAATGAGAAACAGGCCATTCAATGGTGGGTACAACTGAGGGATTTGCAGTAGCAGGAGGTTTATGAAATGCATATGATTGTAAGCGGATATTGAGATAATGAAGTTTACAGGATGATAAGTGAGTTCATTTAGCTTGTTAGTATTTTAGTATTTTATCAGGCTTCTAAGTTTTTATAAGGTTTTTAGTATTTTATAATGTTTGCAGATACAAGAGTCCTACAAACTGTCATGTAAAATTCAGAATATAGTGGTTTCTGTGATGCAGCAATGCCTTATAGGTCTTTTTATCAGAAAATTTTAGTTAGGCTTTGACAAAGGAACCTTTTTGTTTTCACATAATTTTCAGGTTGTCATGCTAGACATTATGCATGTATGAGTGTCTTTGCTTTTCAGCTGACTTCAGAGATTTAAATAACATTTGGGGATTCATGTGCCTGTGACTTACCCTGTAAAATATATAAATTCATATACAAACAAAACATATTTTGAACAATATCATTAGTGTTCACTTGCCCTTAGTTGAATACTTAAAGTTTTTAAAAATTAATAAACAGCCCATCAAAAGACTGTGAGATAAAGTACCTACTAAATATATCACAAGTATCATTGCTGCCAGTTGTGATTGTCAGTTTTGAATTTGCCTGTGCAAAAAGCACTTGATAATGTACCACATTTTTTTTCAGGGTAGGTTGTAAACAAAACCTTGCTAATACTATTGTGATCATATGTGTCAAATAAAATCTTTTCCACCCTCCAAGAATAATAGTTTAATAGTCTTTAGAGCCATATAATTTTGTCCAGAGCTATTAGTGGCACTTTATGTCATATAGTCATCAAAAGCATTTCTATGAAAGAGAAAAGAATAAATATTTCATGGCTACAGCTTTTGAAGAACACTCTGTCTTTCAATCTTGGGCCAGTCTTTCAACATATGTGCCAATCAGAAGTCTTTAGCAGATGCAAAATGCATCTTGTCTCCTTGTCAGTGAAGAATGTAAAGATTGCAGGATGTATCTGAAATATTCATCACATAGGCAAAATTCTGAGCATTGTAAGGAACTGCTGAGCCCTGTAATCACTACTTACCCATTTGTTCTTACCTCCTCGTCACTGGCCCTGAAACAGTGAAGAGCGTGGCTAGTCACAACATTTTGGTTGCATACTGTGTCTTGACAGTCAGTGATAGCATTTAACATTGTCACCTTACACCTTTTATCTTACTATTTCCTTTGCTTTGGACATGATACTGAGACACCTCTGAGTGAAATCACACCTACGTAATTTTCTCCTTACGAGCTTTTACAGGTACTTCAACTGATAATTTTTGCTAAATAACTGCTTCCAGTGTGTCTCTGGAAGAACATTGCTGATGTCTACTGTATTTCAGTCTTTGTTCATGGACTAGAGTAGGATTGCTGCAAACTCTTAGAGTAGATCATACATGGTCTGTTCCTGTTATTCTAGCTCTCGGCTAAATCCAAGGCTGATATAATCAACCCTAATTCCAGTGTAGTTGCATCTAGTCAAATCAAATCTACTTTTGGCCTGTTACCATGTGAGAGGGTTTATGTGCACCATGTCCCTTGAATGAACCTGTGACCTTCTGTTGCAGTCTGGGCAAGCCACTCCATCACTGGGCACTGCTGGAAGCTATTAAATCTTGTGTTGCTTTATCTCAGTTAAATGTGGTTAAGTGAAAGGACATTATTTTAACTGGCTGCTGTGTCAATGGAATTTCGTGAAGCACTAGCTCACAGCATTTCGGCTCTAATACTCTGCTATGAAAAGTTGGGAAAATTGAAGCTTTAGAAAGAATTAAACCTTTGATTAAATGCATTAGGTTTTCAAAAGGAAAAGAAAGGTTGAATTCTCTTTCTGTTCACCAAGTTCTACACTTTAAATGGTCTTCTTAATGTCTTTTTTTTAGGTCTATTCACATTCTTTAGAATATGAAATTTCTTCATAGAAGTGAAAGCAATGCATTTTTAACAAAAACATCGTTCATTCCATTACATTAGTGATTTATCATTGCTAATATAATGATATAGAAACATGGAAAATTGGAAATAAATGTAGAAAGAATGCTGAAACATGTTTATTTAATGAAAACTACCCATGAAAAATGAACCACTGAGATCATGGATATGGGAAAATTATGTACATGTGGAAAATGTGACACATTCAAATTTCTAAATCTACATTTTCCTAAATGCAGATTTATCATCTGAAGTCAGTAAAGCTTCTCACATTTTTCTAGCACCTAAAAAAGAAACCTTGGAGGTACAAAAGTATTTCATGAGCATGGCAAAGACAGGTCTTAAGCTTGTTTCGTGGCATATCTGTTTCTCTACAGGTAACAAATACTGTGTCTGATCATTCCTAAACTTTCAGGGAGCATTCTTAGCACTAGCGATGATTTAATTTAATTGAGAATTGGAAGATCTGAAATATTTTCTGGAGAAGTACTACACAGTGATGCATATGGGAAGAAGAAAAGGTATTTTCTCCATGAAAGATATGAATTTTGTCAGCTGGGAAAGAAAGGACTTGAAAAAAAACCAGTAAGGAGAAATACTTACCTGGGAAGGGGTGGTGTAGAAAGGATGAGGTGCAGAGTGCGTTTATGAGGATTCTCGGCATGATCATAGAGTCATCAAGGTTGGAAAAGACCTCCAAGATCATCTGGTCCAACTGAAAAATGCACCAAAAGCTCTATTAAATATCTAGGCTGTATGTATCAAGCATAAAACAATCCATATGTAGAGAAATCTGAAATCTAGAGATGTTGGTTTGAAGCAGATTATGCTGATTACCAAATTCAGGAATTTTACTGGAGTTTAAAGAAACTGATTCTGGAAGAAGGCATGTGTGGCAAGGACTGCAAGGACTTTGAGACAAGAAGGATTTCCTGTGGGGCAAGTGTGAATGTGCAGGAGAAAAGGAAGAGGCAGGATAGTGAGGAAGTGGGGAGTAAAGTCACCCTGTGAGAAGGGGCTGAAGCACATCTGTCACTCATTACATACACTACATCAGTGCCCTCAGTTGGTCCATGCAACCCATCCCTCTCCCTCCACAAACCTTTCCCCTTGCTGCATTCAAAAGCCTCTCTTAATTCCCTCAGCTGCCAGCACGTATCAGAAGCAGTAGATTTCTGTGCTACTCAGTCTCATTGGGCATAATGCCCAACCTGCCACAGCAACTCTCTGAGCTAACTTCCAGCAATTTATGATTGTACTGCTTTCCTGCTATGATAATTTTCCTTCATGATACTTGAAAACCCGTAGCAGCCATTTGTGACTGTAACCCTAATGTGCCTTCAAACAAAAAAATCCTTGTGCTCAGTTAACTGAAGCTACATGGTGTAAGTCAGTTATTGGAAATGCATTAATATCCATGTTGAATTTAAATGAGGTAAAGAGCTTTGCTAATACCTGCTCTTCTAATATCTAAAACTTTTTAAACACTGCTTCTGTTGAGCCCAGTTAATATGAGATTGGAGTTTGTTTATTAGGAAGCAAAAAAGCACTGCTTGTGAGGCTCTTTTCCTTTATGGAAAATAGGAAAGGCATTTAAAAGATAACAGAATATTGCTAACTATAGGTGCATTAAATTTTGTTGCTACAAAAAAAAAGTCCCAGACAATCCCTTTAGTGTTCCATCACTAGTCCCTGAATGCCTGAGTGCACAATTTACTCATACAAGCGAGCAATAGTAAAGTGATTCAGAATTTTCCTTATTGATTTAACAAGGAGTGACACTAATCAGTGGTTCATTAAATCTTTTCACACCAGAAAAAATAACCATTTTCCTTCTATTTTGATTTGATAGAAGTGGTTTCTGATCACTGCATATTGCCTATGATCTCTGGCAATTAGTTGTCCAGTCACCGTATTTTCCTTCCAGTTGTTTATAGCTTGGCTGCCTAATGAAATGAGGTTCATCTGTATGCACTCTATCCATCTGTCCATCCATCTGTCAGTCTAGCCTCAAAGTAGAAAATGGTCCCTTGCAGATCCTTCCTTCAAGAAGGAAACCTTAAAGGAGCTGGAGCAGGCCATCCCCATGTGTCAAAAGATGAGCCAGTGGGGAAGACTAAGCTGGCTGGACAGAGCTCTGTGGTTGGAACTCAGGGAAGGGGCAGGCAACTCAGGAAGACTACAAGGATGTCATGAGGAAAATACAGGTTGCCCAGAGAGGTTGTGGAGTCACCTTCTCTAGAGATATTCAAGACCCGTCTGGATGCAGTCCTGTGCAGCCTGCTGTAGCTAATCCTGCTATAGCAGGGGGGTTGGACTAGATGATCTCCAGAGGTCCCTTCCAGCCCCTGCAAATCTGTGAATTTGTGTAAAATTAGAAAGATCAAAGCCCAACTAGAACTTAATCTGGCTGCTGCCATATAAGACAATAAAAACGTTTCTCTAAATCCATTAGCAAAAAAGGGAGGGCTAAGGGGAATCTCCATCCTTTACTAGATGTGGGAAGGTAGATAGTGACAATGGAGTAGGAAAAGGCTGAGGTACTAATGCCTCAGTCTTTAATAGTAAGACCAGTTGTTCTCCAGGTACCCAGCCCTCTGAACTGGAAAATAGGACCAAGTAGCAGAATGGAACCCTGAAAATCCATAGCAACGTGATGCCTATCTGCAAGAAGGACTAGAAGGAAGATCCAGGAAGCTACAGGCCTATGAGTCTGACCTGTCCCTATTGTGAAGTCATCCTTTCTTTTCCAGACAACACTTCAGTCTGTAAATCACGTAACTGAATTTTAATCCCACTTCCCAAGATATTTACAGTCCCTCTAGCTTTGTGGTGTCTGCAAATTTAGTAAGCGATCCTTCTTTTCCATTATTGAACAGTGTTGAGCTTAGGATAGAGAGATTGAAACTAAGCAGACCAGACTAATTTTTTTTCCTTGTTTAAAAATAGCAATCTCTTTGCTCTTTTTCAGTCCTCCAGCCTCTCATCTGTCCTGCATATTTTTTCAAAGACCCCTAAGTCTTCTGATTCTACTTTAATCAGCTAAGTCCCCTAAAATGAGGGAAGTTTACCAGCACAGATGATCTGAGAAGATCATCTTATTTAAGCCCTATATAGCCTTTCTTCTTCCTAGTACAGATTGAGACTTTATTGCTTTTTCCTGGTATTAATTGTTTCTGCTTGCAGTTGATCTTTTTTGTGAAAGCTAATGCAAAAGAGGTATTAAATTATTTTTGCTATGAGTCTATAGATTGCCCTCTTTGTTGAGTAGCAAACCAATGTTTTCTTTTGATTTCCTTTACATAAATGTAAAGTGCTAATAAGCAGTTTTCCAAACTAAGCAAACACTGTCAATCTATATGCAAACACAGAACAGGACGAGATCTTCCGAGTTACCAATTCCAGGCAACTGCTGGCAGTGGCATCTTACAGTCATTCCATGTAGTCCTCCAAGTGGTACCTGAAAGTTATTTGCTTACTTGCTGTCTCTCTTCTTGTTGAGATGTTTCAGTGCCTGATGACTCTGATAGTCAGAACTTTCTTCTAATTTTCAGTCAAAATTTGCTCCTGACTACATTGTACATCAACTGCCCTGTGCTTAATTCAGAATTTCCTTTTTCTGAGGCTGATGGGTTATGGCAGCAATTTTTGTTCTGTCATCAAAATAAATTTAGCCCAGGACTATTGTTTTAGACACAGTCTCCTCCCCAGTATTAAAACTGAATATTCAATAGTGATTGTATTAAAAGTTTAACTTTTCCCTGTAGATCAGTTACAAATGAATGAAATGTCATAACAGGTTGAACTCACTTGGGTTTGTGTGTGTGTGTGTATTTCAGAAATGCAGGTCTCTCTTATACAGTCTTTTGTGGGCCAAATTCTTAGCTGGCTTTCATCAGTGGTATGCTTCTTAAAATCATGATTTACACTAAACTTTAATCTAACCTTAAAAGCTTGTTGGCCAGAAAATACAGTTACTTCTAACATAGGATGTGCATACCCAGTTTATTAACATAGGAGTTTATACTCTTGACAGCAACTGGGGATTAATGTAAGCACTGAGAAGCCTACTACTGCTAACAGAGTCCTTTGCAATCTTATCAAGAGATCTATAGTTTCACAAATTAGTAGACTCGGGCACCTTAGTAAAGACAGAAGAGAGCACTTTTAGAAAAACATTTCAAAAAGTATGCTTCATTCACAGAAAATAAGGTCTGAGCAGGCATGCAGGGTTTAAAGCCCCGTACTGTTTCATAGCGAAGAAACGGCTAAATGATACTATTATCTGCAGTAAAATTAAATTGACCTGTGCTACCAATTTGTTGGCTGCTGGGATGAAACTGCGTTATTTGTTCTAATATTTTCTTTTAACAGCTAAGAAGTCATTTGCAAAATGGTATTCTTTCCCAGTATATGGTTGCTACAAATTGGAGTGCAGTAACACATGTGGAAGTATAGAAATAACAATTGTCTCAAAGGATCTTTTGCTGAGATACTGAGAGAACCATGCAAGTACACACATACTAAATGTTTGTTTACTTCAGTGTTCTCAGGTCTTTCTACCCCATGACTGTTCTGTGGCTTAGGAAGGCATCCTCCCATCCTCCTTCCCCAGCAAAATTAAAAGGTGAATTTGACAAGCTAGAGACTGCTCCTTCTCATTTTTTTTAATCAGATGGTCTAGAGTTCCATTCAGCTTCAGCTCAGTGTATGTGCACAGTGCCAATAAAACTTAAAGCGATAATTTGTAAAAGCCACTTGCTATAAAAGAAATACTGTGCATGAACGAACAGTGTTTATAAAACTGTAGTAACTCAGCCAAGTCAAAACAGATTTACAACACAGAAAGTCAGGAACGCTTCTAACTTATGTGCTGAATTATGGAATTTTAAATTTTTTTTTTACATTATTTTTTCCTCTAGAACTACCTAAAGATTGACCCAGAATTTCTACATATGAAAAAGCACATTTCTCCCCTCAGTTTTGTGTTCTTATAAATATTCCAGCTGACTAAGACAATACTGCTTTTTTAACAACAAAAAAGTATGTGCTTTGGCACATAGATTTTTTTCTTTGACATAACAAAAATGTACAAAATCAGTTGTTTGAAACCGTCACAAGCATAAGCTTCGTAATTCCCTTCAGTTCACTTTTCAAAGGTAGGACATAATTGAAATTTTTAAGATCTAGCAATCTTTTGGGTTTTTCCCTGAGAGTTTGAGGAAATGGTTGTCTTATGTAAAACAGGTTGCAAAGAGAAAGATTAGAAGCTTGAGTGCAATATGCTTCTCACCTTAGTCTGAAAATAGGCTGTAATGACAAAAAAGCAAATGTGACAATTAACTAATAGCAATATTGATAACAAATGAGCCACCTCCAATTCTATCTGTCCAATAACACTAATTGCAAATGACTGTTTAAAATTTCTCTTTGTGTGAATGTGTTTTGCTCCTAAAGCTGCTGCTTTAAAGCGGTGCCATCTAATTTTTTGTTTAGCTTTGTCATTAAATAGGCTCACAAATGCTTCACAATTCTAAATATTAAACAGGCAAACTGAATAGAAATATAAAGGGTATTTGTTAATTAATAAATCATTAATATATTAAAATTTTGCATTTTTCATTTGCTTATTATTATGATACAAAACTCCTTAATATTTTCCAAGAAACTTTAAATTCATTTAAAATTGCTTGTAAGGAAATACTTTTATGCCTGCAGTAGTACAAATCTAAGCAAGTAATTTCAGGGAACATTTACATATGTTGAAAATTCTGAGCTTAATCATAACAAAATAGTCATCTGTTTCTTAGCTACAAGCATTCTATACTTAAATGTCTCATTTGATAAATACAAAATGGGGAGAACTGGTAAAGCATTTTAGATGGACTTGCTAGTCAGAACTGGGTAAGATACCTAGAGAAGCTGACGATAGTATTTCTTGTCAGGTATTTCTGATGCAATCTTTTACTTACCAGCAAAGTGATATAGAATACAGTGAATTAGACTAAAGGAGATACTGCTTCTTTCTCAGCTTCGAACTTTTTTCAGGCATTTGTCAACCCAGAAGTTTTTTCTGTATTTTTCTAAAAAAAAAAAATTAACCCCGCCCCCCAAAAAATCTCTGTCTGTACTTCTACCAGTTGAAGGCATCGAGGTAGCTACAGTCCCCCCATGAGGGGTGCCTGTGAATGTGAGGCTTCTTCCAGTTGTTTGAAGACACCTTGTCTACTTCCTTTTCCTGATGAGGAGGTCTAGAGCAGATAGCAACTACAAGAGGAGTCACTAGTCTTCACCCATCAGCCCTTGACTGACTCCTGACTCCATGCATTTCATCTTGAGGGCAACTCTCCCAGCTCATCTTCCCATCCTGTCCTTCCTGGAGAGCCTCTATTCCACTGCTGAACTCCAGCTGTGTGAGCCATCCCACCACGTCTTTGTGATTCCAGGGAGGTCATAGCCCTGTAGCTGCATGCTGACTTCTAACTCCTGTTTGCTCCCCAACCCATGTGTCAGTTTTCCAGCATTACCCCCAGCCCAGCGTGCTGATTCCCCAGGACAGGCTTGGCATGATTCCCCACAAAGCTGTCCTGCAGGCACTTCTTTCTCCACTCATTGTTCGTTACTGGTTCAGAGAGGGATAAAAGCTTCAACCGAGGCAGGTAATTACCCTTAAATTATAGTACTGCCGAAAGGTGTATCTGTCCTCACCTTTCTTTTTTTCCAAGTTGCATGTTTGAGAGTAAATTAATCCTGAAACACTTCCATCTAAATGTTTTGTTTTATTCTCATTAAGCCAAAATTACCTCCAGGCATTGGTCTTTCTCACCTCAAGTAAATTCTGCAAACTCATGCTATATAAAGTTCTGAAAATAAGTAACAGGAAAACTCCTTTTCAGTGGGTAAATACATGTCCAAACTGAGAATTCACACTACATACGTGTGAGGATACAGTGTTATTAGTGTATGTAAAGAAGAGCTCCTACCACACCAGACGGAGGTTCAGTATGTTCCCCAGCCATCACCCAGCAGATGCTACTTTAATGTTCAAAGTCTGAAGTATTGCAGGAGAGGGTTCTCCTGACACCAGCATGCTGTCCTGACCCCCTTTCTTCTGCTCCCATAGAATTCAAGACCCCCGCTGCCTTTATTCTTCACAGTCTAACACAGACCATCCTCTAATTCAACTTTCTGAAATCTAGTTCCAGGGGAAAGAAGCATCCATCACCCGTATTCTGGATGTGGATTTAGATTGCAAAAAGTAACAGTTTGAACTAGAAAGGCAGTTTTTAGTTTTTGTTTGCTTTGCTTGTAATTGGAACAAGATTTAAACAGCATCAGTTTCTCACGTACAGCTGCAAGGTGCTGCTAGAGGGAACACATCTAGTTTAGCATCTGGTATGGCTAAGATTGCTGAAGAGCAATCTGGTCAGCTAGAGATTAGTCAGCAAAATGCCAAGGCGCAAGCGTGGCAGAGCAGGAGCTGGAGTGGTAGATGTGGCTTCAGAACACAAAAGACCAAAGTATGTAAGTCTGCCAGAACTTCTTGGCCTTTGATCTAGTAACTGCTAAGCCTATTTTTCAAGCTTTGCATGTAATAAACCATGTATTGCTTACCTCTGTTATTCTGCTCTGGCAATCCAGGTAAAGCAGGAAGTATTTCATGACAGTTTTAGCCTTCACCCTTTCCTTTTTGAGTTCATAACTTCTTGGGTTTAATGCTGTTAATACAGAAACTGAAGGCCTCGTCAGGAATGATCTGCTTCCTGTAACCTAGAAAGGGAGCTATTACAAGAGCCAATGTCCTTGGGCAATTTCTGAAGTAAAAAATTTCAAACAAAATAAACAAACAAACCCCAAACCCATCAGCATAAAAACTTTAGTTGAAAGAACATATGTTTTCAAGGACTTCCTCAGTCATGCTGTTTCCCTTGCAAGGTAAGCTCGTGTATTCTGACTCCCTAGGTTGTGGTACTGCAACATTAGGAAAACCCTTTGTGGTGGGCATCTGTTCAGTTGTAGTTTATGCACCTGAAAGATGTTGTAAACTCCAGATATGAACTCATCAAGTATTCCTTTAAAATTTGACTGGGAATGAATTGATTTAATATAGTTGCCACTAACTTTTTTTGGTATTATCACTTGCTCCCAGCAATTCTGGCAATGAGATATGGTAGTATTTATATAGCTAAATAAGAAGTATTTACTGTTTGTGAAATAATGAAAAAGTGGGGTTTATTCAGATTTGCTCTCAGGAGTTAAAACCGTTATTTTTTTAAACTGTAATGATTACCATAGTTTATTCACCAAGTGTAAAGTACTTATGAATGAATCTGAGGACAAAATATTATTAATTATTAAATACACGGTTTACAAATACCAGGGAAATTGTGGTTTTAAAATGTTTTAAAATATTGAAAGTATCATAACTGTGTGGAAAAAAATTGTTGCTACAAAATATAGAATGAAAGTGCAGTCCTGTTGCCTCCAACACCTCCCGTTCTGATGCAGGAGATGGGGCCATCAAGAGGTTGAGGGTGGAGTTGGACTGTGAGGAAGGGATGCTCAGCTTCTACGACGTGGAGCGTCAGGCTCACCTCTACACCTTCCACGAGAGGTTTGGCAGCGTGGTCTTCCCTTATTTCTACGTGGGGGCCACCCCACTGGGTGCTCTGCCTGAGACACTTCGCATCTGCCCCCTCCAGATTCGGATCAAGGAGGATGTTCCTACTTAAAAGGGGTGGCCCAGCTCCTTGCCTGGCTCCTGGTTTTGGAGGGTGGTGGGGTGGGAGGTGGTTTCTTCAGGTGCTGGGGCAGTTTTCCTCAGAGAGAAGAAATCATTCGTAGACGAAAATTTTTTTTTAGGAAGCACTACTTCTCAGAAAGGGTAGTCAGGCACTGGAATGCACTGCCCAGGGAGGTGGTGGAGTCACCAACCCTGGGGGTGTTCAAGGAAAGACTGGATGTTGTATTGAGGGATATGGTTTAGTGGGAGCTAGTAGTAATAGGTGAATGGTTGGACTGGATGATCTTCTAGGTCTTTTCCAACCTTGATAATTCTGTGATTCTGTGATTCTGTAATATGCTGCAGGAGTTCCCTACAGCATTTCCTTCCTATGGTTATTGCTTTAGGCTTGCTCTTCCCACGAAGATCTGAGAGCAGTGCGGTTTCAAATAAGAAGAAAAAATTAATTCCCTGCTTTTAATTGGTAAACTTATGTCAACACAACATGAAAATGAATTGGCAAGTAGTCCAAAATGCTCTATGATACTTACTTTATTCAACTAAATATTTTTCATAGCTGGTGTCTTTTGTTAGGTTAAGAATATATACAGCAGATTAATTAACCCGACTAAGGTTCATATGTTATATACGCCAGTTTCATAATCTGAGTTTCACAGGTTTTAAATTAACATATGTTCTGCACAGTGTGTTTTAATGTATACAGTCTACTTTAACAATCCATATGCAGCCTCTGTGAAAAAAACCACAGGTAAACCAAATTAGCACTCATATGGTTTTATTAAGTTCATTATTTTCAATTCTGGCCTCACTCACCAAGACACTGCTGTTGTATTGTGGGGGCCTTTTTGTTTTGGTTTTTGTTTCACATTTGACATTCCTCTCAGGAACTGACTTACACTGAATGTGTTTTTCAGTGATAGAGAGATTGCTCCCTTGAGCCAACACAATGAAATCTGGAAACTAGAAATATATGGAAGAAATACCCAAAAGTAATTTGACTAGTCAGCATGCTGAATATCCTTCCGATACCTTTGTGCACATTCTCTCACAGTCTGCTGCAATAAACGGGGCTTGAATGGTGTTTGTTTAGTCTATAGTTTTTCTGCTGCCTACCAATAGCAGTGCATGAAGTTCTATATTATTTCATGTTGTAGGCATAATGTAACATGACACATCCTAATGTTAAAGGCATGCAGTAATAACAAGCTACTGCAAAACAGGCAGGGAAACCTCCTACGTGGATATAATCCAACAGATGCAAGCTTACTCTGCCCAGCCTTAAACTGACGGGATGTGAGCCAGCTATAGTCAGGAAACCACATAAATGTGTTAGTACAGAGATTTCAGCAGCAGTTCAGGGGCTGCAAATCAGAACCAGCTTTCATCCGCCAGGAACTGCGGTGAAGCAAATCAAACCAAGCTCTATAAACATGTTGCTGTCATGACTATGTCTATACATAGTTATTTTTATTACCTCCATGCAGTCCACATTTTTTTTTCATGTTTATCTATCTTCTTATTCCATAGTTTAAATCAGATACCTACCCACAACTTGATACCGAGTTCACTGTAGCTTTGTATTATAAAGTCTGTAAAGCCTTGTAAAGGTCTTTCTGTAAAATGAATGCAAACGGTGAACTTCTTTGCAACGTCATCATAATGTTCTCTTTGCCTTTGCATCTTCCCTAGCACAGTAAGGAATCAAAAAAATGAGTAGTATGGCAAGTGACATCCTCCATAAATTAATTCTGAAATAATAAGGAATACACTTTCAGGTTTACAATGCAAACAAAATTGTAACCACTTTGCCACAAACGTTTTTCTTCTATTTTTTATGGAGGTCTACACTTGCAATATAAATAAGAGAACTTGGAAATATTTTTATAGAATTCCTTGGGAGGAGCGGTGCACACTAGCATGTTACTGTTTCATAAGAAAGGGTACTGAATACAACTTCTTAAAATCCCATTTTGTTCATCTGTAGGATACATTAGTTGAATTTTCATTACAGTCAAATATCATGTTAGAAATTCTTTCTGGCTGTTTACTGCTTTTAATTCCTCTACTTCCCTCTCCACCAACTATTTCAAATAAGAGATCAAACCAACAGAACCTTGTGGCCCTAATACTTTGTCCTCTTCCTCTCCTTCACTCTTTCACCAATATAAAGGCTTTCTTTTATCCTTTAAAGATACCACTTGTCCCAGTAATTTCATGTACCATTGCCATCTAACATTACTCAGACCCCGTTGTACCTTTCCTCTCTTTGCAGTTTCTTTCTCTTTCTCTTTCTTTTCTACACATTATAATAATGGTCTCAGCAAAAGCAAAGTAAAAGCTTAGCTGCTTTTGTCAGGGTCTTCTGTCTCAGACAATGTGCTTTTGACTCTTCCCTGTACACACTTAACTTCTGTCAGTACCTAACTCAATGGTCTTTTCTTCACCTTTCTTTCACAGGATCCAAAGATTTTACCTTTTCCCCCTCTCTTTATTTGCCCCACTCTGTTTTACTCTCAGAGATTCACAAACCTTACTCTTTCGTTTTATTTACTTTGACTAATTCTGCATTTTCCTGCCTATTTTTTTTATAACTTTTAAATTGTGAAAAGCCCAAATCTTCCTCAATCCATTCATCTTTCTCTTCCTGGAAAGATGTAAATGCCACTCTAACATACTTCCCACTTACTCCAATTTATAATATGGCTCTCAGCCATAACTCTGCCTGCACTTTGAGATGAGATCCTGAACAGATTCCAGTCTTTCATGGACAAAGTCTTCTGCTAATGGACAGATGATAAGTAAGCAAGAGAGTTACACATTACCAACTGGCGGGTGATAAACCTATCAAAAACATAGCAAACAAGATTTGCAAAGGCAGCTCCTTCCGATTCCCAGCTGCTGAGTTCCTCACTCAAGGGTAGCTCTTTGCTGGGACGTTGTCTCCATGAGTGACAGAGGTTCCTGCAAAACACTTGGTCCATCTCCTTTTACCCATTTTAATGAGAGGCTGCAAGCTGACTAAGAGAATAGCCCCGGTATTTTTAACTCCTCCTCTGTAAAAGTATGTAAGCAATTCCAATGTATGAAGTTCTTGTACACATTCCACAGAAAATCTAAATTTCAGCTTTTGGTACCAATTTCACTGCTGTGTAATTAAATTAATTAGGTTAAAGCGCAGTGAATTTAAATGCAGCAAAGGACAAGCATAGATAAGAGAGCTATGCTCAGAGAGTTTCTCTTTGCAGCTTTGGAAATTCTGCAACCAAAACTCTTCACAGAAAATTCTTCACAGGATTTTGGTTGCAGATAGATGCCATTTGGATTCAGCAGGATCTTTGAAAGAGCATATAATGTACTTTAATGTAGACATTCCTTAATCCCAAATACTCACCATATTTTTAACCTGCTCATCTTGGTTTAAAACAGCTTTTATCATAAAGGTTCGTTTTCTTTTCCTAGTGTGCTGTTATGTATTCACAGGTATATATTCTGAGATTAACAATTCGGTTGCCATGAAATACTAATTATGCACTATATGTATAATAGACACATAATTGGGTTTTTTTTCACCTATAGGAAACTCGAGGTGCAATACAGTATCTGCAGACCAAACACATTCCTTAGAAATCAGAAGGGAAATAAAAATCAATCCCATACATTCCAACTGTGTCTTCGAGAGACAATTTTGCAAAGTTTAAAAGCTCCTTTTATCACCATTGCTCTCCTGGTTGTGTTTAGACTCCCCACAATCCAGCACTTGTTTACAGGCCTGACATGACTGATTTCACCAGAAAAGTTATCCCCTATTGGATGGCAGGAGATAAACCCATCAAAAGGTGTAACAAACAAATAAGAACTTACTTGAAGAGTGGCATTATCCTATTTCTGTCAGGAAGTGTGAGCAATAGCCAAGAGTTTATCATATTTACGAAGAGGAAGGCTGTTTGGAAGTAGATTTTTTTTCTTCTTTTAAGGTCGTCTCTTTAATCTGGAGCTGCAGCAGTGGATTTGATTTTTTTATAAATGGTAGGTTTTATCAGGAATACA
Source organism: Porphyrio hochstetteri (assembly GCA_020800305.1). Taxonomy (NCBI): domain Eukaryota; kingdom Metazoa; phylum Chordata; class Aves; order Gruiformes; family Rallidae; genus Porphyrio; species Porphyrio hochstetteri. The sequence goes on from CM036909.1 coordinate 33,235,329, forward strand.
GTATTTTACCAAAGTATCTTCCTCACATCAGTGACATAAAACTAGAAGACTGGAAAGTCTTTTTCCATCTGGTTTCCAGTAATACATATCAGTATCTGCAGTCAGAAATAGCTGGTGGGTACAGTCTTCTTGCCCCTCTCCTGCAAGACAAGAAGTTTGTAAGCATATGCACATTGCCATGGGGAAGCACACATGTAACTTTAGACAAAGTCTTTACTTTGTCTTCTTTTTTCAGTGTGTGTTTTATTATATGCTGTAAACATTCTTACCTTTCTACAGTATAGGAGTATCTTGGTTCAAATGTACAGAAGAGTATTGCATCTAGTAAAAGCAAAGTTTCAGAAGTAACAGGTGAACAAAGGTCTTGATAATTTCTAAGGTTTCCGTTTCTCATATTCACTTTAAAATACTCTGATTTTTTTTTTATGCAAACAGTGTCAAAAATATTCCATTATCTGTTTAATAGTTCCTCAAGCATTTTGTTTCTGTGTAAGTAAAAGGGGCTCAACACACCTCCTCCCCCAAACAGGTCTTGCCCACCGCCAATTATATGGGAATTATCATAGAACAATTTTCTCGTTCTGTACTTGGAATTCAAGTGTATTCATCCTAGAGACAAGGCTATCAGTGTATTTTGTAGCTAGATATTATGATCCTGATGTCTGTTTTGGACCACTTTGTCATGCTTTAGATGGGAGTTATCAGGAGTATGATCAGCAGGATTTTCTGTTGCTATCTATAACTGGAGAACCAGATCAAGCCTGGGATTTGGTGTTTTAAAGGACTCCCGCCGTTTTTGTAGCATACCCGTAGGTATTGTCTTCAAACTGCAGTAGTAGTAGTGGTGTGGTAATTGCTGATACTCCAGCTGTTCTTTGTAGGCAGGACACAGAACCAAATGGCCTTCAGCTTAAGAACATAGCTTTAGAAAGTCTAGCTGCTCCTGCTACATATCCTTTGCATATTGTCATCACTTTTCTTGATCACTGAGTCCTACTGTCTCTTTCTGTTTGTATAGTCGATAGTGTCCAATAACATTAAGTTGTATTTGAAGAAAATAATATTTATCGACTTTCTAAAATGCACCAGGAAAAGTGAAAGCAGTAACCAGAAAACTGGAAGCAGCATATTTCTGTGCTTCCCCACAAGTATCTGTGAAAAATTTGTTACCGAAGAACACTACTTCTAGGACCTCTACTGTCAATGTTACATTTATAGAAGATTACAAGTTTCCTACTAAACCAATTCATGAGCCGCTACTCATGAATTACATGAGTACATGTAATACATGAGTAGCAGCTCATATATTTGTACATATGTATGTACAAATTACATATATATTATATATATTATATGTATAATATAGTACATTATATTTGAGGAATCAAAGCAAGAGGTTACAGATGTTGTGGTCAACCTCTAGTGGTACAGGTGGTAGTTTCAGTGACAGTTGTGTTAGATAAGATGTAGCATTGGTGGACATTGATCATTGCACTGAAACTAGGATGAGCTCAGCTGGCAAGAAACTGCAAATTGCTCTAGCTGGAACTCTCAGTTCTCACCTGATGATATTTTTCTGCATGAATGTACTGTCTGTCAGTATCTGACATAGGAAAATAGTAGTTTCTGACCACATTGTCCTTCTGGATCGAGTAGGTGGTTCAGTATCAACATCACCGAGATGTAATTGCTAGTGTGGTGTAGTGAAACTAGTGAAAAGGGATGATATTTTCAGCTACTACCATGGTCTTTCTCTTTCTTCCTCCCTCCATTTCTCTCTCTGGCTCATTCACAAAAAGATCAAGTTTTCAATGTTCCTATCTTGATACATTCTGTAAGAATTTAAGTGTACTAAAATCGCAGTTGCTGAATCCTTCACGTGTTCATAAGAAACGTATTTTAGAAGCCGAATATACCTACAGCAGGGTTGCTTAAGAAAACTGAGTGTGATGTACTGTATAGGACTCTGCTTCCCATTTACCTCCTGTGTGTTTAGATGTAGCACTTCTGATTTGAAATGTCATCAAGGAGTTATACTGTTTGATATATACTTGGTAATGTGGTTACCTTGCAAAACCAACTAAGATGATAATTTATAAAGCACCAAAGACTTTTGAAGAGTTTGGATTAGTAAATTACTGCATTCAAATGAAAAACGGATTTCTCACTGGCTTCCAAAAGACAGTAGATTATACTTCTATAAAGTGCTCACATATTCTGTAGACATTTATATAATATGTAAAATGTTACATATTTATTACTATATATAATGCCACATAATGTCTGGTGCGTTAGAAAAAATGTGTAGCTGTGAGGGGGCAGGTCCGGTTAAATTCTGAAGCCATATGTTGGTACAGAGAAAAATACTGTTTATGGGGAAATTAAACATGATGAAAGCTGTAGTTATGGTGCTCTTTATGCTAACTCTATTAGGGATGAAAAAATACAGTTAGAGGAGCTATAAAGCAAGAAGGGGAAACTTCTGGAAAACAGGAATCTTTCAAGTTACTTGTGTAGGAGAGATCTGGACAGCAACATAAAGTATTTAATGACATGGGCTTGAACATCAAAAGCTTAAAAGAGTAATTGCAGTCCTTATGCAAACCTTTTAAGATCCTTTTGCTTCTCTGTCTCCCATCTTTCTATAGCCCTTGTATCTCTCAGTGATCATGAGTTTATCCACTCTTTGTTAGACTGTGTGCCACAAGGACTTCAGATGATTCCTTATGCACTTGCAGTTGCAAACAATGTTTTATTTTATGGACAGAAAGAAAAGCAGCGGGAAATGCAAACAAATATACATACATATAATTATATTTGTTCTGTTTTGTCCTCTTTATCATCGCAACAAGTAGAATGTGTATCAAAGTACTTTGAGTCCTATTTTCTAAATAATATCTTCTAAATTAATTTAGGAAAAAAACCCTGGTTTTGACCCAGGAATAAGTATGGAATAATTTCACTATTTCTATATTGAAATCTAGAAGGCAGAAGGTGTTCAAGATAGATGGGACTTCATTTTTGTGTAACTAAATAATTAACAAAAAGGGAGACAGACAGACATGTAGAAATACACCATCTTTTTTTAAAAGGAAAAAAAAAGTCAAATTTTTAAAAGGACATAGTTATCCTTAAATTCTATTGCTGTCTGGATGATCTCTGACAAGACGGAACAGTGCCTGTCTATTTGATATTAAAAGTGAAGAGGTGAAAGTAACTGTACCCAACCCTGTCAGTTACCTGAAGACAAACAAACTGAGACTGAGAATCCCTTCCTGCAGTGCCACTCAGTTTGTACCACTGGTAGGTTTTGTTGAAACAATAACTGATTTAGGAAGTCTGCACAAGTGTGACTTACTTTGTCCCTTCACATCCAGGGAGGAATATTCATGTCTGACGGTATGCATCACTATTACATGAATGTGGTTATCTGTCTCACAGAAACATGCAGAAGCCAGACAGTAATCCCAAGGAAATGCCATTGTTTTTATTTAATTAACAATTTTCATTAAGTCTTGTAACCATCTTGTAACCAACTTTGTCCCCATAAGGACGTTCTGCCTTCTCAAAGAAAAATAACTTTGCATTATTTATGCATGCGACTGAAGCCCTTGGCCCTGAAGTCCTTTGTATGGGAATGGATTTCTGTCCCCACACGCACAGATTTATCTCACAGCTTCTGGATTCTGGCCAGAAATATTCTCCATTCACAAAGGTGCTGAAGATACTTTTTATTAGTACGCATCATAGATGTGGCATCTCTTTTGGTTTAGTACTCTGCAATTTGCCACCTATAGCTTGTGATACAGATACACACACGTACAGTGAGATAATGGCACTGCACACTGTATCCAGATCTTGTAAGCCCCACAGATTGTAAATTAAATAATTTAATATTTGAATTTTAGACTGGGCAATATTTTCTTTGGTTAGGACAGCAGTTTTCTGATTAATGTTTTTAATTTTAAGCAATGTCTAATACACACAATAATAAAAGTGACAGTTCAGCTTATAATGAGTTAAGGATGTTTCTGAGAATACACAAGAGGTTTGTAAGAGACTTCCAAAGTTTTATGTTTACAGAACAGAAGCCCACAAATTAACCCAAATACATTTTTCTCATCTCTTACTATGTTTGCGTATCTCCAGCTTTAATAATCTCAACATTGCATTTATGAATAGTGCTTGCACTTTCAAGGCTGAATTCCAGTTAAAATAGTGAGGTAACATTAAACGACTAAACCAATATTTGCAACTGACTGCAGCGATAACTAGGAGGAAAGAAACACGTACAGGATTATTAGGTGTACAGTTTCATGAAAGTTAATGATAGCCACTGAATGAATTAAAGTCACCCACACATCCACACCCCTCTTTTTTGACTCCCACAACGCTGATGTGTGTCAGTGGTGCTGCCCTTCACATACACAGTCCAAATGTCCCCAGTGGGACCTGCTTTACACCTTTCTGTCCTGATGCATTTTGCTGATGCTAGAGAAGGGCCCCTTTTCACCCTCTCACGTTAGTCCTTAAGCGATGTGGAGGATCTCTGTTCTGTGAGGTGGGGCATGGCATTGTCCTCAAGTATTATTCATCCCAGCCCCCCGTGCCTGTCCAGTTCCAAGCAAGCAAGGTGAATCTCCTGCGGCACAAAGTGTCTTAAAACCTGTTGTCCGATGGAATTGTTCTGCTTAACGCCGCTAGGTTTACAAAACTCACTTTTCAGATGTTCATCTTTCTCAGCAGAGTTCACACACAATGTCAGGAAACAATAGCCCGTGTCAGTGGAGACTGTACCTCGGGGAAGTCAATGTATTAAATGTAGGGTGGATGGCAGCCTCCATCCCCGTGCAGAAGGAAACATAAATAAACACCCACTGTGTTTTTTCTATTTTCCCTGACTGACCTCCACTGTTGTAGCTGAGCTTTCTTCTTGTGATATTTGCCAGGTTATATAAAAAAGATGTGCCTCCTGGCTGAAACGATGAAACATAAAGCCTGTTCTCAGGCTGTGGAAGCCTGATGGATGTGAAACAGCTGGCGGTCTGCAGCTGGGCTCTGAAAGGAAGTCTGAGATGCAATTGGTGCTGTGGCTGAAAGTAAGAGAAGAATAAATTTTTCTGCTTTCGTCTGGTGTATAGACATCTGCACAATGTGAATTTGCTGATTCAGGTATTTTTAAGAAGAGAGAGAGAGATGATTTAGTGGAGCGGAACATTAGAATTGGGTATTTCCTGGTAAATCAAACTGGCATTTAACATACAAAGGGGGAAATATGTATATATAAAAAATTTATTTCTGCTTTTTAAATATCTGGCATGTGAGGTAGCCTGTGCTGCAAATTACTGAGGCATGCAGATCTCACCTGAAAAAAAGTACATGGAAAGTTACTATGAAAGAAAGTGGGAGTGGAGAGTGAAACATTTCATATGAAATTGCAAAAATCATCTTTTTCAGAATATTCTAAAAAGTAGATTTCTACTACAAAAACTTAAACACCCTTCAAATATATTATACTGACTATTTTTTGTTTAGTCAGCATAGATTGGCTGGTAAGTAGTTGAATACATTTAATCTCTAAAAGCCTCCTAATCTGCAGATACACTGAAGGACCTGGGGATCCTACATGGAATATATATATTAAGTGAAAATACCTGTCTGCAACCATTACCTGGAAAATCCCATTTCAGCCAGGTCAGATCCTGAAGAAATTTCAGCTCTCTAGAATTTTCTGGTTTCATTTTGGATTTATTCAAAATAATCTCATCCTTTCAGATGTGAGAAGTTTAACAGTCAACAAATTTGCCCATTCTCCCTGTGTGCCTTGAAAGATTTAATCCAATAGGTAAATGCAGACCAGCCTCATCTTTCATTCGCAAATGTACTTCCACGACTCACACAACAGTTTCCTATGGATAATTTAATTTTAATTGATTTGTATGCAGGTTTTATTAGGCGCTCTCACCCACTTTCAGACACTGGATGCCGAAGAAAGAGTTTCTAGCAACATCCTTATAACTGGGACAGAGCCTTAAAGGATGACATTGGATTAAGAGTTTTCCAACAGTATTTCTCCTTTATGGATTCCATGTGTGATCATGGTACATCTTTTTGTGAGGGCATGAGTAGGATCTTTATCTTGCTGTCTGACTTCATGAGATATTTAGGAGTGCCTTGAGAAACTTTGTCTGTCAAACTGATTAAAAGTAGCCAGTAAGTTCAAAAGTTCCTAGGGGTGGAGACTAGAAGTATATTGATGGTACAATCCAAAAAAACGAACTCCCTTTAAATTATTTGATCATAAGTAAAAAATTCATCCCATCATAAGGAAAACTAATAGTTTTGGTTTTGATTTTTTTTTTTTAAAGGTGGAGTGTTTTTGATAACATTTCTATAAACCGTGTTTTCTTAATGGAGAAAATCGGAGAGGGAATGTTGCCCGCAGCTTGCATGCCCTGTCTGTCCTGTGCATGTCGTGTTTGCAGCCATGTTTAGCTTAGAGGTCTGGCATTGAATTTACAAAAGAAGCTATATAGTGGTGGATTCCCAGGTTTCTAGCTTCACAGGTGTCACACAGCTGAAATGAGACGGTAGCTATTGCAGTTCTACACATGTATTTCAGGAGTTACCTGAAGTGTGGTTTATGCAGGGCAGTAAAATTAAAATCAAAAGAAGGGAAATTCTGTATGTATGTAGAAAATTATCCTTATGTTTTCTTTACGTATTCTTAGGCTGACGTTTCTGGTAATATTGTCAGTATATGTTCATGTCCGTATTGCACGCAGTTTCCTTTTAAATTGGGGGAAAAAAATAGGTTTTTTAATGAGGATTATAACGCTGGGCAGTCACAACACTGGAACGGGTTTTAAACATTGCTTTAAGTTCCCTTGCCCGATCGAGCGACTAGAAAGAAAGAAGAGCTGGCAGGCAGGTGTGGCAGGACTACGGCGTTCGCCGAGGAGAGGAGACCACCTAGCCCCGTTTTCTTTCCGAGCTGGAGGCGCCGCAGCGCGTCCCGCGGTGTTCGACCCGGTGGGCGGCCCTGTCCGGGCGAGGAAGGCGGCCCGGGGCGGCGGGGGCCTAGCGGGCGTGCGGGCGGGCGGGCGCAGCGGGCAGGGCCGGCCGGGTTAGATTTGGAGGCGGGCGGGGGAGTCGCAGGCTGTCCCGCCCCAGGGAGGTTCCGGCCCCGCCCGCTCGGCCGTGTCGGGGCTCCAGGCATCTCCTGCCGGCTGTTAAAGCCTCGGTGTTTCCCCGGTGAGGCAGGGGGAACGCAGAGGTAACTGCGTGTTCCCCACAGAGCACTCCTTTTAGGCGTTACTTCAGCGCTGGCGCGTATCGGCCTCCTCGCGGCGCCCTTCTGAAATCACAGGTGCTTGCCTGCTCTCTGAAGTGCCGGGTTACCTTCTTCTGTCCAAAATTCGCGTAACCGATGGGCTCTGACAGACAGGATTGCTCAGAGGTGCTCTGGGAGCTACATTGCTTTGTCCCCCGTTTCTGCCCAAGGTTACTGACAGCGCAGAAGAGAGGCTGCAAGGAGTACTTGCTCGGGTTTTGCAGTATAGAGCTTGCCGTGTTAAGTCAAATAACTAACGAGAGGAGACTTGCTCTGGTATAGGAGGGTACAAACTGGAGGGTCTGAAACGTGCCTTTCAGCTGCAGGTTCCTTTCAGCTGCAGGTTCCTTTCAGCAGTCCGTCATACACTGTCGGCAGAGATGCGAGGCATCACTTCATGTCCTGAAATGTTTGAGGAAGGCTGAACAGAGGACAGTCCTCAAAGCCCTTTGAGTGTTTCCAGAGGGAAATGCTAATAGCTGTGCAAAAATGTGTAACGTGAAGTTAGAGCTGAAAATAAGCATGTTTTATCAAGAGTAATAATGATTTGCGTGTGTGTAAATGGCAGACAGCTTAAACGCAAACAGATTGAACTTGGATTGTTGTGGATTCAGAACACATTCTCATGTATATTGTTTGATTGAAAATCGTTATTACTTTGCCTATAATTGCCATAATTTACCACATTGTTAAAATTTGCTGGTAACACAGTACTATTTGTCTACAGTTCCACTCTAATTGCACATAATTAATTATTCACTTTGCTTAATTGCTAATTGCCCTTAATGTAAACACACTAATATAAAAATAAAATACCACTTCAAAGATAATAGAAAAATCCTTTGTTAAACTTCTCCTGTCAGTTATAATTCTAGTTTCTTAGAGTGAGGGATTGGTAAAAATATTAAAATAGTAGATCATGACTTCATAAATGATGAAGGAGAAATTCCCCTGCCCGGCTTCTATACACTTGAGTGTACTTCAGAGCTACATAACCAGGTAAATAGTAGTGTGTGACAGGTTATAAGGAGGAATAATAAAAAATCTGGTTTAAAATGCCAATAATCTTATTCTTCCCCTTTTGAAAATTCAGTCTGTATTGTCCTGAGGCTGAAGGAAGGGAGGCCCCAACCTTGACACAACAATACTTGCTAATAAAAGACTGGTTTACAGCACTGTCAGATCCATGGTTTTCATCTTTCTGGTCTTGTGCAGCTGTAGACAAAGCAAAACACTCAATACTTCCTCAGTGCATGAGTGTGAAAAAATAAGACTTTGTATGATTTAGGTCGAAATTACACCTCTAAATGCAATTTGTACACCATGCTTAGAAAGAAACAGTTAATAGTCTAAGCAGAAGAAAAATCATGACATGAACTCATCTGTCTCTGTAACTTAGAGGTGTTTCATCATCAGGTAGTTATTATCATCTAACATATACCTGTTATCCCTGGTGCATATGTATACGCATATATGTGTGTATGTGTCCATTTCTAGACCTGCAGTCTGGGATAAGCTTGAGATTCTTCCCAATCTCGATTTAGTATGCTGTATGCAGTAATTAGTTTGCATTGCTAGCATGCCTTGGCTACGACTAAGAAAGGTTGTTGCAAGAGAGCTCATCAACAAAATGGGGAGTTCTATTAGCTTAAAAATACAAAATAATCCATTAATATGTATTTTATACATTTTATATTTATATTTAATATTTTTAAATAATTTTTTAATTTATATTTATTATTTTGAGAGCAATACTGATGGGAGAAAATAGTTTAATGGACATAGAAATGGGTAAGAACAAACTTGCAGCTCGCTTAGGATTCAGAATGCCATCCCATTTTCATTCTCAATATGAATTGAGATTGTATTGTACAGTACATAAATGATTTTCCTCGGCTTTTTAAAAGGCATTATGTATTAATATTTTAAACTGAAGTAATTGCTTCTTGTTCAGCAATGGGTTTCATTTATGAGTGTTTATCCCTAGCAAATGGAAAGTATGGTTAATCTAAGTTAAAAATGGATTCTTTAAATAGCTCTAATTACATTCTGTTTATATTTGTATATTTTAGACACTTAAGATTTAATCGGTAGCAGTTCTAACAAACCATAATGTTTAGTAGCTGGTTTTAAATTATTGTTATGGATGGTAGTTCAATGAGAAAATAAATGGTGATTTGTCTACTATAATGCATGGTAAATAAAATATGGACCAACACGGATAGGAGGAATTATATATTATATAATTTGATTTTTATATTAGATACACAGAGGGAATGGAAGAAAACTTAAAAATAGGAAGGGAACAGCTTCCATTTCTCATTTCACTTCTACAGGTTGTAATTTTGCTCATTTGCTTGTTTGAATCAACTTTGGAGCACTTTTGTTCTTTTAGTTTTATTTACAAAAAAGTTAATAATTTCTAATAACTCTGTTATTTACTTTATCTTAACAATTTGTTACTAGATACTGGCACTCTTGAACACTGTTAATGATACACTTCCAAATCATATCTTATAAACTAGATTTTCAACAGTGATTGAAATGATTATTAGGAATTATACAGTGTTGAAGGGGTCAGGTACAAACTTATTACTAAAGTCCTGTTTTGTTATCTTGCATTAACACCACGGGATTTTTGGGGGTTTGTTTGTTGGGAGTTTTTTTTGCTATGAACTATTCAGATCAGTAGAAAGACATGATGCAAAGTATATAGTAATCTGAAACCCTCCTTTAGCTAGACCTGTCTAGATGATGTGTAAGGAATGACTGAAAAATAAATTGTCTGAAGTTAAATATTGGATGGTATTTACGGAGATCACTTTTTAAAAATAAATTCTCAAGATATTTTTAAATCAAATACTTTATCTACAGTACTAAAACTTATTAAATGTTAAAAGGTAGGAAAAAAGTCTCCATTCCTTTAACTAAAAAGTCATGAATTCAAAATTAAATCGACTCTAGATTATACTGGCGTTACATATCTCTATGCACTCAGGGTAGAGTTCTGCTGTTTAGGTCTAATACAGGAACCAAAACCTGGTTACTTGACACATGGAGCCAGATTCCCTGGTTGGCTTTGCAATGTTCTTGTGATTTCTGGGAACAGGTTAGAAAGAGGCTATTTCAGTACATGTTTGCCTGGCAGCACTCCAAAAGGTTGGGCTGTTGAGGATTATCAGAATACCCTGCCAAGAAATGCCTGACGAGCTGTGTGTGATCCCAGGAAGATGGGGGTGAGCGGGCAGGGTGTGCCAGCTCCAGATCAGCAGAATTCTTCTTCCATAAGGGGACTTGTCAGCAGAGTTGTATGTGCCTTTTTTAAATAAAATTTTACATCTTTTTTTGATATAACTGAATTCTATCAATCTAAAACCAGGTAGTGCTTCTATATATGTGTGTAATATTTTCAACCGGTTTTCTGTGGTCACAAAGTCTGGCGGTCACATTATGTGCTTGTGCATTTCCGTCTGCTTCTCTCCCACCTCCTCAATAACTTTGAAACATGAGTGCTTCAACTAAATTTAACAGGGGCAAGAGGTCTCAAAAATAATTATGTTCTTCCAGGCTCCAGGAAAAGAGAACACATATAACCTCTGAGTGCCCCATTAGAGAGAAAACAGGCAACAGGAGATCAATCCCAGCTAGACATTGGAGAATCCATGAGGGGAGAAAAACCAACATTGGAAATCTCCAAGCAGCAGAAAAATCTTCAGTTTCCACCTTCTTAAACAGCTAGATCAACCACAAGTCACAGTTACATTGGAAAACTAACTCTGCTTCTTCACAGCTGGTGTGTTATAAACATTTAGACAAAAAGAATATCTCTGAATTGGTTAAAAAATGTAATTATTCTAATCTATTCACGGGTGATATGGATAACATTCTTGGAAATACACAATTTTTACAATCTGTAGAAGTATTCAGCTTCTATTGCAGTTACACTGTGGACTCAGACTTTAGATGGAATAGCTTTTTTCTCCTTGTTAAGCTTATTTGATCCGAAAAAAAAAATTATAAGGTTTATTACAATCTAACTTTGAATTAGTTGATTAAAGCTGAGTCTCTTAAAATATGTGATTTCCCTCTGTGGTTCAGATAATCTTCTTTTCTTATCTGATCTAGAATTGTTCAAGGCCTTATGGAGATTTCCAAGTTACTAGTAGAATATAAAATTAATTTACGCAAATCTATTTTTCTTTAATTTCTGCTAATAAAATGGAAAGCAAGGGTTTGCCTTTGTGTATATGAATAATCTTCGTCTTCTTACTGGAAGTTGACTGTGGCAGGGAATTGTCTTTGTTAAAAGAAGTGTCAGAAGGTTAAATAATGTAGTTTTAGATATTTAGGGCTTGCTTATTCTCTCACAGAAAAGATTAATAAAAGGCAGTAGTGCAGAAAGTATTAGATTGTGTCCTCTTCTCCTGTAGGGAGAGCACTTTTTGCTTACATAAAAGAGGAAAATTCAAACAGGATTCTTTTACAAAGATGACAATGGTTGTATGGCTGGAAAAGCTCAGCTTTACTCCTATAAATAAAGATTCATAGAAGACTAGGACATTGTATGCTTCTTAAATTTAGTTTATAATCTGGTTGTCAGATATGTAAAGTATATGCCAACATTTCCCCAACAGGAAAGCCTCAACCTTGGTTGAACCTCATTTTTAGAAATCTTCTCCTTCTTCAGACCTCGGAATTTGTTTCTGTTATACTGAAAGTAAAAAGTTTTCAACTTTAAAGACACTTCTGGTCCACAGAAAACATCATCTTCTGCTTGAGGAGACCCTGGCCAATAAATCACTGGAGACTAACCCAGTCTCCTTGAAAAGTGTTTCAAGAGATCTGCCCTATTGTTATGCTCTTCCAGAGGTGTTAATTTACAGCCGCTGCTGGAGGCAGGACAGTGGGCTAGGTTGAGCATTGGTCTAACACATTGCACCTGATTTTATATTATCTTTCATGGTCAATATCTCAAAGTCGGTAGCGCTTCATTTTGCTTTCTGAATAACTCAAATGAGGTGTATTCCAGATCTCCTTACAGAAGATGAAATCAGGAATTGAAACCTATTTTAAATGCCTTATTTAAGGGATGATCTTAATCTACTTGCATTTTAACCATTATATTTTTTATAAATACCATGAAAAATTGCCCCAGTCTTTAGTCTCTTTTCTGGCTTTGACAATCAATTCTATTCTTAGAAATGTTCCAGTTGGCAATGAGTCAGGTTCCCTGGTATAGGTGATAGTTTTTTTCCTAACACAGCCAAGGTACAGTTTTCAAAACCTTAAAGGAAGCATAAAAATAACTTGGATTCTGTTCTCATTTACCTAGGTAAAATTATAAAGGATTGATTAAGTTTAAAGGTCTTAACTCTACGGAAATGCGTGGGGAGAAGGAAACTTCCTGAATCCTCTGTAAATATTGTAGAAAGGTGCCACTGCACACATGTTTAGGGAGGCATGCTAGTGGCATCATGAAAAAAGAAGAGGTGGCAAAGAGCTGAGTTATGTATGCCATTTAGCTTAATTTCTGCTAAAATCCTAAGTACGTACAGAGGCCAAAACTAAAATAACAGTTACCATATTTGCAATATTCCTCTGCCTCTATGTACTTATATATAATACACTGAATCTCATTCAGTGCAATTATAATTGCATTGTTCCCCTGTATATTGACATACTTTAGACAAATTCTGTGTATTCGAGGTCACATTTTTAAGTCTGCCCTCCATGCCATTGCCCCTGGTGACCAATGTTCATGGATTCTGTATCGACTCACCACACTGATATGTTTCTTCAACCAACCTTGGAAGCGCAGAATATATTTTGCACAGAAGTTCAAACAGATTTAAATTTATTCTTATGTCCTATGAATCTGGTGATGTTTTCCTCTTTTGTTTTGCAAACATGACATTTGCCTTCCAGTCCCCCAGCTTGAATAGATTTTGCAGTTTGAGAAGAACAGAGAGGAAAACACAACAGTACCCCTTCCCATTTCTTTTGGATGGTCCTTTTTTGTCGTTGTTCTTTTCATTTGCCCTATGTTATAGAATCAAGTCATTCATCAGTGAGATTAGAAAATGCAAAAAACTCTTCATTTTGACTGAACAGACTCTGCTATGCCAGAATTCTTTGCCTTTTAAAATACTTAATTGCATACAGTTATTATTCCTTGCCCTATTTGCCTGCATTCATCAAATTCTCTGTGAAAAATGTTACAAGACAAAGCCTTACTTTCAGCATTTTAGAAAGCTGTTCGGATAGTGCATCAATAACATCTCAGCAGGTGGAGGTCCCACATGATTCCACCATTCAAGAGAACTTCTTTCATATGTGATTAATTCCAAGACCCATTTAATCCACCACATTATGGTGGTCAATTTGGGGCTCTGTGCTGATGAAAATGACTTTTGATTGTACCTAGATGGCTTTTACATGCAGTATTCCATGCCGGCTTACTCTCCAGTTCAAAGTGTGATAGATTCTATTTTCTGGATAGGGCATTTTTTTTTCTTTTTTTTTTTTTCCAGGCCAGCTGATCAGCATTTATATGTCTTATATTGAATTAGATGGTTTGTAATCTCTGATTTAGAAATATTCCGCGATACCTCTAGGTATTTTCCTTTTAAAAATCAGACCTGTGGCATTTTCATTCTATCTGTCATCACTTTTTCTATGGTCCATGTTAACCTTCTACCTCTGGATTAATAAATACATAGTCCATCATATGCATACTGGCTCAACTAAGCTTGTACATGTGCACATGTTCTGGCTAGAGAATTTAGTAGGTTCTGTATCCAAAATGGATTGCATGAAGTATTCTTGAAAGCCAATGAAAGTTTACATTGTTCCTCTCTTCCAAAGCTGTGAAATTCACCTTTCAAGCTGATTTTCAGTGTGTTGGCCATCTGGGTGTAAACTGAATTGCTATCTCAGCCAAAAGCTAGACTATAAAATGACTCTTTGAGGATTAAGCTCTGGGTGACTCCCAGATAGAATGATGCAGCCCATCTTAACTGATAGATTCAGCTGATACCACTCAAAAAAAGGGAAGGGGGGGTGGGGAGGAAGTAGATTCAAGCTTAATTTCCAGCTTCAGTTTATCTATTAGTAATACTCACACTCTTTGCCCCAAAAGACTCCTACAGGCTTCCAGGCTTCACACTTCTGGTTGTGACTCTGTGCAAGGATTAGAAAGAGCGAAGAGAAAGAGAAGAGAGACCGATGATATCTTTTTTTTTAACGTAGCAGAGAAACTTTTAGCTTTATGCTATTCTTTATTTAATATTTTAGACATTTTAAAAGTCAAGTACTGCAAATTAATAAAAAATATTGACAAATTTATTTGTTCCACAAACTCCAAACTGAATTTAAAGACTAACATTTTATAAGGTAAAGACATCTGGAAAGTGTGGAAAAAAAATAATGGAATGCAAACATTAACATTTTGAGGAATGGCTGAAATAAGAAAATGCTCAGAGAAGTCTATTAGGAAGGGGTTTTTTTTGTTGCTATTAATGGGTTAAGTCTGTAATGGAAAGTAAGAATTGTGTCAAGTATAATTAATAACTACTTTGAAATTATTTATTGTCTACACTTGCATTGTTTTATAGTAAATTGACACATATCATGAAACATTAATTTCTCAATTGCAGATGTTTTTCAGACTCTGAAATCTATGTCCTGAGGTTATCAAGACAGAAGTTAAAACAGTTCTTACTATATCCTGTGAAACATAGTGTGCATAACATCACTTATGTTTGATGTATTCACTGAAAGACATTAACATTTGAGACAGATTGATAAAGCTATCAATTACTATTCCAATTTCTACAGTTTTGAAAAAGATCATTGCTTAAAAAAATCCATGCAAAAACTTTTGCTGAAAAGATCCCCAGCTGCCAACTATCCTGCATAAAAGTCAGTCTTTCAAATAAAGCCCGTGAAAAAGGGCAAGGGAAGGAAAAGAAATGTGAGCATTAAATACAAAGAACACTTTCTAAAAATGTTTTTTCCTTAAGAAATGCCAAAATTTCATCTAATTTACAATTTTATGCTGTGGAATATTTTAGCAAATTATATTCTTTGCACTGAAGCAACAACCAGGTATTTCTACTTTCATATTTTAAAGCATTGGTTTGTTGGGGTTTTTTTAAGTTATCTTTTGGAAACACTAGGATGTATCACTACATGCAGCTTGCTTTTACTGATCATTGTATGGTTGTTTCAATCTCAACATTGGAGAACAAAAATTATTTAGTGATGCAGGTTGTGATGGTCAGTGTTCTAACTGGAAACTCCTCTGCTTCCAGTTCTTCCCAGTTAATTACTAGGCTGCCTGAATGAGTAGGAGACAGAAGAACCATAGATTTTTTGGCATTTGGAAATTCAACTAAAAAGTCAAATATATCCTTATATGAAGGAATTTCCAGAAGGAACCAGGGCCTTTCTTTGGATTTCTTTCAGTCTTTAATCACACTCTTTCTAGGCTGCATCCATCATACTTCTTGGAGAGGTGTCCTGTCTGAAAGTTTAGACAAGGTCCTTCAGTCAGTGTTTCAACAAGTTGATAGACTCTGTGTACTGGCTTGAGCTTACTCATTTTATTTAAAGCCATGTATGGAAGTATGTTACCTTTCCTCTGTACCATGGAGGTAATTTAAAAAAATAATAGTACTTGAACAAGGTGTTTTTTAATGTATCTGAAAATGAAAAGGAGAACCACTCTGTTGATATCTTGAATGTTTTAAGCCATCCTATGTTTGGGCTTGTGCTGAACCCAACAAATTTTCTGACTGAGACAATTCTGCAGGTACAGCTGCATTTTTCACTGAGAACGTAACACATTGTCCTGTTGGTCATTCTGCTGTCTGGTTTACTGATACTTCTTTTTAACTGTCAATGACTGTTACATCTTCTTTACATTAAGATGATGAGAAGTCTCTTTTAGTAGGTGCTGTCTTAAGAACCATCCAATGTTCTACCTTTTAAGTCCCCTTTTTGCCTCTCAGATGGCACCTGGGAATGAAGAAAATTCAAGGAAAGTAAACTCAGTAATTGATTTTTTAAAAAATCAATTTCTACTTTAAATAGACAATGTTATGCACAAATAAAGATCAATGTGATGCAGATATGATATGGAAGATTCATGTGCTTGCAATTTTTATGATTATGCAATTTTATGATTAAGGAAAAGAAAAACAGAAGGTGGAGTAGGTGTCTATGTTAGAAACTGAGGATTTACTTCCAGGAATACTAATAGGAAATGAAGCCATAAGGGAATGTCTTGTTTAACTAAATCCAGAAAGTAAGTTTCAAAGAACATTACTGGGCATCTGCAGATCAGAAATTTTCTCATGAAAACAGGTTAAATGCCAGATGAACATAGTCTCAGGTCAGAAACCCTATTTTATCACTAATATAAGATTGTCCTAATCCATTATCAAATTAAATTATCTGAAGGTAATGAATATGTCTGAAAGAATATGAAGTTGTTCGAGTCAAAACTCAGATTCATCTGTTACATAGTTTGCAACAGCTGGCTTTTTGCCTTTTCTCTTTTAAAATACAAGCTCATTTATGTTAGTCTTTTCATCTCTGATGTGTCTTGGTCATCATTTCTTTTTACTATAATTAAGGTAAGCTGGGTAGTTCTGCCCAACAGTTGTCCCTTATAATTGCTAAGGTAATAACCTGTGTTATCTTGTTCCATCTCTTAATATAGTCCTGTATTGATTCCTGTGTTATCTGAAGCTAAGCGATGGATGCAGGCCTCCTGAAAGGCTGAAGATTAAACAGGAGGTGCCCAGGCCTGCATCTTTCTGTTTCTATCATCTAATGATAAATTCTTTACCAAGACTGAGGATTTGATGCCTTGGTGAGCATCAACATCTCCTGGCTATCTTCTCTCTGCAATCCCTCATCTCAAATTAACATTTTGCTTTCTTAACCCCTGCTCTTCAAGACTTTCCCTTCAGGATATTAGCCATGTGTCTGTCTCAGAGTAGCTGTTAAAACTCCCCTCTTCCAAATCCTGGACGCTGACACAGAAGTTTGTCCATATAGTATTATCTACCTTAGACATTTGGCCACATGGTATGATTCACAGATTCAGAGATTCATGGGCATACCTTAATCACCCAGAACACATTAAGTGTTCAGATGCTGAATGTGTCTCATAGACAAGTCAGGGTTAAACGGCAGGCCAAATAATATTGTTTCTACACAGTGACATTAACTGCAGTTTTACTAAAGGCCTTATAGATGACTCAGTGCAAGTTAACAGGTAGGGTCATCCGTTTCACCATGGAATTTTTAAAAATACAGTATATCATTTATTATAAAATGAACAGCAAGTTTTTATTTCAAAAATCAAAATTGTGTCATCCATTGCAAAAGATCAGCACAGAAGGTGTGGAAACAATTACAATTTTCCTAGATCTCAGATGATAAATTTGACAAAACTAGAAGTATTTGTATTCTCTCAGATCTCTATTACCTAGCCAACTGCTGCTCTTTACCTGAATGGTTCCATTTCATACAAATAGATGAGTACTATAGCAATCTTAATTTTGCATGATCTGAAAACAGTGGGAAGTTAAAGAAATGTGTGATTCTGAGTCCTTCTTTTCATATTCAGAATTAAATTTATTTTCGTGTCGTGTGCATTTACCACAGGGTAAAACAGTCTCAAGTCAGGGAAATTCACTTAATTTATTGCAAATTAACATACGCTTTTAATTACTGATACTAGTATTGAGAAAGAAGACAAACAAAAAGTTAGAGAAAAAAACTCATCTTCGCTCCAGGCACCTCTCCTCCCCCTTCCTCACCTCCAGTGCCTCATGTCACATGTTGCACTCAGCCCCTTTGGTGAGGCAGAGAACCCAGGATCATTTTGCAGCAGCTCCTTCCTTTTGCTACTCTTTGTTTCTTCCTCTTTTCATCTGCTCTGGCACAAATTCCCCCACTGGCTGCTGTTGCAGTCAGTGGCTTTGTGGGGCATCTGCTTGTTCTGGCAGGGTCTCTTCCATGGGGGGCAGCTCCCCTAGATGCACACCTCATCCTTTGTCATCTTTGTAGATTCACAGAATGATTTGGGTTGGAAGGGGCCTCAAAGCCCATCTAGTTCCAACCCCCTGCCATCAGCAAGGATGCTCTCCACTAGCCCAGGTTGTCCAAAGCCCCATCCAACCTGCCTTGGACACTGCCAGGGATCCAGGGGCTACCACAGCTTCTCTGGGACACCTGTCCCAGGGCCTCAGCCACACTTCCCATCAAATGTGGGAAAATCTCTACTTGTAGTACTACTTCAGTGAGCAGAAAGCAAAGTTTATGGAGTCACTGCTTAATGATGCTTTGACACATCATTCATCACCTGAAGGACTGAGACAAGCTTCGTGCTTAAATACTGCATTGCCACTCTTCTCCAAGCCAAGACTCTCCCTGTGAACCCACAGGATCAGACTGTTGTTTTATGATTAAGACAGTATCACCAAGCTTGTAACACACTATTAGTGTGAAAGACTGTAAATTGAGATGGTGATGAACCATGCCTTATATCTAAAAAAATCAAGCACATCTGCTTCATACCACTGTGTTACCATAAAACATTACCCTGGAAAAACTGAACTCTCTGAAGTCTCTGAGTCCAGTTGTGCTTTTGTTGGACTTTGATGAAAAGTAATAGATGAAACTTGTTATAACTCTCTGTGTTAATCTTTCCTTTTTAGCATGTCCTTCATGGCTTCAGATCCCAATTGAAATTCTAACTGGTGATACGATTTCTTGGCTTGCTGGGCTGATTGTTCCAGTTCTACCTAACTACCGTGAGCAGCAGTATTGGGTTTTTGTTCACTCCAAGGGAGAGTAATACAAGAAGTGAAAATGAAGTAATTCAGTTGTAAAGTAAAGATAGTGTGTGAGCTTCAGAGTTTTACTATATATTTTAATTTATGCAAATTAGTGGTGAAAGCTTGATTAAATTAGATTGTAAAACTTTGGTTTTACTTTGCATTTCCAGTGAGTTTTTACATTGCTTTCCCCATGTAGGAATCCTTGAGTCAAGTGCAAGTATTTCCCTATCAGTTCAGTTAGGGGTGGGAGAGAGGGAGGAGCAATTCCATTCATACTATGTGCTAGAAAGGAATATTGCAGTCTTAAAATGGCCAAAAATATTTTCAAAAATTTATTGATTTGTAAGCATTTTGTATCATGTTCTGCTTTGGTGTTATGGTTTAAATTGATTTTAAAAGCCATGAAATGAGAAGTACTAGGACTATGGCTTTGCCCAGAATAGCCTGGTGTTCACAGCATAAAGCAGGAAGCATGGTCTGAAGGGGCAATTAATGTGGGAGAAAGTTTGGGGGTAGAAAACTGGTGTCATGATTGAACAGAAAGGAGAGCTAGTCAGCCAGAAAACAATCTCAGAGCAGAGGTATAACCTCTGAACTGAGCTCGACCTGGTATCACCAGGTAATTATCAAGTCACCTCTCCTTTCAGTTGTAGAGATAGTGTGGTGCCAGGCTAAGGTGTTATCCCACCACTGCTTGTTTTAAGCACCTACTTTTCTTGAAGGATATTTATGCCATCTGTCTATTACTGGAGATAGAAACTCTTGCTTTTCTCTGGCTCTGACGCTTCCCCAAGGAGGTTATAGCCTTCTCCTTTAGAAGGAGAATTAAACAAGAAATCTATGAATGGCAGTAGAGGATGGTTTGTGTCTTTTATGTTTCTAGCACATCCTCATATATGTGCTGTACTTCGGTGGCCCTCCCCAGCCCTACAGGATATTCTAAAGTGTGCAGCCCTTTCCTGGAGAACCTGAAGGGTTTGAAGGTGGGAAGCTTAAAGGTATAAAGAAACCAAGCCAGGCAACACAGTCAGTGTAACTAGAAATGCTTGGGAGGCAGAAAGAAAATAATGAGGAAAAATGTCAGCTGCTACATGAAGAAAACCTTCTCCTGCCATTCTGCCCAGATAAAGTAGTGAACCCTTTCATGCTACCTGCAAAGATGAATTCTAAATATTTGGGATATGAGGAAGTGAACAGCTATGCCACTGAAAGTAATACAAAAGAAGCAGAAAATATGTGATTATCGCATCTGGTTTTGCAGTGCTTATGTTGTTATGGTCAACAAAAGCCTTCAAAAAAGAGTAAATCAATAACCTACAGCAGAGAGCAAGGTAGTTCACTTTAGTATTGAATAATGAACCGTACACATTTAATAGGCAAAAGGGGGCAAGCCTTTTCACTGGTAGGATAAACAAGAGCCATTGTAGCAGAAGAAAGAAGCAGAACATTAGTTGGAGTCAGATAACACATTAGTTCTTGCCCATTCCTGTTTCTTCTCTAGAAGATTGAGGGCAGCACTCTTTATTGTGTTGATTAGAAAAGAAACTGTGGTAAAGGCATCAGGGCCTTGAAAGCATTAAGTCTCACAAGCTTGCTGAGAAACCAAACCACTGAAGACAGGTCTAGGTGAATGAGGTAGAACTGTGTTTTCCTTACGTGGTTCTGCTCTGCAGTAGTTTTTAGAATGGCAAATCTACTGAATTCTTGCTGTGACACAAGTAAGTTTATTCTTCATTATCATTTTATTATTTTAAATAATTATTATTCTAAAGCTTACTCTGACTGACCAGTACTGTCTGTTGCTTCTTTTAGAGAGCAATTAATCTGATTAGGCTATACTCTAATTCTAGTTTGTTGGATGACATTGATAGCTTCAGTCACCCCAGTCAGACTTAGGGTTCCCCAGGAAGCCAGAGGTCTCTTATACAGCAAAGAGTAGGCAGCAAGCTGGTAGACTGAGATTCCAGCTGGAGAAAACTAAAGATGTCACTTACTCTGAACCTACCATACCACATTATGGAAATGTACTGAGGTTTTTTTGCTCCTAGAACCTTATGGGTGTGTTGCAGAAGTACTTATGTTAATAGGGTCATTTAGACACCAGTCTTTCAACTGCTTGAACTTCCAAGAAAATTAAGAGTCACTGAGGAATGTGGAGCAATAGAACTGAAAATAGCCTACTGTCTTTTCCTCTGCTATACTGGAGTTAATCAGTCTCTGAGGAAGCTGGTTTAGTGAAAATGCTGAGAGTAAGTGAATCATTTGAGACTTTTGCATTCTAGTTCTGCTCAAATCTTCCTCTTGGCAACTGCTGTTTTATTTAAGGATGATGAGACTGAAAGTATGTCAGGGGTGGACACTGGAGAACAGAAGCAACTTGAACTTGGTTCTAAACTCCTATTTTGTCCCTCTTCAAAGAATCATCTCAGGACATCCAGTTAGAATAAGAAATATGCTGCCTTATACAACTTAGAAGGCTCTGATTAAAAAAGGGGGTTCAATATGCATTATTTTTCAATCCAAACTCGGAATATATTGTCCATCCTGAGCCTTTGATTTCTTGAAAATTCACCTTCCAAATTCTCCTCCTTAGATTTTTCAGAACAGCTCATAATCTATGCAGCATTGTATCCTGGTTGTACCACTCATTGCCAATGTAGAATTGTGCCTGTCTGCCTTTCGGTACTACTGGAGGCACTTTGACTGACCCACTGCTCATCAGGGGAACAAAAAGAAATCAGAATCTGCTAATTTAGTTCAAATTGATTCCCACCTACAGAAGTCTTTGATATGCAAACCTTAGAAATATGGTTGCACTCTGGTAGTCAACAGCTTGCTTTCTGCCACAGAAACTCCAGACATTAAAACTCATGAACAAATTACAGATTAACGGGAACTTGGCTACAAACTCATCTCATACTTCAAGGGCTCATGTGCAGAGCTGAGGAGGATCCTACCAGAGAGGTCATTGAAGTTGTGAGAGCAATGCCTGTATAGGTGGATTGATTTGATGACACTTGTTGTTGAACTTCCACCAAATAATCTAAATTTTTATTTTGGAAAAACAAAATATTTTAAATCTGATTGATTTAGACAATCAAACTGAAGACACAGGGCATCCTACCACAGCTGTTTCCTCTGTCAGTGTCCATTTTAAACCGTTTCTTATGTGCGACACTTCTGATGCCATAGAAAGTTGTATAGCATATCTCCACCTCTATATGGCTTATTTCCAGTCTCTGCAAGTTTGGGTCCTCCAAAACCCATAAGTTGCCTCTTTCCTCTGCTGCTATGGAAATACCACATTTCTAAATACGTGCAGCAAAACCTGTAGCTTGTGCAGGCTGTAGTTTGATGTATACTTGATAGAACCTTAGGAAAGGAAAGATAAATACTTTTCAATCCTCCCCTTTTTGTATATTTAATATTAACATCGTGGGAGAAGGTTTTACAAGTAGAACAAATTGGTTAAAATGACACCGCCACTTCCGAGCGGTCCTTTGTGCGTTTGTACTAACTTAATGAATTGTCTAACAATAGAATGCATTTTCGAAATCACTCAGAAGATTTTAACAATGTATGACCAGAAGGTCAAAAGTAAGAGAGAGCAGAGCAGATTCCAAAGCAATTTAGTACATTTTATGACTGCCAACTGTTTTCTGTGTATGCACTTTAAATCCAAGTCAAGTTGCAAATGAATTGATTCTGGTGATCTCAGCTTAGTGTTATAAAACAGTATGTGTATTGCAGAATTACTGCACATTTTGGCACAGTTACGGGAAATAGTTATGTCTAAGTGAAGAAGGGTGATGTTTGCTCAAGCAGTGAGGAAGTTTCCCAATGTCTGTAATTTTTTACTTTAACAGAAGATACCAGCTTCCAAACTACCAGGATTTCTCCCTGTGATTATTGTTCAGGAACAGCTTGTATAAGAACCTGTGAACATCTGTTGATAATTTTTTAAAAATATGTTGGTTTATTAGACTTTCTTTTTCCTCTTTTTTTCCCACTGGTGTGTTATACTCCAATTTCTTTTTCTAGTGAGGGTGGTTGTGCAGAATACCACCTGTTGTTCCCAATTCTGTGAACGGTTTTCTTGTTAGTTATAACACCTTCCCTGTGAATATCATTCCAACAGAGTAATCCAGCCAAAGGGATACAAAGGTCTCACCAGGAGGAAGACATGACAGAGCACCGAGTCCTAGCTATGTATATATAAGCAATTATCTGTAGCTACTCACTATTTCAAAATAATTGGATCAACAGTGTGTTTTCTTTAAGAACAGAATAACTCTTACTGCTAGTTTTTGGCCACACATGGGTTCCTGTTGTAAGCAAAGCATGAGTCTCTTATGTAATGAAAGTTCAGAGCAAGCTAGAATGGGAGGTATTTGTTTATCTAGTATGATATCTGTTCTTATTATAGATTACTTCAGATGTGTGCTTTATCCTATTATTTTTTTGGTATGCTGGATCTTAAGAAATACAGCTGAATATAAAATGGCTTCTTCAGCAATGAAATAGGATTATGCTGCTGGAGATAGTGATTTCTGCACAAAAACCTGTGTGCCGCCATTTTACTGTATAAAGGTTCTGAACTCTCCCAAATTTAAAGGTGACTTGCTAAGAGAGCTAAATGAAAATTGAATAGTTTCAGGAAATTCCTGGTAATGTCTGAATGCTTTCAATTAACTGAGGCAGGAAGAACATAGAGTTATATTTAAAACATGTTTTTAAACATATGTTTTTGCATAGCCAAAGTGCATTAGGGACTATATATCTGTTTAGGGAAGACATAATTTACATTCTTTGTATCAGAAGAAATAAATATATGTTTCTTAGGAATATTGTCACCTGGTTTTATGACATCATTGTAAGTGTTAGAAATAGTCAACATTCACGGGTTTACAGAAGAGTTTGCAAGCCAGTGTGTAGCATCTATATTCTGTAGCGTTCCCTTTCCCACTGCCTTACTTTATCATCAGGAGAAACCTAGATCTTGGATCTAAACCCACTGAATTCTTTTTTCCCACATTTTCCCTCTACTCTGCCCTGGTGAGACCACACCTGAAAGATTGTGTCAGTTCCGGGCCCTTCAGTTCAAGAAGGACATAGAACCCCTTGAAAAAGTCCAGTCATTCATGTTAATACGTTACAGTAGGACATAATGCCACCTGTTCCACCTAAATACAGTGGCAACTACAGAGATATTTAAAACCAAATTTTTTTCCAAGCTTCCCTGTTTCTTGGAACCACTTTCTACCTATATCTCATGATACGTTAGCATAATGCATTTTTAAGAATATAACAGTTGAATTTCTATCCCTGTTTCTCCAAATCAACAGCAGGAAGAATCAAAGTTAATACTTTTGATCAGAATTTTAATACTTGGTTTGATTCCTGGAATCTACATTACCTGTTTTGGTAACGGGGAGTAGTGTTATTACTTGTTGGTCTCAGTGGTGTTTTGCCAGGAACTGGCATTATCCCAAAGACTTCTACTCCAAGCTTCAGAGGAATTAGGAGTAAGAACTTGTTTCTGCAACATAACCATAACATTTATGCCCAAGTGAGTCTAGCTGTAACATTTGAGTGTACGTTACTTCGTATTGCCTTCTCTTTTATCTTGAAAGAGGAATTATCTGTTCCAAAATAAATTCAAAACACAGAGCTGAGCCCACACAAAATACCCCTGCTGATCTTGAACTGTGCGGTGCTGACTTTTTGCTAAGCGTGTCTCATCGCTCATTCAAATGTCAGTCCTTTAATTCCAGGCACCTTCCTGTTGCACAGACCAGAGGAAGGACACAGTGTGTGAAGCGACACACCAAAAATCCCAATACTTCAGGTGTGACCTGGATGAAATCATCTGAATATTCTTTTTGTGCTTTTGTCATCGTTCTTTTTTCTTAAGAGTTAAGTTTTAATCAGCCAGCTTTCTGCTTATTTTCCCAAATCTCCTTCTGATTAATTCCAACAGAATCTGTCTATTCACAGGATGCTTATGATGTATTCATCGGCTTTTTTAATTGCATAGATTTTTAAAATTAATTTTTCTATTTACAGCAATGTCTTGCCACAGTAAGGTAAAAATATAATAGAGGTTCTCCAGATTTTTAGCTATAAGAGTCTCATTCTGTGACTAAAATGATTCATTTTTCTTTTCTATACTATCTTAAGAATTGCATATAAATTATGACTCTTCTAAAAGCTTTAAAAAACCCCAATAAAACACACTAATACTTATCCACAATATGTGTAAGTTACTATTAAAAATATCACTCTCTTCAGTATCAATATGAGTGAATGGTTGGCTTTCTCTCAGTGACAGGTTCAATATTTTTGGATGATTAGATAACAGCCTGTTTGTGGTTTTGCTCATCTGTGAGCTTAGTGGAAGTGAAGGTGACTAGACAGAACGCTGCAGCGAGGTTTCGGTATAAATCCTCTCCTGAGGAGTGGAGTTGACAGAACTGGTTCTGAGCTGCCTCACATTCCGCTGTTTGAATCTGAGCAGTGTATGCATAACATGCTGCTAACAGTACAAGTGACTGTTGGCGTTGCTAGGCTTTTGTATTTATTTATACAGATGTAATTAAACAATACACAGCACAGAGGGAAATAAAGTCCAGTAACCTTAACAGCAAAATTAGTTTATTTACAGTAACTATTTGTAAATAACACAAAGACAGTGGAAGCTCTCTGAGGAAATATGAGGAAGCAAAGTTCCCGTTTGCCTTGAATAGTGTTTAGGAAATGGGTGTAAGTGTAAAGGGTTCAACAGAGAAAAGATATTAAAAGTTAGCAGAACTCAGATTTGATAAATCATGCTGTTAGGAAGCAGAGGATGCAACTACAACATTCCTGATGTAAAGAAGCTGTATTTGTCATCGTGTTCATGATAACAGATCTTCATAGCAGTAAGGCCTGTACCGAGCAGGGCACTAAGATTTCAGGTCACAAACTCGTGTTTTAAGGAGTCATGGCAGGGACTTTGAGGAGATCTGCTGAATGCTGAAGGCTGATTTTGCTATCCCTATTTCATCAGCTAGTCAGCCATGACTTATATTTAGTTCTGAGCCTCATCCCTTCATTTGCTTGGTCTGGACCTGATGGCTCTGTCTGGGATTCTTGCTTGACACCTATTCAGTCTGAGGAAATTGCTCATTGGTGCCTTCTCTTTTGTCACTAATGTGTCCATGAAGCACAATTTCATTCATTCTCTTTTCTCCAAGTTTTTTTACCACAGAAATCTGGGCAAAGATTCTGAGATAAAACCATGAATGCTGATGCATTTTTCCCCCTTGTCAGTATGAAGTTGTTAGAATACTGTATGCACTGTTGCATATTGTCAACATATGACAAGTACCAGCTGAGGCTTAGCTGGCTTTCAGCTAGAAAACATGCATTAGCCACAGGTCACAGAATAAACATAGATATAGGAAGAACATTCAGAAGGAAAACATGAAAATTAACATATAGTAGCACAACAAATTTTTATGAAGTACACATTAACTCTCTCAGTGCTATCTTATAATATGTACTGAAGAGTGACAGAAGGGTCTGTCTGAAGTCCAGAGTGATCTCACAACATATCTCCTACACAATGGTGCTTCTGTATGTTAAGGTTCTGCCGTGAGGGGCATTGTCCTAATACTAATATTAGATATAGCGAAGTTACAGCAAGAAAAATGAACATCAGTCACTGCTGGAACTCATTAGCCCTTATAGAATACATATGTATGACACATCTTCTCATCAGCATATACTGCCCTGGGAAGAATATTAAGGTAACATGGCTGTAAAAATGGTTTGATTATACTCAACATGCCTGCTCGTGTGTCATTTACTGTCGGTATCCTGAGATGCAGAGGAGGAAAGATTTACCAGTGGTCATGGGAAACCTGTATCAAAAGCTGAACCAGAATCCAGAGCATCCTGTACCGAAGTTAGATTCCTGGGTGGTGCCTTCTCCCTGCAATGATTATTACTGTTCTTATGTTAGTGCTGCCTCATTTGAATGTGGCAAAGAGAAGGTTAGGTAACAAGTTAGTAAAGAAATGTAGCTCAATTCAATTTGAAGATTTTCCTGAAGCATCACTTAAGAGCAAGGGAGCAGCAGAGAAGAGATCTATTTAGTACAAAACCCCATATAAATTCTATTGTATTTAAAAGAACTGCTGCAAAATCCTGATTTTTTTTTTATTTTAAAATGTTCACCATTTCTCTGAGAATATGCATGGTTTTGTCCTCATGTGAAGGTGAGCTGTAAAGTCCTTTTTGCAGAATTTGTTTTGCTCAGAGTTCATTAAAGAACATGACTATAAATGTGTAGTATTTAAGCAGATACCTGGTTTTTGCAGATTTATTTTTATTTCAGTTATTAGTGTGGGTTTTGATCTATTAGAAAAGCAGCTACAAATCTGAACTTCAGAAGATTCATAGTCTGAGCAGATGCAGGGAATATCATGAATCATGGAGAAAGTTGTGAGGGGAAGGGGGAAATCTCAAGGAGAGTTTTAACAACTGCTTGATGTTAAACAGATATATCATACTTTAGGTTAAGCCTTAGGGAGATTAGGCTTTAAATTGGTATCCAGAAGTTTTGTTTTCCTTTTATCATGACCACTGAATGTGTCCATAGCATTTTTCTTTAGAGGAAAAAAGCTGAGGTTACAGGTGGGTAGAATTAAATTTGATGAATTAAAGATTAAATTTATACCTTGATCCAGCCTCTTAAGATAAGAGAGGAACTGTGGTGCTGAACATACACTAGGTCACTGCAGCTCTTAGCTGTATGTTGTTTATTACACTGAGTATGTAGTGATACTTCAACAGATAGAAATACAGAAGAGTGTACAGTGGGCTCTGTTGTAGGACCCATGTGTATTGCATCTCTTAGAAGCAGGATTTTTTCTTCTAATTGACCACAGACAGTAGACATCATTCTCTTAGAACAGTAAAAGCCAGAAAAGCATAACTGATGGCAGACTGGTTGCATTTCCCTTTTACAACAGCTTGCATGGACTACTGCTTGTCTGAAAAATACCTCTGTTGTTTTATAAATTTCTGATGTACAGTAATTGTTGCTAAAATTAAAAAGCATTTCTGTGTGGCAGCTCTTTTACACACCAGTGTGTAACAAATTGAACATCGCTGCAAGGGTGATTCCCAGCTATCATTTATTTCAGCTTTCCTTAGCCTTAGTAAAAGCTAAGACAAAGAGTAATCAACTTCATCTTCTTTTTTGGACTCTTCATTTAATAAATTAATTATTGTGTTCCTAATAATTTCCCTTTGTTATTGGGGAAATATCACGCTTGTGGAGTGCAAGTGCTGAAGTTCAAGAAACTAGCAGTTTTGTATATTGTCTGCATATCTCTCAGGGATATTATAAAGAGAAGTTTCAGCAATATTGAAAAGAGTAAACATAAATTTTAAAAAATAAGAAAGAAATCCAGTGACCCTTAAAGAACTGAAGACAGAAATACAGTAATAAAAACTCTAGAGACTTGACTCACAAGATCTGTTATACTCCTACCTCTTCTAATGTTTTTCTCTGTAGTTGTAGGCAGATCTCTTTGTTCCTATTTCCATT
Source organism: Porphyrio hochstetteri (assembly GCA_020800305.1). NCBI lineage: Eukaryota > Metazoa > Chordata > Aves > Gruiformes > Rallidae > Porphyrio > Porphyrio hochstetteri. The sequence continues at coordinate 33,264,115 of CM036909.1, forward strand.
AACCTTCAAAAAACAACAATGCTGATTACTGCTTTGTTTTTGTTGTTTACTTAAATATGCTTACTAGAGGCATTGGGGAAAAAAATAGCCATTTCCCATAATTTCCTGGTTTATTATTCCTGCAGTAGCTTTTCTTTGCTTTATGACTGTAGAATTCAAATATAGATCCTGCAGATCTACCAGCTGCAGGAAAAGAAGTTTGGCTCCCTCTTTCCAGGAGGCCAGTTTGACAACGATTTTAATCACTTTATAACCCACAGTGTGCCATTAGTTGGGGAATGGAACATAGATCTGAATTAAATAAAATGCCACTCATAGTCAGGAGTCCTTTGGAGCTGTTACCATTACAATAAGTTATTTTTATTACTGCATGAAAGTATTGATTTATGAGCACACAATAAATCCAAAGAATAGACACATTTATAACAGAGAAGAAAGAAGTATGAGGAAAAAGAGAAATATAAATTCCTCTACATTGTGTTCTTTAGTATAGGCAATGTTTTAAATGAATAAATGTGTGTGTATATATATATATATCAAAAAAGCAAAATGACAGGTGTAGTAACTAGGAGTAGAACGATAGCATCATATAAAAACTCCTGGAAAGTAATAGTATTTAAGTCCTTAACTGCCAGTCTGCATTTAAAAACAGGCCAAATACCCTTTGTCTTTCGCGCAGTTTCAGAGGAATCGGCTGAACGGTTCCAGCATGGCTCCTCTCTTACACCTTGGTGCAATGTCGACAGAGAATTTTGTCCGAACCCCACGGCAGACTGCCTCCTGACTGACATTTATCATTATTAACCCCATTCTTCTGTCAGTGCTCTGAATGGATTTTTGATTTTATGGACCGTGGAAGTTATGAAGACCATATATCTGTTACTGACCAGATGCTAACAAATACTCAGCATGCAGATTGCTTTTGATCTGTACGTAGCAAGCCCTTTATTAAAGATATATTGGCACTACTGTTCCCATTTTACAAATCAGAAAACTGAAACATGGAAGTTATTAAAAGATTTTCTGGCAGGACACAGCTGTTCTGTATGGATACTTGTTAGAAGAGCATGCTACTTGACTTCCACCAGATTTTCTGGTGATAATTATAGTATGAAAGGCTGACCTAGCACGTACAGTAGATAATTCATCACTTCAAGGTGGAAATATAGATTTTTCTATCCCATTGTTTTCCAACTGTTCTCTCATACACACACACAACACTAAGGTCTTACTTGTGCATTGTTCCATTTTGGGGTGGAAAGTAGGTGCAATTCCAAATACTCTTTCATTGTCTGTTAACAGTTCAGAAATAAAGCAAATACACCAACACTGTATTGTGCATTCATGACACTGAAATTAAAAGATTGAAAGGGCTTTTATTGTAAAAAGAAAAAAAAAGAGAAGTAGTTGCATCCTGAAAGGTGCCATTTTGATTAAATAAAACCATTTTACAACCTTTCCATTTAAATGAAAATATTAAAGAAAATGAAGTTCCAGCTGTACTTCTAATGCTCTGAGAACACAAACAGGAGATCTGCAAGTTCTCCGGGAGTTAGGGGGAAAAAAAGAAAAGGTACTTTGGGTAGTTCTTCACTGGTGACGATATTCACTCATTTTAGAAGAAATTCTATGTTCCAGTGCTGCACTTTTAGCGTAGGGCTTCTTCCCTGACACTGGTAAGAGATTCTGACAAATATCACAAGGTTTTAAGTGCTGATTAAGCCTTTGAAGGTTTTACTGGGGTTTAAGTAGTGCCAGAGTCCTTATTCTGGCACACAGCCCGGGATAAATTTCTCTTTTGATGGCAACAGCTGTGTATCTCTCAGGTTTCAAAATGCTCAAGGAGGGCAGAGCCGGGGGCTGCAGTCCCTGGGCAGCTGCCGAAAACCGGGGAAGGGAACTGCTGTACTGGGTTCAGGGCTACTGAGTAACCAGGCACCAGCTGGCAGGTTTTGTCCTCGGACATTTGGCCCTCTTCATTCTGCTCCAAAGCTTTCCTTTTTGCATTTTAGCAGGCACATTTCTACTGTGTGGACCACCTCTGTTCCAGGTGTCTGCCCTAAAAGCTCAGACACTGCTGCTTTTTCTCCTCTTAGTAATTCCTCTGTAAGCTGCAGTATGCCACACAAGTGTGGCAACTAGTGGTTACACTGGGAAGTCTTGAATGTAAAGATTATGAGGGAACTGCTTTGCAAGTATTAAAATGTAAATATTGAAATTCTTTTAATATTGGAAAACCAATAAATGGCATCTGCAAAGCAATAAACAGGCATTTAAATGATGTACTAAACTTTTATACTTCACAGAAGATGCATGGTATCTTGTCCTTTATTACTACTACTACGGATGTTAATCCTAGTATTTCTGAAGAGTCAGCTCTATTCTTTGGCAGGCTTTTCAAGAATGGACAATGAGCAACACTGAGATTTTTTGTCTGATTCCTAGAGAGTTTAAGAACAAGGAAAATGAAACACAATAGTTTCAACCATGTCCTTTTTTATTGCTTAATACTGGCTAATCTTTTCTTTGCTTATTTTCTCATGTGGAGACTGACTAGCCTAACGATTATTTAGCTAAGAATAGGCACAGTAGACCAAATCAGCTGTTTTGAGAGTTATCAAGATTGGGACTGACCTACTGAAAGACTGCTGATCAATACACCTGTGGGGTTTTGCCTCAGTGACTCACATCCCCTACACACTGGCAATATGGTCTAACGCTACCCCAGGCCTATTGAGAAGGGAAGGCAGCAGTGCTGCTCCCTTGCAGTCTCTCTCACTGCATGAAAGCAGGAGCTGGGGCATCTCTGTGCTGTTCTCTATGTCTTGTCTTCAAATGCAGGTAATTTGGGAGGCTCTGGGACCTCTGAGGTCTGTGGTCACGTCCTGGTTTTGGCGAGGCCAGAGGTGACCTCCCCAGGCAGCCAGTCCAGGTGAGCTTAGTTAGGCCAGGTCGTTTCCCACACCACCTGGCTTCATTCCCCCATAAAAGGGGCTGGAAGGGGAAGGGGTGCTCCTGGGTGCCTTCAGAGTAGTTCCAGTATGGCTGGGTGTCTGGTCAGTCATCAGTGTTATCATTGGGTGTGAGTGAATTTTGCTACAGGCTGTTATTGCTCTCCTTTTATGGTGAGTTTGTCAGCAAACTGTTCTTATCCCAGCCCTTTTAGGGCCCTGTCTGTTGCTCATCAGGGAGGGAGGGAGCATGCAGCCACTGCTTGGGGCTGAGCTACCACAGGCCCGTAACTTGGGAGCACAGGGGAGGAAGAAAGAATCGATTTTGTGCCACGCAGTTGTAGCTAATCTGTTTGCAAAATAGGCCAGGTACTCCTCTAGCATAGTTATTTGTAGTTCAAGTAAGAGTCATACCTTTCTTGCCAATTGATTACATTAAAAGGGCAGAGAAAAAGGTATAAAAGCAGAAATTACGCATTAAGTTAGACTTCTGGGTGGATTTAGATGGTTTTTCTATCAACATATCTCTTCTTGTCTATTGATTATCTTCCACTGGGATCAAGATACCTTCCTGAAAAACCCCTCTAGTTTACTCTCTGTCTGAAAAATAAGACATGGGTGTATTGCAGTGAATGTCTCTATGTAAGGAACTTTTCTCTGCATTTCACTGTCTCGGCCTGTATATTCTGGAAATCAAAACCTCAATGAAGTGTGTTAAGAATGGAGTAGTCCCCCACTGGTTTAAGACACCTCAGATACAGACTCAGTCATTCCTGAGTTCCTCTTTCTTCTGTCTTGAAGTGTTTCAGGTAGACCTTTAGGGTCAACTGACCCACTTTTCTGTATTAAGTTCCTTTTCTGTCATGTTTTATGGTTTTATCGCTGGGACATTTTGACTGCCAGTAAAGTACTCCTTGTGGCCACTCTTTCCTCACTCTCGCCCTCTTTGTGTTTTTGTGATCCTCACAAAGTGTTTTGGGCTCCTTTTAATCCTTTTTCACTCTTCTGAACTCTGTTTTTATCTCCCACCAGTTCCCTTGTGCCATTCCCATTCTGCCAGCTCCTTTAGAGACTGTCTTTTTCTCTTGCTCTCATGCTCTTCCCTCCTCCTTGTCCTCTTCCTTCTCTTGCATGTAGAACATACCTGGTTGTCAACCTGCTTTTTTTTTTTTTTCCAATAATGACCATAAAGTGTGCTGAACCCTGTAACTGAGGCAGATTGTTCAGATTTTATGATTTCTATGGCAATATTTGCAGCCTTGATCTGAATGTATTGGCTTTTACTGTGGAGGTTATAAATATGGAACTTGATTCTACTTTCATTTACACCTATTTTAATATAATTCCCTTTAATTCAGCAAAGCTATTCTTAATTACAGCAATATAATTAACAGGCTAATTGAACTAGGAGGTAAAAATTGTAGATCTATCTCTCTCCAGTCTTTTGTAGTAAAAGATCTAATATTCCCAGGGAGAAGTTAAATAGAAGAAATGTTACAGCTTGGGAATAGCTTTTTCTAAATACTTTTTAAAAATTATTTGCAAGGCTGTTGGCTATGTGTAAATTTATTTCACCTCTTATGTTAACCAAAAGGACAAAACTAAATCCTGGGTATATTATGAAAATTTCTTAATGCTGGGGATAGCATATATTCATTTTGTTGTCGACGTTTTCTGTGAGTAGATGTGAGATGAGGAAGTGAACTGTGAGCCATATATTTGATCAAAACCGTATTAATTTATTTAGGTGGCAAAAGGAAACGTATCCTCTTCATCTGCACCTTGTTTCCTTCTGATATTTCTGGCCATTTTAGTTCTACTTGGAAACTGAAAGTCAAAAACTAAAACCCTCAAACAGCTTAAAATGCAGAAGAGGCTCCCAATGTGTGTGCAATGGGAGCAAAGTTGTCATGTAGGTGTTTGGATTTGTATTTTCCAAGATAATTATTCGATGCTGAAGATGCAGTTCCATCATCTGGTGTACATATTGTATATCGAGAGATATCCATAAAGCATTTAAGCTTAAGTTGTTAAAATGTAGAATATTTGGCATATCTATGAAGTCTTGTTTTCAACTTAACTGTTACTAATACTAGGTTTTTTCTTTTATTAAAAAAATCTGCCTTTCCGGTTAAAGCATAACAACCTTTAGATTTTTTGTCTTTAAATGTGCTAATTTTTTCTGCTTTTTTGGTGGTTATTTTTTTTAACAGAAGCAGTATGTGTCCATTTCTCTCTAAAAATTAACCATGAGAATATCACCTAATTTTTCAACAAGGACCAAATTATAAAGACAATAATGTGACCTTCAGAACTGCACAACTCCAGTCATAAGACTTGTAACTTGATTTACGTGATTAAAAGATAGTGAACTGAAAGTGATGATGGATAGCCAGCAGCTGTACTTGACCACTATGTCTTTGGAACTAGTGCACAAAAATTATCAGTCCACAGTTAAAGCTCTTTGTTATAAGATCCATTAGGGGGCATCACCTTAATTGTAACATTCTCTGTTAACTTAGCAAAAAAAGGGGTGCATTTTGCCAATTTTTTTTTTGATAGCCCGTTCTATTAAGTATGCCTTGCACAGTCCTGACAATAGACTGGGGTTTCCAGAGAACCTGAGAGTTTTGAAGCACATTCCTCCCCTATTCAACAATTTCTTTTGTATATAATGTTGCCACTAATTTGAATAGCCATGAAAATGGACAGAAACGCAATAATAGTGTATTGTCCTTATTGTGTGGCTGGGGCAATTGCTAATTGACAAATATTGAAACTAGCAGTGATTGAGATAAATTTCTCATAACTTAATATTGCAGATTACACTGTCAGAAAACATCTATGCCTATCTGCAGTAAAGTGGTGTGATTTTTAGTATGGGACTATGAAGTCAATAATGTTCTTTCTCTCTGCATTCCATAGAATTATGTTGTTAAATATACCTTTGGATTCTCCTTGTTATTTTGCATTTCCTCTGATAATTTATCCATTCTTAAATCTTTGGGTCAAAGTTATGAGTGGTTTTGTAGTTGAATGCCAAGGCGATTTCAGGGTTTTATTTTACCAATACTGCAATCCCAAATGGCACAATATTAATGGGAATTGGTGTCATTTAGTCACTCATCAGCTTCTCTAAAGTCAGTTTTCTTATTAAACAGAGGAGCTGCTTCATATTGTGAAACTGTGCAATAAATGTTTTTAAAATATTTAGTAAACTTTGATATGCTTAAAACATGAGACAGGAACTGATTTTATAGCTCTCTATATAAGCCTAATGAAAATGAAAAAATTTTGAAGAGGCAAAAATCAGTTTCTATAACCTGCACTTCTTAGCTGATAAAATGCCTTATTTTGAACATAGTGTAAATGACCCTATAAGTCCAAACTTCTACCAAGAAGCTTCATTAAAGTACATAAATTACTACAACTGTCAGAGATGGCATTAAGTATTCAATAAAAGTAGACTTAACACAATTAATGGCAATTAAAATTATACTTTTATGATGTCAGCCACCAGTACTGTAGAGACATAATTGCCTGTAAGGACTCCTCTACCTTATTTATCCTCTAAAACTGTCCAATTTATATGAAAAATGCCAAAAACATATCCCAAATGGGTACCATTATCTTCTTGGATTTTTAGAAGTGATCTGTCTTTATCCAGCTTGTGCACATTAAGCTAATTTACTTTAATTAGTTTTTTCCTCATTGTCTTAATAGGCATGTTGATAAGGTTTTAGTGGGGAGGGGCAAGGAGGGATGTTGGTTTTGTGTTTTGGTTGTTTTTTTAATTGAGGGGTGGCTTTATTTTTTCTGTTCCTGACTATAGATGCTAAACTTTATATATCTTTTGGGAGACTACTACCTGGAATCCTGCACTGGAATTTTCCATGTTTGTATTACCGCTCTTCTGTCCAGTTGCAAACTTAACCAAATGGTAGGATTTTTAGTATTTTTCAGATATGTGAAGCAACTGTCCTTTGGTTAATCAGCTGGTAATTAAAGATGAAAAAAACAAGACTTTTGGCTGTACTGTAAAAAGGAAGCTTGCTCGGGACAGAATCAATGAACTAATTCCTAGAGCAGTCACTTACTTGTCTAATGTCTTTTATCTAGGCTCAGTCTTCTAATTTAAATACCTAAAGTGCTCACACCTTCCTATGCAATTGGGAGCCCTGTGTAATTGGTAGTGAGATGCTAGCTTCTCATCTCGGTCTTTGGAATTGCCTTTGGAGATGTATGGATCACACTATTGACTGTGTAATTGAGTTTCTGGTCCTTCATTGCTGAGCCACCCAAAGTCTATGTGTGTGAAGTTTAACAGTTCTTCCTCTCTGTATTGTCTTGTGAGGTATCCTCTATTGATTGAATAAAGTTTGCAAAGGTATGCCCAGTGTTTTGGCAGCATTTCTACAGATCTGTTTTTAAATGGTTCTAATGTTTGCATTCTGTAAGCTTTCCTTATACAAGATGTGAATTGCCAAACCCTCAGCATGGTTTTATCAGATTAGACTGTGATTTGCTCCTTACCTTTCCAAATAGATTTGAGGTTCACTGTGAATGTTTTGCAATACACAAAAGACAAATTGTTATCTAATTTATTTTACTGGATGGATAGCTCAATTTTAAACCACCATCACTGCGTGGTCTAAAAATCAATGCCCCATAAAGATGCAGAATGCTCAGAATAGGAATACATACAAATTTATGAGAGTTAATACTGGTTTGAAACTTAGAAATAGCCATGCATATATTTTAAAGCCAAACAGTTAGAGAGTTTTAAAAGTGTTTAGGGTTACTTAGAAATGAAAACTTCTTTTTTGATAGAAAACCCTCAGAAAAGCACAAAATTTAATTATTAATAAACATTGAACACTGTAGAATCAGCCCAATTCAGCTGATTCATTTAAGAATAAGGAACTTCAACTTCACTTTTGACACCATTTAAAATAACTTGAACTTTCTTCCCGTTCTGAAGCATTTCCATGAATTTGGAGAATGCCAGAGGCTGATATCCTGATGCATGACTGATGGACAGCTTTAAGAATAGGTAACAAGGACTTTATGTTTAAACTATGAAGTTATTTTTTTACTCATGGAATGAAGTTATTTTCAAGGTGATTAGAAAGAATTCTTGGCAACTCAAGTACTTGAATGAAGCAAATGTAAAGGGCTTACTGCAGCTTTTTTTAAATCCCTGTAATAGTGTATTGATGACCTCATCTTACATTCCATTGACTTAATTATTCATAATTCATATGGAATGTTTTCTTTCTTCATTCCTATACTTTCTACTAGAGGAAAGAAGTTGAGTAGCTATAAGTTACAAGACTACTGAATTACAAACTACACCACAGGTGACTTTTCAGGAGGTAGTGGTGCTTTGCTAGACCAACTTGAACTTTACTCAGTGAATTTGTCCTTTTCTTGGAGCAAAAGAATGACCAGTACTGAGAAGATTCAATAACTTCTTGACTGACATAAGATACAAATGTTGTCAGACACATTTCACACTGCCTTGTTAATAACAAAAATCAACATAAATTTAACTGGTAGTTTTCGTGGTTGAAATCCTTTTTTCCAAATGGAATTGAAGGTGAAACATGAAACAGACTTATAAATAAAATTAAAAGAAATATATTTCAATGTAACTGTTCCTTAATAGCACGAAGTAAGAATAATATTTTAAAAAAGTGGTAAAAAACCCTCAAAGTGTAAGAGTAAAGCAATTCTAATTGAAAATTTAGTTAAAGTCTGAGAGAGGGCCACAGTACGGATGCACTGTTCTTTCCTGTGGAAATCAAGATAAAGGCCATGTCTGTTCTTATTATAAATGATAGCAAGCCAGAAAAGCAAAGCAGAGGTGTGAATTTTTGGGCAAATGTTTGGAACTTTATTAAATCTTCACTTTTAAGGTAACTTTTAAAGGAGATCTCTCTTGCAGAAACCCTCGTTGTTTGTTACAAACTGTCTTGAAAATTTAATGCATTATAGCCAGAAGATATATGAACTTGTAGCTTGCTCTTGTTCTGTGCTGACATCCAAGGCTTAATCATTTTCTGGTCCAAAATCTAAACTGCAGACACAAGACAGAGGAAAGAGCTGAGCTTCCATTAGTAAATGTAGGTGTTCAATTCAGGCTTCTGATATGTTGAATTTGGTATCTGAGTTTGCAAGAACATCTCTCCAAATCCATCATTAGTGGAAGCTGCATAGATAAGACTGTAAGAACAGAGCAAGTGAGTACAGCCAATTCCATGAAATAAATCAAACTGATAGAGAGTAGCACCTGAGCCCTGCATAGAAGTTACAAAAAAAAAAACTTGTGAGTAACTTCTAACTAATGCAAATTACATAGAAATTCTATATTGCCTGCCATTGTGATGTGATTGTAATTCTTTTAGACTACTTCTGCATCTAATAAAATCTCTTGTCATAACAGAATTGACAATTGAAAGCAAAGACATTGACAAATAAATTAGCATTAGAAAACATGTCTGGGGATTTCCTTATGAAAAACATTCCAAGGGAAATGGCATATGGAGCAGTAAGTACTCCAGATGGTATATTATTTTCTATATAACATTCAGATCAGTCTCTAAAAGATCAGGTTTTTTTAAATGCATTTGAGACCTTCCCTGTCTTCAGCTTTTTAGTAAATTTGAGTGATTGAAAGGTTTCAAGAACATATTTTCTGTGGCTTAGAGTACTGATGTTAATCAAGAGAGGCTTCAGAAAGATCAGTGTAACTCTGGAAATCAGAAAAAGCCACCAGTGAGTATACAATCACTGTATACTTTAAATTGAGTTCAATATTTCTGTTTTATGCACACCCTACATCCCTGTTTTTGCTATAGCAGTGACTGAAGTCTGGTAGAATTTAGTATGTATTTCTCAAACAAATATGCTGATTGTATGAGCAAAGAGGCGCTGGGACAGTGCTGACATCAGAGATGGTTATGTTGGACTTAAACACTAGGCAATCTGGATAATTCACGGTATATAAGAAGTTTCAGGATAAAACATGGAACTGAAAGCATATGTCTAAAAGATTGATAATTTATTAGCCTTTTCTCTTTTATTAGTTTCTTACAGTGTTGTATCACTGTGTCTGTTTGGGTTGAAAACAAGTAGCACAAAAGATTCTTCTCAGTTGTTTCCAGATACTTAACTTCTAGTTCCTAACAAATATTTTTTATATAAAATCTTGTATTACCTATTAAATTTCATCCCTTTTCTATTACACCAGTCCTCAAGGTCATACATTGTTTCCTGTATGATATAACAATCCTCTTCTGTATTGTATCACCTCCGCTTACACTGTACTATCAATAAATTTCATCAGTATGCTCCTTGGCATTTTTTCTGCTAAGACCACTAATGAAAATATTAAATCACATAACTGAAGAATCAAGCCCTGAGAAATTCTTGTATGCCTGGCTTTTGCCACTTCCAGCAGGTATCTCGCCTTCAGACAACTCTGTACCTATCTACCCTCTATTATCTTGAGCTCAGCTAATGTGGCATTCCATCAGTTCGCTAATGGTGATGGATGACAGCTATTGTATTTCCTATATCCAGGAGGAAAACAGATACTTTATTAAAGAGAAAAACAAGGTTAGTCTAGCATGGCTTACTTTTGATGCCTAAGATAGAAACACATTGAGTCAAACAAGTAGGAGACACCTAAAGAAAGAGTTCAAGAAGCATTTCTGGGCAGTTCTTCCTGTAAATACCATCCCACCACTTGGCAGTCAGTGGGTTGAAGTCTAGCTCTGTCAGAGGTCAGATTTGGATTGTTGTATTTCATAGGTATCTGTGAATCCAGTAGGCCTTTTGAATTATTTGTGCTTTTGGTTGGTATCATGTTTTTATGATGACTTGTAAAATATAATTATGGATTTTGTTTAATAAGCCTTTGCATTTGTTTGTTAAAACTTACCTTGTGATGTTTGAGTTGAAAGACCTCTATTGTAATATCATAGTAATGAGAGTATATCATTATATGTATTATATTTATCATCATATAGGTCTCTATCATACTCTTCCACAGTTATTTTTTCAAGCTGAAGAACTCTGATCCATTCCACTGTCTTCCAGTATGGAATAACTTCAAAATCCCTCCAATCTCTTCCTACCTTTTCTGGCCCTTTCCTAGGTCTGATGCATGTGTTTGGGATACAGCGATCAGAAACTCATTCTTGAACATGAATATACAGTGGGTGAGTTTATAGCATTAAAGCTTCCTGCTGGGGGTTTGGTGATTTTTTTTTGATTTTTTTTTTTCTTTTTTGATTTTTTTTTTTTTCCCCTAATAATTTCTAATGTTCTAATGCTGCTTTTTTGACTGAGGTCAGAGAACTGGTCGCAGTGACTCCCAGGTTCTCGTCCTGAGCAGAACTTGGAACCTGCCACTTTGAATGCATAGAAAGAGATACTTACTCCCACTCAGACTTCATTGGACTTACTGACGCTGTTTCACTCATTCTGTCTCTATGTACTGTTCACTGCTGTTTCTAATCAACAGCTCTTCCTGGTGAAGCAGCTTCATCAGAGATGACTGTTGAATGATGCGTTCCTGGAGAAATCTCCAAAACCTCTTTCACTAAAGGAGATCACAGTACAGTAGTGATGCACCTTTTAAATTACCCTTAATTAGCAATGTTGTGTGGAGACACAGCAAATTACAGCGACACAGAATTGCAACCCTGTTGCTGATATGCTATGCAATTGCCATGGAATAAGTTATCTTTATTTGCTCTTTACAAGAGGAAGAGGAGAGAAAATCTTTAAAAATCATTGTGGGAAGGAAGGACAAATAGACTTTTTCCAGATTACTGTGTAGCTGAGTGAAAGCTTGTATACAAAATAAAACCCAAAGAGGATTAAAACTAAATTGTCTTCATTACTATCCTTCAATTTCTACTTCCTTTATGTCCTAGTATTGCCTACTTCCTAAACATCACTTTTCAGATTTCAGGTGCTGTGCAGCACGTGTAGGGTTTTGTTGTGTTTAAATTTTGTGAAGTTGTGACATTTTTGGGGATTTCTCAGCTAGTCCTATGTATTATTATCTGTACAGTAGCTAACCAGCTAATTCAGACTGGTAGAAAAAATTTCGTTAATATCACTAGAGAATCAAACTGACAATGTATATAAAGCTATGCCATCTTTCAGTATGAAATGCCATGCCATTTATTCCCTGGCACAACAGTTCTGTTGTATGTAAAAGATACCAAAAATCCAGCTGCATGTAAAAGAATCATAAAGAAATGAAGCTCTGTTGCTTCCAATTTCATTTATTTTTAATAAGACTAAAAAATAAAGATCATAAAATCTACAAGGTTAGATTACCTACCTTTAGTTACAAGAATATCTTACTGCAGGAAGATAAATGATATAGAAGATCTTTTGATGGGACTTTATCCACTATAATTAGTTCAGCGATGGTGAAAGAGTTAACTTTGATTTAGTACAGAGACTGCCTCATTGACTGTTGTGAGCAGTGTATGTTCTGTATACCTTAGTTTAGAGACCTGTATTATGGTTCTAATTCTGTAATGTACATATAAGAAGAGACCTTTACTGAAAATCTTTTGAAACGTTGTTAGCTGGAATGTGGGAAAACACTGAACTTGTTGAGTCTTGCCTGTATTAGTTGAGTCTATATTGAAAAAAAGTTAGTTGTATTTTACTTTTCTTTTACAGGAAATGTATTTCTTTAGACATCTTCAGACCAACAAAAGACATAAATTAGGTATGGGCTGTGAGCAGACTTTTCAGAGCAGACAAAAGTTTTCCGCTGAGACAAACACTTTATTTTGGTCTTCCTTTACATTGGTATTTTACTTGTAATAATGTGTATGTCTCTGGGGTAGAAAGAAAAATATATATTTGCCATTAGGGGAATAGAAATTCTGCCAGCAAAAATCATAATTCAAAAGCAGAAGCATTAGTACTTTGGGGTAAATAATGAAAGCTGGTCTTTGGTGTCCCTGTCACTGCAAGCTGCAGGAGGAAGGTGAAGTCTCCACTCTACCTAATGTGGCAGTTACTGTTGATTTTTGCATGTAATGTTCCATCCTGATGAATCACACATGTGCATAACTTGCTGTCGGTTTGCTCTAATTATCGTAGATCATCTTCATGATTTGCCCCTTGCAACCTAATATTTTATGATAGTTGAAGTAATATGTTCTGGTTATAATTGGTTGCCCACTATTGATATGGGTAATGGATCTCTCCTGTGAAATACAAACAGTAACTAGACGCACAGCATGCAAGTGAGTTAAGTACCCACACTATCCAGGAATCAGCAGGCATTCTTCATGACTTAGTCTCCAGACATATTTTTTTGTGGAAGCTCAGCACATCTCTAATTGCAATTATATTTTGTGTCCATCTTGTCTCGGATCTTTGAAAAGGGGTTTCTGTGTATAAATATTTAAGTATGAAAGTAAAAGGCAGTCCCTAACGCTTTTCTGCCGACTTGGGGAAATGTAACTGGCATGGATCTTTTCACAGAATTCCCATTTATATTAGTAGAGTTGGTCTCAAGGATAATACACATCCTAAAGTGGAAAAATCAAATCTTTAATCTGGAAAATAGAAGTTATATTTTGGTGTGGCATGTCTTCATATTACATGTTTAGTTCAGTGTAATCAATAGCATTAATAAATCAGTGGATTGACTGAATTCTGGAAGGATTGTAGCTCTCACACAATGAATTGATTTCTGTGTTCTCCATGTGAACACAGCAACACTGTAGTTAAGTGCACAGTTGGTGTAATATTGACTTTTTTCCTGATATTTAGTCACTGTGTGTTCAAGGTTGACAAGGGCAATTGTATCCCACCAGTGTCAGTCAGTAACCATATTTGGCTAGGGCACTTATTTTCCCCCAAATCACTTCTTGGATTTTAACATCTACCTTCTTTTACGTGATATATTCAAAACTTCCAAAGTCACAGACAAAATTTTCCGTCCTCTCAAAGTATTATAAAAAAAATACATGCCTGAGGCAAATGTTTGTGGATCAGCATAAGCTTTTTAAATATTTCACTTGGTTTCTTTTAGTATATCCAGTTATAGGTGTTGAAGAGCAAACCCTCAAAACCTTTAAAGGCTTAGCCCCTCTTTTCTCATCCTTACTGTCTTACACCTTTATAGAAAGACTTCAAAAATAAAGGGAAGTGCAAAGAACATTGCATCCAAAAACCACACACAGGTTTAGCCTAGGGTGATTATCTTTACTTTTAGTGAACAAGGTCTCATTTGACTTTGCATGTTGTTTTAAAACTAACTTAGACTTGGATATTACTTCTGTGACATCCATTTCAAAAAATCTTTGAGAAGAGTAAATTACATTCTATTCAATTCATTGTTATTTATTTGAGGCTTTTATGTTACCTCTAAAATATGAGACACAGCAGTTTCCAGCAAGTTTTCTGCTCTAATTACAATGTACCTATTACAAACCCGATCACCTACCAGACAGTGATTATATTTCTGCATAACTTGCAGAGCTGGTCAAAATACATGAGACAATAGAAATTAAATTATTTGAATTAATTTTGCAGTTCGTTACAGTTTATCAGTACAATAAAAATAGATAATAGATACCACACAGGTAAAAGATAAGGAAATGAGACAATGTGGGATTATGAAAGAGGAAGGGGTCTGACACTTTAGAATAGCAGTTAATAGTATGAATTAACTATTTTGTGTTCATCTGTCTGATTTAATCATGAGAATGGGTGATATCTGTGTGCCACCTTTAGCAGTGTTGGCAGCTGAATGAGGGGGCAAAAGCCACTTAAATCTTGTGTGCTGGGGCTGGGATATTGCATAATTGTTGGTATTGCAAAATCTTCATTTTCAGCATCTTGTTGGCTCTGGTTAAAATTGCAGGGTTTGATGGGCCAGAATTTAATCTCAAAACTGATTAATATAGTAATTACGGGATTTATCAGTGAAAAAATAAAGCTCCTTTAAAAACCAGATTCAATTTAATTAACAATAATTCATGATTTTCAGATGGTATAGATCTGAATGCTAACTTGACAACTGGCTTTCCAATACATTAGATTTCTTTCAGAGCTGCCAAAATTTATTCTGCTAAGCATTCAGCAGCAATCTGGATAAAAGCTCCTTCTCCTATGATTCCGTGCATAGTGACTGTTCTCAGCTTCATGTGAATGTTTGTCATGATCTAAACATAAAGAATCAAGGGAGGGGCAGAAAAGGCTCTGTGTATCCAGTAATGATGATACAACTTAATCTGAAATAAATGTAAAGGTGTTGTCTCTTTATTCCTAAAATTGTTTTTGTATACAGAGTCATCTTTTGACTTTTCAAGAATATGTATTGATGCTTATGTACATAGAACCTTGCTAGATAGGATGCTTTTTTCATAGTGCTGTCAACAGCATAATTAAATTTATTTCATGTAAACAGAAAACACATTCTTCTAAGGAATAAATCCAAGTAGAAAAGATAAAGTGTATTGTTTTATGCTTACTCAAAGCTTTGTTAAAATTAATAAAAGTGTAGAAAGGAATGCAGCGTTATTCACAATAATTAAAAGCAACTGGAATATTTAATTGCTTAAAACTTTTTTACCTTTACCTGTTCTTCATGCATGTTCTACTCTTTCTTTATGTTAAGAGAAATCCTGTAGCTATTTCATAATGAAATCATAGTTTTTTCTGTTTGCTTTTGATAGTGGACTTTGTGGGGAGTAAAGTGTTGTGATATAGGAGAAGTTACATTGTCTGGATGAACATGTAATTGAAGAAATAGGTCTTCAGTTTACTAGAACTAGTAGTTATAGCATGAAATTCATACTTAAAAGTAGTTCAAGCAATGCCAGGTTTGATATGAAGAGAGATGCATGGTGCTCTATTACATGTTTTTTAACACACGTTCTGCATTATATCACAGAGAGACCTGTTCTTTAATGTTATTTTTTGCTGTGTTACTTTTCCTATGATACCAATTATTTTAAGCCTGTATGACAGGTAACTGGCATCTTTATAGCTGTGAGGCTGCATCTCAGCAGGTTTTACCATTAGTACTGTGAACATGAAAATAATATGCTAAGAGTCTGTTCTATGAAAAGGACATCACAGATTCACAAACCGGTCATGGTTGGAAGGGACCTCTGGAGATCTTTTAGTCCAACCTCCCTGCTAAAGCAGGATCTCCTAGAGCAGGTTGCACAGGATTGTGTCCAAGTGGGTTTTGAATACCTCCAGAGAAGGAGGCTCCACAACCTCTCTGGGCAGCCTATTTCAATGCTCCTTCATGCACATCATCTTCCTCCATTGCTTGATTTCCTATTGTTTAGGAAATAACAATCTTGAGTTTGGAGAAAGTAGTGCTTGAGTATTGACCAGCTCTCTTGGGCTCCCTTACCATAATCCATGGGATTCTCCCAAGCAGGTCTTTGAAAAGGCCAAAGTTAGCTTTCCTGAAGTCCAGGGTTGTAATCCTACTTAGTGCCCTGCTCCTTCCACACAGGATCCTGAGCTTCACCATCTCATGGTCACTGCAGTTAAGGCTGCCCGCAACATCGGTTTTACTAATGTACAGTTACGTTAATTGGGTTTTACTGTGACGAGGGTATAAAATAATGTATGTGTATAGAGCATGCTGGTTTTGTCACACAAGCAACAATGTAGCAAGTTTGTCAAGAACTATTATATATGGAGTTATCTGTAATCAAAGGTATAAAACAGTAAGATTTATACAGATATATAAACATACATAAGTAGCTTTGCATAACTATAGTATTTTACATGTAACACTTAATGCAAAGTTATTCTATACAAACTGTATGTATGATCGTAGTTTTATATGCCTATGTATATAAGACTACAGTTTTTAATATACATATTTAGATATATATTTATTTCATAATTTGTAGTTTGTTTGGTGTAGGTGGGGTGTTTACATGAATTGCACCCAAGTGGATTTACCTGGACCCTGTTCTCGGTGTTCCTTGCAGTTTTAGATAGCTGCTGACATCAAAGCTTCTATGCTGAGTACAAACACTGTGCTCTGGGGTCCCTTGCATGGCTGGGGTTATGGTAGCAGAGTGCTCCTCATCACAGTAGGCTTTAGGGTCCATTCATTCATACTGAATAAGGCTGGTGCTGAGAACTTATTAATTTTTCTCCATAGCACTGCACCTCTTGGCTGTTTCTAGTTCATTTGTTACCAAGAACTTTGGATCAATTGTGCCAATGAGCCACCTCAATAAACTGGTAAATAAAAAAGTGCCATATGTGATCTCTGGCTCAGGACTCCTTCCAGATGTGTCTAGGGATATGGCTCAGATACAATTTACAAAAGAGTACTAGTCACAGAAGTGCCCAAGATATTTCTTGGAGTTGATGATAAATTACTAGCCCTGTCCATTCTGTTCCATGTAACTTCTACTGAAATACAGCGTGGAGGGTTCCACCTGCTTAGTTTCTGTGTGTTGTTTTTTAGATGATGTCAGCTATAACTTACGCTAGGTCCTTCTTGATTACAAATGCTTGAGTCGTTACTTAGGGTTTTCAAAAGTCTTTACCAGAAAAGGTGGAGAGAGCGTGTTTGTGAGGGAAAACTACCCATTTTTACTGTCTCAGCACATAACTGAGTGGGAGATGAAATTCCAGTTCAGTGTTCCGAAACTGAAAACTATTTTTCTGGTGGGCAAAGGTATTCTTCCCCAATTCAAATAAGCATATGGTTTCTCATAGATGTTAACATAGTAATACAATCACTCAAGTTCCAACTTAATAGACCTTTAAAGTTGATAGTCGAAGAAATGGGGTGTGCTGGATCATTTCAGTGTTTATCTGGCAGGCGGCAGTAAAGTTTTATAAGCTTTTTTGAGTCACTTTTACATAAAAGAGTATTGATGTTTCAACATCTCTTCTATTTTGTGTTTTCTCCATAGCCTGACGGGTTCTGTCTCAGTATGTATAACAATTATTCTGCTGACTTTGTGTGCTAACTATGGTGAATTCCTAGTAACATGCCACTGTCTAGCTGTGTGTGCCTTGGCCCGTAGAGATTAGGGCTTAAGGAAGACCTGCTGCCTCTTGGAAAGGCAGCTGAGGACAGGCAACGACACTGCTGCCCTGTTGTCTAGACTAGGGTTATCATACATGACCTTTCATTGTCTTCTTCCAGAAGCTGGTAAGGAGCAATTAGATGAAATTTTAATTTTCTTGTGGAAGCTTGGCAGTTAGGCATTCTGATAACAATGACTTCTTTTTGTTACACAGCAGTGCCTTTCAAGATGCTGCTTTTTTTTTGTCCCAGATGTGAGTTTGTGCACAAGCTGGACTGCTGTAGATTAACAGTTCATTTTTTGAATTCTAAAATGCCCAGATCATAACCCCTCTGCTGAATGGTGTGTTTCACATTAAAACCAGCAGACTGAGCGATTAGACTGGCTCTGGTGAAACTGCACGTTTCCATGTCTGATTACCCTGGGAAGAGCTGGTCTGGGAAGAGACTCCATTGCTATTTGTTGGACTTTAACTGGAAGCTATTTTCAGTTTTCCTTCCCCAGTTTCTGAGGGCAGCACTCTTTGATCATGCTCCAGTAAATGAAGATCAGAGCATCAAAGGGAGTTAAATATGTTGGCAGTGAGTGTCACCGAGCTTGACTTTCAAGTGTGCAATGCTAGGAACATATTCAGAAATACGAGTTAAGTGAATCGGGGCAGTTAGTCACCTAGAAATGGAATCACGAAGGGAAGAATTTTGAGCACAGGGTCACCTAAATCTAGAAATAGGAAGTATTGAAGGGAAAAGAGTAATAACGTTCCTGCTTTTTATTTAATTTAAATACCTGTGCTTGACAGCTGTGAAATTGTCACTTAGAACTCATTAGCCCAACCTCCAGAGGTAAAAGATTAAATTCCTGCAACTGATAATAGAGATAGAAAAAACAAGGATGAAATTTAAGGTTGTTTCCACAGATTTCTACACATTAATGTTTCAAGTTTGCCTTCCAGCTCTGTTGCTGCCTGGGGCTCAGAATTCCCCAGGCAGGCTGTGTTAAAGTCTGTGCTGTGGATACTCTGATTACACGGATAGGAATGGCTGGACACTTGTAGCTGGAAAGTTAGACATAAGTCTGGTTATTGTGTATTTGGTTTTGTGCTTGCATCCTGTCTCCAGAAAAGGAGTGCTTCATCACGTGCAAGGGTTACTTGGGAAGGCAAGCGCCATCACTCTGAACGTCCTCTCCTTCTGAGCACAGCCTCCTGTGGTGTGGGCTATCGCGTTGGTTAGCTGAGGTCAACTGCCCCCTCCTGAAATCTCATGCACACCCACTGGTGGGTGGTGTGAGAAGCAGAAAAAGGCTTGGCTCTCTGTAAGCACTGCTCAGCAGCAGCTAAAACAGCCTTGTGTTCTCAATACTGGTTTGGTCACAAATCCCAGACATAGCATCATACAAGCTACTATGAAGCAAGTTATCTCTTTTAAGCCAAAACAAGTAAGCTGCCATTATTTGGATCATATTAACACCCCTTCTGATTCTTTCATCAGTGAGTCCAATGCTTACCTTTTAAAAAGAAAAAATTTTAAAACATCCTAGGAAATGCTGAGTTTTTGCACTTTTCCTAATTTGCTTGAAATAAAAAAAGTGACTGTTGAAATGCTCCTTCACACTACGTTTTTAAAATGCTGAATGCACAGTGAAATGAAAACATTTTGTCATGGGAAGAAGTATTTATACAAATACAGGAAGTGTACATTTTCTTCACATTTGATCCACTGTCATAAATTATTATTATCACTTGCAAAATTGCAGCATTATTAAAGGTTTGGAGAAAAATTGTGTGGGCTGTTTGGGCTCTTGTTTGAAGAGGAGTACTAGAAATAAAAAAATTGTTGTGCAGCACAAGTCATACCATGCTTTTATTTTCTTCCCTTTTTGGTTGACAGGACAATGTGATCATAATTGGAAAGTAAGATAGGAATGAAAAGTGATTTTTAAATTTTTTTTCCAGATAATGTTATTGGCAAGGGCCTTATTCTGTGTATCCATTTAATTTATTAATGCTCAGTCTTCATATATGAAATACTCCCAAATTCCGGATTATTAAAACAGAAAATCATTTTATAGTTAACTTCAGAACACTGTAAGCTTATACTTATGAAAAATACTGTCTGAAAATAACTCTTTGTATATATTGTGAGTGCTATTATGTTTATTTTTCTTTTAAAAATAATCATTATCTTTTCCATATGTTTTATGTTTATTACTGTTGAATGTGTTGGCTTTGCAAAGCTATGGCAGGGGGATTTATAATATATTTGCTGGTGCATACATCAACAAAATTGCAAAGTTGCAATTGAAAATTCGTATCTTGTGTGCTAAAGCTAGGAAGGCCTTTCCCTTACGTATTAAATTCTCAGACTACATGATCAGTTTTCTGTGGTAGCAGGAAGGAAAGAACTTTTTCATGTGTCACCTAGAGGAACCAAAGGTATAGATGATGTACAGGGAACATGGATCTCCAAAATGCTATCTTTACATTTAGTATTCAACATGCAATCAACTCTTCCATACAATTCAAATGCAATTGTATTTTACAGTGTAGTAACATATCAGTCCAGCAGCAGCTGTAATAAATATTTTATGACAGATAATCTGCATCTAATTTAGACTTTAGGAAAGATACACAGTTTATGAAGACATTGTATATCATAATACAAAGAGAAAAATAATGGGAAGAAAAATCTAATGTTTTGGTTTTTAAAGTTACTGTGGTATTTTGTAGTAACAATTAAACATTTAAAAAATAAAGGTCTGTTTGATGACCAAAATCTCTTCTTATTGCAGGTATCTGGATCACTGGAGACCCACCGGCATAACACCACGTAGAAAGCTGAAGGTAAGATGAAATATCCTACAACTTGAAGCTCTGGTGGGACCGAAATACTGTATTGGTGCTTCTTAAATGATACACAGTTGTCTGTCTGACAGAATAGAGCAAACTGCAAAATTACAATAGGCATGTATGTGCTCAGTATACAATGTTCTACCAACTTACCCTTTATTAATAATTTATACTGCTGTATCTAATTTACTGTTGTTGCAATAACAGCGTAGGTCAAAACACAAAGTGGAATAAATTCCTGTAGCATTAACTTTATCAGATGTAAATATTTCGCCCAAGCAGGAAGATCCAGCGTGGTAAATTCTCTATGTGTTGTCATACTTATCAAGAATGGAACA
The DNA here is from genome assembly GCA_020800305.1 of Porphyrio hochstetteri. Classification (NCBI taxonomy): domain Eukaryota; kingdom Metazoa; phylum Chordata; class Aves; order Gruiformes; family Rallidae; genus Porphyrio; species Porphyrio hochstetteri. The sequence goes on from CM036909.1 coordinate 33,285,323, forward strand.
TAACTGAATAAATATTGAAATACTCACAATGAACTATTAAATCTCAGTTTTCCACAAGAAACTACTGTTGCCTATGTATGCCATATTGTGATGTTTTTTAATGATGCCCCTCTTTAGATTAACAATTTGCACATGTCATTTGCAGTTATGACCTCAACTCAGCTGAAAGCACATAAGGTACTAGAGCTCTGAAATGGCAGCTGTTGGTACACAGTCAGAAGTGTTTGTATTTGGCAGCGATCTGGCTGTGAACAACCTTAATCTGTCTGATCAGTACTTACATAGTAGCTGTACTGGATTGAACAAGTACCTGGGTGGGTTTTTTTTTTCCTTTGGTTTTAGCTCAGTGATTTTTCTCAATGGTAACCAAAGTCAAGCAATTTAAAGCTTGTGAACCTCACAAAGACGGTTCATTTAAAACCATATTCTGCATCTTGTGACACCAAATGGAGAGTGTGTTCTTCTATATGACTACAAAAGATTTTAGAACAGCGATCAGATACGTGTTCTGCTCATTAATGTTTGTACAGTATCCTGCCTTAAAAGAGCTACAGTTTCCTAGAGCAAGTCATTCAGAATTCGACTACACTCTTCAAGTTTAATGGGTTGAGCTCTTTGAGTTCCCCTACCTCCTCCTGATTGATGGTTTGTTTCTTCTTTTAATACAAAATTCAGTAAAATTTCCCACAGTGAAAAGGGTCTTTTAATTATAAAACACCAGCGTGTGGGAATGATTCAATTTACACATCAGAAAATTTCAGTTACTTGACCATAATTTATTTTTTGTGCTGATCATTTACAGACCGCAGATTCTTCTTCCTTTTTTTCCTTCTCTCTCTCACCTTCTTGCTTGCTCTCTCTCCATGTAAAAGAATAAAAATCTCAGTAATCTGGAAGAGGCTTTTAGGTATTGTATCTCTTACTCGAACTACAGTCTTCATTATCTGACTTTTTAAACTAGCTTTTATCCCTTTCTCATTTCTTAGGTATGTTGTCATATTTAATTTAAATGTGTTCAATAATTGCTGAGTAATACAGGTTGTTTTTTTCTTGAATCTGGCAGAGACAGCATCAGTAAGGAGGGGTAGGGTATTTCACTCATGTAACTGAGAATATAAGAAATATTACCTATATAATATATTTGCAGTTTTAATGTTGCATGTGACACAACTGACCACTATGGCCTTCTTCAGTAGCCCTCTCCAACTCTTTAACTTGTCTGCTTCAGGGGATAATACAGCGCTCTCATTCTCTCTCTCTCTGTATATATATAAAAAACATGTATGTTTGTGGGCTTTTTTTAAAGGGGTAATTAATACTGAAATAAAAGTCTGGAAGGAATGGATAATTTGCATGTGCTTCCTCTATACAATAATAGTCTTGATTTTATTCTATTTTCAGAACATAGTTTAGGAGCTGCATTGTTAGGTATAGCAGCATTAATGACAGAGCTTTGTAGATTCCGGATATGATTTTTTTTGTCGCAAAATCAAAAAAGTTAATCTTACTTTTCACTCATTTTGGGCATAAGAGAAATAAGCAGTAAAAATGTCCAGAACACCATTTTTACAGATTGATATAAATACATTTACAGATGTGCTCATCTATTTCTTTTGCGTTTAATCAAATGCGGTTTGTGACTGAGAACTAGTAGATTACATTTTGCAGACTTGTAAAATTAAAAAGTAGCTGTAGGGAAATGTAGGTTGTTAACATTTATTCTAGGTTGTATTTTTTGTATTCAGATGGGTACCTAACAACATTTGTTTGCTTATTTTGTTGCAACACACATACAAAGGCAATGTCTGCTACTGAAATAGACTGTTACTGCTACTTTGCTTTTTTTAGCATTTCATTTAGTCTGTTTTCCACTTTCAAAGGGATGGATGAATGCTATTCTAAGAAAACATGTCAAACTTGGGGTAGGGGGCAGTTCTCCGAATTCTTTTCAGCTATTTGAAAGGTACTTCCCCTTTACCAGGGACTAAGCATTTAGACTAAAATACCCAACATGAATGTGGGTTTTGTAGTGTCCCTATGAGGGAAGCAGAAAGGCTGGGTTTGTAAAATCCAAACTTCTGCTGTTTGGATATGTTTTTTGTGTAGAAACACAAATATAGCCCTGACTTCGGAGGTGAAACTAGTGTGTGGTTGTAAAACTAACCAAGATGTGCCTTGCTCATTTAGCCATGACAGGCTAAGGGAGGCCAGTAATTCTACCTGTTTGATTTTCACAAGCTTAAATTTCCAGTACTGCAGCTTTCATGGATTCATCTGTCCCTTACTGTACTCAAATCCTTCTTGGTAAAGGGAACAAGTCAGAGCAATAATCAAGATAAATGAATACAGTAACAGATGTTTCCAGTCCTTATGAATGTTCATATAGACATGCATCTTAATACTAAAGTACACTTGGCATTTATTACCAAAAGCTAACTTTAAAAATTCTTTATGATCTCTGAATAGGAACAGGCCTTTATATCTCCCATCTGACTGGCAGGTTGTGCTAAGTAAATCCTCACATACATGATCTCACAAATATTCGTATCAAAGATGGATTGTATTTTTCTTAAACAAAACTAGCATCATATATATATATTTATTCTGTGTTTTGGTTTTCTCTTTTTTCTTAATGCAATCAGTTCAATGAACATCTCTGTTCTTCTACATCAGCATACCTGAAGCCATGAATAGACAGTGTTTTCAAATGACTCCTGAGCTTGGTAGGTTCTTCAAACATTGTGTGTCCTGAAAGATACGACCAACCATTCCTGCTGCTGGTGCAGTAGAAATCCAGTGATGATTCATCTGGTGGTTCCTGGGGTATTTTTGCATTTGCCAGAACAACTTCTCTTTCTTTCTCATCCACCGAGTAAGCCCTGTAGCGTTCTCGGAGGGTCTGTGTTCCTACTGTCATCAACTGTTCACAACAGTTTAAGTCCTCGGTAGCTATAAAAAAACCCAAATGGTCCTGGTGTCAAGAGGGTTTCTATTGAAATAAATTTTTTAATACTTTTAAATCCCTGTTTTTCCAGACCTTTAACGTATGACCATTTACTACTGTAAACAATAAGCTAAAAATCAATAAACCTGTACATAACGTATTAATTTTTATGGTAGATTAAAGTTTCCTCACAGTTTTTATCATGACACTGTTATGACATAATTTATTTTCAACTTTTCTGTGGCTTAAATGCTAGCATTTTGCTTCAATTTGTATTCATGACAGTCAAATTATGTTATACACTGTGGTAAAGGCTGGTGTTTTAGTAGAGTCTTCTTTGTTTTGTAGATGTCCTGATGATACAGTTTTATGGCAGGACTTATTGTCACAACTTTTACTTGGCTTTTTTGCTTTTCCTTTTATGACAATGCGTATGAGTGCTGAGTAACAGTAAGACTGCAATGTTCTCACCCCAATCCAAAGAGCTTATGGCTTCTGCTGTGTTGTATATATTTTTGGCCATCCATGGAATTTTTCATTTAGTAGATAGGGATTACAGTGACTTAGTCTCTCCTGTTGTAAATTGACTCTTTCTATGCAGTAAATGACACAGCATCTCAAGTCCTTGCATTGTTGGTATAGGAATCAGAGCTGACTTTCTAGCTGATAGTAGGCCCACCACCCGGTTTCTACACATGTTATTTTGGGGGTTTTGGTTATGAATCTTCATGATTACTGTTTAAATACTGGTGTGATTCTTCCAAGTTAGTACCAAATCTTTGCCAGGCTACCTCTATTTCTGAGCTGTAGAGAGGCATGCCAGTGGCTGTTTTTCCAAGTTGTCCTCAATAGAATAAAGAGGTATCGTACTCAATCACTGAACTGTCATCTCACAGCAATCAGTCAGTCGTGGAGACCTGTGTTACTGGGTAGATGTTTTTACATTTGCAGATATACCTAGCATCTTTACACAGAATTGCAAGAATTGGTGTATTAGTTGTAAATCTGAGAAGTTATTTCTCAAACGAAAATGGCCTGAGCCACAATAGGCAGTGGCAAAGATGAGTTTCTAAAAATCTTCTCTGCCATTAAAGCTGAGGTCTCCATCTGAAGTCCTGAGCTGCAAATCAAGTTAAGCCTGGGAGCCACAGGCCTGAATTCCTGGACTTAATTGCCTTTCTGTACAGACTGCTTCTCACTGTTTCCATTTAGAATTCAGTGACAGGGTTAGTGATGGTGCTAGTTCTTCTCTTTAGAAAATGGTTTCCTTGACAGTTGAAAACCTTCAGTTTCAAGGTCCTTCTCAAAACCACCAATCTGGTTTCTGAGCAGTACCACTAAAGACCAGCCACAAAATAGCATAAGGAGGAAGGATTGCTATTTAGCCCAGTGCTTTGGGTAAATGGTTCTGGAAGGATAGGTTAGGGCCAGATTCTCCTCTCCTGGAAAATTCCCCAATTTTCTGCTATGCTTATCAAGGGAAATTTCTCTGTCTCTCATTCTTGGCCATTGGGAAATCAGTGTACAGCCCCCATTTAAAACCAGTCACTCCTTGAAATGTTAAAGCTGTTAAATTTTAGTCTGTTATCATCACAGTCAACATCATACTTTTAATCAGAAGAGTCCAGAGCCGTTTGATCAGTAATGAGCTCAATTTTGTCAGGCTTTTAAGCAGTTCCTGAGCTTATCTAAATTAACCTGTTTAATAGCAGAATAAAGGGAAGAGATGCCTCCTTTACAAAACTCAGATGGCCTCAGGTGGAAAATGACTACGGAAACTCATTGGTATTTTGCCACATGAGCAAGACCCTGAACCTCTTGGGGTTCTAGCAGAAAGCCAAAGTTAACCCTTACTCTTGAGCCCCTGCTCAACCTGCTGGCATAGCCCCCAGCAAAAACCAGTGTCTATAGAGTTTGTCTGGGCAGGGCTGATGTAATGCATACAGGTCACCGATTGACTCGGTATGAGGTGTGCTGGGAAATCGATATGCCATAGACATGGTTAGTGGCAGGCTTGGTAGTATTAGGTTAATGGTTGAACTCAGTATTAGGGGTCTGCTCCAACCTAAATGATTCTATGAGTCTGGTTTTGTTTCTTTTTTTATCTGAAAACATGAAAACTCACCTCTGTCCTCGGGAACCATTTCTGTCTTTACTGGTAGGATTCTCCTTTGGAGCATTTGCAGAGTTAAAAGGCAGAATAATGGATTCACTTTCAGAGCACAGAACAATGGGAAAAATAATGTGCCTAGAGAGGTGCTGCATCAGTGTAATCCCAGAGTTTCAGTACTGTCTTTTAGGACCCTTTGCTGTTCATGAAAATTTACTTTAACTCAACAGCTTGTTGGTATTAAAATAAATGCTTAATCCAGGATCAGAGATTAAATATCCCAGGTGATAAATTCTAGAGGATACCATCATTGCTGGTCTGTAAAGTTTTACACAAACTGGATATTAGAATAGTAATATCTTGTTTTCTGTGTAGAAAACCAGCTGCTTTTTTCAGGAAAAATATTAACAATGAATTGGAAGTCGGGTTTTGACAGATATTATGAACACAGCTCAACTAATTAGGGTGCGGGTGTTTTGAGAACTGCATTAGATAAAAAAGAACAGGGACTTTTCCTTTAAGTCTCCCTTTTTTCTTTCTTGTTTCCATTTTCTTTTGCTCATATTGTTTATCACTTGCTTGCCAAAGAAAGAGAGAAAACAATAAATGAAGGGAGAACTTGAATATTTTGTTCGTTTCTTAAGCAAAAATGCTAAATGATGTTGACAAACAGTTTTACTTTTGCAATGTGGTAATAGCATGTCTAAAAGTAATCCAGCTGATGCTTTGAGTTGCCACAAGTATTGCAGCCCTGGTATTTTCAGGTATTTTCAGATACTCAAGCATTCTTGAGCTAGTGCACTATTGTTTCAAAAAGCATTTTATTTCCCTTCAAGAGGCTAAAAACCCTTTCTTGTGGTTTGTAATTGTTCTTTGAACTACTTTTTAAGGCTAATTTGTGATTAGATATTATACTGTGATTTTTTTTTTTTTTTTTTTTTTTTTTTTTTTTTTTTTATTTTGTCTTCTGAATCCATCTCACGTGAATAGCCCAGGGGAGGTAAGTCAGGAAGCAGAGAAATCAAGAAACCTGAAGCTGGTACTTCAGGCTGAAGCAGAAGCTGGTATAGGTCAATTTGTCCGATTTCTTTTTTTTTTGGGGGGGGGAGGGAGGGAAGGGGGAAACCCACCAAATAATTGATTTTCCCCCACAGCATTCTGTCTTTGTTTCTAAAAGTTGTGATTATGTGTAAAATAATAAATATGATTTGAGTTTTTCTGAGTTGAGGTAAAGTTTAATGATTTCTACGGGGAGGGCTGGAGGTTTCACTATCTACTCTGGAATTTTCACAGAATCACAGAATCACAAGGTTGGAAAAGACCTTTAAGATCACCAAGTCCAACCATTCCCATCCTAAGCTAAACCATATCCCTAAGTACCTCATCTACCCTTTTTTTGAACACATCCAGGGAAGGTGACTCGACCACCTCCCTGGGCAGCCTGTTCCAGGCCCTGACAACTCTTTCAGTAAAAAATTTTTTCCTAACATCCAATCTAAACCTGCCCTGGCACAGCTTCATGCCATTCCCCCTTGTCCTATCACCTGTCACCTGGCTGAAGAGACCATCACCTATCTCTCTATAACCTCCCTTCAGATAGTTGTAGGCGGTGATAAGGTCTCCCCTCAGCCTCCTCTTCTCTAGGCTAAACAGCCCCAGCTCCTTCAGCCGCTCCTCATAGGATTTGCCCTCCAGCCCCTTCACCAGCCTGGTTGCCCTTCTCTGGACTCGCTCCAGGACCTCCATGTCCTTCTTGTGGTGAGGAGCCCAGAACTGGACACAGTACTCGAGGTGTGGCCTCACCAATGCCGAGTACAGGGGCACAATCACCTCCCTAGACCTACTGGCCACACTGTTTTTGATACAAGCCAAGATGCCATTGGCCTTCTTGGCCGCCTGAGCACACTGCTGACTCATATTCAGTCTGCAGTCAACCAACACCCCCAGGTCCTTCTCTGCCTGACAGCTCTCCAGCCAGTCTCCCCCAAGCCTGTAGCGCTGCATGGGGTTATTATGTCCCATGTGCAGCACTCTACACTTGGCCTTGTTAAACTTCATCCCATTGGACTCAGCCCATCGGTCCAGTCTGTTCAGATCCCTCTGAAGAGCCTCCCTACCCTCAGGCAGATCAACACTTCCTCCTAGTTTAGTGTCATCTGCAAACTTAGTGAGGGAGCATTCAATCCCTTCGTCGAGATCATTGATAAAGATGCTGAACAAGACTGGACCCAGGACTGAGCCCTGGGGGACGCCACTCGTGACCGGCCTCCAGCTGGATTTTGTTCCATTCACCACCACCCTTTGGGCTCGGCCATCCAGCCAGTTTTTAACCCAGCTGAGGGTCCGCCTGTCCAGGCCAGTGGCAGCCAGTTTCTCAGTCAGAATGCTGTGAGAAACTGTGTCAAAGGCTTTACCAAAGTCCAGGTAGATCACATCCACAGCCTTCCCCTCGTCCATTAAGCGGGTCACCTTGTCATAGAAGGTGATCAGGTTAGTTTGACAGGATCTACCTTTTGTAAACCCATGTTAGATCCTGTCAAACTGTTTTGAAGAGGTTTTAGACTTTTCTTTCACTTTATAAGAATAGAAAGGGAAATGTTCACATGTGCTACGCTTCTGACCTGGTGGCAAACTGCTCTCAAGTTCAGTTGTCATCCATATCCTTTTCTCCATCACCTGACAGATGTTGAGAAGAGGCTGTGCATTGCATCAGCATATCTGAGGTTACTATATAAGTTACGTTATTCACAAAACTTATTTTAACATTAAGATCAGCAGAGAGGTGGATAGAAGGTTTATCAATAAAATATCAGTAAGATAGTCATTGACCTGATTACCTTTTAAGAGGAAAAAAACAAAACAAGGACAGATCACGTGAATACCACAAGTGAGCTCATTAGAAGATAGGGAACTGGTTGGTTATGCATAGGCTTCCCAATAATTGTTCAGCAGTATATAAATTATTAGTAAGTACCAAAATCTAGATGTAGAAGACAGATGTAAGATACAGGCTCCCTGTTAAAATTTTAATTCCCTTGATAGTAGTTGTGTCAGAGACTATAAAACAGTTTAAAATATATGTTTAATTTACTCACTTGTTATCAATCACCTGATAATGCTGTGTATGTAAAAGTAGAGATCCTTATGAGAGTCCTACTCAGTTGTGGGACAGTCTCCAAAAATTGCAACCCCAGCACATGTGCACGTGAAGCCTGAGGTGTACCATATGCAGTCCAATTCCCATTGGGGGTTTTTTGGTGAAACCTTGATCCGTACTATTTCACGTCCCTTTTGTCAGCATCAGTGTTAACTGTGCTGTTTCTGGTTTTTAAAATAAAAATTAAAAAGTGAAGGAATTTATTACTCTAGTCTTCTCACTATGTAGTTGGCAAAGTTATGTATTTAGTCACTGAGACTGAATCTGATGTAACTGAGTCTGAGCCCAGGAGCTCCAGGTGTGATTTTTGGGAGACATTGCAGGTATTCGTATTACTGAATACATATCTGTCACGTGGGGGGAAAAAAGGTCTAATCTCAGCTGTAAATGCTGAGAATTACATGTCACTTTGCTTCAAGCAATAAATGCTCTTTTGTCTATCTAGATTTTGTTATATGCTTTTCACAATAATTCCTAACAGTGCTGCTCTATGTCATTAAAATATCAAAATCTAATAAGTCAGCTGGCAATAAATGGAAAAAAAATAGAAATCCATAGCAAAGATTAGTGATATCTAAAAGTGGTTTATGGGTCCTAGTGGGATTCCTCCTTTTTTAACAACAAAGTGCAGAGTGAAAGAATATGCACAGCTTACTTTGTCTTCCTATTTCTTTTGATCTGAAAGAACAATCAGATAAGGCTGATTTCTGAAGACAGTTCAGAATGAACAGATTTCAGTTGCCCCCAGTGATAACCATCATTGTCAACAGGAGGCATTCCAGGTACTGACACTAGAGCCTTAAATGTTCAGATACTGAACATTTTATCTTTTATTTTAAAAACTACTGCTGGGAACTCTCTTTATAGAATGCAATGGATGATGAGTATTTAGAAGAAGAATGAACCCTGAAGGAGAATAAAGCCCAAGCCTCAGAGACTGTCAGTGAACACTAGAAGGACAGAATAATTTAAGGTTAAGGTGTGGAATTTCATGCACACAGAAAACCTGAAGCAGTGGAAAATGGAAGGATAGAACTTGGGAGATGGAGGCTACAAAACAAAAATGAAAAAAACCTGGGAGTCCCTGGCCCTAATGGACATTTGTCCAGGATAGTGGAATCAGGACGTACTCTGAGTTGAGCAAACCTAAGTGCTTCTTCATAGGGATGCATCAGAACTGGAACATGTTGAGGTCTTAATAATCAAAGTTGAGGCAGCTGGATTGAACAGAAGTGCTAATAGTTACCTTCTATAAGCCATGCCATTTAGCAAGTGCTATCAGTCCCTCTAACACGCAAGCTTCAGCGCTCAATTTTTGAAGAAAAATACCGATTTTTGGCACATTGTGACAAGTTGCGTTTTGCATGACTGGCATACGTTGTGCAGAGCTCACTGAACAGGCGCAGTGCTATGCAGTGCATTATGAAAGCTGTTTACAAATGTCAAGGTAATATTTTTCTGATTTAAGGGTATTTATGCCCTGCCTGCTGCACAATGCTGATCATAATTTTTTAAGTTAGTAATTAGCTCTTTTTATGATTATGTAAGTTAGTAATTGATAGCTTAATGCACCTCAAAACCAGCATAAAATACACTATTATCACTCATCAAGGATAACTAATTTTGAATGAGCAGATGCAAATGAATTCATAATCAGAGGGTTTTTATGTACTTGTCCCTGCCACTGCAGTTTAAAAATATGCCTACAAAATGTATGTTAGTCCTTATCTAGTCTGCCTTCAAATTGTTTGCTCTGTCTGCCAAACCCAGGTACAGCATTCAAACACATTTTGACTCCAGCCCACTCGCTGGTGCCATTGTTGCTTTCATGGCTTTTGGATGAAGTCCATCTGTTTTTACACTCCTAATTGGGGCAGAGCTCATCAATCTTGGAGAGTTCCCAAAGATCCTTACTAATAGGAGCTCCATTGCCATACATGTCCCCCTGATGTGAGAGAAAAATGGTGGTGTTAGAAAATGAGTCAAACCATCCTGGCATTTGAGAATATGTGGGCAGCAATTCACTTGTTTACATCTAAAGGAGTCTTAGAGTTGCGTATTTTTTGGTAGCATCCGGCAAGGCTTGAGTGAATCCTGTAGCCCAGCAGGATTTTCCAAGGTGCTGACACAGTCAATTCAGGTGTTGAAGGCCAGGTCTGTGATTGCAAATGTTTGTGGGTAGTAAAGAAGAAAAATCAAAACTTGTATTTGAAAATCACAGACATTGGGGAGTATAGTTAAAAGTATCTTTTCTTCCTCTTCCCCTCCAAGATCTTGGTTTATTCCTTGATCCTTTCATCAGTTTCTGCTTCTGTAAGGAGTGCAGAGTCTTTAGGACACATTCAGTTTGTGTCTTTGGGATGGCTGTAACTACAGCGAATCTTGAGGCCAGGATGCCCAGTTTCATGATGCACAGGAATGCCTTCTTCCCCACCCTCCCCCCACCCACCGCCCCCGATTTTCCCTTATTGGTAAGTTGCTGCCAGTTCTTCTGACCTGAAAGGGAAATGCAATGCCAGAACTTTCCCATAAATCCCTCAAAATCAATGAAAGTCATTCTGTGGGATGATTAGGGCAAGTAAAGCTGGGAAGCATTAGATGACTTTTGTCCAACTCCATGTGTACCTCCCTGGCATTCATTTTTATCACCATCCAGCAGTGATACCTGTTAGAGAATGTTCCAGGAACAGTTCAACAGAGTTTTACACAAAGAGCTGTACATAATGTGAACATAATCACTTTGCACACTGCACAGAAGAGGCTGCGATGATGGCAGGTGTGGAATATGACTGCTCAGTTAGGCACCCTGAAACAAATTTTTCAAAGGAAAATGCAATGAAACAGGTGGCAAAAAGTTGAACAAATATCAGTTTGGCTTATTTTACTAAAAAAGTTCCTAAATAGAGGGGTGTGAAGGCAATTGAGGAGAAAAATAAAAAGTGTGTTGGAAATACCGGTAAGCTTTAAGATGAGCTCTAGGTTATGTAGAGTTTGATTTGTGGCTCTGAAACACGTATTAAACACAGAGGCATGTAAACTGTAAATCCAATGAGTGTCCTCTTTCAGTAAGCATAATCCAGATTTTAGGCAGCTGGGCCCTTTAGAATTCCAATCACATTTTTGTGTATTGGGCAGATAAGCATGACCTCATTAACGTTTATAAATATGTAAAGGGTGAGTGTCAGGAGGACAGTGCCAGGCTCTTCTCAGCAATGTCCAATGACAGGACAAGGAGCAACAGGTGCAAGCTGGAGTATAGGAGGTTCCATGTCAACATAAGGACAAACTTTTTCACTGTATGGGTGACAGAGCACTAGGACAGGCTGTCCAGAGTCTCCTTCTCTGGAGACATTCAGAAACTGCCTGGATGTGTTCCTGTGTGATCTACTCTAGGTGATCCTGCTCTGACATGGGGGTTGAACTAGATGGTCTTTCAAAGTCCCTTCCAACCCCTAACATTCTGTGATTTGTTGTTCTGGTGTCCTCAGCTGCTAGCAAACACATCCCATTATGTAATTGGAGACTGAAACCATACCATGGATTTAGATAAAACTAGAGAGCTCCATCTTACCTTTAACAAATGAAAAGCAAAGAACTGGTGCACAAGAAAAACAGATACTTTGCCCCTAAAAATGCAAAAGTTCTCTTTATACTTCATGTAGCAAGTTTTTGTCAGTGACACAGATCTGAAAGCCCACCTTGCTGGTCTTTTTTCATGACTGAAATACCTGCACATTGCTTTAATTTTTATGTAAAGTTATACAGTCTTGACATATTCCATAGCCCTTCTGTCACAGGGCAGTATGAAAACCTTTCTTTCCATGCCTACTGAAGAAATCATTGGGGTTAAATGACAGGGCTCTACCAGTGATTTGCCTGTCACAGAGAACTGTAAATTGTAGCCTGTCTCCAGGATAGTGTTTAGACACATTCCGAGATTAATGGTTTTGCATAGACACTTTGGACTTCAAGCGATTTTGAGATAAGCTCCATCAAGAACATTCTTCCAGTCTGAACTCAAATGAAAGTGCTTTGCATTTTAGCTACATTTATGTGAAATTTGGTACAGAACAGACAGTATCTGATATAAAAATGAAATGGTGTCTCTTATGTTCCAGACTACATAAAAATTTTCACCTCCCACTTAACTCTTTGTGACAGATTTCTTTTTTTTTTTTTTGGTGGTAGTTCTTAACACTTTCAAATAACAGACAGCAATGAGATATCCTATTTACATGACTGAGGAGGGCGTATCTATAATCCTGAAGGAGCATGGGTTGGAAGGAAAGTCTGTATCCCAAATTTACAGAAGAGGAAGCTAGGTGAGGCGTGTGCATGACCTGGGAAAGTATCCTTGTTTGAGAATGTGCTAATTGAGTCACTTTCCAGACCCTCTGTTGGTACTTGATGTGAGTTCAATGAATGTGATATGGTTCAGGAGCTCGAACTGAAGACCAAGGTAATAATAAGGTGGCTTTTTTTGTTTAATTTAAAGAGAAAATGTTTATGGGAAGAATGCAACAAATGTAGCCATTCTTGATTTTAAAAAAAAAAGGAGGAGGGGGAAGAAAATACTTTTAGCATTGTTATCGATCAGTCTCCAGCTCTTCTGAACCTGTGCTGACAATAGTATGATTTCAGTACAGTATTAGGCAGTTGGATGTCACAGCAATGGCCAAGCCATGCAAGAACCAGCATAACAAGATGGGGGAGCTGGGTAAAATATTTGTATCTTGTACATAAGTAGCCTGTAGCTCATGTGTTCTGCCTCTCCCTCTAGGCTAAGGAGACAATTTTGCCATTAAATAGACCAGTCATTGACCAAATAGACCCTGTTGGAGTCTAACAGTTTGTGGCCTCCTTGTATTACCTGGAGCAGGAATTCTCTTGTCAGATGACACTGGATGTCTTCCCTGTTTACCTTAGCGTTGCTGTGGTTATATGACTGAGGTTTCTGAGCTGCATCATGTGATAAAACTAGAATTAAAAGGTCTTTTCAAGGAAAAAAAAAAAGTAACATTTTCTTTTACAAATACTATGCAGATTTTTTAAAAAACATTTACAGAAATGTGTTCTGGGTTTTTTTTCCATTTTGGTGAATATTTGTGAATCTTGTTTATAATAATTGTTATGCATTTATTAAGATATACAGAAGACTAAGATAAACACAGAGGTGGACTTGAACAGCAGGTCGGAAGTTTATTAGCTCACTGTATCAAACTTTGTGGGGTCTGTGCAGGGAGTTAGGGGCTCCCACCATTAAATCCCACAGAAATGCGTAGTGCCTGCAGTCAACCTGTCAGCGATATGAACTCTCCCTCTTTCTCCTCTGTAGCAAGTATGAAGGTACAAACTGGGTGCTATGGCTAGTGAAGACTTCACATCTCTGATCTGAAAGGCTAGGGTCCACCAGGAGAATTCATGAAAATCTCACTTCTGGGAGCAAAACAACTGGAATTTTACTTATAATAAGCATGAGCCTTGGCCTCCTAGTCTCTAATTGACAGCCATACCCTTTAAAAGCCACTAAAAAAAGTTTCTGCACTTCCATGATAAGACAAAAAAGCTCCAAACCAAGCCACATGGAAACTGTGTCTGGGTGTGACAATTGGATCGATCCATAAAAAGCTATGGGCAGAGCTCCTGCATCAGCACTGTACTCAGCACGGGGACAGAAACTGAGTGGCTTCTGAAGCCCGAGGGTGAAGTTTAAATGACGAATGAAGTATTTGAATTTATGAGCCTTTATTGCTCTTTGACAGAGAGGTGAGGCCATTTTTCAGTAGGAGCCAATTTTCTGTTACGCGGTGTGCACGAGTCTCTCCTTTAGAAACTGAGCTGCTCACGTAATGAGGTAGACTGCCACTACTTTCCTGTGCTGAAAACTGGATAGGCAGGTGATTATTTAATAATAAAAATATTACTAATTTTAAAAAGCAACCCAAAACCCCCTGTAATGTATTAGTGTCAAACTTGTTTGTTTTAACATAGCTATGGAATGTATTTGACACTGTTTTGCTTTGGTTTTTTTAACAACCAAAGCTAAGATTTACAAAAAATATAAAACACAAATAAGTGTATGTAAAAAAAATCCTATTCTGAATGTGATTAACGCATGCCACTTGCAAATGTCAGCTGTTATTTTTAGTGGAGAGCATTTGTTAAGATCTGGCAGAGAACTCTCAAAATGTCAGGAGGGTAAGAGGAAGCAAAGCACAAGCCGGATACGTACACAGATATGTTAGAGGATTTTGATAGTAAGTCTGTTATTTTTTGAAAGATGAGAGGGGGAGCCGTCTAAAAACCAACCTAGCAGATCATAGATCCCTTTCCATGTCATAGATGTAGTGCAGATATGACAAAATTATTTGAATTTTTGAAAGAAGCTTTGTTTCATTATAACCTGAGGAAAGAACTTGTTCCTCCCCCTCCCTACTTGCTCACAGCAGACAGGCTGGTGGTGTTACATGGGATGTTGCACTCTACTTTTAAGAAATGTATCATATTTCAGTAATTTTCTTCTGGTAGATTTATCATCAAGACTTGTCTCAAAATATCTGAGAAGGTAAATACTGTATCTTTTATATATATATGTATATATATATAAAATTATATAAATATATTGAAACTCCACTGGGAGTTATAAAGGAAAGGGCAGTTCTTTGACAGCATTGTTTACAAGCTCGGAGATAGCACTTTTCAGTACTGTTATCTTTTTGCTTGATAGACGAATAGCTGTGGACTTGCCAGTTATAGTCTATTAACAGTACTTTCACAGGGAAAAATGGGTCAGATTTGTATGCAGCAGTATTTCAGGCATATCCTTCATCTCACACATGGTTCTAATTTTCTCTGCTGTTTCTAATAACTCTATTTCTGCTTGTATATAAGCAGGAAAGCTGCTGAGTTGTTATTGGGGCAAAACTTGATACCCTTTAGCATTAAATAATTCAGGCTTTCATTTGCATGGGAATTGCACTTTCCTCTTTAATGGTCATTGTACTCATGGATTTCACATCATCCAAGCTGCCTGTGATGTTTTCACCTTCAGGTGATGTAGGTGTTTTGTTTGCTGGTTGGTGTTTTTTCCCAAAACCTTGTACCTGGTTCTTCTTGTACAGCAAGTCGTGTGTCCCTCGTGGATCAGTGCTGGGGTTTTTGCATCAGGATTCTGTCCTCTCAGTGTGAATCCCTTCGATTGTTAAGGTGTCCTTGGGTAGACCCCAGACTTTGGGGTCACCAGGAACAGAAAGCCCCCCACCCCTTTCCTATTATCTACTTGTCATTGGTGGTTGTCAAATCGTAGGGAACTAACTTCTGAATAATTTTACAGATGTCACATACTTTATTGCTTTTTTGGTTTACAGGAAAGGTAATAATTTTCATCCTTTAAAAATATACCAGGTTATGGAAAATCACACTTAGAGTTGGAGGTAAAATGAACCACCCAGGTAAACAAATTACATACTAATGGCCCAAAAAAACGCAACTCTGAGTCATCTTCTGTTGTGATGCATGTTCTGAGAATAAAAATATAGTATTTATTGACAGGCATATTTATTTCTGCCTACAATAGAAATGACAGGACTGCCTGTGATGAAAAATTGAAAAGTAGTATAAGAAATAGCTTAATTGCATTAATGCAAATAACAATTTTAATGATGCATTTTTTCTATTTCTAAGCAATTTTAAAAGTGGTTTTCCAAAGTTACCTTAAAATTATATGGCAAATAAAAATTATGCTCCTTGCCTAAACCTTGAGGATTCAAAACAAGTAAGGTCAATAAGGAAGTTTAAGGGACATTGCCAAATTCCAACACATCCAAATTTTTACCTAATGTAAAAGAAATATATCTTTATATATGCTCTGAGCCTGAGAATCCTACCAAAACAAAAGTTCCAATACAAATAAAAAATCCCAGCTAGGCAGCCAGCTCACATTAACACAATTCCTTCTTTGCAGCTGCAGGTAAATCTCCTTTATCTGCTTACTTCCTCCTTGTGCTAAATGCTCCAGTACATAAATACCACACTGGGAAACGTTTAGGGAGTCTAACTGTCCTTTGGTCTACTACAGTACTACAGCAGTCAGATAGTTAGAACACTTGTACGTTCCCAAAGAAAAGTCTACTATTATGAAAATAAATGTGCAAATTAAGTCAATGTTGTGAATTTATTTACAAGTCTAATGTAAAACAGTGTTTTCCTTCTTTGTATAATTATCCCGTGAGATTCCAGCTCCTTGATATCAAAATCTTTGGACAAATGCTGGTTTTGTTTTGGAGCTGTATGATGCAATGAACTATAGAAAAAGGAGAAAAGGCACAATACAAGACCATTTCTTTTTGTTGCATTTTATTCATACAGAATATTACGAGTTTTATTATTGATGAAACTAAGACTGAAAGAAGATAGATGTCAGAGAGCAGCTCCTCTTGTACTGGTGTGAAAGAAAAATTGCGCCCATAAAACCAAATAAGCCTGGAACTATAAAAATACTGAATATAAAAACATTTTTTGTGGACGGCAGGATTATTTTTTTTTAATGGGGGATGGATAATGGTATAAGAATGATTCAGAAATTGCCAAAGTACTGTTTCAAGAAAAAATATTGAGGCAAAACTGAAGCAGGGCAAAATTAAAAGTTAAACAGCAACCTGAGTTTAGGATCCTAATCCATGTTCAAACCCTTTATAGTAGGGTTGATATTTGAAAAGTGCTTAACACTCAGGATTCCGTATTGAGGTCAGTATTTTGGAACACTGGGTCCTGTGAACCCTGAGCATAGATACAGAGATTTAACTGGAGGCTCCTATTTTTGTAACTCTTGATTAATATCTAAACAAATAAGGCAATATAAGACATAGGAATGATTTGTTGCAGGAGAGCGCTATGTTCTTACCTGAATCCATGGAGAACGCAGAGCAAGAGACATAGTAAATTTGAAGTTGGCATTACTAAGCAGATCTAGTTAGAAGGAAGGATGGGTGGAAGACTGTCACTTTTCAAAACATATTGTCTTAGAAAATAGATCAGAGTAATTAAGAGGGTTGCAAAAGATGAAATGTTTGGGAAATATGATCAGGATGTGCTGGAGCTCAAGAAAGTCTGGAGGGAGCTAGCTAAAATAGAAAGGAAAAAAAATCATAGTGGGGGAAAAAAAATCCAATATGCAGAGTTCATATGAAGGCAGAATTTATTCTCCAAAAGATGCTGGTCTAGCACACTATTATTTGTCTACACATTTTGAGCACTGCGTAGGCCATGATTGCAAAATACAGATACTTGCCAGATACATGTCTGTGATGTGAATATATAGTAGGATAAGGAACTGAGAGACTTAGGGCTACGAATCTCCTCTTTTTCTATCCCATATGTCATTCCTGATCTTTACTTGACCAAATAAGCTATGAATATATCTCAGAATTGCTTGAATCTGGAAAAAAAATACAGAAAAGCCTTCTGAGAATTTTTGTACATAAATTTGCAGAATTTTCACTGTGCCATTTTGCAGTTTAGCAGATTTGTGTGGGCCAAGTGCCTCAAAAGCCAATCTTTGAACCTAACAGAAAAAGAACACTGCCGTTGCATTTGTTTCTCAGCACAGTGGATATATATTACTGGCAAGCTGGGAATTTTGGGTTTTCTTGGGGAGTTCAGACACTGCTAATAACCTTCTAACAGAACAATTAAATATAGTGTTGTTTAGTTTGTCAAGCAAAAGGCATGCAGCAGCATTTTAGTTCCCAAAGGAATCAGAATTATGAAACTGCCTGAGTGTGTGCTTGTTCAGCCCACCTACCTGCTGTGGCTACTCATTGCAGTCTTTAGCACTTTTGTTGATTTTTGTGGAACTAGAAAAAATTTCTTCAAGAAGATGTAATAGACAGTAGTCTGGTTCTTTCTGAGATGTCAAATACCTACTTTATTATAGCGAGAAAGTGACAGTCAATTTAAACCAGAATTTATTGAGAACATTAAGAGCTGGAAGGGCTTTGGCTAATCACTGTAATGTCCCCAACAAATGGTAAATGAAAGCATGAGGAAATTGAGTTAACAGAAGTTAAAAGTTCACATACTTACTGAATTATATTAAAAAACCTACAACCTAATTAAATTATCTAAAACTACTCCTTTCTGTCTGTCCTGTTACACCAGTGAATGCATATGATGGTATTTTCTCGGACGCGTAGCAATTGACATGTCAGATAAAAGCCAACGGACAAGATCAAGGCATGAATTACTAATGTGCAATATTCAGACTAGTTAAACTCCATGATGAGAGGTGTTTTGGGTTGGTACTTGTTTATATCCTTCGTATTTGTAACTTTAAAAATCAGTATTGTCCCAACTAGAATACATGGATAAAATGGATCCATTTCTCCTGGTTCAGGAACTATTTTTTTGGGGGGTAAGGCTAGAGAGGTTAAAGTAGCACGCAATATATTTATGTCCATAGACATGTATTTCAGGTATGCTGATATCCCTTGAGATTGCAAGAGGCGTATTGCTGGTTTATGTACCATTATGCTGTTTCACAAAGACCCTTTCACATGCCTAGATTTTATAGTAAGATATGACATTTAAGATCATGTTTTTCCGAGTTTGTTACCTTACTGAAATAATCTTTCAAATATTTTTCTGTGAATTTAATAAAGGGATAAAAATACGTCCCTAGTGTAACTGGCAAATTTCCTACAATCCCTCCTACAGATTCATGGTTTATTGAAAATACAGTGGTTAAAGAAACTTTCTCTGCTTTCAGCTGGTGGCATAGCAATTTGTATTTGAAAACAACAGGCAGATCTTTGAGTATCTATAAGAAATTTGATTCAGTAGTCAGGTAACATCATGTGCATGCAGCAGAGTTTTTACCTCTAGCAGCACATAGGACTGTTGCAAAAGAACAACTGGATGGTGAACAGCAGAAGTTTTTGTGATTTGGAGAGTTTTTGGGTTTATCCATTTGCTGACTTTGCTTCATTGAGTGCTATGTGACATTATTTCAATCCTTTGCCTAATCAGAGTACAGAACCACCATCTCTGGGCTCCCTGGTGTAAAAAAAGACAGGGATCTCCTTGAGAGAGTCCAGAGAAGGGCTACGGAGGTGATTAAGGGCTTGGAGCATCTCCCATATGAGGAAAGGCTGAGTGAGCTGGGGCTGTTCAGCCTGGAGAAAAGAAGACTGAGGGGGGACCTAATTAATGTTTATAAATATCTTAAGTATGGGATGCAGGGGGAATTGGCCAGCCCCTTTTCAGTGTCTGTGGAGACAGGACAAGGGGCAATGGCTGCAAGTTAGAGCATAAGAAGTTCCGCACCAACATGCAGAACTTTTTCACAGTGAGGGTGACAGAGCCCTGGGACAGGCTGCCCAGGGAGGTGGTGGAGTCTCCTTCTCTGGAGATACTCAAGACTCGTCTGGACGCCTCCCTGTGCAATATGAGCTAGGGAGCCGCTTTGGCAGGGGGGTTGGACCCGATGATCTCTCGAGGTCCCTTCCAACCCCTACGATTCTGTGATTCTGTGATCTTTTCCTGGGAGAAGTCAAGGATCATGGAGGAGTCATCTTTGCCACCTAACACACAAATTCACAAGAGAAGTTATTGATGAGCAGAAGCTCTATGGGGGGAAAAAATGGAAGTGATGGTGAGACATAAAATATTAAGATGGCATTCCAGCAATGTTCAGAATTGGACGATTCCCATAGGAAGTTTCATCTTTTATTTCACCTGGAGAACATAATCTTCTCCCCAGTCCTTACTGAGAAAAATAGTTTCTTTTCATTGAGAAAGTGACACACATTTGTTTCTAACTGCTTGCTAAAAGAAAAAAGCAAATGTTCAAGTGATTTTTTTTTTTTTTGTCCCACCCTCAGAAATAATTTTATGAAATAAAAGGACCTGTCAACTACTTAAGAATTCGAAGTGCTTGTCTGCCAAAGAGAAAGGTCATCATTGATTGTTTATCGTTGATTTCAAGCATAGACTTAAGAAATGATGGCTTCTGTAAAAGGAGAGCTTCTAAAATTCATAGCACTGTTCAAAAGTAGTTGAGTCACCATGCCTGGAGGTAGACATGCAGATATGGTGCTTAGGGACATGGTTTAGTGGTAGACTCAGAAGTGCTAGGTTAACAGTCGGACTTGAAAGGTCTTTTCAGACCTTAAAGGTAATATTTCAGTGGGATTTCTCAACGTTTTTTAACTTATTACTACTTCCTTTAGATTGTCCAAGTGTAAGTCAAAAATCCTTTTGCTTCACCCGCACTGGCACACAAATGTTGTATGATTTAAAACAGAGACATGTGTACATATTTGCCTCTTTAGACAGGTAACTTCAATTTCTCAATCAAAAGTGAGGGAAAGATAGAAGTCTCTGGGAGCACAGACTGGCTTAGAAAGCCCATTACAATCTAAGATGATGACCAAACCTAGAGAGTAACTTTCAAATCACTACTGTACTATAAAAGCATGAAGAATTATTCTAGAGAGTGATTCTTTTAGAGATGTGGTTTGGGTTGGGGTTTTTTTTTCCATTCAATCTGAATGTGAGAGGTTGTTTTTAACGAATGAGAAGGAGGAAAGAATTATATGTTATGGCTCTGAAGTGCTTTCTGAAATTCCAGCATCTATAACAGGTAATCAAATTCCCTTCACTTCAGCGGTAAGCTGCTTGCCCTTCGTGATGAATGCCACGTATCTCACAGTCCTTATCCGCCTCTCTGCTAAGTTCAGTGCCAGTGAAAATTCCAGTGGAATCAATGCAGTTACACTGATGTAAAGCTGGGCTAATGCAATGAGTGAACAAGCTCTAAGGCTCAAAATTCTTTAGATGGCTACCAAGGAAAAAAGGTACTGCCTTTAAGCACGTTTTGCAACAAAGTATGTAAATATTTCAGTGGGATTTCTCAATGTCTTTTAACTGATTACTGTTTTCTTTAGATTGTCCAAGTGTAGGTCAAAAATCCTTTTGCTTCACCTTCACTGGCATACATGCTATATATCTTTGTGCTTTCACCATATTATACAATTGCTTTTGTTGCTGTGAATCCCAAATAATACCAAAGAAAATATTTTCTAATATATAGCTTATATTAAAGCAATAGGATATAGTATGTCAGATTTCTTACAAGTAAATTCTAATAATGGCTTACATAAAAATGAGAGTATCTGTTTCTCTTAGCTTTGAATTCAAGAAGTATTGCAGTATCTATAAGTATCTCTGATTGCTGCGTAGGCATTCATCATGCTGAAATGATTTGCCATGCCTAAACAAGCTTGAACAATATGAAATTTTAAAGATACTGCTGTAAACCCATTCTTTAATTTTACTAAAATAATGAAAAGCATATATTACTTTAGTTTACAAAACATTGAAATGCTAATTCTTAGGGAGTGTTTATTTTCTACACATATATTGCTTTGTTGTATGTGGTATTAAAAGCTGTTCCTCTCTTTATATTTTCAGTTTTTCCTTTTTTATCTGTTTTGCAATAGGAGTTTCTAAAATGCTTGGACTTGTTAAAATTTTACCAAAGTTTCTAGACATTATAATCAATTTAGGCTTTCTGATATAAGAATATTGAACATACTCAGTTTGAGTTAAATGAGGTTATTTTTTGTTAATGAGCAACAGTGAAACAAGTAGCAATTTAAATACGCAACATCTATGTATGTTTAGGTAAAGGATGGAATTAAAAAAGCAAATTACACAACAAACTTGAGAGAGGAACAAATTATTGGTAGGTAAACAGAAACTAGAACAAAGTAAACAGATATGAGAGTTATTTGAAATTGCTATATTCTAACACAGGAAAACTATTTCACCATTATTTATGAAAATCAAGTTATAGCCAAGTATGAATTCTGTTTGTTAATTTTCTAACTGCTTTTCAGGTACCTTTTTATTATTCAGCATTGAATCATGTCTCAATTTTTCTCAGCAATGGAACTTTTCTATTTAGAAAGAGTCCCAGCACCACTGCTGTAATACTGAGGAGTGCAATGAGTTGGATAGGATGATTTCCTTTCTACATGTTACTTTACTCTCTCAATGGAACACATTTAACACGTAATGTCAGGTTGCTTTTGGTGGGTTTCCATCCAGATACCATGTTGTTTCCACAGTCACCATTCAGTGTATCTCAGTGAATGGCTTCTCTTCCTTTTTTTCTTTATAGTTTCATATTTTTCTCCTTTTCTTACCTCCAGCATTTTCCTCATCCCTAGAGAGCTCTTCTCCAAAATAGCCAATATACAGTTACTAGGGTTGAGATGTAGCTTTTGGAGTTTATGCTCTATTAATGTAGAGTTACTCAGGTGAATGAGATCCCTGAATATCACAATTTGAAATTTATTAGTAGGCATTTCTGGAAAATTATTTGGGGTTTGATTAGAGGGAATGTAATCCTTTTTCTTTTTTTAACCCCAAAAAAGTACATCTAATATTTAAGCACATAATTTAGATGGATTTACACCAGAAATGACATGATGAACTACCATTCCTGCTTTGGGAATTTTTGTGAGAACATTCAAAAGGTTTGGCTAGTAAATTCAATTACCTAGCTGTAGTGACAGGAATGCAGAGCATTGCATATGCAAAGATCACCTTGATTTACAAAAGTAAAGATTCAGTCTGAGATGCTTATCTGCACAGATTTTCCTGACAGAAAAATACTTCTACTGCTTTTAATGGGACTTCTTGCGGGACTCGGGATTGATTCTGCAGCATTTATGTAACTAAACTCATAGTAAACAAATTGGAAGCTTTTTAAGCATACAGACTGTGTTACTGATAGCCAAACATATTTTCTTTTTGACTTAAATATAGCAGTGATTTTTAAAATAAATTTCTTTTTTATGTAGTAAACATCTGACCTTAAGTTGTCAATTTCAGACCATGAAGTCTGAAGAGATGTTACTCTAACAGATTTCTTTGTTATCATACAAGGCCACAGTCAATAATTCAGAATAACCACATACTACAGAGCGTATTTGATTTTCAGAATGAATACACCTGCCTGTTAAGCACAGGAGCTCTTTGTCCTGTAAGTTCCTAGCCTGTGCCGTACCAGTATGCTATAGCTGAAGATGATATTAATATTAATGAGGAATGGAAGCTGAGATACAGCAACTCTCATTCTTCTCCCAGCCCCCTACAAGCTAAATCCATTAGTATAGATAGATCAGCATTAATAAACAAGGAGGACAAAATAGCTCTCAGTGCAGGGACAGTTTTGCATGACCTTTGGTACGATAAGCTTGTACTTGGTCATTGTGATGCTCTGAGTTGACCTCTGCAGCGATGTGAAGTCTGATGTAACCATAGAGAAATATTATCGGTTCTTCATGTGCAACTTCAGTGTTTTGAGCTGCTGAGCTTTGGGGGAAAGAAGTGTTGAGCTGTTCTGTCTGTATGTCGTTATACTGATTACAAAAGGGTTTCATCCAGGGAATCTCAAGTGTAAATTTATAGAAAATTACTTGTCAGGGTCATTAGGGATAAGATGCGGTTTATTGCTTTGTATTAAAAATGAGTACTTCTAATATGCTGTGCTATTCATAGAGGCAATACTGACTCAAGATCCAACTTGTTTCTAGATGTGAACTAGAAGAATTATTTTTAATTGTTAAGGCTCAACACAGTCCCAACAGATTTCCACATCTAAAGAATCGCTCATCTCCTGGTCAAGTTTAGACTTCCAGACACTGAGAAATGGCTTAGAGATTAAAACCACTAAACTCCTGATGCACTGTAGGTCTGCTGAAAACACTGTTTTCATGAGTTTTGAGAGCTGCAAAACTTTCAGAACATTGTGGTGTTTGGTTTTTTTTTTTCCAATCTATGGTTGGAAAAACAAAAAACACATCAAATATTATTGGTTTAATTCAGTTCTAAGGTGACACAAATGAATACCTAAATGTGGCTCCCACACCTACCATTTTATAAGGTTTCTGTCTGGGTGCTGCATGGCTGGGCAGGAGTTGTGAATAGTTGTGGGTGTCCCAGAAAAGTGACAGAACCATGCTTGAGTTTTAGTGTGTGCACAGCAGTAGACCTGACCATACTTTACAGCACATTAATACTTCAAGTCACCATTGGTCCTTGTGACTCGCAAAGTAATGAACTGTTGTGAAAGCAGTCTGTGAAAGAGCCAAGTGCAAATGTTGAAGTGATGTTGAGGCAGTCGTTGTGCAAAGCTGCAGACAGAGGTGAGCATCAGAGCAGGGCTAAGCATGATCCCCTGAACAAGGACGTAGAGTGCTAGTCTCACTTCTGTTCCAAACCCGTTTTATGTGCACAGCTACTCGAGTAATTTTAAATGCATAGATTTCTAGTTATGCTTCTTTGAGTATGTGCTTTTTGTGCGTGTCCATCAGTGACACTGCATTTGTGCAGCCTGAGACCTGTGTCTTTATTCAACAGAGTAACTTAAATGGTCTTGGTTTACGGTTGAACAGTTTTGAAAACCCTGCACTCCACAAGATTCCTGAGTTTTCCAGGCACTGCATTTCCATTTTCATGCCAGCCCTAGCCTGAGACAATTTCTTTTCACAACAGCTGAACTTTTCTTTGTTTTTTCAACTGCCAGAGCCCCTGTCTGTCCCCAGCATTAATATTCTTGTCTGACATGGGGAAATAGGGACAGAGTCCCACTCCAGATTGCAGGGAAAACTTCAACTATGACCTTCTGGGGCGGGGAGAAATTCTGCCATATTGTAAATACGTATCTGTCACTAGGCAATATAGCTGGGCTCTGAAGACATTTCCCTGTCTGTATTTTCCCTCTTATGCATTATTAATGCTGCTTTTTAGATCCAATCTAGCTTCCCCTCTTTTTTTCTTTCCTTTTGCCTATTCTTGAAGCACCATCTCTGCTGTAGGAGGAAGGGCAGTGCCCTTCCTTGGGTTCAATCAGCAAGAGGTGTGGTAAATATTTTTCAAATGAAAATATATTTTTCTTTATCTTTAAGGGCTAAAACGGGTCTAGATTACAAAAGACAAACTCAGATCTAAAGGAAAGAAGCAAAATGTCGTAAACATCAAGTGAGACTCGGATAATTTTGTGTATTCTGTTTTCTTTTTCATTCCAATCTGCTGAAAAACTTAGGCGTGCTCTAAAGTTAAATATGTAGCTCAAACCACACACACACCCCCAAAAAAAAAAAATCAGATCACTTTAAGGCATTTCAAATTAAAACCATGTCAACTTCCTGAATATTACATCAAGAAAACATCTCAATATTTCTATCTGAACTGTTTCTCCTGTCTCCAACCTGGTCAGAAAAATAACTAGGAAATCAGTTTATCACATCTAAATAGTATTTTGTGCATCATATTGCAGAAACATGAGTGCAAAGATCCATTCTGGATGTCCTGAGAAAAGTTGGAATGCCTTGTTATTGTTGCTTACCCAAAAAATCATCACGTTTTGAATGATAGCATTAAGATACTGCCTTGGTACGTTTGAGGTGTGAAACATTTTAAGTAAATACTGACAAAGAGAAAAGAAGGGGAAGTGGAAATAGCCAAGGAAAGAACATACATGAATTCTGATCTCGTGTCATTTGTCTGATTGATGTTTCCTTGAGTATACAGAAGCCAGAGCCATATACTTAAAGTTTTGTGCTAATGGAATGCAACAGCTAAAGTTTAAACATAGGATTATAAACAAGAGAGTGGAGATAGCTATTGTGTTAATCAGCCGGAATAGAGCCCTTGTCTCTCCTACTCAGAACAGAAGTCTCCCAGTGCCTGTGTTGCAGTTTTGTGTAGCTGTGCTGCTGAGATGGTTTCTGCAAGCAGCAGCACAGCTCGCTGCAAGCCCCAGACAGTAAACATCGGCCAATTCAAGGCAAAGGTTGCTGCTGACCAGGGCCGAGCCAATCGGAGATGGTCACAGCGCCCCTGTGAATCACATGCAGAAGAAAAAAACCTGCAGGCAGACACATTTTGCCACCGGAGAGGGGAGTGAGGAGATGTAGCAAAGTGCGCAGACACCACGGCCAGGCCCAAAGGAGACGGGTGGGTGGGGGAAGAATGAGGCCAGAAAGAGAGATTACCCTGCAGTCCATGGAGAAGACCATGGTGGAGCGGGTGTCCCCTCGCAGCCCATGGATGAGGACGGGGAGCAGAGACATCTACAGCCTGTGAAGAGATTGATCCATGCCTCAGCAGGTTTTTTGGGGGACCTGTGACTTTGTGGGGGACCAGGCCGGGGGAGTCTGGGCCCAAACGTCAGCACCCAGTGGTGAGGAGATGACTCCCCGATAGAGAGGACTCACGCTGCAGAAGTTCGTGGATACAACTCTTGCATGGGTGGGACCCCACGACGCGCAGGGGGAGTGTGTGTGTGTGTGTGTGTGTGTGTGTGTGTGTGTGTGTGTGTAATGCTCCCCCCAGCTGAGACGGAAGACAACTCGGGAGGAACGGACTGAAAACCCCCACTCCCCTTTCCCTGCCCCTCCCCACGCCATGTTGTGGGGGGAAGAAGGGAGTAAAATCGTTATGAGGTTTAAGTTTGCTAAGAAGGGGAGGGGCGGGGGGAAGGTGCTTTAAGACCTGGCCACTTCTCATTATTATCTTGACTCCAGTTCACTGGGTGCGTAGTTGTAGTAGTAATAAATCTCTTTTCTTTCCTTTATTCTGTGCTGAGTCTGTTTTGCCCGTTGCACTAATCGGAGAGTGATCCCTGTGTCCTTATCTCAAGTCCTAAGCCTCCCAATGTATGTTTTCTCCCCTTTTTGGCTGAAAGGGGGAGTAAGCGAGCAGCTTGGTGGGCATTTGGCCTCTAGCCAAGGCCAAACCACCACAGCCTGTATCCAAATAAACATCCTGGAAGAAAGCCTCTGCCTTTCAGATAGGAGCTGCTGATCTCTTTCTTTGGGTGATCCACATTACCCACACCTTCATGCTGCTCTGAAAACACTCTCCCTCCTGAAGCCAATTCCTTGCTGTTAAGAACTTCATAAGCATTATTTTGCAGTTAGCAATGTGATTATATGGAAGTAGAATGCTAGCTGACTACTTTGTAATCTTTGAGAGGAAAACATCAAAAATGTTACTAGGTTTTATAACTTTTTTTTTCCTCATCCCTATCCTAATTCCTTATTCTGCAAAACCCGGATCCTTTTCTGCTCGTTGCATTATTTCTGTTAGCAATTACAGCAATTTAGTGTCTTTCAAGTGGAGAAAGCAAGTTGTCTTTTGAGCAATAGGCACCATAGGTTATTTGAATTAGGATGTTTCAATAACAGTACAGCTGTCCCACCAAGATGAAGTATGTCACCTTGGTAACGTGCTTAGTTTCCATCAGCCTTAGATCCTTTATTCGTTCCTGAACCCAGTTTCAGCTGTTTTTTGAGTACAATCCACCGTGGCACAAGACCAGCTGCTTCTCCACTCATTTAAGTAAAATCCATATTCCTCTTCATGCCTCAAATAATTTGTTTTCTTGTCAAACTGAAATTAAATCATGCAGGTACCACAGTGGCCACATTTGAAAAGCAGATGTACTTCCAGAATTATCCTCTCTTTTAAGGTCGTACTTCCAATGGCATTTTCTGAAGGAGCTGTGAAGCCTAATAGGGGCCTTTGTAGTTCAGTGGGAACTTCCACTATTTTTGTCGTGGTGCGTACTTGTCCAAAAATTGCTTCAGTCTTTTCAATACTACAAGGAAAGACAGAGGAACCAGAAAATAGCTGTATCTTTAGCTGGCACTTTTGTAGCTCTTTAAAAAAAAAAAAAAGTACAAATTATGTATAGCATATACTTTTAAAATATCCCAGTTTTGTCCAGAGAAAGTGGTACATTCATCAGAAATTTAGAAGTAATCTCTGCATCAGTAAGAAAGGGATCAAAACTTTTATAAAAGTAAATTTGAACTTATTAACGTAACCTCTGTTCTTTAAGTAGATACTTTTCCGATCAGTCTTTTTATGTAAGAACTTTTAAGAGTAATGGTAAAATTAGTGAAAGCATTTATATGTCCACATGTTTGATACTAATACAAGAATACATAAGACCAAAGCACTATTTAGGGTATGAGTAGGGTTTATGCATATAGAAAAATGCATTGATGAACGTGCATGTTGAGTACAGGAATAAGGTATTTCTTCACTTAGAAATTACTATGGAGGACTGTAGCATTAAAAGCAGCTTGATAAAAGAAAAACTCCCACGGAATTTTTCTTATTTTATGATATCTAGCAAATACCAAATCACTTCAACTAGACTCTAGTCCTTTGCACAGCTGCAGAAACACACGAGAGCTGCTATATCCATGTTCTCTTGATGAGCTGTGGGCGCTAGACATTGTTGTGAGTGTATCACCCCAGAGTTTTGACTCTCCCCTTGCGGTACTTCTAAGGAAAGGGGAGGAAATACAAAAGTATTTACTAAAAAACCTTGTCCTGATAAATTTATATAGGGAAAATACACCACTGGTTTCTAATCTCAGTCAAGAGTGTTATTTTTGCTTGACAACTATTGATTTTTTTATAAGTAAGAATTAAAACTGTGTATGCGGAGAGATCCTGCTCAGATTGGCACCTTTGTGTGAGAATACAGCCTGTATTTCTCACTCAGTGCATGTTGGGTTCTGATCCTGAGAGATAACGCAGGCTCTGAAATTCGAATCTCTTGTGTGTAACCTACAAATACATTAAGGGCACCTTGGTTTGCGATTTGTTGTTTGGGTGGGGTTGTTTTGGCAAAAAACAAGACTATTATAAGCAAATTACTAAATGGTTGTAGCAAAAAGGTACAAATACTGGAAAGCCAAATACATCTGGCATTCTCGAATGTTAGCAGGAGACAGAAATGAAAACATGAGCATCTAGCTTTGGTGACTACACTTTTGCATGCTTTGATTTATGTCATAATTTATGTTTGAGGCATGCACACAGTAATGACTGATTCTTTGGGGTTTTTTTCTATCTAAAAATTACATTTATTTGTAATGTACTAAAGGGTTGTTGACCACCATAATATAATTCATCTCTGAGATGTGCATTGAATTAATGTTCTTATTTAAAATCTTAAATCAGAAACTGCATGAATAATCATCTTATAAAATGAGTTTATTTTTACATAATTATACAATCAATTTCAGTGGTTACTAAAGACTTGAAAGGGGATCAATTACAAACGATCTCTATAAACAGGAAGTAAATGAGCTTTTACACTGACAAAAGTGATAGCAATCCCTTTTATCAATAAAAACTCTGGGGAAAAAAAGCCTAAATTTTCCAGGGTATGGGATATCATCTGTAATTGAATCAAAGTTCTTAAATCCTCAAATTTATATTATAAGTCCTTCCTCCGTTCCTTTCTAAAAAAAACAAATAAAGGAGTAAGTGGGGAGGAGGAGGAGAGAGAGAAAAACTGAACTAAATCTGCCAGCATTGTTTTAGGAATTTTAATACTGAATTTGAAGGTGAAAATTGCCAGGAAAAGATATGTCTTTTGTAGTGCTTTGTTGTGGTTCTTTGGTTTGGTTTATTTTATTTTTTTTACTTTCTAAATGCAGGCTCAGTTCTTGGTTTTGTCGTGTTTCACATGTAATAGAACTTAGTTTTTCCTATTTTACAACGGGTAATCAAACAGAAAGGGTATAAAATCTAAGCATTGAAGCAGTCTGTGTTCTTATTTGATATGGCAAAATTAGTAAGGTCAGGAGTTGTTAAGATCTGTGAATTTTTATTTCATTTTATCCCTTCTCTGGCCCCCCAAAAATAATGCTTCATGCTTTTGGAATATCAGAGTAATCGATGCTAACTGGTATTTAATTATCATGGACAGGTGAAATGAGTTTCTTTGATGCATCTTTAACAGTCACTGCACTGCAAGGACGTGAGGTTTGTGGGTCAGAGCAGCACTGGAGGGTGGTTTCACTGCAGCCCCTTCTTTCAGGTGCTGTCTGGCTGAGATATATGACTTTTTTTCATAATTTTTTTTTCAATTTCGGGAAGTCTTTTACCTACTTTTCATCTTGGTTGGCTCCTCAGTGAAATAAATATAGTCATATTCTAGCTGCTAAGCCTGGGTTTTAAAGCTTATTTTCTAAAAAAACTTGTGGGCTTCACAATATTCATATCTAATAACAGTGATAATCATAAGGAAGAATGTTATTATTTGAAGCTGCTAATTTTTACTTTATTTGTCTTGAATGATAAAGGATGCTGACAATGTACAGTATTTCAGTGCCTGGTTTTACTAAATCTGTACTTATGATGATCCTTTTTGTCTTACAAAAGGGGAACAGCTCATTGTTCAGCTCAGGTGAAGGCTTCATTGTAAATGGTAATCAGCATCACTCTGGCGTGGATACACATCTTAGACCTTTAAGGAAGTTTCCTGGGATGGAATCTCCTCCGTAGGTGTGTAAACACAGTTGTAAAACCTCTAGTTGTGTCTGTCTGAGAAACATGGTTACTTTTCTGGGGTTGGCTCAATGTTTTCTTCCCCATCACTACAATGTTTCCTAAATTATGGTAACAAAATGTGTTTGAAATTCATAGCAACTGATCAAAACTGATCATGCTGAAATGCATCCTACCCTGTCTTATGTTTAAGTGTGAAATGCATTCTAGAGAATAATTATTAAGCCACCAAAATTAAACTTTCTAATGTAAATACTAAACAACTTTGGTAACAGCATAAATGCAGCAGCTGTAAATCATAAACCAAAGGAGCTCACAAATTCAGGTGTGAGCTATATGCTGTACAGCATGGAGGGATGGATGGGTGGATAGAGACAGGTAGGTAGATACCAGGCTTTATAAGGTATAATTGCTGTATAGCAAAGGAATGTATGAAATCAAATTAAATGCATGGGTTAATGAAGTAGGGAAATTGTATACATTTAACAGTTTTTCATTCTTCATTCGCATGGCTGTGTAAATACACAGAATAATAGTACCTGACAAAGAGCTAAGAGGAGGGTTAACATCCAATGTGAGGTGGAGTGTTTAATGGATGAACTTAAAAGCAGATAACAATATAGCATCCCATGTATACTTTCATAATTGCGTGTTCCTCCAGAGATAATGGATATCATTATCAGCGGCGCCTGTCCTAAGAAACTTGGCAAGGTTATGATTGTTTGTTACAGCTTTGGTTATATTAACATACACATTAATATTTATAAATATTTGATGTCATGTTAATTTTTCATATAAGATGATTTATGTAATGCTGCTGTGCCCTGTTAGAGGGCATTTGCAGTGTGCTTCAGAAGGGAAGAGAATTGATGCATGTTCTTTAAGAGGACCTGCCTGTGTATTACAGTGCTCACAGTGCATTATTCTGGAGAACAGTGATTTAAAGATAAATTATCTGAATTGCAGATAGACTCCATTAACATTTTAAATAAAACATAAAGAAAAGCCCACTCTAAAAAAATACAATAATAATATTAACATGTTTTTCCCCTAAATAATGAAAGAAAATTAGTGTTAAACTCCTTGGTTTGACCTATATTCCAAGACTTTTTTGGTTATATAGGGGGAAATTAGGAATTACTTTCACAGGCTAGTGGTAGATATTTGGGAGGAAATGCTGCATCAAATTTCCCAGTAGTTATTGAGGAAGGAATAATTGTATATACATTTATATATATGTAGCCTGCTATAAGTGCAGCTATAAAGAAACATAAAATTTAGCTCTGTCTAAACCACTAAGTATGACATGAGAAGTGGCAGAGATGTAAATAATTACACCATTCAACTTGATTATTTCTGGCTAATAACTGGAGGAGCAATAACAAATCACCGAGTTTGTGGATATGGAAGCAAGCGCAACGCGAGGATAGTGTATTGCAATGTAGGGGGGTTTAGCTTGAGGAGTGCAGTTTAGTTTGAATTGTTCATACTACTTCATACTTGCAAGAAGGAATCTTAGACAATATTTAGTGAAACGATAACATCTCTGTAATAGGACATCTTATTGCAGCACGTTTCCTGCTAAATCTTTGGGAATCACTTTCTGTGGATTCCCAGAGACTTGCGGGAATTGGTGTTAGTGCAGCAGTGACACATTGTCCATTTGCTTATATATAAATATTCTTCCACAGAAAGCCACATTATCAGTCCATTCATTTTACCTTTTTTACACTTGGATCATGAAGCAAAGCATAAAGAATAAGCAATCTGGTAAAAAAACCTCACAACCCAAGAGCAACAAGCATGATTTATAATCTTTTCTGTTTATTTGTTAATCAGGTATTTAAAGTTCCTTGCAACTTTAAGAACTGTTTATAAATAAATATTTTTTCC
Source organism: Porphyrio hochstetteri (assembly GCA_020800305.1). Classification (NCBI taxonomy): domain Eukaryota; kingdom Metazoa; phylum Chordata; class Aves; order Gruiformes; family Rallidae; genus Porphyrio; species Porphyrio hochstetteri. The sequence goes on from CM036909.1 coordinate 33,317,813, forward strand.
CAAAATATGAACTACAGTTTTTCTTAATAGATAAAATATTATAAACCTCTTTCATCTAAAAAGTAGGTTTTTAATACAAATGGCAGTGGTTGAATAAGTTGCCTGTAAGCTTCTGTCAGTTGGGAAGTGGCTCCAGGTTAATCAATATGGAACCAACAATAACATTTAATATCTCGTGGTCAGCATCTGATCAAAGCACAGCCTGTAATAGAAGTATGCAGGACTGCTTGCCTAGGAAGAAGGAGGAAAAAAATCCCACAAAGGTTTTATCTGGATATGGTCATTTCAAAAAACAAGACTTTATGGCTTCCAAATTGAATTGTTAAAATACTTTATCCATGGAACTTCCCTGGAAAGCATCATACAAGTAATGTCAAAGGAAAGGCTTGTTACCACTTTTAATGACAGGAAGCCGATGCCTTTTCTTCATAGTGCTCAGAACACACATGTCATATATCCTTGCTCTGCTGTGAGTCTCTAGAGTTTCTATCACCAGGACCACAGTTACCCAAACACCCACCTTTGTTACTGCAAAGTCTTTTGACTTGAAGTGAGCTGATGGGATTTCATAGATGTGAATAAGCAGTATCTCTTGATTTTGGGGCACCTGAAAGTAAAATATTCCCTCCACTTGTCCGATGAAATACAAGCACATTTTCAAGAACACATCTATAATGTCATGTAGACTCTTGCCTTCAGGAATATTACTTTGATGAGTTTGTGATTGGATTTGGTCAACTAAATTTATAATCTTTTAAAATAAAATAAAATCAAAACCTGGCAGTGCTTTGAACCAGAATTGGATTAGATAATCTAGTGGTGAGTGTTGTATAAGAACACTATGTATGATATAGATGATCTACTGTAAGTGAGAGTCCTGGAGAAGGAAGTATACATGGATTCAGGCTACTATTTCTTAAGTCCTCTTTTCAATTTTTGGTACCAAACGAAAATTTAATCAGAATTAACTACCGTGGAAGGGGAGGGTGAAGAGAAACTACATAGAATTTCTGGGCTGGCACATGACTAAGTAGCTATACAATGCAGGAAGGGAAATGACAGTGGACATGAATTGGTCTTCTCTGTGGGAAACAACAGTAGAGACAGCAGATTCTCAGAGGGAGAAGAAATAGCAAAATTTCTGCAAAATATAAGCACCTGTTGTCTAATGAAAACCTTGTTATAAATCTGATCACTTCTAATGTGGAGATTGATTCTTATGCATGATTTTAAAACTAAAACTTTGTTAGACCAAATGCATTTGGATAGTGTTATTAAGCGTGCATTTCACACAAAATGGAAGTATACAACAAAATCAACAAAAGTATTCCCATCAGAGCTTTTTTGACCAGTAAAAAAAGTTGGTTTTAATCACATATTGTGTTGATATCTTATTGCTGTGCTAGGAAGAATATGCAAGGGCAATGCTTTATTACCTTTCATTTCCCAAGTCATGAGAAATTCAAACAATAAAAATATATAATCTATAATGAGAAGTACATTCAATAATTGGGGGGGGGGGGGGAGGGATGGGGAATTCTGAGTAAATCTTGAGTAATATTAATACCAAAGGGAGGCATTTGATATATGTTTATAAGTCTTGTACCCTTTTGAGCTTCTAAGTGCTTAAAGCCTGCCTGAGGGGTGATTGTAACTGTTGGCAGTAAAAGGAGCCAAGGAGGCACAATCTCTGCATTTTAGCTGTGAGGGAGCACAGGAGCAGGCATCCTATATGAGGTGTAGCTTGAAGTAAAGCAGCATCATTTCAGTTGACAGCTAAATTAACTCACACGTGTCAAGAGAAGTGGTTCAGTGACGCTCCCTTGACCATAACTTTCTTTTTTCCCCTGTTGAGTATTGAGCAACAGGTCGAATAGGGGCGATCCAGGTAAGAATGGAAGTCGTAGAATGTACTAGGGAAAAGAAAGCAACGAAAGCAGTTGTTGAGAAGATACTGCCAAAGTGCTTATGCTGTAGGGGCTAAGTTCACTGATTGGTGGTACAGTCAGAATGGAGATGCTTTCCACCAAAGGGTGGTCTGGAACCTGTCCTTAGTTTTTCAAAATGAGAGGGTACTGTAAGAGGTAAAAAAGAAAGTCCTACATCATCCATGATACTCTACTGCAACAGAGCAAAAGCTGGTCATAGTACTGAAAGGAAGACAATTATTATAAAAAATAGCAATACTTCTTTTAAGCAATGGGTGACTTTAAATATTCATTTTAATAAAATATTCTAGTAAATAGAAATACTGCAAATGCTCAGTACTCAGTACAAATCAAAGTAAAATACAAATACAAGTAAAATATTTAACATTTCATTATAAAATGGTAATATATACTATAAAAATACACGAACATGAGTTATTAATGCATTGATGGAAAGGCATCCAGCTGTAAATGACATTTCTATACAACAGCAACAAAGAAAGGTGACTAATTCCTTCCCATCGACTTAGCAAAAAATTTTTGAAGTAGGAAAAACATTTAATAGAGCTTTTGCAAGGTAAATTAAAAATGGTTCTTTACACTGCTTAACTTTTTGATACAATTTTATTAAATATTTTTAAAAGCTGTTGCCAGAAAATTGGGTCCGTATTAGTAACTAGCACAAAGTGAAATCAGTAAACCCCATGGTATTTTATTCTAATGCATGTGTTTGAAATTCTCAACTAACCTATATTACTCTTCCCTTAAGCTGTTTGTTGTTCAGGGTTTTTTCTGTTTGAGGAGTTGGGATTTTTTTGCCTTTTTTTTTTTTTGGGGGTGGGGTGCAGTATCAAGTGTTAAATATTATTTGGGTCCTTTTTATCCTGATACCTATTTGATTTACTATAAGCTATACCATATATAATGTGGGAATTCAGCCATAAGTTGGGAGAGACAGAATTATAACAGCCTTCAATATAGTGTGAAAATTAGCCAGCATGTTGGTTATGACAAGGAACGCTTCCTCTAATCTCGTCAATTACTCCTGCACAGATTGGTATGACAAGTCCTCGGCATCACAGATTACCACAGCTAATCAAAGGAAGCCCCGGAATGAAATTGCAAACCTCCCGTCTCTCCTCCTTTGAGCATGGGGCTGGAACTATAATTGCAAAGCAACAATCTGGCCATTTGAAACAGTTTTCTGTATTTGATGCAAACAAGGCAGGAGGATAAAAAGTAATAGGAGTTAGAAGGAGGTCAATGATACATATTTTCTACAATCAACTCCTAGTATTTTGAACAATTGGTTAGATACATTCATTATAGGTTTACAAGCTTGTTAGCACAGTGGCTATTTTTCCTCTTGTTCATTCAGGTCTTCCATCAGATACTTACTCGATGATACACAAAATGTACTCTTCCATTTCTCTAATTTTTTACCAGTTGTAGAAGCAAGGCTGGGACTATTGCACCTGCCAGCCATCTGAATATACAACATATATTCTCCTCAAAATTTATATCAAAGTACTGAGAGTTTGTAATTTCACAATTACATCAGAGCTTCAAAAGAGTAATTTATTTTATCATTTGGTGAGCTAAGTTACAGAGTGTCTTCTAGAAAAAGCATGAGATTATATTAGGCAAACCAAGCAGTCTCATATCTATCAGCTTGGTACTAAATGCTTGGCACAGCTGAATGAGGAAATATCTAAAAAGAAGGTTGAAGAACAACTATTTTTGAATGCAATGTTAAAAAAATGTTAATCTTTCCCTAAAATTCTTTCTTTTCCTTTCGTTGAGATTTAAATTTAAAAATTAAACCTACTAGACCAGCTCCTAAGCTTTTTGCAGTGTTCAGGGTAAGTGCAGTAAGAAAGATTTTTAAGTCACTTCTGTGTAGTTAAGCGAAGGTTAAAAAGGCCCTAGAAAATCTTCCCTTCGTTTTCTGGTTATTCTGAATTAAATGGGCTAGAATGATGCCAGAAGGGCTACTCCAGGAGCAGAGATTAAGCTAAATTGTTTTGGTGATACTGATACAGTGTAGAAATGTATTTCACTGCAAACCTTATCAGCTGACAACTAGTAGCAGTGCAGAGATACAGTGAAGCTAAGTTCAGGATTATGTTCCCTGCCGGGAGGAAAATGTCCCCTTTGGAAGGTGAGGTTTCTGAAGATACTGTCTGAACTAAATATTTCCTACTTAAAAATTGCAGGAATTTCATCCCAGCCATTCTGTCTGTTTTCTGAAAGGGCACTCGGTGATGAGCAATGGAATTTAAAATAGAAAGATTTTTCGTCTCCCACTGTATTCTATCTGCTAGTCCCAGCACAGTCATATTTGAATGAGTCCACATCTCCTGCAGTCAATTAAAGTGTAAAGCTGAAGAGGAAGTATTGCCATACGAGAGCGCATGGAGAGGGATGGGACATGGGCTAAAGCTGTGGACAAACTCTGGAGCTTAAGGAAGGAGGATTTGGGTCTGATGTGCGGGGAGGGTTTGTACGCAGGGAGAGCCTAGTGGGTGTCCCCGGGGAAGCTGACTGCGTGATCACTGATCTAGTCTAAGGAAGGAGAGGACTGTTTCAAGTACAACTGAAACAGAATAATGGAGAGGTCTGAAGTGACTGGGGAAGGAGTGGGAATCAGTTTGCTGATGCAAACATTATTTTCAATTAAAAAATGAAAAGTATTCCTTCATTTCCAGTTACTTAACTTTGATTAGCATTTTGGTTTCAAATTGGTTTTTTTTTTTTCCTGAAGAACGGCATTTCAAAATGAAATTTTACATTGTTTTACTATTATTCAAATATACTCCAAAATTAATAATTTCATTTTCAAAATGTTGACCCAGGAAAAAAGACCAACCAATACTAAATATCTTTGTAGAGACTGGACAAGGGGCAATGGCATAGGAAGTTCTGCACCAACATTTGGAAGAACTTTTTCACAGTGAGGGTGACAGAGCCCTGGCACAGGCTGCCCAGGGAGGTTGTGGAGTCTCCTTCTCTGGAGATATTCAAGACTCGTCTGGACGCCTATCTGTGCAATATGTGCTAGGGAGCTGCTTTGGCAGTGGGGTTGGACCCGATGATCTCTCGAGGTCCCTTCCAACCCCTATGATTCTGTGATTCTGTTATCTTTTTCATTTAAAAGAAACTGATAGCTAAAACTCAATAGAAAGAGAACAGAGGTTTTCCCCTTCACTTAGTCCACAGAGAAACCAGCTACCAATCATACAAACTTATTAGTTCATACAGTTTTATTGACCAGAGGGTAGAATGTCTGAGTTCTTACGGTGAAGACTAATGTCTATTCATAGAATAAGTTTTTTTTGTTTTCATGGGGTTTTGCTCAGAACCTATAAGAAGGAGGTAAATTAATATTAAAATTTGAAAAACTATGTTCCACAAGTAAGGAAGTAGCAAACATGAGTTTCCTGTGAAATATTATTTCTGGGGGGGAGGTCACATTGTTTAGTTAAATGATTGCATCATGGATAGAGTGGCTCTCCTACAGAAATGAGTCACCGGCTGGTACTGAGTGGGTTTTCCTTGGAACTTGTTCTTCTTTCATTGAAAGATAGGAATGCATGTTTGCAATGGATTGCAAGGCAAAAAGTGATTTAATGGTTGAGGAACGTTATCTGTCACCTGAAGAATGGAGCAATCAATGTACCTCTGCTACAGAGGTTTTCATGTGATTTTGGGCAAGTCTCTTGAGCCCAAATGTTCACAGTTGGCTCCACTGGGTTGGGTGTTCGCCAGAAACATCTGCAGTACTACGCAGCGCAGTGCTCTCTGTCTTCAGTGTACCTGTGTATTCCATCCAGTTCAGGCACCCAAAACTTCTAGACTAGGCAGATGATTCTAGAGTTTTCATTCTGTGTGGAAGTAGGTTTATCTCCAGTGTAAAATACTAAAAAGGCATGTCTGCAGTACCAGAGCACTGCCTGTGGCAGAACTGGCAATGTTCTTATTCAGTGCGTTGTTCCAGTGGCACGCAGTGAGAGCCATCAGACCAAATCTATTGACTGTCAGAGACAAAAATGCTTGGTGATTAACTGCCTTTCCTTTAAATATGACTGGCCTCTACAAAAACTAAGTATTTGATCATTAAAGAGAATATCCCTCAATCTAAAAGCAGGATACTGAGTTACCATTACGTGGACAGCCTCTGTTATTGATGGCATTGGCTGAATTTTGATTGGTGGAGGCAGCATGTGTAATAATATATATATGTGTTAAAACAGCCTGATGCTGATTAATGCATGCTGCGTGTATTGCACCTCTTTAAGCCAAAATGATACTTATACATATAGAAAACATAGAAAAATGAGGAATAATATCAGCATAGACGTGGAACCTATTATCAAATTACCAAAGGAAGTGGTGCGTGAATTTGATTATTGCCAATGTTGTTACTTATTTGTATTGCCATGGCTTCAACGAGCACTCAGACTGCAAAAGCTCTCAGACACGCTGCATTAGATGTGCATAAATGGAAAAAGACTTTTCCTGCTTCCAGAGAAGTTACCATCTCAGCATAAAACAAAAACAACAAGGCAGTGCAGCTAGTGGCAGCACACAACAGCACCAGGAGCATGGGTCAGCACAAACAGAAATAGTGTCCGAGGTTTTTGAAGGTTTTGGAAGAAAAACAATCTCTAAGAAGCAGCTAGGAAACAAGGGAGGTAGCTAGCTTTGTGGGGTTTCCAGAGGACTGGTTCTAAGTGTGAGAAGAATCATGGGGAAGAAAAAGCAGAAAGATGCACTTCAAACTTTAAAAGTTTGGCAGCAGTGACTGGCATCATGTGCCAGGCTGACATGGGTGTTGAGCTCTTCTTGACAGTAAGAGAGCGATGACTGGCAGGATGGGAAAGGGCAATGGGAGAATCCTTGAAACAAGACAAGTAGCTTAAATTCGGTTGTAGAGAGGAGGCTGCCAGAAGAAGGAAGTACTGTTGCCACAGTGCTAGAATGGCCAAAGTGGCAGGCTGTACAAATACAGCCTTTGCAGGAAGACTCAGGAAGGTAACAAGCCACATAAAACTAAATCAATAGATTTGTTTAGCTATTCTTTTACTTTCTGTGATAGAATTTCTTCTGACAGACATTACAAGTGTGTTCTTCTGAGACTATTTTGAGAACTATTTATTTATAATGGAAAAATATAAATGCAGAGCTCTAGTCTTGCCAGCACATGAGCTATAGATTTCTGCTGCTGCTCCTTTATGATTTTCCATTTCTTTATGATTAGTGTAAAAACAGAAGTGCTGCATTTTTACAGTATGCATGCACAAAGGGTTTCGCTAGCTTGCTCTTCTAATACTGAATGCTTCAGAAAGAGGAGCTATAGCTGTGCGCTACGGACAGCTTCCAAAAATATTTACCTTGTAAAATGAGGCTGGTTACAACTATTTCTTTTTCCATTTTACCTTGTTACAAGTCCTGTTCCCAAAATAGCGGGACAGCTTTTCTCTGAGTCAGCAAATGTTAGAGCTGGTATTAGTGCTGAACTGGGATTTAGATTTTCTAAAAGTCCGGGGACTTGCTATAATATCATCAGCACTTCAGAAGTGTTTAGTGGTCTGATCACAGTTTTAGCTTTTAAAAAATCCTGCCATTATTCATCTTCTATGGGAAGCTTTGATGAATATAGTAGTTTGGATCTAGTCCTGATCTAATGTCATTCAGGAGAAGTAATGCAGAATCAGACATGCTGTGTGCAATTACACTGCCATGAAATCAGCAACGCAAATGGTGCACTGATATGGTAGTAGCTGAGAATTAAACCATGAAGATAATGAAAGCAAAAATGGTTTTATTTTGTTTTTCATCCTCCATTCCACTTCATTTTTCTATATTTAAGTTCCTGAAAAATAGACCAGAAAACTCATGCATCAAGAAGCTCTGGGTGTTTCAAAATCACCTTAACTAAAATATGCAGTATTTAATAGAGAACTGCAAGAAAACACAAACAGAAGGTTGAAAGCATATGATGGAAGGGACTACAGCAGTCCAAATTTATATCCATGCCAAACCTGTCTCCACTGTTGGTGGTTCTCCAATGGTGAGGTGAGATGTGTAGCAGAGTCCCATTCAAGCTGCTATGTTTCTGCATCTGCATTTGGGAAGTCATATTGTTCTGAATACAAGATGAATATCATAGAATTGAAATTTAGGTCAGTCCAAGTGACTGAAATCAATTCTGTTCAGAACTGCTGTTCGAGGGCAGAATTATCCGTTAGACAATTCTTTTTGTGTATAATTTTCACTGAAGATATTTGGAGTTTCCATATATAGTTTCTAGTGATTTAAGAACACTTATATATTCTGTTAAATTAATTTCTGTTTTAAAAAATAATAATACTCAGTATTTTAATGTGTTGTGAATTCTTCTCAAAACAGAAAATAAAATGCATTTGAACAGAAAATATTTAGAAATCCAGAATGAGGATAATTTGTATATCCTGAAATAACATAAATGTCCTGGCGGAGGTGATTGCTGAGCCGCTCTCTATCATCTTCGACAGGTCTTGGAGGACAGGAGAAGTGCCTGAAGACTGGAGGATAGCCAATGTCACTCCAGTCTTTAAAAAGGGCAAGAAGGAGGAACCTAGTAACTATAGGCCAGTCAGCCTCACCTCTGCCCCTGGAAAGGTAATGGAACAGCTTGTTCTGGATGCCATCTCCAAGCAATTGGAAGAGAAGAAGGTCATGAGGAGTAGTCAGCATGGATTCACTAAGGGGAAATCGTGCTCGACCAACCTCATAGCCTTCTACGATCTCATGACAGGCTGGGTAGATGGAGGGAGAGCAGTGGATGTCATCTACCTTGACTTCAGCAAGGCCTTTGATACTGTCTCCCATGACATCCTGATAGCAAAGCTGAGAAAGCATGGGATAGATGAGTGGACAGTGAGGTGGGTTGAGAATTGGCTGTCGGACCGAACCCAGAGGGTTGTGATTCGTGGAGTAGAATCTGACTGGAGGCCTGTTACCAGCGGTGTTCCCCAGGGCTCAGTGTTGGGTCCAGTCCTGTTTAATATCTTCATTGACGATCTTGATGAGGGAATAACATCCACCCTCAGCAAGTACACCGATGATACAAAGCTGGGAGGAGTGGCTGACATGCAGGAGCACTGCGCTGCCATCCAGAGAGACCTGGACAGGCTGGAGAGCTGGGCAGTGAGAAACCAGATGAAGTTCAACAAAAGCAAGTGTAAAGTCTTGCACCTGGGAAGGAACAACTGTTTGTATCAGTACAGGCTGGGGGATGACCTGCTGGAGAAGAGCTCAGTGGAGAAGGACCTGGGGGTCCTGGTAGATGACAGGTTGGCCATGAGCCAGCAGTGTGCCTCGGTGGCCAAGAGAGCCAATGGGATCCTGGGATGCATCAGGAGGAGTGTAGCCAGCAGGTCAAAGGAGGTGATCCTCCCTCTCTACTCTGCCCTGGTCAGGCCCCACCTGGAGTATTGTGTCCAGTTCTGGGCTCCTTGGTATAAAAAGGACAGGGATCTCCTGGAAAGAGTCCAAAGAAGGGCTACGAAGATGATTAAGGGCCTAGAGCATCTCCCCTATGAGGAAAGGCTGAGTAAGCTGGGACTGTTCAGCCTTGAGAAGAGAAGACTAAGGGGGGACCTAATCAAAGTTTATAATTATCTGAAGCAGGGGATGCAGGGGGAATCACCCAGCCCCTTTTCAGTGGTCTGTGGGGATAGGACAAGGGGCAATGGCTGCAAGTTGGAGCACTGGAAGTTCCGCACCAACATGCGGAAGAACTTTTTCACAGTGAGGGTGACTGAGCACTGGAATAGGCTGCCCAGGGGGGTGGTGGAGTCTCCTTCTCTGGAGATATTCAAGACCCGCCTGGACGCCTATCTGAGCAATATGAGCTAGGGAGCCTGCTTTGGCAGGGGGGTTGGACCCGATGATCTCTCGAGGTCCCTTCCAACCCCTACAATTCTGTGATTCTGTGATTCTGTTCAGGTTAAAAAAAAAAATCTGGTCTAGCAAAGTTGATAGAAGGCTTTTAACATGAGCATCTGCAGTGAAGTTTCCAATTGCTCTGTCAGTGTATATGAGTGCTTGTTTTTCTGTGTCAGTTCCTTGGTCTTCCTAAATGAAAATCTCTCTAGAAAGGATTGCCTTTCTACATTACATTCCTTGTAACTTTTTAAGAGGTAATGCCGGTAGGTCACGATGCAGTTAACATGCCTGCATGTTAACAGAACTCTTGATGATAGTTGCCATAGTATGGGCTGTGTGGCACGAGATGGAAGGATTTAAAATGAAAAGGAACTCTGCTTAGCAAACCACCAGACTTACCATATGCTTTCATCTTTATTAGCTGATACCTGGAAAATGGTGTGGTTGTAGAGTTGACCTACTCTTTATCCGTGTTCTTGCTCCACAAAATGGTACCCTTCTAGGTAGTCTTCTAGAAAAGTGTACCTAGAAGGGTGGAAGAAGACCCTTCTTAGCCTATTAGGCTTCCTAATAGGCTAAGAAGTCTGTAGGAAGGGGAGCATATAGTTTACTTCCTAACTAACACTCTGCTTTCTGGGTTCCTCCATCATCAGGTTGGCGTCTTTTCATAAGCAGAAAGGGGATTCCGAAGCTGTTAACAGCATGGTAAGCTCCACATATATCTCTACCAATATACATAACAAAGTACCATACAAATATGGGAAATGAGTGTTTTGAGCCCATGCTGTTTCTTTCAATCTCAGTTTGAATGCTTAGCAGTATATCCCAGTTTAACAACAATTTTAAGAAACCCCAAAAAACAACCCCAAAAAACCAAACAAAAACCTCACAAAGAAGTTTCATCCCCTTGCTGTGGAAATACAGAATGAACCCTACAAACAGGGTTCAAATAGGAAACAATATTCAGGAATACAAGTTTGTTCAAAACCACTGGGACTTACATACATTGTTCTTCAATAATAATGCACCATTTATACTGCTATAAGATGTTATGAGACTATCTGAGAAGGAAGAATTGTAAATAAAACCCAGTTACTTTCTCTGAATAGCTGATATAGTTGGAAAAGGGAGACAAGCTTTCAGATATCCAGTTCCTTTGTCAGGCTCTGCCATCAGGTATGATAGGGAAGCGTTTCTATTTAAAAATAAGATATTGCTTGGCAGGCAAGGTGAATATGTATATTTATGTGTCTAAATTTTATAAAGGAGCACTGGAATGTCCAAAGCTTCTGTGAAATTTGGGAGAAACAAGCTCTCTATTTTGAGGCTGGAAAGACCCAAGAAAGTTGTGGGCTACAATGACTTTTCTTATAACATGAAGTTCTATAGCGTCTGCATGTACACAGAGAGGTTGCGGGCCCATGGTAAATGTGAGATGCGCCTCTGTTAGGCTCACTAATCCAGCTCTTCTGAGGCAACTCCTGCGATTTCAAACCTCTGAGCCACTTCAAAGAGTTCCTCTTTAAAAAGTATCAAAGACATGCTGGGGGCGTGGAAGTTTTATTTTCTGAATAGAGAACAGTACCTGTCCAGTGGACCTAAAGAAAAGTAACTGGCAGAGTAATTGTGTAGAGCAGGCAATATTTAGGCCAGGACAAGTACTTGGTTTAGCATTTGCAGCCCCATGACGTACCAAGGTCTTTGTACTATTTAGAAAAAGAAAGGGTCAGTTCCCTCTGGCAGATACAAATCAGCTCTGACTTCTGGTGCTGAATATCCCCACTGCCATTCTGAAAACAAGAACCCCTCTTAGCAACGAAAGCATGAGATCCCAACACAAAATTCTCTTGACTCTGTTGTACAAGTAATAACAAAAGTCTCAAAGCCAAAACACTATTTAGGATTTTCCCACGGAAAAAAGATGAGGTTTATGTAGAGGCCCTTTACAAGCAGAAGGATACTGGGAAGACTTTCACAGTTTTCAGCGGGGTACATGGAGCAGCCTGAATACAATAGCTGTTCTAATGGCACTCATTTGGAGCGACCTGCCCACCTCTGTCGTGACTTTACTGTTTGTAGTGTATATCAATAAAGCCAATGAGCCATGGCTTCGTGCACTTTCCTTTCTGGAAGACAAGGCACCAGTGTGAGTTTTTAATATGTGTGCATGTTTGTTATAAACAACACATACATTAGTGAAGATATTTCGGGATCTTGTAGTGCAACTTCTCTGTGCTAGGGCAAAACGATTAGACTTAAAATTTCTATTTGTAGGAAAGACCATATCACCCAATTCTCCTGTAAATATCTTCAGCTACTATTTATTTTTAGGCTGCTACAATTACGCCATATATGATTTGATTATTAGGGTTAGCAGAACCATGGCTAATGGAATCAGTATCACGGCTACAGCAAGCTTTGTGAATTCTCCCTGCCAGTTTTCTGCATAACTACACTTATGTCACTCAAGTGGCACAGGGGCACTCTAACAATTAATTGTAAACCAGGGGGAAACTTTTAATGGACCTCTTCTTGAGATCTTGTGTTAAAAAAAGAAAAGTTCCCATGAGTGAAGTGTAAGTTAGCTTTTCCAGGGGGAAAAAAAGGAATGAATTACATTTCTCTTCTTGTCCTTTAAATGAATAGCATAGTTTGGGTGAAATTATCGGGCAATTGCATGCCTTTTATGCAGATAATGCTATTTGATGAAAGCGGTGTTTTGATCTGCTGAGGATAATATAGATCCAGGGTTGGATTCATTGGTGAGAGTAAAGCTGTCTTCTGTGATAACTTCATCTCAGCATGAGGTCAGACGGGGAAAACTGGGATGGGGGATTAAAAAATGACACAGTCGGAGCAGTATTCAGTTCCCTGCTGTGCTCCTGGCTGCACACTATAGCTTATGTTTCTGATCTGTTATGGTATTGTCTGCTTTTCTCTCCCAGAGCAGAAAGAGATTGCTTAAAACTTTCCTTTTTTCAGCTAGAGGGATTAGTTCAGTGCAGCTTTTTTAATTAAAGAAACTGTATCTTTTTCAATGTAATTTAATGCTGTACAAGAAGGCTATCAGCATTCATAACTTAGCACTGCTACCTGTAACAAAGACTAGCCCTTCATTTTACATTCTGAACAAAAAAGCACAGTTAGGAGTTTTGAGGGTTAAAAATTGATAAATGGCCCAACGATAGAAAGAATCACTGTTAACCATTACAACCTAAAAGTTTTCTGTGGAGGAACTTCAGGCTCTTAGCTTATCTGGGCTGTCTTAATTAAATGTCCATGACCTCAGGAGAGTGGTTAAAAAATATTTGCATATGTGGGAATAGACCTAAGTGTATTTTCTCCACAAAACAAAAACAAAAAAAACCCCCAAAAAACCCCAAAACACAACCAACAAACTCCCCCTCAGATACTAAAATGGGATCCATTGAAAATCTCTCTCTAATACCAGCAACTTTGTCTTTAGATTTCTGTTTATTTTTCATTCAACAGATAGCTAGTACCTTTACTTAGTAATAATATACAAATAATTGGCACATGTCCATGATACCTAATGATGGTCAGTGTATATCCCTGTACATAATATGTCTTTATGTGTATGGATGTATCTCTGTTCGTATATATGCACACATCTATATTCATATATTAAATATAGATCTACACACGCTTATGTATATTTTTCAGCCTGGGGAGTTGAATTTACAGCTCAAATTAAACACGGGTAATGGCTAAAACATTCAAAATTTTCAAATAAGGCCCATATGGTGATCACTTTACAAAGCATACAGGGACTGTGCTTAGGTTGCAACATACACATTTCCAACTAAATTCCATGCCAGATCAATTAGAAACAGTTCTCCTGAGCAGACAGGAACAAACACAGATTGTTACCACTCTACTGCCTGAACTCTTGTCTTCCAGGAATGAAAGCAGTCATCTTGAATACAACATATTTTACTACCATCAGTCTAAGAATTTTTTTTCAAACCAGTAATTTTAATAAAATTTCTTTTTAGGCACATCAGAGCAATTAATGTCCAAATTATAAAAATAAGATGGCAGCTCATTGTTCCTCATGAGAGCTTTTAGTTAGGGAGCTAGGTTTCCCAGACTGCATTTATTAGTGATGTCTTCTGCTAGGAAGAGTACATGGCAGGGGAGAAGGCAAAAGGAAAGAAACAGACAACAGAAAAGGACATTTGGTTTCTTTTTTCCTCATTCTATGTGCTTATCTTCAAATCATCTTTTCTGTAATTTCCTTTATTTGAACAGTTAATTGGTTGAATTTCTTACAATTTTTCGTCATACATCTGTCAGCCAGAAAGCTAGAAAGGGAAAAAAATATAATTATGGGTATGAAGTTTATTTAAAACAAGGCCTCTTTCTTCTCATAAAATCATAAACTCTGAATAAACGTGACATTATTGTGAAAACCTCTGCATGTGCATATAAGGTCTGTGTATTGACTTCTGAATTGGTAAGTATTCTGTTTTCCTCCTGTTGATGGAAAACAAGGATAGCTACCCCCAGCTGTAGTTTGCTGGGAAAGTCTTACACCAGCAAACACAAATCTTGACTTTTTCATAGCCTCGTGTGCCAATTCACACTGGTGGCAATAGCGGGGTTTTGTGATGGCTCCTATACAAGGTGATGAAAACGATTATGTGTCTGATTTTAACACTGTAAGTTTATCTCAGCCAGTAGTTCCCAATGCACTATTAACACCATATGAAAGGCATTTTTTGTATTCCAAATCATATGCAAACTCCCTTCAGGTTCCTTCCTGAGAACCCAATGAAGAGGGTCAGCAGTTGCGTGCAGCTGAAGTGCATCATTTTCACCAGAGGTCAGCTTCCCATATAGCTTTGTTTTATGCAGTGGAACACAAACTAATGTAGTGGAAAAGCATGACCCCCATTTAAAGGTTGATTTGTATGATAATCAGTACATTTAGTGGCTTCAAAATGAATGTGTGTAAGGCCCTATCTTGCTTTAATTAAGGTAATTAAGACATATTTCCCACTGCAGACAGCTATTTAATTTTATGGCTTTGTCAGTGATCAGATTAGAGTATTTGTTTTACAATTTTACCACAATTCAATACTCGGGAAAGTGCCTTTCTCGATCGACTTCTGGCAGCAGTGGAGCACACGGGTGTAAAACTGGCGAGGTAGCGCGGCTGTGTCCGCGGCACTCTGACATTGTAGCTCCGTGTGGCCCCCAGACCTCTTCGGCTAGTTACTGGGCGCAGCCCTAGCGCGCTGTCCCAGCCCGGGGTTCCCGGCTCCGCAGCCCGGCTCCTTATTCCCAGAGTTTCCCAAAGCGGTGGGCGGGGGGAGAGGGGGAGCCTTGGGGACCGTTTTTCGCTAGGGATTACGGCAGATCGCGGTCACGGCCGGGTCGTCCCCTTCTGACCCGGGCCAGGCACCTTCCATCCTGGAGGGCTGCGCGGAGGCTGCGCGGGCTCGGGTGCCGCCCCGCCCGGGCAGCCGGGAGGGAATGAGGCAACCCCGGCGCTACTCGAGCAGCTGCTAACTCGGTGTCTTCCCGGGGCTCGCACAGGAATGGGAGCCGCGGAGCTCATCGCGTGGAGAACGAATGGGAAGAGGTGCTGCCATGTTAGGATCAGCCGGGAAGATTGATGGCAGAGTCGAAAGGAGCGTTTGTTTATGTATTTAGTTTTTAAATTAGAATGGTGAATCTGAAGTCTACTGCTGCAGGGTAATGCTGCGTGTTGTTTCCATCTCAGAGGCGATCCCTACCTAGCTGCACTAAGCCGCATCTTGCCGGTTACTCCGAAGGGAGAGGGGTGGTTAGGAACACTTTCTTCCTCCATGAGCTGCAGATCCAGGACCTCTGACAATGCAGAGATTTTTGACATCTGCTATTTTGAGACACCCGAGTAGCCTAAAGAGTCCCGGGAGCAGAGTGCTGATCAGCCTGGTGGAGCCCGAGTTACCGTTCAAATACAGAAGGACGCATAAAAAACAGTTTAAGAAGTTTGGAAAGAACGTGACAGTGTCTTGAATTTGTCTCGTCTTTTAGTGTTACTGGCAGATTAGTGCAGGAGCTAAATAACTAAGTAGATGTCTTGCATCAGAGAATGTCCTGCTCTGTTCTTTCACTAACACCTACCGTCCAAAAAGATTTACTGATAGTCACGGTACAAAAGAAAAAAAAAAAAAAAAAAGAAGGAAAAAAAGAGTCTAGGTCCATCAGGAATGCATATCCTTTTGTTCTTTCTTTACTGACATAGGAAGCTTATTGGCAATCCAAAAGAGTGGGAAAGGGCTGGGCTGTGATTTTAGAGAGTTTAGTCACATTTAATAGTTGACATTAGGAAGATACTTTCCTACAAAGCTCTAACACAAATGTGACTGCACACTTTTGAAATTAGTTTAAACTCTGAAAGCTGAAATTTAATTAAATTTTGGTAAGCCCAGTAATGCTGCTTCAGTTATGTTCAAGTTAACACGAAAAATAACTTATTCGGGACTTCAGATGTGTATTAATAAGTGGTTGACATTTGTTGTTTATCCAGTGGGCTTTGCACAAGGAAAGAATTATATAATCTTTCTATTTATAATAGAGGAGCATCTTAACTCACTATATTTGGAGGCAGTACAAAATTTGGGTTAGTACCAGCGGACTGGATTTAGGTAAGGTAATACAAATTGCTGAAGTAGTAGTCGTGCAAAAATATACCACTTTACATGTTTGTCTTTGCAAAGTACAATTCTTAATTTTGTGGTAGATGACTGCAAGCCAGAAAGAGGAAAAGCATACGTAAAGCCCTGACTCTAGATCCCCTTTTAGTTTGCCAGAAATGCTGTTTTTTATAGTGTGCAACAACAAATAGAGCATTTGCTGTAAATTCAGGGTTACGATTATTCCTGTGTGTGTCAAGCTATATGTGTTTTGTAACAAAGAATTTTGTGCAATTCACATTTTCACACTTCAAGTGCCCACTGAAGCCTTCGTGGGATACTTTATTTGAAAGGCAAGGTCGTGACGATTCCAGTTCTACCTGTATCGTCTGAGCTTCCACATACACGGAGCTCTAGCTGGAGAGGTCTGTCTGACTCCTACCCTTTAAAATTAAATCCCACCACTTCAAAGACACACCCAAAGACAGCGCAGATTACTCAGTTCTATACCTTTGGTTTAGTTTTGGCATCTTCACAAGAACTTTTCCAATTCTGTATTTAAAAGTACGTGCTTAGTAATATTACATCTTTCCTAGGGACAAACCAAAGTTATTTCCGTTATAAAATACCTGGTTTGCTTCTGTATGCTCAATATTGTGAATTACACGTTGGCTGTCCACTTAAAAGTGCTTCAAACATTTGTGGTTTTGTGTTACCCTTTGCTGCACAACGCTGCTCTGTGATGCTGGCGATAAGTGCGAGTGTGTGTGCGCGCGTCCGCGGTACCCGCCGGAATTCGCACACGCTGATCTCAGCATCGTGGAACGAGTTAAAGCACCCAGGCACCTCGCCTCTCGGGTCGAGCCCAGCGAAGTACAAACGCGGTGGAAAACACAGGGGTAAAAAAACTCGCGTGTGAGAGAGAACCGGCGGCGGACCATAGGCACAGCCCTGGCAGGGCTCGTCCCTAACATCTGCAGTACGCGCCCTGCGGTGAGAGGTACTCCCCGTCATGCCGGGGCAGAGGGATTTTCCTTGAGGGCGTTTAAGCTAGCATAGCCGCGCGTCTTTCGTTACCGGGTCGGTGATGTGGCAGATAAATTTAAGTTTGGGAAATCAAAGCACTGCAGCGGGTAGCTGCTCATCTGATCTAACTTCCCCGAGTGTTTCGCATCTCGTGTGTGTAACGCCTTTGAGTTTTAAAGCAAAAGGGTAAAGGAATAAAAACGCGAACGGTCCTAGCTAGGTAGGTAGGTGACGTCTCCGTGTGTGAAAAGTTACAGCTACTACTTTGAGTCGAGAGGATGCTGAGGAGCCAGGGAGAAAAATAATCAGAAGCGCCTTTGTACGCGAGGGAGACATGGCTTTCAGAGCAGATGTTGAAGCTGTAATCAGGTCACTCAGCACCGGCTCCCGCCTAACTCCGAAAATTCCCGGGGTGCGGAGGAGACGCTGGGGCGCGGTGGGGAGGCCGCGGGGCGGCGGGTGCTAATGCGAGGGGCGGGCTGCCGGTCCGGGGAGCCCCGCCGGCACCCATCGGCCTGCCTGGGCGCGGGGCTGCCGGGCGGCCCCACCGCCGCCGTGCCGTGACCCGGCTGCCGGCAGCGGGCGAGGTACCTCGGCGGGCTAGCCGCGGCGCCGGCTCTGTTGGCGCTGCGCTGCGGGGAGCCGCGGATTATTTCCCCAAATTTTTCCCCTCCCCTCATAAAAATAAATAGGTCCCCGCGGAAAACAAAATACGGCGGGCGGAAGCGTTCTGCCTCCGCCGGGAGGAGGGAATGCGTAATGAAGCCGTGTAAGTTCATTAGTGTTTGCAATCAGGAACGCGCAGACACCTTCATCAGGGCAGAAAGCTGCGAAGAGCCATTCATCAGCCTGAAGTGCTGCTCGCGGATGACCCCTAAATCACCGCCGCCGTCGTGGATGCACTGATTGAGCACAGCGTGGGAGCCGCGCACGGCGCGGCACTCCACGCCGGCCGGGGAAGTGGGGGCGGGAGGGAGGCAAAGGCTCCGTGGCCCGGCGGGTCCCGTCCCGGCGCGGCGCGGCGCGGGGGAGCGGCGGGGCCCTCGGCCGGGTCTCTGCGCTACGGCGCGAGTAGGTACCGGCGGCTGCGGCGGCGGCTCCTCCCCGCGCTCCTCCCCCTCCCGCACGTTGCCGTGCGCGCACCTTCGCCCTACCCTCCCGCAGAAAGAGGGGCCAAACTCCCTGCCCGCCCCAGCGGGGGAGGAGGCGGGGAAAGTGAACTCCGCGGGGCGCGTAAACCCCCGCGGCGGGGGGCGCGGGCAGCAACTCGTGGCCCTCCCCCCCGCTCTCTCCCGCCCTCCGCTCCCGCCCGCCCGGCCTGACAAAGTGCCGGCGTGCGCCGCTCTCCCCCGCGCTGCTGCCGGGGCGCGGAGGCGGCGAGGCTCGCAGCGCGCCCGCGGTAAGTGGCGCTCCCCGCAGGGGCGGCCGAACGGCCGGCTGCGGGGAACCGCGGCCGCTACCGCTGCCCTCCCCCCTCCCCAGCTGACAGAGGGCGAGCGGGCTGGCGGCCGGTGCGCGGTGGACGGTGGAGGGTTTCCGGGCGGCCCGCCCTTCCCCCTCCTCCCCGTCGCGGTGACACCGCTAGCGGTGGGACCTTCCCCGGCCGGGAGCCCCGGGGCGCCCCGGGACGCGCGGCTGCGGCCGGAGCGCGGCCCCAGGTAGGGCTGTGCGGGAGCGTGCGGGAGGGAGGGGCCGGGAGCGCAACTCGGTCTGGAAACTCCGCCGTGCGGGGCGGAAAACTGAGCGGGGGTCGGGCTGGGTCCGTCGGCAGCGCCGCACCGCACCGCCTGGGCGGCACCTCGGCTGCGCCCCGCGCCGGGGCTGGGCTGGGGGCGCGGGGGGAGAGTGGGGCCGCTCGCCCTGGGGCACTGCGCGGGCCCCACCTCGCTCGCGGCCTGCGCGCGCGGCGGGCGTCTGCGCGCGGCCGGTGGCGCTGGGGACGGCGGTAGGACCCGCCGGCGCGGCGGTTTCGGGGCTTTCCCCGGTCGGCTTCGTCGCGCTCGGAAGACAAATGGACGCGTCCGTACTTCTGTCTGGTGAGCGTGGCGGCAAGGGCGGAGGCGCGAAAGCTCGTCCTCGGCAAGTTTATGGCGGGATTTGAACTTCCTTCGTGTGATCTATGCTCCGCGCGCGCGGTCCCCCCCGCGGTCCGGGCAGCGCGTCGGTGGCGGCGGGCGGGACGGGCTCGGCTCCGCGTACGCGGTTTTACGGCGCTTTACCTGCCCTGCCGCCAAAGCAGGGGGCAGGTGCTGGGGCAGCCCACGAAGGCTAGCGTCTTCCGTGGCTCAGTCAGTGGGTTGTAGCGCAAACAGCGCTGCTGCGCAGCGAAAACTGAAGGAAACCGCGGGTCACCGTTGTTTGGGGAGAGGAAGTGGTGGTCCCCCTCGTCACAGTACAGGCGCTTGTGGTACCTAGTGGGTTTTTCCCCGAGGTGGCCGCAGGAAGCGGGTCCATTTGTTCCATGGGCTTAAAAGTTTTGCGTTGCGAAGTTGCTTTAAAGCAAAGTGATGCAGCAAGGTAAAATACGCAAGCAGGCGGTTTTATGTGCTCACGCGCAGTTCACAGTTTTATTGGGAGCTATTTCTGTAAGGTAGCAGTAGTTCCAGACTACTCGGAATTTCTCGGCTTGAAATACTGTTTTTATATGAAAACTGAAGCAGTTTAGGGTTTTTTTTTGTACTTTATTAAATATCTTGTGTTCTTCGCATTAAGCCTTCTTGCTGGGATGCTTGTTTGGTTTTATTTGGCTGTTACCTGCTGAGTGTCATACACACTTCATGCAAAGTATTTTGCATCTTTGCTTTGAAAGGTTACGGTAATGTTCTGTGGATGCTTATGTCCTAAAATTCAGCCTGGTAAAGAGCATATTGGAGTATAAACATTGCTGGTCTATGGTCAGTTTTCTTACAGAAGAGTTAATTGTAAAACACTTAAAGACATTCTCTGATGAAAAACACGGTTGCTCTTCACTTCTAAAATAACCCGAGTGCTCTTTGGAATTACTAATGTGTTCATTTCTAGGAGATTGGCTTAATATTGTATGTAAGGGAAGATTTTCACAAAGTGTGCTTCCTAGCGCAAGAATAGTTAGGAAGAATGGGCCCTGTATTGGTATATATTAAAAAATTCGTCTCTGAAACTTGGGGAAAATAGAGTAGATTGAGAAAAGCAGTATTATTTTTCTCATATTCCTAGCTCTGCTGTTACGAACTTGCTGGGTTATTTTCAGTGGTCTGGGGAAAAAAATGCCAACGGTACTGAAGTATTAAATGCATGCATCAGATTAAAAAGTGAAATGAGTTTATGTGAGCAAACAATGAGATGAAAGGTATTGTTTGGTAGAAATACTTGGCCATGCTAAGAAGATTCTTTGTTTAATATTTATTGGAGGAAAAAAAAATCTGGGGTAACGTTCATAATCCAGTTAGCAAGTTAAGACTGGTACTTCAGTCAAATCACTTTGAGCCAGGAGTAATTATTTTCTGTTCGAATAGAAAAGGAAAAAAGGGATCTAGTGATAAAAACTGGATTTAAAATTATAAATCATTCCACAATAGTAGCTTTTAATAAGTAGCTATTTGATACAAACCCCATAAAATATCAGAAAATGAAACTATAATCAACCCGAAGGTACATTTCTGTCATCTCCTAGCCCTACCAATTAACAGGTTGTAGGCTCGGCTCAGCAAGATAGAGAGCACTACTAACACCAGTGGAAATCAGTGAGTCTTATGCCTGTGTAGGTTGATGCAAAAACTCCCACAGACTTGCACGAGTTTTGGATTAGGCCCAATAAAACTGAGAGTGCTCAGCAACTTGGAGGATCAGGTGCTGTTTAAGAAGGAGCACTGTGCTATATAGACTTAGAAGAAAACACAAGAGACCTATACTAAGGCTTCAGGTCAGAAATAACTTTCCATTCTAAAGTGATGCTGTACTGAATGTTGCATTTCTGCCGCAGAAAATGCGTCTTTCTGGCAGTGTCCAAAAGAAAATATAAAATTCCGGAAGAGAGATCTTAAGTTTATTTTTCAAAATCTCAGGCAAGTGTTTTGCAGATTTAGAGGAGGATTTGAATTGTGGTATTGCACAGTGGAGATTGTTAATCAGATTAATATCGTTATAATTATTACAGTTTAAGAGTAGTTTTACTGTATACCCTGTTTTGATAAATGAATGCCTGTAAACTCATTAGGTTTACTGTTTTAGCAGGTGTAGTGATAACTGACTTTAGCTTCTGCGAACTTGTGCAGTATCAACTGCACAAGAATGAGCAGAAATAATCAAGTGTGTTATTTCATTAAACCAAGGTCTTTTTTCTAAGTTTTTCTTCCCAGGCTAACTGGTTACAATAAGTAAATTCTTTTAGGACGCTTGCATGCAATTCTTCTTCCTATGCTGAAGAGTCTTGGTGATCTTAAAAGAAATGCTTTAGCTTTATAATAATGTAGTATAATTTGCAGAGTTTTAGCTTCTGGTAAAATATATCAGAAACCCAGAGTCAGAGTGAGCATCCACACTGTCAGTTCCACCATTAACACAAAACAAACCCCAAACCGTTTAATTTTTTTGAGGTTACGGGGCTTTAAAGAGCACTGGTGTAAAAATGTGCCGTTTTAACAACCTTTCTTTTTCTTAGTCCTAAAACTGATTAATTGCTGTGTCTTATAAAACCTGATTTATTTCATAATTTTTTTCATACCAAGCATTACGGTTATGAAGCTCTCCTTATAATTGAGATTAATGTTTCTGAGCAAAGAAGTGGTTTGGAGGGCTGCATTCATTTTGAGTGCTGTTCTAATCAATTTTAGATACAGCATTTCACAATGTATCAGTCTGCATCCAAACCTGCTTTATTATGTAGAATTAACTTGTTGGTGATTGATAGCAAGCCTGCTCCATCTCCAGAGGTGATTTGTTTCAAAACAAGTGTTACGGCTTCCAAGACTTTGAGCACAGGGTCAGGCAACTCGGGTGCCCTTCGTGTGGCCTGACTGAAGTTAGGGGAAAAAAATTGTGTGCTTTTATGGAGGAAAAAAAAAAAAACCACAACCAAACACAGACAAAGAAAATAACCAAGAAACCCTATGCCTCTGTCAAATGGTGTGCCTTAAACTGCGACGTTTGGCTTCGCAGGCAGTCTGGAGTGACAGGTATGATGCATAAATAGTGTGTTCGTGCATCGCTACATACTGTAACAATGCATGCCTGCTAGGTTAGTTTGAAGAATAGCTTCAGTGCTTGAAATCAAAACTCAGGAGTCTAGTTTCAGGTGGCAGGGTGTATGTCTACTGCGTATTGCCTGTGTAGATTATGGAAGACGTGCTAATTCTTTATTTTTTTTGCTTTAAAAGTAGCAAAGATAGTGCTTGTTTTGGTATCTACTGAAATATTTGCACACTCCCTCTGTGCACAGTCTGGTCTCAGCTTCAGCACAGCTTCATGCGTAACCAATAGTATATGGTCACACGCTGCTGGTGAGTGCAATGCATAAATATTTAAAGTTCAGGAAAAGCTGATTTCTTGATAGTGAGAGGAAAACAAGTAAAAAAAAAAAAGGCCAAACTTTAAAGGAGGAAAGAAAAAAAAAAAGAGGAACCTCTGAAAATAGCACACAGAATTCAAAGATTTATGTATATGTGTCCACTGTCAGGATAGTGATTTCAGTCTAAATTGTTGTTCATGTGTTTCTTGTAAGACGTGCTAATTGCATTCAGTAGGTCTTTTTAAGTTTGCATATTGAACTAATTACACAAGTCTTGTAGTCTAAGTGTGCATGTGAATAATATACAGAACATTGCAGCTGGGGCCGTACATAAAAACATTTCCAGTCATGCAGATCAGAAGCTAATAAAATTACAGACTGTTTACGAATGCCAGGCTGTAAGTACTCTGCACCGCTTAGCTTTTGCTCTGGGAGAAATATTGTCAGTACAGGTTCATGTTAATACTACGACTACTAATAAACTAATACAAAGGGGATGATATTTTAAATGTATCGTAAAATAGAGAATACAACACAGATTGTATCTCTGATTACCTTCTTAGAGGGAGGTCTGTCCGCAGGATACATGCTTTCATCCTACAGCCTATTTACTTTTGTTGCAAAATACTTTTTTCGCTAAGGTGGTGCTTGTTTGACAGAAGAGGGAGAAGTAGCGGAAGCCTGGCACTGTTTTGTGCTAATACACGCCGTGGGTATTGCAAGGGAGTGGGTATGCTTTGGTAATTTAGACTGAAATCCAACATAGAAGTTCAAGCCTAGATGACCTAATTATTTTAAATTTTCCAACTTGTGTCTGTGTAACAGATTGAGGTGGTTGATACTTGTTATGTGTGTTTGTGTCTGCAGAAAAGTTAATTATAAGCATTAGTGCCTAGAAATACAGAAAGCCAAACAGTAAACTGGAAATTGGAAAGTGCTGTACTAAATTCAGCACTGATTAACGTACTCTGCAAATCCACTGAAATCACCAAATTACCTGGGTTGCTATGTATTACTGAACCAGGAGCCTGTACTGTGTCTTTGTGGTAAAATCTCTTTTCCTATATTAGATGTGTGTTACAGGTTACAGTGGAAACTTTGATTTAGTTTCACAGACGACGTTTATGAATGCAAATGCAATCTTCATGTTTAAAAGAAAAAACCAGTTTTCAACATGAGAAAAGATGTGTTAAAGTATTTTTGTTGATTTTCATGGACAATTTGTTGGGGTTTTTATAATTTATTTTCAAAACTTCTGGCAAATGTTTAAAATTATACTCTTAGCGCGTTAGCTATGGATTATAATTATTTAATAGGAGACTCTGTCTTTCTCTTGAGTTTTTTGTTTGGTTTTTTTCCCCTGCTAATTGCAGAAATTTTAAGTGCAAAACAGGTTTGCCAACTTTGTCTGCTCTTTCAATTAATTTATTTTAAAAAGAAGGTTACTATCTTTCTGTAATGACAGTCTAAAATTCATATTCTGTAAAACTTTAAATTAAAAAAATAACCTTTAGATCTATATTTTTGCATCTGAATTAGAGGTGTAAAGCAGCAGTTTTCAAAAAATCTTACAATAGTAAAACTTCAAATTTTCATCTGGCAGCACAGAAAAATATGTTCAGAAACCCAGCAAATATCAGAAAGGTTTGTTGGTGTGGATCTTGGAATGTGTCATATTGAAATAAGTAGTGCTCTTAGTGTTATTTTCCAACGTTATGTTGAATTTCTAGTGGTATTTGTTGGATTAAGTACTGTCAAAATATAAAAGAACTAATGTTTATTATTTCCTTATTTGGGCTTTGACAATTTTTAGTGTCTTAAGAAAATCCCAGTCAGTGGTAAAATTGGTGTAATACAGATTTAGAATAATTTTCTGGTGATATCTATCATAGAAGGTTGCTTGTTAGAATTTTTTTGGGAGGGGGGAAATGTTATCAGCACATGAGTTATCATAATACAATAATAGTTCCCTAAATCATGAAAGCCCTTGATACACTTTGTCTGGGTCATGGAGTGGGTGACTGTGTAGTGGTTGAAGAAATCATCATTGCTAATAAGTGTTACTTTAGATTAGCAAATGAAAGACTGCATCGTCCTTCAAAGGCCTCATCCAGTCTCATTATAATTCTTGGAACGTTTGTCTGACCTTTTTGAAGAATTCGCACCGAAACTTTGTGCTGAGAGTGCCACAGAAATAAACTGACCAGTGCTAGTCTCAAGTAGTCTGTACTTTAATGATGGGAGCGATAATAGATCTTTTAATGCAGAAATAGCAAATGCTACTTGTCACAGCAATTTGTTTATTTAAAAATCTCTTTTCCTAATGATGTAATGCTGATGAGACTAATGAGTACTGAGCAGCTTTATAAAAGCAAATAGTATCACAGTTGTTGAACAAAATCTAAATACAGATTGTACTACTAGTATTTTCCCTCGCAGCTCTGTTACTGTCTATACATTCAGAAAGCTTGAGTAGGTGGAGTAGTTTTGGTTTTATGAATGAGAGTGTGAAGTTTTGTGAAGCTAGAGCATGCCCAGCTAAACGAAACCAGCCTAGCTCTGGCCACCTCGGTGAAGACATTGTTTCCTTGTAGATGACAATGTGTAGGGCTTGCACTCATGAGACACTTGCAACTTAGATTTTACTGATTTCTCTTGTTTTTGTGAACAGTTGGTATCTTCCCTGTTATAAAATACGCCACTAATTTGAATAGACTTTTGTGCTCTGAAAAGTGCTATGGCTCAGACATTATTTTCCATTAAAGGAAAGAAAACCCACCCTCATTCTGTTCGTGCACTTGGCAAAGCAGAAAATAATCACGTTATTAAATCACTTTTTCCTAGACAGACTCTCTTTATTCATGCTACTGAATAGATAAAGTACTGGATGTTTTCTTACTCCCCTTAAGACTGATTCTTGATTTCAGTGTCAAAAGGTTGAGTGGCATAGGCAAAACCTACACAACTGGAACAGAGGAAAGACTTGATATTCTAGCAAATCAGCTGGTTGAGATTTTGGTTACACTTTATCGCTTTAGCAGGGAAGGCAAAGTCATTGGAAGTCTTAACATTCAGGCAGCAGTTGCCACACTGCCATTTGTTTATGGCCTTTCCTATTCCAGAAGGCAGAAGTGTTGTGCATTTAAAGTAAAGGTGGCACTGGAGAGATATTGGGTCTCCACAAATGATTGTCTGAGGCTGGACCAACCAAATGAGAACATAGTTGTGAATGCTGGGGAGTTCTAGCTTGCGTTTGCTAAGTCAGGTTCATGGATGTTAAGGTAAATCTTAGCTAGTTAGAAAACTAGCGCTAAGGGGCTGTTACCCAAAGTCTAACAGCTCCTGGTTTTTGTTTCAGGCCTTACCCAACATGAGTTTGTGTGAGTGAGATCCCATATATGGTAGTAAGGAGGCTTTTTTCCAAACCTTGCTGTGCTGCTTGCAAGAGTAATATGCACCATTAATTGTCTGACCTTTACAAGTAATGATTTGATTTTGATATACATAGCTGACAGGTGAATGAAAAGCTTTCCTGGCAACTTTTAAAAACATAAATGTATCATCGTGTGTGTTGACCATCCAGTACAGTTTGACTTAAGCCCTGTGGCACACAATTATGGAAGCATCCTTACCCTTGGGTTTGTCTGACAGTTGCAGAAGTGTGTGATTTTAGCAGAGGCCGATATGGTGGGATGTGCTGACAAATCCCTGGAACACTTAAGGTCTGAGGTCCTTAGTGACATCTTGGTGAATGCTGGGAGTAGAAATGCTCATCACCTCTCAGAAAGCTTTTCAGCCATTATGTATATGGCTGAAGACCCGCCTTGTAATGAAATACTGAGGTTTGTGGCCTGTTTTAATCTCCCACCTATTTCTTGCAGTCAGATGTAATGGTAACCCAGAAACATATCAGTGAATGACTGTGCTCCTCAGGAAAGTTAGGTGATCAGAAAAGCTGGGGTTTCATTTTCCTTCTCGAGTGAAGAATATCTGAGAATGAAAATGGAATACCAACTCTTACTTAGCAGGAAATAGCTATAATTACATTTAGAAACATTTAAGTGGCTTAAAAATGCATAGCCGGTTATATTATTCTTTTGATAATTTTATATTAATTGAGGAATGATACAGGGCTAATGATAGAAATTGTTAGCACTTCTAATGATATGTTTAAGAACAGTGCAGTCATTAAATTCAGTAAACTGAGTATGTGTGCCTCATAAATAAATGCTGAATTATAATACAAAACACACCCTGACCAAATTAATTAGTATGTTTAATCTAGTGAATTCCAGCTAGGCTGCATACAATATGGACATGTATTTAATTTTTAAATTTAATATTAGCTGCATAAGTCAACTCTCAGTTATTCAGTGTCGAATTAGTAATGGAAATTCAGTATCTTCTAGTGTTTTACATAGCTTGCTTTTTTAACATATGTTTAAACTCTGTTAGAGATTTTAAACATTGTCCTTAAAAAAAAAAAAAAAAAAAGCGGGGGTGTGGGAGGGGATGCAAGTGGTGATGTCCCCTCTGTGCTGTTCTCATAATATGTCGTCATTGGGGGTGGAATTCCTGAGACCCAAAATAACAAATTCATTCGGTCAAAATGGCAATATTTGTTCAAATTCATTCAGCAGTTTAGGAGAGTATGTTTTGTATTTACTTATTTGATGCAGACTTTCGTATTGGTTGCTTTGCTGTGATCATTACTGTATCGGGTTTTATTTATCCAGGGAGAGTTAAAATGCCAGAAGAATCATCTTGTTTTTTCATTTGAAAGCCTTATTTGTCAAAGAAAGCAGAAAATGCAGGACTATTTCCTTTAATTTTTTTATTTTTATTTTCTTTACCTGTGAGTACCTCAGTTTTTCTTCTTAAATTGCAAGCATTATGTTTTTATCATGTGAATTATAGAGAGTACAGATTTTTCCTGAACTCAGCTTCTGAATTCTTAAGTGTGAATTTCAGACAGAAATAGGAAATTGGGCAGTTTTGTGTTTGCTGTTGAGTGTAATTCTGCAAATCTCCGAATCTATTCAGTCGGTTGTTGTGAGGACTTCAATGAGCTTGGGTAGTGAATAGGCATTGTGCCTGTGATCAGTGGAATATAGGCTTAGGCTCGTTGCTTTCAGAGGATAGGCTGCTGGAGATGAGGAGAGTGTGAGAATAATCGGCATGTGTTTTCTTCTTGATACGGGTTTACACACCCCGCCCATAACCTTTGCTATAAGTCTGTCTTTACATTGTGGGGTTTTTTTTTTTAGCAAATACTTGACTAGAAATGACCTGATGAACCATTCTGTTTTTACGGAGAGACCATAACACCCTGAGCAGTCTGACTACACTCAGCACCTCAGCCTAACCTTATTGTTAAGTGTATTTAAGGTAACTTTCACCACTCCTCCCCCAGCATTTCCAAAAAGCAGGTCCAGTGACAGTTTATTTGCTGGACCACACAAAAGAGCATGCTTGTCCTAAAAGGGGCACGGTAAGGTGATGCCTATATGACTGTATTAAAACACTGTGCTCTAGCTTTCCCATATGCTGCAACACAATCATCTCTGTGGCTTAACTCTTAAATGGCATCATCCTTCTAGCTTTGTGATCTGTATCAACGCACATTACTCTAAACAATTCTTGGGCATGTTTTTTTGCAGTTAAGGCTAGGGATGTGTTCTTGGGGCTATTCCCAATAAACATTTTGCTTTCAGCTTCTTGATTTAGGGGCTAGGACTTTTTACTAGCACATTTCTGACTTGATTAGACCTGCTTTAGGCAGGGCTTTGGACAAGACGACCTCCAGAAATCCTTTCCAACCTGAGTTATTTTGTGATTCCACACCTGCTGGCTGCACTCTTTGCAATCCTCTTGGGGATGTTGAATTTACTAGTTGGGGATTGCAACTGAGTTCAGCATTGCTAAAGGTAATTCATTGACTCTATTTGCAAGAATAATTATGTTTAACGGGCTCAGAAGGAAAATCTTACTATTGCTGTTTTAATCCGTTTTAATGAACTGATGTTACTGTCTTCGAACCTATTGTAGGGGTAAGTTTTTATCCATGCTGCTTGCATAACATAGTTACTGTTAACTCATTGAGAGGATTTGTGGAGCAGACAAGCACAATGAGGACCGTCTGTGTTTGGAACTTAAAGGTATTTCTTGAAAAGAGCTGTTTTATCTTTGGAAATTGGCTCTTTTTAATGTGTTAATCACAAAAAAGAGTTGTATTTAAAAAGTCTTTTCTCAGCACTTATTTCAAACTCTAGAATCGCTGCTGCAAGAAGCTGCCTTGCAATAGAAACTGGATAGAAATTAATTCTATTGTTAAAGAAAAAACCAACCCACTAGCTGAGTTTTAGTATGCACATCTGCTAATTATTACATAATGCTAATGCTAACTTGATGGGATGTAAGGTTACTGGTTTATATTAAGTGCACAATAGCTGTTGTTACTGTTTATGGGCAACAACATGTATGCAACCCAGAGTAATGGCTTTTTATTTGGTTTTTTATGATGAGACTGGATTAAAGATGATCTTAACTGACTTAATATGAGAATTGCAAGTCTGGAGCCCTTGTCCTAAAGGGGTTTTTTTTGTGGTTTGTTAGAGAATGGACAGACGTAACAAGCTACAATATAATTTTTAAACATCAGTGAAATAAATAATTACAAGCATTGCTAACTAGCTGTCAGGTTTTTGGATGTGGAAAGGTCTGCTAGATATTGAGATCTGCAAGACGTAGCTTACCCGTGTAGCGCCTAAACCAAAGCTTCATCATCAGATAGCACATTGATGCCAAAGCACAACCCTCGGATTGGACTTAAAAGCATTGACTTAACCTGGAATTGAAGCGGAAGCGGTGTGGGCTGTATCCACTGCGCACAAGCTGTTAACTGCAGCGTAAAGGCAGGTGCCTTATGAACCGCTTTTTCTGCAGAGCTTCAGTTTCATACCCACTCAGTGGAGGAAAAGAAATGAAACAGCCTACAAGGGATCTTGTCGGCCTGAGGTTAGGCACCCAAACGGGCTATCTTTGTCAAGGTGTTTAAGGCATGTCACGACCTTCTCTCCATTGCTTTGAAAGTTGGACACTTACTGCAGTAGTGCTGCTTTGTGAGATGCCAGAAGCGTGGGCTCAGTTTAGTGATCTAAGCTAAACAGACTGGATTTTATACGTACTGCCTCAACCCAAACCACATCAACAGCTGTGAGAGCATTGGGACAATAGTGTGGGTGTTAGTGGTGTCTCTAACTGGAACTAAAAGAATTCTCTTCAGTTTTGCTTTAATTGTTAACGTTCTAACTGAAATCATGTTACAGGTATTTCTAAATTGTTGTTTTGTCATCAGTTTGTAGGTAGAATATTATCCACAGGTCAAATCAGACCTTGACTTCTACATTAGTTTATGTGAATGATGACTTAGAAATAAACACCGCTCCAAATATGTCAAAGTTTTCATGTATATACTTTTAAGCTCTGGCTTAGGTTGATATTATATTGGGGGAAAAAGGTTTATACCTTGTTTCACTATAAACAGATAAGCACTCTACTACTATTTTGAATATTCTTGCAAAATGCAATTCAAAGAATTTGAAATTGGAAAATGCAAAAAATGTTAAGGGGTCTCTTCTAGCTCATCAATATTTTCAAAAATATAAATAGCTAATGGCAGTAGACTTTTTTCTTCTTTATAACATGACAACATACTTAGTTTAATTTCACATCCTACAAATCAAGAGTACAAGGGATTCTGAAAGCTTGGTCTAATATTTCTTCTTCCTCCTTTACGGTGCCATTCACACGACTTTCACTCAGCCCTGTTATGTTTCTCCCTGATGGCTGAAAATGACTGTTAGATCCCAATTTCTACTTCCAGAAGATGGGTTTTATGACTTTTGTGTGACAAGCACAGGAACTGCTTGTTCTTCTCCTTTAGGGTGGTTCATTACTGTCTTAAAAAACAGTAAGGCTTTGGTTTAATTAACATTTTAAACTTTGGTAAGCTACCAGTATTTCCTGTAAAAAGAAAAAATTGCTCTCCTGCACCCTTTACAGTCTCCTCTGCTCTGTTGCCCTCTCCCTTGTATAGGCTCAGCCGTTTATTTGGCCATATACTGAATTCAGACCAGCTGAAAAATAACCATTCAGAATCTTTTTTCTTCCTTTTTTCCTTTGTTTTTATTTTTTTATCAGGTTGGAAGTCAGCTCCCTGACACAGTTCAGCAGGCAGCCACAGCATAGTGGTAGGTATAGGGCAGGAATATAAGGAGAACAGGACTGCCTTTTCAGTTTATTTTAATAAAGGGAGTAGCACACCACCTATGTTTTCCTCGATTGTTAAATTAAAAGCACCTACAGGAGACGAGGAGTCCCTAGGAATGTGTTTGCAACTTGTGTTTTTTCTCTCTGGATTGCTTTGTTTCATACTCAGCATCACAGCAGACAACTTTTGGGACTGCGCTAACCAAGAGAAACCATAAATAAAAGAGAGGAAATTGAAATACAAGGCTGCCTTTTTTTCTTTGTTTTTTTCCCTTCTAGTAGCCATATATGTGTGTGCATACCATAGGGCCACAGGGTGGTTGTTTCTTTGTTGTTTTGTGGTTTGTTTTTTTCATATACGCTGTTTTATAGAAGGAAAAGCAATGATACTGAGACTCCCTTTCTCAGTAATCAAATTTCAGTCATTCACCAGGAGTTCAGCCAGCAGCAGAAGGGATGTGGCAGCAATCACACTTCTTTGCAGAGTACACGAGGGCTAATTTCTCTAGACCATGCACTTCTGTATTCAGACTTTAAAAACCCCAGATACTGTCAGTATAGTATCAGTGTTCGTGTTGGTAGCTTGTGCCTCTCAGAAGTTTTCAAGGAATGAGTAACCTGGAATGGATTGTTTTGCCTGAGAAACAAACCTGAAAGGCAACTGTATTTTGTAATGCAGCTTTCCTCAGTCTTTGATTGTTTAGAGCTGGGCTTCAGGGTCGCAAAGAGAGGAGATGCAGCTATTTATGTAGCTTTTCCTTCTGCCCACCTATTTCTCCTTCTAGACACGGATATATAAGGGGACCACGGGGGTTTTTGCACTTTAACCCTACCCTTTAGTATCAGCTGATGTGACAGCAGGTAATTCTGCATCCCATGATGGAGTTATGGCTGTGCCTTGTGCAGCCTTGCTGTTTTGAGATGGCACAGTTCAGTTCCTGTTTTTTCCTGGAGAAGGTCATCATCACTTAGCTATAGGTTATGATGCTGATGCTTTTATTTTGCCTATGGAAGCTGTTCTGCTTCCATGAAGACCTTGGATCAGAAGAGGGCAAAGAGGGGATGTGTCATTGCAGCCTGATGCTTAGGGTGTGCATCTGAGAAGGGGAAAACTTGGAGCTTCCTTTAATCTGTCAGAAGCGTCTTTTTCCTTCTTTCCTGCCACTGCTCTGTGCTGACACAAGTACTGGTATGCCTTTGGGCTGAGCCAGAATTTGTCTGTCTGAAAGATATTTTTTTTTTTTCATCCCCACTGAAGTTAATTTTCCTTTTATTGAGTGAGTCTTTGCTAGCTCAATTTGTGAACTGTCTCTTGGTGCCACAGTACAGTTGCTAGTGCTGGCACGCAGGAGAAAGGAATCAGTAGCTGAAGCTGGGAATAAAAAATTGCAAAAAAGGCTGGGAATGCATTTTTAAAAGGGATTATGTGGGATTAAAGTGAGCATGTAACTACAACATGAGTGCATATATATATATAAAAGCTAGGTTGGGCAAAATGTGCACTTCCTCCTTGTGAGGGATCTTACCCACTCCCTAGTCCAAGTCTAAGTTCAAGTGTGCACATCTCTTTTTTTGCATTGGATTTTTGTCTTTCTGGAGGACCAGTTGCCAGTCTGAGTTTTGGGACAGATTGTGGGGCTGGTTTTGTACACGCAAAGGGAAGAAACTTAAAATGAAGATAATCTGTTTGGAAGTAAACACTTACAAAATTAAATGTAGTAGATTTAAAAAAAAAAAAAAATTCCTTGTTCCTCACGTTGGCAGCAGCACAGTGTTTCTGATGTAATTCAGCAGATTGTTCTTGTATGCATGGGTACCCTGGGCTCGCCCTCTAAACACCTGCCTACTTGTCTTCCCCTCCCTCCCCAGTAAGAGCAGAACAACCGCTGTCATTACAGGTTGAAACACAACTGTCACTGCAAACCCTCTTCAGTAGTTCATGAATAAAGTTTACCATGGAGTTTACTAGGTGTGATAAAACCTGTGAAATTTACCCTTACTTTACAGACCTCAACACTGAGGCAATGAAAGATGATTTGCTCATAGGACCGCAAGAACTGACTCCTAATTAGGCTGTATGGAAGGTGGTTTATATTCTTTATAGGCTTATTTTTGGCTAGCCTGTAATTTTGACTTAGTGCATTAATTTGTCTTAGTTTTCTGGAAGCAGACACACAAACTTCTGTATAGAACGAAGATAATGTCACGCTGTGGTTTTGAGTTGCTTGTCCTCAAATATGGCCGTGCTTCAAAGTGGAAGACACTTTCATTCAATTCCTTTGATTTGAAAATCACCCACCGCTGTTACTTCCTAATTCCAGTATGATTAAATTTCCTTGCAAGGTTTTGCTGGCTGTGTTTGAAGAAACGAGGTGCTGACTAACCATGTTAATGTTTTTTAGGTGACAGTCTCAGCAGTTCGCACATTTTAATACTATGAGTTCCTTGCTGCTGCCATCAGTGAAAACAGTGAATCTCTTTAAGTGCACGTGGTAGCACAGGCATGGCTGTAAATTAAGCAGTCTCAAAAACGTTCCCATGGAGGAGCACAATGTGCCTTCTGAATGTGGATTTGTTGGGTTTTTCTTAGTTGTGTCCTGCCCTATAAAGCTAGGAACTGAAGACAAAAAGTCATTGCAGTGAAATGTTTGGTATCCAGCCACTGCAAAAATACAAGTCTGTTGTTCTTGTTACAGAACTGTTGACTACACAGGTGCATGAAGCCCAAGCGTGCTTCCGAGTGACAAAAGATAATGATGTAAAGCAGCGTGATCCACCCATGTGCCAGTCTGAGTTACCCTTTCAAAAAAGGAGAACAAAACTATGCTGTCCAACAAAACAATGATAATTCTGGCATTTTCCCCCTTTTTGCCAGGTGAACCCAGGCTGAGCAGGTGACGTTCTAGCCTGTGTGGCTTTTGTTGAGTTGTGATGGGTTTTTACCCTCTCTTACGAGTTTCATCACTTGACTAGTTAACGTCAACCTGGTTTCGAAGAGTGACTGAGCTGTGCTGGGGTAAAAGAGGATGGATGGAGGTGGTAGTTCCCTGAGCTCAGCCTCTTCAGGTCTGTAATCTGCTCCTCTCGCCTCTACTTCCCCCGCTCCATGTGAAAAGGCTAGGATGGAGGTTGGAGCTCACTGGAAGGTATTACCCTTCCATGGGAGGAAAAGTCTTTTGGGAATTCCCAACTGGGTGATGCATTCTTTATATGTTTAGAAGGTTCTCAGACAACAAGTACTTGTTTAGCACTTAAAACATTTAGTCTCCAAAGTCTCCTGTGCTTTGTGAGATTAAGGACAGTTTATGTTAGTGGAGAGGATGATTTAGCTATCAGCTTTCCCCCGATTTCAGCTATGCAGTGTCCTTTGCACAATTTGGAAAAGTGAGATTAGAGAAATAAGATTTTAAAACTGTCTTCAGGAAGACAATCATTTGCCATTCTGAGCTGTGATTCATGGAACGCGGCTTTGCCTATTGCTTTGGTCCATGGGTCACTGTTCAGAAGGCACTGGAATGAATGCACTGTCCTCCAGAAAAGTCAGAAAATTGAATTTCAATTCTTAGAAGTGTCCTTTCTCTTTATTCTATCAGCTGATTGTTAATGATTTGTAGGAGATGTCTGAGCTGGTTGGTTTTGCTTTGTCCATAAGGATGGCTAGATTATATTGTGGCTCTTGCAGCTTAAATTTTGTAGGCTGTTCTGGCTCAACGTCAGGTTGATTTAAAGCCTTGTTCTTGGTGTTTTGCTGCTTTCTGATTTCCATATGCACTTTTTGTTTTGAAGTGATGTACGGAACATCTGTCCACCTATAGAGTTTTTAGTGTTTAGCACTGCCAAAACGTTTAATGTAGTACGTGTTCCTGGAAAACACATGATACCTGGTGATCCCGTTTAGCTACTGTAGCTGTTATTTCTCCTTTCAGAATCTGAAGTGCCTGGAGGGGCTTTGTGCTCTGCACAACAAACTCCCAGAGCTGGAGTCTCTTACCGCTTTTTCACATGGAGTGGGTCTGTTCAGGACAGAGGTAAAACCTTGCTTGGTTGGCACAGGGTTAATAAATGAAATGGGTCACAGGAGAAGTCATGCAGTTCTGGTACTGATGCCAAGCAATTATATGAGATGTTTTCTCAAACTTTGCCAGATTTGTATCTGCTGGCATCCATGTGAATCGTAACACAGCAGCCCTGTCCTCGTGATTTCAGTGACACAGAAAGGTTTCCTCCTGAGGTGAGGAATCAAGGTGTGTAGTTAGTTGATTGATTTGAGTTATTGAAAGTCAAACATGAAAGTATCTGCCAACTGGAACTGATGTTGCACATGTATGTAAGCATTGGGCTGTGTGTGCAGGATACTGTGCCCTTCTTAAGCAGTAAGGACGTTTTAGTTAAGCTGTCTAGCATAAAGGTAGACCTACGCCTGTGAGGTCTGTGTCAGGGTAACAGGCGTGCTTTAAGTAATATGTCTTCAAAAGCTGACCTAGTCTGAACAGTGATGGTAGAGTGACCTTGCAAGCATGCATCTGCTCTAACTTTGATACAGGGGTCATTTTATATGCTGTTTTCTTTGTAAATCGGGTTGTCTGTGCCTTCTGCAGAGTCTACACTTTTCTGTTTCAAAATACTTTGTGTAAACATCTTTTTTTTTTTTTTTTTTTCCACCTTAGATTGCAGAAATACATGAGATACAGGGTTATAGTGGATGTGAAAAGAAGCAAAGCTCGTCTTTAAATCATCAGCTTATTCTTTTTGGAGTATTATGTCACTAAGGAAATATTTCTATAATATTTCTCCAATTATATAAGCAGAGAAACATTTACAAAGAAAACGAATAATTCTATAGATACCTGTTCCGCTGCTCTGCTATCCTGTTTGTTCATCCAGACTGTTACTGGGTGTTTCAGTTGGGATGTGAAATGTCAGCCATGAAAAAAACCCAGAATTTCAAAGAAGTTTAAGGCAGATTTTTTTTATTTATTTTTTTTAATCACAGTGATGATACTTTATATAGCATTTTGCCACAGGACAGCTTTCTTCCAATGGCAGGGCATGGAACAGCTTGCATCTGTGGGAAAGTGGTGGCGAAATTGATGGAACAGTCTGTTCCTGCCGATGTTCATTTCAATGCCCCAGAATAAGGCTTTCAGTGTCTCTGCTGCCAGAGCGTACTCTAAATTGATGGGACAAAAGGAACAGCCTGGATCCTCGTGTTAAAGTGAGGAAACGAATTTTTAAATCTCATTTGGATTTGGAATTAAGTGGGCTGGCAGTGCCTGTGGAGCTTGAAAGGGAGAAAAGGTGAGTCTCTTACTCCTCCCTATGGCGCATCCTTCTGAAAGGGGTTGGAAGTGTTCAGTGAAGGGTAGCAGCAGGCAAATAGGAGAGCTTTTCTTACAATAGCCAAAACTAAATGGAGAAGAAAGGGAAGACATGAAAGTCTAATGAAAAAAACATGTTGAATTTTAAATGCACCTCAGGAAATATTTAAGAGGAAAAAATGCTGTGCCATCTGCAAGGAGAAAATATCTCTGGTATTAATAAGACCAATGAGCTCTCCATGTGATCTGCTGAAATGCTGAACTCTCTAGGGCAGCCCTAATTCATCATCTAATTTTTGCAAGAGTTCACAGAATCCCCAAGAAGGTGCCAGGAATCATGTTGCTCATGCAGGTTCTTTTTTCCTTCTGCTTCCCATTTTTCCCACAGCAATGGGACCTATCTCTACTCCCATTCAAGCTGGAGAGAAGGCTTCTGGTGATGTGGACAGTTTTGAATCATGTAAAGGACACTTTTCAACAAATGTAGATAAGGAAATTGCAACATGACTTATAAATATCACCTTCTACACACATTAATGTGAAAATGCCATGAAGTAGTAGAGGCAGGAGGTTGTAAGGAACAGGGCTTTGAGACGTGTATGTGAAGTATAGATGTGTAGACTGTGTATAAAAAGCCACACCTTTTATTTCTTTCATCCATGTAAGATAATTTTCCAAAGGTGCTTATTTATGAAGACTCACTCTGTTAGCAACCAAAGCTGGAGCTGTTCTTGTTCCCTCAGCCCCACAGAGATCACAAGTGGGTCTGTCACAGCAAAGTGAGATGGCCACCTTGCTCCCCAGCGATATCGACCTCTTGGTTTTTTCCTAATAATGACAAGCTGTTGCTCTGTCTGTCAGTCCTCTAACCAGAAGACTGAAGAAGACAGCTTTGCATCTGATTGTCGACCTTTGGCCTTTTGGGCTTAGGTGAAGGTACCAGGAGCTACAACTACCAGCATGGTTCTTGGTTTCAGTAGTGTATCTGGGGCATCTGGTCGTTTCAAGGGCCCTTCCCAAAGAGGGCTATTTATAAGTTTGTGCTTTGATTTACTCATACAATACATCATTTGTATAAACTATGTTTTTATATAAGCAAGCACAGAAAATGGAACAGAAAGGGTTTTTTTCTGAAGTTTGTGTTGTATCATATCACTTATCTATAGCCACGAAGTAAGCTCAATATATCCCTCAGAGCATGTGATACTTAAAAATACCCCTAGTTTTGAAATTCCAGCCCTCCCCCAGCATTTCT
This sequence comes from Porphyrio hochstetteri, assembly GCA_020800305.1. Taxonomy (NCBI): domain Eukaryota; kingdom Metazoa; phylum Chordata; class Aves; order Gruiformes; family Rallidae; genus Porphyrio; species Porphyrio hochstetteri. The sequence continues at coordinate 33,355,675 of CM036909.1, forward strand.
CCAGAGGAAAACCGAATGTAGCATCTTTGACCTTTTTGTTTATCAATGAACTAATAAGACATCTCTATTGTAGTAATAGTCTCTGATGTACCTTGTGCGATGCCTTGCTAACAGAGCGGGTTTGTTCCAATGGGGGTTAAGAATATTTAGTCCTTTAACGCTGACATATACAGCACGCAGCCACGTCAGCTACAGCTGTTTCCAAACATCAGTAACAAAATTATAGACGGTTTAGAAGCTTCTGTGGTGGAAATGAATGCATTTGAGGATTCAACTTGCTGACAGTGTTTATGTAATTTAATCTTGCCATCTGGAAGAAAGTAAACATTTTTTAGGAAATTAAAGTTAAGGTAGTAAGCCCCTTGTGGTTTCTGGCTCCAGCAGATAACTTAAGTTGAACCAAATTGATGAAAATCTTTGGTAGGGAGTGGACCATGGCTGTATTTAAAAGATTGTTATACAGATGCATTGATGCATAAAATTGTTTCAGAAGATCTGCTTTATTCACTCTGCTGCTTATTCAATAGTTAGATGCCTTTCTTCTGCTCAGACAAACCTGGCGTGTTTTTTTCAGTGAAATAAAACATAGAAAGTGTATGCATGCAGAATGCATAGGTGTAACTGAAGCCATGGAGTGATTACTCTTTTCATTTTCCTGTTCTTTCTTCTTGTTCCTCCATGGGATTTTTCATTCTGTATGATACTTTGCTTTTCAAGTATCTACACTTTTTTGTTTTGCTTTGCTTTTTTTAGTCATCTGCTTGATTATTCCCTAAGCTTGTTATTTTTGTGTTTGTTAGCTTGGTTTCTAAAGAAACACAGATTACATGGTCCTAACGTGTGTGTGTCAGTCCTGTTTGTGGGAACCTGATTTTAAGGGTAGATGATTTAAAGGGATGGACAGTGTCATCCATTCTATACGTGGAGATTGTATGGTTGATGGGAGTGGAGGGGACAAAATTGAAGTGAACCACAGGAACGTTTAGTTTGCCTCTAGGTTTTGAGCCCTTAAGATCATCTTTATCTTTGTGAAATGTATTTACTGTTTTGTTGCTGGTTTGGGTTTTTTATTCTTTAATGAAGTCTTAAATTCTCACATAAGTTGTTATGTTAAGAAAATCTCTAAATTATGCAGCATTTGTTAAGAAATCTAGGGTTTTGTGACGAGATCAACAAGCATGCAAGCAAATGGTACCTGTAGTGGTGCCTTTGATTCCTAAGGGGAGGAGGAGGTAGGAAAAAAATTAGCAGAGGTATGAACTCAGCAGCAATAGCTTGGTAATACTAAAATGAGAACACTTTTCAGCATTCTGTAAAGGGTTTGTAAAACCAGGAGAAAGCTATAGGCTGTGCCTGCACAATTTCAGTGTCTGGTAATTTTGTCTGGTTCTTTCAGCCTCTGTTTCTCTGCTGTTTGAGATTGTATTCGTCCGTCCTTCTTGATGTCTAAATCCTCTCGCTTTGCTCTCTTCTGCTAGAAGCATTGATTGGTTTTATTTAGGGTTGTACAAGCATGCTAGAGTTCTACTAAAATTAAAAATACTGTTGCCATATAGGAGCTGGTCAAGTAGTGGGATTTTAAACTAAAATATCTAACTTAATCATATTTGGTGGAAGCTGCCAGTCAGCATCTTTATAGGTCTGAATAGGCTTTTAAAAATTCCTAGCTCTAATCCTTGATAATTGAACTTAAGCTCCTAAGTTGCTTATCTACTTCTGAAATTTAAACTTGATCCTTGTAAAATAGCAATGAAGATCTACATGAAAATGAAATAGGATGTTAATGGAGAATTTCTCATTTAGGTTTGCTTCTTAGCAGTATAAGCAACAATTTCAGGAAGGTTGATCTGCTTTTTATTGTTTTGCAGATGAATGACTTTATAAAGCTAGCTAGTTGATGTCCAAATCATGTCCAACTTTGTCAGTGTGACCTAGACGTTTTGCTTGAAATAAGTATGCAGACTGGTGAGTTCATAAACATTTATAGCTGTGCCCTGTGTTAAATAAGGACTATCGTTTATTTTCATGCAATAAAATTTAATTAGTTCTAAGTCAGGTTTTGCTTTAGTTGTAATTAGTTTAGCATATAATTATTGTGTCTAATAGCAATCTGAAATCTGCAAGCATTTTGATCTTATTCCAAGTTAAAAAAAATCCCACAACCCTCTTAGATGTATTCAATCAGTAGCTATAATAGAATCTTATTAGTCAACCATATTACAAACTGCTTACATCTCTAAGTGACTGAAGCGGTGTTTTCATTGATGCTTGTTATGTGTTGCATTAAGAAGATATATACAACGTATTTTATATTAGACTTGGATTTTTTTTTTAGATTATTAGGAAAGAAATAAATTACTTGGGCTTTCTTGGCAAACTTAATATTTGCTGTTTGAGTCTTACATTTTAAAAAAATATTTCAAATTTTGAATCTGTAGCTTTCATAAAACATAACTGGGAACTAACTCTGTGTATATGGTAATCCTTCCATTTCAATGAAAGGATATTTCTTATAATTAACACACAAATATTACTGCCTGTTAAAAGGTTCATGGGTATTTTTTGAACATCCCCTCCAGTGCCTTCTGCCTTTTGGGTGTGACTGGCTGGTGTTTCTAAAGCAGTTGCCCTGCCAAGGAATCTCACAGGCAGAGCTGAGAGAGATTTCCTTATGGGACCAGTATTACAGCAAGAGATAAATGTGGAGAGTCTGGCATGTTATTAGCTGCGATGGAGTAGCGGGAGCAGAGCTGCCGTTCTCACTTAAGAGTCCAACCCAGCTTATTTTTTTGCAGGTATGGCAAGCAGTGGTTTAAAATGTTACTTGCTAGTAACCTTGTCGTAATTTAAATATCAATATTATTAATATTAAGGTTCTTACATGTTTGCTCCATAAAAGGGCTCATTGTGTTCTCTGCCGATCACTTAGTCAGCCTGTAGGTCAGGTAATTATGACTAATCAGAGCCTGGAGAATGGCACTTCTTAAGGTATTGAATAAATGAACAGTAAACAGCCTCGTATTTGATAGATATTTGTTCTTTAGGAAGCTTTGTGGTTTGATTGGGAGAGAGAAATGACTTCACAACTAGGAGAGAGATTTTCAGATATGGGCAGTTTAAAAACAAATGTGCATGTTAGACTAGGCAGGAATTGGCTCATTTTTAGAGAATGGGATGTTAGTTCCTTCTCTGCTTTTCCAATTACCTGCCCTACAACAGGGCAGCAATTTAGATATTTCTATTAAATTTAGAGGCACATCATGTGAGTTTACTTGTCATTCACCTTTGTAGATTTTCTATTTTAGAAGAATGAGTAGGGTATATTTCTTCCATTTCAGTTAAATTACATTGATATTATCTGACACGTTTTTAAAGTATCCTATAAGAATAGTACATTTAGTGTGTATAATTACATGTATAATTGTGAGTATAAATGTGTATGCAGGTATTACATGTAATTGTGGAACTCAGTCCTATATGTATAAGCATGTAAATATATGCATAATACAGAATTAAAAGCTTAACATGTTTAACACAGTTGTGTAGAAACTCAAAAATGTTTTATTTGCACATGCCTGCTTGTTAAATACTATTATACTAAGGCCTCTGTGAAAGACTATTGAAAGCTCTAATAAAATTACTTATGACTTAGTGTAAATCTCTGTAATAGCAGTAGGGAAAGTAGAACTTTTCTTGGAGGTTTGGCTTCCCCACCCCCCCAGTGAAACTGATATATTACTTTAATTGTAAAAACAGAAGGGAGGATAATCTTGTTTATAATGGAGGAGTACATTTGTGCTTTATTAATTTTTTGTTTCCAGGCTACTTTAAAGCGTGGCTTAAAAACCCACTCTTTTTGGTGTCATATTGTTGAAGCTCATTCGCAACCCAAATGTAATAATAAAAACAAAAGTCAAATATATTCCTGTTATTGCTCAAGATGCTGTGCTGTCTTTAGAAAATGGATGTAGTAATGGCACAAAATGTCCAGCTGCTTTACAACAAAGACTAGTCTAAGTATAAATAAATACTTAGAAATTTGTTGCCTTTAAATTGAAAGGAGGCTTAAAAAAATCAATTTAGTGTGACAAATGAAGTATGAATTCCATTTTGAAATAAATAATAGGAAAGGTTTTATTTTTGTTCCTTTAACTGTGTTTTACCCAAACATATGAATATTGTATTTAGTACTAAACAGTTTCTGAAGATCAAAGCTGCCAATCATTGGAGCCTCTGTGCATTTTCTAGGCCACAGCCACTGAGCTGACTGAGAGAAGCAGAGAGATGTGAAAATCTAGAATAATTTGAAGCATTCAGTTCTCATAAACCTGAATTTCCACTGGATGCTTGGAATCAGAAAAGGGCAAAGATGAGGGGAAGTATCTCCTCCCCAACGTGGAAACAGCCTCCGAGAGACTTGCAGTCAATTAGGGCACTTCCCACAGATTATTATTCATTGCAGATCTCCACAAAAGAAATCATCCGGGATTATTCTCATGTGGTAAACAGAGGCAGAAACTCCACTTTGGACTCAGTATGATCCTTATGTTTTATGTAGTTACAAAGGTATAGCATCCTATGCAGACAAAATATTATTAAATATCCATTGCAAGGAATCAGAATATAAGTACCTTCATTTTTATTTGTATTGGGGGTAGCAGCGAGTGGCACCATAGGAAGTAAAAGCAGTGTTTTGCTGGATGTAATACAGTAGACCTCAAGAGCAAAATAACAGGAAAATGTTTCATTTTTTTTAAAAAAAGGTTTTCTAGAACAAAGATCTAGTCATTGTTTGCTCTCTCCCTGTCCTTTGAGGCAACACATAATCCTGGCTTAGCTGTATAATTACTGAACAAGAGGTCTTCAGGTTGATCTATACAGGGGCCCTAGTTGATTAAGCAAGCTAGAAATTTTCTACTTGGTAACTTGTCCAGGTGTATGGGTTTGGTTTGTGACATTATTTATATGTTTTGTTGTTCCCTTCAGTGTGTAATAAGTTGGCAGACGTTTCAAGTCTGAGAATTTGTGTGGGACAGAGAAGGCATAGGAGTATCTTAAGTTTTGGGGACTCGTAGTGGGGAAGTAGGCAGACTTCTGGAGAACAAAGGGACAGAAAAGCCCAGAGCAGATTAAGTGTCTAAAGGAAGATGGATTGGGCACCAGGTGGCACCATTTTCCCATAACAAGCTAATAGTTGATGGTGAATGCTTCAGGTAGTTCTGATAGGCTTCCAAAAGCTTCTTTTTATTGACATCAACATCATCTCCCCATAGTAGCTCCTCACTCTTCCTTTCTTTGGGTTTTTGGAGTTGTTGGCTTTGGGTCAGCTGTTTGGGAGGCAGCAGATGCTGTAATGGTTGCAGAGCTGCTGTGGTGTTGGTTGGCTTCTTGGTCAGGAGTGAACACATGTCCACTGGCCGCTTCCCCAGTGCTGCTAGACCGGAGAGCCAAGCAGGCAGCCAAATGTTTGCATCAGCAGAAGAATGTGTAGGGGGCTAAGTGAGGACACAGTAGCAAAATGATAGGTAGGATGGAGGAGGCAGAAATCTTTATTTAAAAATGATAAATAACTGAAAATCAATTATGTGGAAGGGAAGTAACAGAGAAAAGCGTATAGGTAAGAAGACTATTTAATAAGCTTGAGGGGAAGGAAGTAATGGAAAGAGGGAATAGCAAATGTTCTGTCTGCTCCTACTTCAGGATTTTCAAGAAAAACACCCAAAAAAAGGGAACAAATAGCCATAAGAGTACAAAGAATCCAAGAGAAAATAAATTTAATCTTTTGTTGGTTTGTTTGTTCTAATGTAGGTTTCCAAAAACTGCCTTAGGCTCTGGTGTGGGAAGACAGGAAGGACCATTGAAAGAGTATTGGATACCTGATTATATTGATGTTTTATCAGATGTCCAGTCTCGCTTGAACCCGAGGTAGTTTGTGACTATATAGCAGTAGCTTTTCCAATTGATAGCCGAGTTTGTGCTCTTTGGATTTGCATCTCCACAGTTCGAATGGCACAGTTGCTTTTGACTCTTCCAGAGAGGCTTAACCATGCCAAGGTAGAGACTGTCAATACTGAAGCTGCCAAGACAAAATGCATTCTGAACCTACAGTTAAAAACATCTCTTTTTTTTCCAGGTAGTACTTCCTGCTGAATCCTGAAGTATGTAGTGTGTGTTGCTTTGGAAAGCATTTTGTGTTTTTAAGATAGAAAAGCGTATTTCAGCGTCTGGTAACTAAACCAAAACTTTTCCAAGGCTGCTGACCCAGAAACTTGAAGACAAGCTTGAATTTAGTTAAATTTTGTTTCAGGCTGCTTTTACTGACCTTCCCTCCCCCTTTCCCTTGCATATTCCCTTGGTGGTCTTTCAAAAGCCAGGTGTCTGGGATTGTCTCCAGCGTACTCTGAAAGCACCCCAGGCCTTGGATTAATACATGAGAGCTGCCTTTTATTTAAGTCCATCCATTTACATAATGCCTGCTCAGTCAAACCCACTTGCAATGTACAGCCAAGTTGAACCAAAACCTTGACAGGTCAGTAGTGCATGGTCCTGTTTTTTATGGAATTCAACTTCAAATGTTGCACCTCTTCACAAGGAAAACTGAAGAATATTGCAAAAGCATTTTAGGTTTCTGAGTCACAGGGGAAGTTGTAGACATCTTTGCTGATCTTTGTGCAAACGAGCAATATGTAAAAATGTGTCCCCAATTAAAGGGTGCAAGTGTAAATCTATCAGGGAGAAAATGTCATTGTGAATATGTCATAACAGTGCATTGCTAGTATCAAAAATAGTTTCCTTAGTACACAGATCTAACAAGACTGCATGAATGTCGTTCTGCTACACCAGCTTCTCATTCTGAGACCATTGTTTCCTTGAAATGAAACACTTCAATGAAAAATAGTCTCATTTTCTAAATGTGGTTGTAAATTACTGATACCTCAAACCCCCCAAATTTCTCGTTACGCTTTTTGCAAGGATATTGAACTACAGGTTTGGTTTTTGGTTTGTGCTGTGTGGGTTTTGTGGTGGGTGTTTTTGGCTTGTTTTGGCTTTTTTTTTCCTTCCTTTCCTGATAGTCCTGATTGTTACTTCTTATCTTTTGGCATCCCTTTTTATTAAAGTCCTCAATATTGTTGGAGTGGGTCACAGGGACCCAGCTCAGCTAGGAGCGCAAGGAACGACAGCAGAAAATAGTGAGCTCTGCTTTGAGTGTGTTCAAAATGTTCACGCTGCTGAATTTGCAGACAGAAGGTATTATTAGTGATTGTTTTGGTTAGAGGTGATGTCCAAGTTCTCATGCCTGGTTTACACTTGAGCAGTGACTAAACAAAGCAAGGACTTTTATGGAAATGAAGACAGACAGGTAAGGGAGTCAAACTTTAGAACACCTGCTGCTTAGCGATGGCCTTTCTCGTTGTGAGGTGCTTTGAATGATACAGCTTAGTATGAGTGTTCTAGAAGGGCATTAACTTTTGCAATATTTTGGTGTTTGCTACTTTTTTCTTTTACATGAAAACACAATTGTTTGATTAATTAGTTGATTCCAGAACTTGGGTATAACATTGGTACTTGCACAATATGGTACTGTTTCATTTCCCTAATGAGCAAATAGTTGTCTCCTGTACTTTGCTCTGTATTTATTCACAATTCATAGCTTTATGGTTATATTTCTTTAGACTGGGCTCCTGTGTTAAGCTGTTGATATGACATTACTCCTCCATTTAGCGTACGATGCTACTGTTTACAGTCCTTCAGTGACTTCAGAATGACAGGGACTCTATTTTACTACTATTTATGAATTGACAAATGTTACCTGAAATTTTTTTAATCTTATAGGCATTTCAATAATACACATGCAAAAATACCTTTTTTTTTCCCTCCCCTGTTGCTCTCTCTTGACCCTGAATGATCTTTGTCACCCTTATTTTTGTTTTCCAAAATCTGGAACCTTTTGCTATGCTTTCTTAAGAATTTCAAGGTTTTGTTTGTGCCCTGCACATATGAATAGGGCAAAACTTCAGTAGGAACAGCATAAGAAGCTCTTCTAGCTCTACAGGTTGTTTACTCTTTATTGTAAAAAGAGCAAGCAGGGATCCATTTTAGAGAGAGTACTGAACTTGTCATGGAGGTCAAGAATTGATGGCGATACATTTCTCGTGTCCAAGGCAGAATGGGTACTTTGCCTTTCAAAGGATACCTCTTGGCCCACACTGTAATGCCTGTTAGGTATCCCAACATTTTGAGTAGCCAGGGAGCCGGTGTGTCCAAGTCATTCCCCTTTGACAGTGGTTCCTGGAACATGTTGTCTAGAGCAACTGGCATGGGCTGTGGTGGAAGATTTCCAGTGCGTGGTGGTCATGGCTTTACACCAGCTTTGGCCAGCATCTCCAGCACAAATGGTTCATGGAGCTTTTTAACTTCTGTAAATACTCAGGCCCCCTTTTTACTGCCACCTGCCCATCACGAGGTCACCATCTGTCGTGTGAATTAGTATATGGCTGGTAGTATTTCACATAATATAGAAGCACTTTACTCCTCCTGTCATTTCTGCTTCCTTCCTCCTGCCCTGTCTGTGCTGAGCGAGGGCTTGTTTGACACATCTTAGCATGCAAGCCTTCTCTGTAAAAACCCCCCACCAACCCAACAAATACAAGTCAGCTGACAGTGTGTCAACAGAAGGTGAGTGCTGAGAACATGCTCAGCGCTGTTTCAGAAGCTCAGAAAATAACTCATTTAAAAAAAAAAAGGCTGGAAGTTTTTAATACACTTGGAAATTTGGTTGTGTGACCATATTTTGTTGTTAAAGTAACACAGCACAGTCTTGGTTTCAAAATGAAATTTCAAGTTGTGCTTGGTTTTTTTGAGTCTATTTCACTAATACAAATTTTAATTAAAAGTAAGAAATTCGGAGCTGATCCAGTTGGAAAGAATTGCTATAGAGTGGGTGAGGAAAGGTTGAGTTTGTGAAGATAGCCTGAGGGAATGGGCTCAGACAAAAGTTTAGTCATTGTAGCTGTATTGATCAGAGAGAAAAAGATAAACCATTGTGAGTAAAGGTGGAGGGAAAAAAAGGAAAGGAAGGAGGAAATGTTAATAATAAATGGGGGTTAGTGTTTGGGGGGGAAAAGAGGATTGTGTTGCTAATCTGGCAGAGATTCCTAGATATCTCAACACAATTTTGAGGAGGGAAATGCTGCTAAATTACTCAATGAAAACTTTTCAGTCACAGCCTTAAGAGAAAGGCAGTTGTGACTTACTCAAACTTTTTTTTTTTTTTTAAGTGTTGGTGGTTTGAGATTAGCTGAAAGAATCAGTCAGATGTTAATTACTTTTGTTTATTGTTGTTTGATTATCTGGTGTTTAAAACACACAGTTTGGGGTTTTTCGAATTTGTTTTGTTTTTATAAATAATGCAAAATAAATAATGGATGAATGGGGAATAAAAGTATTGTGTTTTCTGGTTTGGCTTTTTTTGAGGTTAGAGAGAATTATTATTGGGAATTGTGGAACAGTTTAAAGTGTGAGCACGATAAGGCAGGATCCTTGATTTAACCACTTTTAAAGGATGTAAATACAAACTATGCAGAAAGCTTATGTGGAAAGCTGTCAATGGCCAATTGTGACCACAGTGGTAGTAAAAATAATGATAAATAATAATAACGATAAATTTAAAAAGGCTGACATGCACACAAATGAAGTGTGTAACTTTGAACATTATAAGCAGTTGTGTTTCAGCCTCCAAAGCAGATGAAACAAAGGTAGACTTCATGATGAGAGTGTTTGATTTAAATTAATAATATGCAAAAGGTACCTGTATTGACTACTTATCTGTCAAAAATTGTCTTAATTAGATTTATTACAGCATGTTGCAGTTTCAATGGTATAAGAATTGCTTAGCAGACTGTGTAACAATACTTAGTTCTTCTTTTGTGTTACACAAAAGATAGCAATAACAAGAGGATTTTTTTTTAATATGCATTAATAAGGCATGTAAACTTCTTCCCCCCACCCCTTCTTTTTTCATCTTTGAGTCATACTGTCAGTTTTGACATTCTCTTAAGCTTGCATATGGAGGAGATTTGTGATGTGTTTTGGATAAGACAGGAAGGTTTAATGGTCTGTCCTGAAGATACAGTCTGGCACCTTTTCAGTTCCTAAGTATCAAGAGCAGACTCAACAATGTGACAGTGGAAGAAAATTGAGCTTGGATTATCCTGACAATAGGTATTTTGAGATGAAGAAAACATATGGAACTTGCTAACGGAGAAATCCTAGAAGTAGCCAAGCTCAAGAAGGCATGGGTTGTTTCTGTTTTTCTTGGCTGGTGTTGATGCTGTATAGCAATTACTGAGGAATGGGTGAAGCTGGAAATCATGGCTTTCAAGTGGAAACTGAGTTCAGTCTGGTCCTTCAAGGAGAAATACAAGAAAGCTTCCATTAGAGATGTATCTGATACTTTGAGGCACAATGTGTGAAGCTGAGCTTGGAAAAAAAAATCACAGTGGTGAAAGACTGCGAGCTTTAAATATCAATTACAGAGCATTGCAAGAATTAGACTTCTAAAAGTCAAAATTGGCTGGCTTTTGAACATAAGCAACTTGTTCAACTTCATGTGGAAACAATCAGTTTGTTTTCTGTGACTTGCTGCACCTGGGCTAAGATGAGGAGTTGTAATGATCTCTTCTTGAATTAAAAAAACTGAATCGAATACATGACTCGCACAGCAAAAAAAATAAGGTGGGTTTTAATCTCTACAGCAGAAATATGGGTATTATTTTACAGTAAGTTAAAATCTGTGTTCAGTTGTAGCGAGAGTACAGCAGTGTGGGTTTAATTCTTGTGTTCTACAGTTGATCAGGTTACTGATTCTCTAAGTATGCCAGTAGGAGTATACGTGATAAAAGAAGACGAAGTATTGGTTTCAATATTCATGTAGCTTTACATACTCAGTTGGGGCTGACTACTGCATCTAGGACAGTTTGTATTCTGCAGATGGAGTGTAGTGTATTCAGGATACCTCAGACAGGATTAATTTAGTCTGTAGGCCAGGTAATTAATAACTGTCCTTAAGGGTGTGTGACCTGTATCTTGGGACTGGATGAAACAAGTCATCTGCTGTCTCTTATGCTGTCTTCAATACACACTGTCCAGCTTCCCTTTGAACTTGAAGCTCTGTCTCTGACATGCTGAGGTCATGTAAGTTGTTTTCTAAGAACTGCAGGTCTTATTTCTAAAAGTTACAAATTTTCATCACTCTCTCTATATATATGCCCACATATACACTTACACATCTATATATACACACCATTTAGAATTTAAAATACTTTAAAAAAATTGTTGTGGGGGGATGTACTTGAATATCACCTGTGTTTAGCCTTTGGTCCTTCACCTGCACCCTGACAGCAGAGCCAGGATGTTAAGGGTTGTGCAAGAGCAGGTGGAAGGAAGCAAGAAGTGAGCAGGTAACCTGTTAAACGAATGAAAAATAACATGGGCTCCTTACAGCAGAATAAGGACTGTTGAGCTTTATAGTTATAATGGTTAGCTGTTTACATTTGGTAGGTAATTCTTCTTGTGGAGAGCTTTCAAAGAAGTAAAAACCTTTGTGATGCATTGTTGGGTGCTTGGCTGGCTTCTGTTTTTCCTTTTGGTGTGGTCCTGCCCCTGGCACTTTGTTCAGTATTGGCAATTTGTATATCTGACTTGACGGGCATCCTTACAGCGCACTTGTGCTTAAGATGAGCCAGTTGTGTGCAATAAAATAGATTGCTCTGTGGGCTTTTTTTTTGGTGAGATACAGGCCTTAGTAGGCATTTTGTAAAAGCCTCCTTTTCAGTTTTTCATGCAAAAGAATACTAAAAGGTTTAAAAATGTGATCTTAATGCATGCTATGGTGTTCTGTTTTATTCACTAACTTGAGCTGATTGCGTGAGCCACGTAGCATGTTTATGTGTATGTCTATGTGTGTGTTTTCATTTCATAGGAGGTTAATAAGGTTTAAATTGATGGTTTAGCAGAATAAACAGCACAGTCTTTACAAACACTTGAGTGTTTGACCAGAAGGTGTTTTACATCCTTACAACGATTCATTGTGGAGACCTTATTGTGAACCTGGTCAAAGGTACCAAGTTATGCAGGTTCTTCTGACCTTTAGAACATAAGGTCAGTGTTGAAGTCCTCAGCACAAATACTTTCATTTTTACTGAGACAACAAAGGCCTCTTCACCATTGCTGGGTAGTTAATAATTTCCGAGTGGTGTCCCAAAGACAAAGTGCTTGTCAGTTGCAATTCCATTATTGCTCTTCCATGTGGTCTGCCAACCCTGTTCCCCTCAAAAGGAGGAGAGCGCTGAATTATACCACATGCCGTATGTATCCAGTCATCTTTCCTGATCAAGTAAGTGGAAAAAGAAGTGATGATGTGGAAGGTCTTAAAACAAAATCCTTTCATTTCAGAAAATTTCTTTCTTCCATTTACTGAATTGATCTGTGAGTGAAACATGCACCTCTGTAGCTGTGCACACAATTGACGGTCTAAAAATCAAATTGTTCAGAAGAAAATAGCATTTGCCTATGGCAAATTCACAAAAATATCCTATCTATCTGTCTTATTTTTTAAGAATGGTAATGCTTTCAATATGTGCTGCTGCAAGAAAACAGGAGGTTTCATCATGAGTTAGGAATCTGTCTGAGCTGTAGATCCTAGGATAATTAGAATAATCAGTCTCTAGCCTAAAATGTTGCTCCTTTGTAGTTAGGTAATGTGAGGTAGGAAACAAATTTAATGTTTCTTTGCTAAGTAGATGATATAAAAATAAAATGTGTTATTTAATTAAATAGGGACACTGTAGAAAAATTCTGGGGATGAAAATCCAAATCAGAAAAGCTGAGGGGATGAGGGGAGTGAAATGAGTATTCAGAAGTGTTCTAGGATGCTTTAAAGTAAAAAATGTGGGGGAGTCTAGACTAATGATGAACTAAAACTTTTTTCAATTTTAAATTGTTTTCATGATGATATAAACATACCCTAAAAGGTACTGGGCAGTTTGTTTATTCTATACTTTCATTAAACTTGTTACAGATGTTAGCCCTTTCAGATAGATATGAGTGGTGATATATTTATATACTATCAGTTATATTGAAATCATGTATTCTGAAAAGTAGAGTGTGCAATTTCAAGTTGTTTCTTGCATCTAGTACATTCTTGGTTTTTAGGTACACAGGAACATTAAATTTCGGCTCAGAAGCACTGTTTACTAGTTATTTGTGCATGTTTCCCCTGAAATCTGTATTTAATATTACAAATCAGACAGCTAATTAGTGTTTAAATATACTAAATTTGATCTACAGAACACAGGAAATGTGTAGTGATTACAGACTTCAATTCTTTTCATGCCTGCCACTGAATTAATAAAAAGACCCTTTCACCGTGGTTTTCCCGTTTATGAAATAGGAATAGTCCTCGTCATGATGCTTGTGGGAGACAGATCTGCTGTAGGTGTGTTCTGTGGTGTAAGTAGCGTTATCACTGCACTGTCAAGAATTGGTTCAGGAGGCTCTGATTGCAAGGATGGGGTCTTTTAATTTTGCTTACATGCTCTTTATGCTGCTGCTTTGTATACAAATTTAAGGCTAAGATGGAGTTCGTGTCTGCAGAATGTCCTCCACTGAATAATAGTGTGAATTCCATAAACTGGAAAGGGTGATCAGTAATTTTTTTTTTATTTTGACCATAACGTGTATTTTTTAACACTTCAGTCCTAGCATTCAGAAGCTTATTATCTTTCAGTTACTTCTAACTGATGCTTTATTTTAGCATGCTGAAATATCTTTCCAATGTGATCCCAGTTGGTATTAACCTTCTAAAACCAATACATTAAACTGAAAATGTCTAAATATGGGTGTTAGGTAAGTACTTTGAGTTTCTCCTTTTTGTGTTGTGAGAACAGGTGGGAAAAGAACTGTTCACTGGCATGCCCAAGAGTTGAAAGATGAGCATTTGTAGGGAAAAATGAGAAACTTCAGAAAAATATGAAAATCCTTTTGAAGTGTCTTTTTCCCTTCATATGACTCAGAGAATATAAAATAATAGTGGTAGAAATTAAGACCTTAATATGGGATGGTTAATGTGGGATGGAAAATCTAGCTATCCTTACACAGTTATTTTTCCCTGTAAAGGAAATGGGTCTGACTTTTTCACTTAAAACAAAGTACACCCCATGCCCCTAAAAAAAACCCCAAAAAACCAATAAAACAAACAACCAAGCCCCAAGCCAAAAAACAAAACACCAACACCACCAAAAAAACCCCAAACCCAAGGAAACACAACTTAAAAAAATCACCATATGCCTCACAGGCACTCTCACATGGCCTCCCAGAAATTTGTTATTGAAAACGTGGATGAGGAGGACTGAGGAATATCTTTATTTCTGTTGCTTAACTGTAATGGGAAGTTAGCAGTGTCTGAGTTCAGAAGTGGGTTTGGAGATTCTTGGGTAGAAAAATCCAGTAATTGATATCCTAGTTAATTACTGTTACAGTAATTACAGTACAACTCGGGGATAAGACTCTAGGCTTGGGTGCTTGTTGGTAGAGAAAGAATAAACAGTGGTTAGTTGCAAATCAGAATATAAGAGAATCACTAAAAGATTGTTTTTAAGCTCCTTCAGCTGAAGGGTTCTTGGGGCTCACCCTGGAAAATGTTACAAGTAAGATTTTGGCTCATTTAGAAATTATTTTTTTCATTGAAAACCTAGAAAAATAAGGATAATCCCATGGATTCCTTAAGATGCTGTTAAAATTGGAAAATGGGAACATAAATGGGAAAGATTAAGACCTTTGTTAGCCCAAATGCCCTGTAATATAATTACTGCATGCTAGAATGCTTAGCAAAAATTTATTTTGTGTCAGAAGATTGAAATCTGTTCCCTAGGACAGCCACCAGTGTATTGTTTGTTGGCTGTTTCATCTTTAGAGAAGAAAAAGAATTAAAGTCTGACACTTGTGCTGCAGATACCGTGGATACAAAGAGACTACCTGAAAAGTGTAAAGGCAATAAGATTTTTTAAAAATTTATTATTATTTCTGCTAGTTTGGCTTAATTTGCTTCCTCCTTTTTAATATGTTCAATAGACAAAAGTAAAATGTTCCATTTTGCTCAAGAATAAGCACTGAAATTTTAGTTACGCCTTCATGAGATATGGTGCTTGTTTTATGTAAAAGATGTCAACAATTCAGATGAGGATTACGCTGATTAATGTTATGTGGGCTGCGTGGCATTTAAGAAACAGAATAGCTTTGTTAATGCGTCATTAGCAAAAAATCTCTTTTCATCCCTCCTAACGGAGGGTGCCTGCCTGTGCCACGTGTTTGTTGCCTTGGATTGTAGGCTTGCTTCTTTCTGTCTTGCTAAGTTGCAGATACTATTGATTACCCGTACCGCTACCACGTGTGGTATGATAAACTGCTCAGGCACCAGCGTTCAAAGAGATCTTAGATAGGCCAAACTATATGAATGCCTTACTAGCAGTATGTTCTTATAGATCTCTGTGGAGCGGATGGAGCATCCCACACAGATGCTCGCAGTAAGTATTTAAGCTAAAGGACTGACAGGTATGCTTCGGCAGGCGAAAATGTACTACTTCTTGTCTGTCCAAACAGCATAAACTTGGAAAAATTAGCTGCCAATTTAGAGTGGGAGAGAGTAAAGTCCTGCCTGCTCTGATGCTCGTACATCAAGAGATAGTTATGCTGCAGGTTTTTATTCCAAAGTAGATTTTCCACGGACATATCTCCACTTTTGATCTAGACCACAAAGGCAGAGCAGAATGACCATGAAGCTAACAGACAATACTTTGAATTTAGCTCTAACATGCCTTTTTTTTTTGCCATGAAATTAAACCTGTTATGAAGGAGGAAAAAACCTCATTATTCCAGCAACTTCTACTCACCTTTCAAAACAAAAGACTAGGCTTACTATACATATCCCCCAATACATGAATCATTAACATAAACTAAGTGCTACATACAGATTCATGGGGGAAGGGAGTCAGGGAAATAGGGATTTGCATGGAGGAACCTAAAATTGAAGTATTCTCTGGGGTGATAGTTAACGATATCCTAAAATCTATAATTAGAACAATCAGGCTGGTTTTATCCTAACTTGGAACTTTCTTGTAAAATGTGGTGGGGCAAAATTTCAAGTTACGTTGTTCTTCTTGTAGTATGTAAGACTGCATCCAGTAAGGAATTAAATGTTTGGAGGGAGGGGGATTGCCAAGGATGTAGATTATTCTAACTATAAACCATGGAAGAATATGCTGTGAAGTTAAAAAGAATGTTACCGTAGGGTGTCTTACAAAGATAAGTTAAGGGCTCTTTTTCCTACAAATAGCACCTAAAAGCCTCTAGAACAGTGGGAGCCTTCCTTCCCGTTAAGAATTACTGTGTCAACCCAACCCCCTTGTCTATTTTTTTCCTTCCTTTTTTTTTGGGGGGGGGTGGGGTGGGTAGGTTTGAAACAAAATAACTATTTCTGATTTCAAGATAAGAGCATGTTCCAGGTGCCCTTGGGGCTGTTACCTCTCTGGGTGTTAATCTCAGAAAGTCTAAAGTTTAAATATTCCTGCCATGTGCCAATCACTAATTTTCCATAGATCTTGAAGGATGCCATCCATGTTCTTCAGGCTACTTGCAGTGGCAGGAGTGCAGTGAGCCTGAATGCAGAGGTTGTAATACTGGAAAAAAGAATTTTTATAAATTATTCTGTGATTGTATGTGAACAGGTATTTAAATTGGGAGGGACCTCCAGAGGTTGTCTTGTGCAGCTCTATGCATGGCTCCAAGCAGACCTTGTTGGATCAGGTTGCTCAGCACTGCATCCAGCTGAACTGCGAACATCAGGAGGATGGAGACCCCGCGGCCTCTCAGAGCAACCTGTGCTGGTGTTTGCCCATCTTCATGGTAGAAACATACTGGTTTGAGATGAACTAGCAAGTAGGAACTGATTTCATCTTTCTGTTACCGTCCTCTGGCCCCTCTCCCTCTTCTCTCTGAACCTGAGTATAAACTGAAGAAGCTGCTTTTGTGCTGTAGCTCTTGCTAGGCTGCTTGCTCCTCCTCATGGAAGAGAATGTTTCTTACACTTAGGTACTTTAAAAAGATATGTGGTCTAGTTGTAGATTTGGGAGTTAGCAAGAAAGAGCATGCTTAATGATTCTTTCTCCTTCAGTAACTGGCCTATTCCATAGGCATCTATTGCAAGGAGAAAGAATGTCTGAGATGTTGGCAACAATCAGGCAACTATTTCTTTAACTTTAGAGGTAAGCTGTGGTTAAGTGTCCTGTTTGATACTATATTGGAAGGGAGGCTAGAGGAAACTGGAAGACCTAGCGGTGTTTAAGAAAGACTGTGTTTCCATGTGTAAAAACAGTTTGCCCTTTTCTGTGCATGCCTATAACCAAAAAATACCTGTGCTTGTCCTTTACTGATGTTACATACATCTTATGCTTCATCTATTGAAATGCAGAACTTCCTACTTCCCCACCTCTTGTTGGCAAACAGAGTTTTAAATATTATGCTTCCCTCTCTCACTGCCAGTAAAAAAAAACTACTTCAGCTATTGAGTTATTTAAGCACAGCAAGAATGTTTTTTTTAAAGGGGTGTATAGCTGGGGTTACAGATTTTGGCTGACGCGAGTTGAATCACGCTTTTTGCCAGGGAAGTATTTCCCCTGTTTTTCCCAGTGAAAAAACTATTCAATGAAGATACATTTTACCTGCTTCCAGAATGCTGCAGTGCCAGGCCCTTATGCCCCAGCTTTAAAAGTTGAGAACTTGTTGTCTGAGTGTTGTAGTAACTCTCAGTTTTTGTGTATGGGCTACCAGCAGAATGAACTAGTGATTTAACGTATTTTTTAACATGTATATGACTAATTTCTACAATAACACAAATATAAGGAATATGCTGGAATATAAACTTGATAAGATTTCTGTTCAGAGAAAGAACTGCATAATGTCTTTCTGTGCCATGCAATGCTGCAATTTACTAGGCTAATGATATACCAAAAGGTTAATCGTGTGTCCTCTTTTTCTGAGGCAGCTATTTCTAGGAATAGCTGTTTCCAAGCTTTTCATCCCAATTTCTGTCAACCACATTTTCACAATGAACAGCCCAAAGGAGCATAAACAGCAGCTTCTGTTGTGGAGTGCACTTCCTCTTTACTTTAAAGCGATGATTAACCCTTTTAAAAACTTCCTTTTGATGTGACCGGACAAAGAGAGACACTCATGTAGCCCTTTGGGATTTGCCTGCAGTGAACCTTCTTCAAAAATCATGACCTTGGCTGTTCAAGTGACAAGGCTTTCAAGTTGTTAAATTTAAATGAGAAGAAAGCAGAATGTCAAATAATGCATACTTGTTGCTGTCGATGTAGTGTGGTTACTACTAATACTTGGTACTAGTTGAAGCACGTGTGAGTATATTAATCATGCGGGTTGTTGACCCTAATGTCATGCAACAATTCTGTGGGACAAGTATACCAACTGCCTTGTACCTCAATATGCAAGTGTTTAATACATAAAAATGAACGCGGGTTATGTTTAGCTTTGCGGGGGGGTAGTATATTGACAAAGTCTTTCTCCCTTGGTAACAAGGACACTCTTTGTAATGGAGATATATGTATACCTTTTCGTTCATGGTCATAGCAACTTCTTGCCACGTGAACCAACAAGTCCCAGGCAAGGCTTTCCCATCACGGGAGAGCAAGAACTCAATAAATTGTTATTCAAAACCCGATGATAGAATACATTTCTGTCTTCAGAAATTGGGTTCTTCACACATTTCCCTGAGAAAAAAAAATGCACTCTAGTGATTGTTTCGATGTACGCCCTGGGTTATAAAGGGAGTTTGAGATACTGTACTTATCAGCTGCACATGAACAGTTTGTGGTTTGAAGAGGAAACCTGGGATGGAGAAATCCAACCTTCTGTATCCAATTTTACCCAGTGGAGTATGGCATTAAACAACCCTATTGTGTGTTTAAAGCTTCATTTTGCCTGTTAGAACATTAAACCATATGGCTTATCTGGAAAAGCTTATGGATAGCTTCTTCATCACTGTTAACTCATTTTCTACTTTATAAAATATCCGGTAATGTGAGGAAATATATTATGCTAATCACATGTAAACCTTAGTGTTCAGCATGATGTAAAACTATGCCTTATGTGTTAGTTATTTTATTGGAAAGCAGAAGTTGTGCCTTTTTGATTTAGGTTGCACATTTGAATTAGCTTGAAATGAGGACTAAAAATCAGGTGACTGAAGTATTTAATTAGGAAAGGGTATGGCTGTTCTGTTTCACAAGAGCTACTTCAAGAATTAAACATCCTCAGGAAAGAGATTATTACTCCTTTTGATGTGCAGACTGGACTTGGGCTATATTCTCTGTCAGCCAGTCTCTTTGGTTTTAAAGAATGTGCTGGTGGTGATGTTTTTCCTTTCCACTGTGGCCTATGTCTGTTTACTACTTTTATAAATTTGTTTTCATACATTAGTTTACAAACGGAAGATTTTCTTAAGCTATGTATTTCGGGTGTAAATTATACCTGTAAAGAGGCATAAGCTGTGCACATATATATATATATATAGGCTGTCTCACACATACAGCCTGGAAATCTGTATTGCTGGCTATTTGTATAGCTTTTAGCATGACAGTTTATTTAGGTCCATGTTTTGAGCATGTTGTAGTGCTTCTTGCTTCTGAGACATCAAGTTTAAGAGCAACTGCCTCACAAAGAAATGTCCTTTCATGATAAGATTGCAAAGTAAAAATGAATGAACGGAGAGAGTATGCCAGGACTACAATAATGTTTGTAACATTCATTAAACTGTTTGTTAAGTAATGTATTCAGGCTGAGGAGTGTTTCCCAGCTTCTACATCGCCCATTATGTGTTCTAGTAAATTAAAGCTAGGAAACCTTTGTTGGAGTTATAATACTCAAACTGACATCTAATTCCCCCAGACAATAGGTACAAGCCTGCAAGCCTCTCTAATTCTTTCCAGTCTTTACATTTATTGATTCTTTTGTAAACGTGTTTCGTCCAATCTATTACAAACGGCACTGGTTAGAAGTGTGAAGTTTACCACGTTTGACCTAAGGCGTGCTAAAAACAATAGCAGCCTGACGTACGGTCCTGCACCCCGGGCTTCCTTTTAATCAGAAGAAAATTTGGACCTGGAACTGGTTGGCTGGTTTGATGTCCTGCTTTGGTTAGAAGGATTGACATGTTAATTCTTTGATCTGACTGGTTTGGATATGAATTTAGTTCAGCCATCACTCGTATTCTAGGCTCTAAATGTTTTATTACTTGATTTGGCTTATATAAGTAGTTTGTTTTGATTCAAGACTTCATTTTGTCTAGCCTTGAGTAATGTTTTGCATATACAGATCTAAGTTCATCACTGCAAAGTATGGATGTAATCTTTTTGGCTTTGTCTCGGTGTCAGTTATTTTACATCTCTTATTATTGAAAAGTTACCAAATAGTCCATTCATAATCTCTGAACGGATAGATAGAACAGTAAATTTTAATGAAATGAACATAATACATTTTTAGTATTTTGTGCATATCTTATACTGTAAAACATAGGTAATAAATAATTGATAGTAAACATACACATCTTATTTTTCTACCATATTCATCATCAGTTTCAAAGCTTTGAAGTTCAGTAAATGATTTATGATAGTTGTTACTGCAAGGAAATCAAACCATACTCCTGATCCTGCTTTCTTTTTGTCCTTGTTGTTCGCAAGCAGAACTTTGTTTGGTAGCCAAACTGAATGATAAAGAGTGTATGAATAACTGATGGGATTCAGTAAACAGACTGAAAATTAAATCAGATTTTTTTATTTTTAAAAAAAATCTTTGAAACACATAATGAAAAAATTTGTATTTTTAAAATTTTGGATGTTTTTACTGGTTATGAATTGTGCAAGACAGTGATGGAAGTAAATATTTTAAATACAAAATGGAACATGTTTTCAGCCTGCTTTTTTTTCTCAAAACTTCAATCAGGGTTTCTCTTAGCCTGGTTAAATATCTTGCTGAGACCTGCTGTATTTGCTGAGAATGGTGGGTGAATAATACAGAGTACAGAAATTGAGAAATACATGGTTTTGGCCTTTAATGAGATGCTCCCCTAGAATACATGTTCTGATTCCTTTGTTTTCCCTTGTTTACAAGGAAAAGCCGAAGACTTTGAAGAATTGTTGTTTTAAGCATTGAAGAGATTATTTCCCTGTTTTTTCAGGTACCAGGATAGCTTTTATTTGTGTTTCCTCTGAAAGTTCTTAAACACTTCAATAATATATTGTCATTTTTCACCTCTATTCTGACTGGTCTAAAACTTATGAAAAATAAGAATAAAAAATCCAAAACCCAATGTGTCTTCAGGCAGAGAAGTAAAAATTCTGTGTTATTCTGTAACTTCCAGGTTTGTTAAATCTCCAGTCCAACCCTCAAACAGAGTGATAGCAGGATGAAGCAAAGCGGTTTGAATCCATCTTCGTTCTGGCTGCAAAAAGCAATGCAGCCTAAAACCTCACGTGTGGTTTTCCCAAGCTAGGAGGGGAACTATAGTAAAAGTTTTACATTCCTGGGAATTTCTCTGTCACTTTAAAAAACAAAAACAAAACCAAAAAAGCTGTGCACATGTAGATGCAGATGCAGGAGGATGGTTGCGAGGCTCAAGGCAGTGGGACTGCCTGGGAGCCTTTGGTCTCTCTAACATCTCCGTGTGTGGCTGCAGCTTAGGGCACTTCCCTCGCCGTGTAGCGTGTACGTGAAGCCCTAGGTTTTTTGTTACTGTTGACAGGGGTGGGAGAGGGAGTTAGGGGGCATAAATAGGTGCTGTGTTGTACAGCTGTAATTAAAATGAGGCAGCTCCTCAGAGCTTTAAAGGATGTCTTCAGTGGGGAGCTGGATATGTGCTCGTTGCTCACAGGAGGCAGCAGTTATTCTGTGGTCTAGGACCTAAACAGGTGTAGGCTGTTTTATGAGGCCTCTTTCTACGAAAAGGTGATTAATAGGAATCATAAGCTAGATGTGTGGGAAGTTACCACTAATAATAAGGGCAGCTCACTTGTTCTTGCCTTTCAGGGAGTTGCTGTGTCTGAAGATTTCCTGTACACCACTGTTGTTTCCCTTCAAATCAGTGTTGGTCCTGCCTTCTCTTGGCAAAACCACATTAAGGTGCTATTTTCATTGGTTTACTAATCTTTCTGGTGTGTTGGATGATAGAAATGTTTTGGGAAGTTTCTAACTTTGACAATTGTGGTGATAAATTCACTTGTCAAAGGCACGTTGCTACTTTCTCCCTATTGAGTTGTAATAACCTTCTCCAAATAATGAATTTGTTAGAACATTTCAGAGGGGAGAAAAACCCAAACCTCACCATCTTTTATAGCTGAAAGTGTTACCCTAAATATAAAGGTTGTTGTTGACTGCTGAGTGTTGTTGGACAGAGGCAAATTGTTTCCTTTAGGGATCTGTAAATGATGTGGTGAGCAAATCCTCAGTCTTGGTAGCTCTAGTTGCTTCTTAAAAAGTACTTTGGTTTGGGTCTTTTCCTTTCCTCTCGTCTCCTCCCTGTAGCTTCTGCTGTGCTTGTTTCATCTATTTTTAACTCCTGCATAAAGCTAATGGTGTTTGTAGACGAATGCCTGTCTCCTTTGGAAATGTTGCAATTGTAGAGTATCAGCAAAGACACCGCGAGAGACGCGTGACTACAGTGTGACCTCGTGTGTGTTAATTTTCAGTGCAAGAGCAACCTGTGTGCTAGCCTAAAACATTTGGCTTTCATAGATCAACTTGAAGGATTTGGGGTTTTTTTAAGGAACATGGATGGTATTTGTCAGCTACGGCTCCTTATTTGCAACAATACATCACCTTTGTATCTTCCTTTGGTCGCAGAGAGACTCTGCTGACGGCAGGACTACAATAGAACAGGCCACATCCCTCATTGACTTTTTACTTTCAGTGTCACCTTGGGGTGTCATGTTTAGCTTCCAAGTAACAATAATTTCCTAATGGCTTTTAGTAGTTCTTGTAGTTTTGTGCAGCCCACTGGTTCTTCAGAGGCCAAGTTCATGTGTTTCCCCAAGTAGATGCGAAAGTGCTGTGGAAGACAAAAAAACCCTCGATTTTCAACCTGCCTTTTTTGTAGTCAGGTATTTTGAACACTTCCAAGAGCTGCATACATTTGTATTAAGCTGTAATCTGTTTCTGGAAGCATCTGGATTTCTTGACAAGGAAGATGGAGCAGAAATGATGGTAAAAAGGCTGACTTCCAGAAGGATAAAATTAACCTCAGCTACAGGAAGCGGGTCAACAATTATCTGTACATTGCCAGTGTTCAGGCTAGAATATTGTTCACACACCAACCTGTTATCTGCACAAAAAAGGAAGATCTTCAATAACTGTCAGTACGGAAAGATCATAGCAGTAATCTTCATGACCACTAGTAGCTTCACAGAAGGCAAAATACTCACAAATGAAAGACTTCGTCCTCGGTATTGAAATGTTCAGAGATAAATTAATAGAATAAACTTGTGTGGTTATCAGTGAATGCCTTTGTGAACTACATGTTCATTTTTAGGTCACCAAAAGCACTTCAAGCTATCAAAAGCAGTGCTTTAATTAAAATAATTTTTCTAGTGCAAATCTAGTTTAAGAAACAAGTAATTCACAGTAAAAGAGATGAAAATTGGAACCTGGCAAATGTGTATTTGTACCTAACTGTGATACAAGTATTGAACTCCTTGCTTAATGTCTATTAGTTGCTAAATCAAGTCAGATGTCTGAGGTGAGAACTAGAGAGCGGAGAGCAAATATTCATAGCAGAAGCTGATAACAGCCTTAATTAAGCTGCTGCTATCTTTCCATGATAAAATTAGACTTTTTCCATAAGTCATCTGACTTCACACTCCGTTTGCATCCAGGAGTGTTTGATTTACATCAGATTCTTAGTCAAGAAATCTGCAGATGGCTCTTTGATAGCCCTAGCTGCCTGTCAGTGAAGGAGGGTCCGAGAGCTCTGTTTCTGCTGTGTTGCAGTGCAGAAGTGTGCCTTGACCTAAAGCTGACCCTCAGCATTTTCCTTCTTCAGGGTTGATGTGCCTGGAGAAATAGCTATTTTTTTCCTTTAAGGAGTAATTCTTTATTGCTCCAATTACTGAACCCCAGATTCCTGAACCTTTTAGTTACCATATAAAAGAGATGAGAGGTGCAAATAGGTGGATAATAATTGTCCTTACTGACACTTAGCAATGACCTCTGTTTTACAGAGGCTCTTCCGTATGAAACTTTGCATGCTGTATTCTCTGTGTTGAATTCAGAAGGGACATCCACCTTCTGAGGTAGTCAAGCTATTTTGGGGGGGCCAACTTCTATACCAAAATAAACATTTTGGTATATTTGAAATTCTACTGGGGAAGTGCTTAAGGTGGGTACTCTCAGAGCTTCTGTAGTGTTAACTGCAACTAAACTGAAATGCTTTGAGAACTCATTTGGTGGATTTTTTTTTTTAATAGCAAGTTGCTATTACGTCATCGGTTTATTTGGATGGATTTATTTTTCTCCATGCATTTTGCTTTGGTGCATTGTATACACTGTAGCTGTGTTACTACATCATCACTGACTAAGCTGTCCAACAGATACTTTTTTCATTTTAATTGTTTTCAAGAGAGAATAATTGGTATTGAAAGGTAATTCTTGTATTAGAATTTTTTTGGTCAAAAAATAAAATGTAACTTTTTTCTGTCTAGAAATTCTGTCCTTGCTTCTGAACTAGACATTTGAATAGTATTCTTCTGTATAGTTTACATAAAAAAAAAAAATTACAGGGGGCACCGAGTACTAGCCCCTCATAAATAGTGAATAAGAAGTATTCAGAAAATGTAATTCTTACCGTCACTGAAATTAGAGATAAACCAGATCATTAAGTTGATGTAAATTACAAGTGCCATTTGCATGTTTGGCTTAAAGGACAGTATTCATATATGTTACACCAAAACAAACACAAAACACAGAGTTTTGTGTTTCACTGGAATCAGAGAACTGATGTGAAAAAAAAGAAACTCTGAGCAGGAGATGTGGAGGCTCTGGTGGATGTGACACAGGCAGAAGAAATCCAGCTTGCTCTGCCACATTTCTACTTGTACGAGCTAGTGTTTGTTTTACTCCTGGTCTGTGTCTGCTTTTTTTGAGCTTGCTTTATAGGACCTTGGGAAAAAATGCAAGTTTGATTTGGTTTTCGTGTGTGTGCATGCTTGTTGCACTGTGGTGCCGCTGATTCACTGGTGTTTCATAAGTTCTGAAGCGTTAGGATTTCTTGGTGTTGTACCCTGGGGGAGGGACCAGAAACCAGTAAGAAGTACTAGCCAGAATACCTAACCCAAGGGCTGAAATTTACAACAGTGATTCAGGTTGCTCTTTGGGTAAGGAGCATTTGCAAGAAACTGATGGGTGAATAAAATAGTGTTTTGTTACTATCAGTCATTAAGGCAGCAGCCAGTTGAGTGGAATTTGGACCTGGGATAATAAAATTTTGCAACGATGCGTCTGGATGGTGGGTGTTGGAATTAGCTGGTAATACATACCGCAGAGGTAGATGAAAGCTACTTTTTCAAAAAAGAGTGTCCACTTCTGTGGTCTGTAATTACTCTGTTACAAAGTCTGTTTGTAGTCAGATTAGTTGCTTTTTAAGGTGATTGAAACAGACCAAAGGTGTGAAAGTTTCTCTATGCAGGTTGATGTTATTTTTCTGAGGTGGTAGGAACGTTTCTGGACAAATAAATATTCTGTTTGAATCGTTCTGCATACCAGCAGGTGTAGGAGCATCAAACAGGAAGATGCAGATCCAGAACACACATGGCGCTTATGTAACTGAAGAGATTCTCTGGTTTGGGATTCCAAAGGTGACGACTGTAGCTAACTCCTACAGACCATGGATATCAAAGCTTTACTTTGTTGTCTCACTCCCCTCTGGTTACACACTGCCCTCTTTACTCCAGTGTTTGGCAAACACTTCACTGTGGTAGCTGTGTTTCCAAAGAGCTGCTGAGAACAGAAGCAGATGGCAGCTCAGTCATTTAGCCATCCTGCACTATTTACTTCTATATTTCTCTGGAAACTGAAGTTAATTGATGTTAAGCTGTAATTCCTACCTCCTGCTCTCTCTCTTTTTTTTTTTTCTTTTGCTTTTTCCTTTTTTTTTTTTTTCCTTGACAAAATAGAAACCATGTTTTTGGGGTGGTTTGGGTTTTTGGTTTGGTTTTCTGTAGGTTGAGGGTTTTTTCTTCCTAGTCATGAATATTTCACAGCTGTAATGAGCTGTCTTTGAGTGGTGTTTGAGAACTGTTAGAAGATGAGATACCAAAGGCTACAAATTAAAATAGACAAGTCAGTTTATTCCGTTTCTACAAACAGACATGTCAAAATGATGTTAATGCCTAAAATACAAATTGGGATTGAAGAATTGGGTGGGGCCCTTTGAGTAGGGAGACAAGACTGGTCCATCCTAACTTCTTCCCATTTTGGATTTTTTTGATCAGTGTGGATTTTAAAACACTTTTGATGAGTTCTCATGTGAAACGCCAATAAACAACTGCCTTCCCCTGCAGCAGAAACTATTCCAGGTGGATTTGGCACTGTTTGGAGAACTGCACTTAGAAGGTAACTATCAGCAGTTCATGACTTACACAGAAGGTTGTATCCAGTTAGGTTTTTATGATGACCTCCAGTGCCACTCAGTTTTTGTTTGCTGGTTTTCATGATGCAGTGGAGGAGACTGTAAGCTTTTTGGAACTTTGCCATTAGTGCTTTAAGGTGAGATTAAACCAAACGGTCTTAAAATTAATTCAGATTCAGTCTGGTAAAAGAGAAGATTTTGCTGTTCAGAAAACACTGATGATTTGTAGTAGTGGACTGTTCTCTGTGGGCATATTTAATTGGACATTTTGAAATTACTGCTGAAGGGCAGGAGTAATAAACTAAATGAACACAGGACAGAGAGCAGATACTGACCACTACGACCACTTCAGTAGTGCAAAGCATGTAAGCTTAGAGTAGGTACCACTGCCTTACAGCTGAGAGGGCGTTAAAAAAATGCAAGCAAGTGCAAGGCTAAGCTGAAGTTTGTTATAACACCTGTAAACTATTCAGTACTGTTAAGACTTCGGCTAGAGTTGTCTCCTCTGTTGGGCATAGTCCTCCAAGAAGTAGTCTAATCACACAAGAGCAATGTGGATAGATTTAATTAGTAGCGATTGTTAAGTGCAAAGAGAAGTGATGAGAGAGACCATTAAAATATCAAGCAAATACTAGTAAGGTCACTACAAAATGTTTTGGGAACTGGAATCAGGCTTATTTATTTTATTTAGTGTCACTTCTGCCATGGTCTTGCATCTACTGTCTTAAAGATGATGCCATCTTTTCTGGAGAGAATGTCAGAGATGGAACAAGGTGAGCAGTGGATGTGTCAAGTCAACGCCAAATTAAATTTGAGTTGCAGTTCCTGGAAGGCCTAGGATCCCACTCCTTTGGGTTCCTGTGCTCACCTCTCTGTTTGCAGGCTGGCTCTTCACCTCGTACAAGTTTGTGCAAAAGGTAGAGTGACAGGGAGCAGACAAACAGCTTTGATCCACCAGTTTAAATACAGACTCTGCAGTCCATACTTTCACCTAACATGCCACCTTACGTTTGTGCTTCATGCCAACAATTAGCTGAGCTGTTGTTACTCAAGTCTGTGTGGCTCTCAAATTCCTAGTTATGGACTTCAGTGTGGGGCAAAGAAAAGTGGCTTATTGTGTGAAAAATGCTATACTTCACTGTGAATGTTACAGCCTGAATTCCATCACCACTTCATGGGAATGCTACTACATTTTGAATTTTTTTTTCATCATCTTACTTCAAACCCAGATCCTGGGCTTGGAAAAGAGAAAGGGTGAAATCCTTGATTGCCCATAAGAAAGTAAATGGGAGAGCAGGAGGTGACTGGCCCCATAGCATTACATCTTCAGTATGTCTCAAATTCAGCTGCTTTCTCCGCTCAGATCTGATATGAAAAGAACTGTGAAGGCAGGAGTGATATTGCCCATAAATTGCCGTACATTAATTCTTATTCCAATTCCGTGTAGCACATGTAAGTGAAAATCTTGGAAATATGTTTGCTAAATCATGTGGTAAATGGTCTTGTTGATGACTGCAGCGCTGCTCTGGGGATGGAGTTGTTAAGCACTTATTATAGGAATCCAACAGGGCAAATTAAGAGAAACCTGTGTGTGTGCTTGTTATTTTAGGACTTTTATGCTTGTCTTCTGAGAGACCTCATGTAGGACCTCATGACCTAAAAAGACTTGATGTCTTTTAGTCGGAGGTTAACTTCTGAAATCTCAGTTGCTGACCTATCGACAATGAAAATAATCACCTCCAAGGGAGGGTTTAGTGTTATTATTCTTTAATGCTAAGTAGCTGAATATTGCCGTTAATAATACATACAAAGCAGCTTTTTAGCATTCTGCTTAGTTGTAAGTGGTATTTTCGCTTATAGCTGAGTCTTTTTATACTTGTAAATTAGGGGGGATATTTTATGTTTCATTGTAAGTAACTGTTGAGTGAGTTTCTTATTTGTTTGTAACACCATTGCAAGCTTTTACTTAACCTGTGAGTGTTCAGATGCTGTGGGTGGAACTTTAATCTGTACATGAGTGTTCCCTGCAAATGCTGTCCGAAGTGCACAAAACTGCTGTGCATGGTAGAATTTGCCATTATAATAAACTCTGTCATGCAAGAACCAATGCATGGTATTTTTGGCTGGTTTTAACTGTTACTTTTCAAGACTTAAACATGCCATCCTTTCAAAACAAGTAATGCAGTTGTTCATACTGCTTGTTAGATGCTTCTCCAGATGTATGTCTTAAACTTACCAAACTTTTAATGCTAGTGCACAAATATATATTAACACGTGAAGTTTAAATTTCAGTGTATGTATGGGACAGGTGAATAATTTATCACTTTTCTTTTAACTTTGTCTAAAATGACATCAGCAATCTGAAAAACGGTCATCATCTTCTGATGCCATTTTTGCCAGGATCGTTGCCATTTTCAGTAACCTTTGTGAGCAGCATTACAGACAGGTCCTGAGTTCCAGCTGAATCAGTTCAGGCTTTTGATGGCATGATTATTTTGCCAGTCATCATTATTATAACAGTGGAACCCTCCTTTGAGGGGAAAAAAGGGGTCATCCATCTTTGTAAGATTCATACAACAGCTTTATCACTGTAGTAATAAAATTCATTGCTTGGTAACCACAAAGGACTCGTGCCACTGGAAAATGTAACCACCCTTACATATTCTGTCCTGTGCATGGTTAGGTTAGTTTTAGGATAAGCCCATGACACTGCAGGTACCGCATACTAATAAAGAAGGAATGTGTGTGTTGTTTTAATGTATGGAATGCTGCTAAGTAGGAACAAATTCTCAAAACCACCTGAAACAGTTTTCTGCCTTTCCTCTCTTACCTCAGTTTCCTTTGGTAAGGTTTATAAACTTGGGACATTTTACTACTTATATGTATTTACATCTGATATGCTAGGACCCCATGTTGTCTTTAAATAGCCTTTTCCCACTGTCTTTCCCAGTTTATTTGTGAGGCTTTGTATCTGCAACTTCTGCAGCCAGTGCTTAGATTGCTTCTCTGTATGCTGTGCGTTAACTAGGTGTATTTACTGGTATTCACTTGGCTTCTCACTTTCATCCTGGTGTCTTGTTTGTAGTATTAATGAAAGTATCCAAAATTAGTTTCATCTATGGTTACAGAATGATTTATTCATGTAGAAGTTGATATCGATATTACCTTGAAGAAATTCCTGCTAGTTCATATTGCTCTTGTGAGACTGTAAAACTATCACCATTACATTGCTTTAACAAGATGGAGAGTGGTATTTCCAATTTGGGAAAGCAAATAAAGTCACGGGCCTCTCAGCTGGTGTGATACTACAGCATGAAGGGTCCTGCTGACTGCACTGCCGTCAAGGAAGGGTTTTCATTCGGTGGTATTTTGGAAGAAGTCTAAAATTCCAAATTAATACCTCAGTCTGTGAACTGTGGTGGCTTTGCTGAGGTGTGTTGGCTTCTGTGGCTGCTGTGGGCTATGAGCTTCCAGTACAGGGAAGAGGTGTCGATTGGCTTTAAACGCAGCCACTAACCCGTCCGGGTTTGTCTGCTGTACAAGCCCCAGTGTCCTTACACCTTGCAAATCACACTGACCTAAGCCTTGGCAATACAGACAGGAGCAAAAAATAACTGGAAGCTAAAAAAAGCTGGGGTTGGGACGTGTCTGGTTTTGTTCCATAGTGCCAGGCACTTGGAGCTCGTATTGAAGGAAAGAGGTGCATAGCGTTTTGGAGGTGGCATGCAGTAACATGCGGGAGTGCCTGGTAATAGCCATGCAGAACGCTTTCCACTCCCAGTGAATCTTGAAAGGAATTCCAGGCTTCTGTTTGCAAAGGCAGCAATAGAAAGAATAAGTGAATGGGGTGGAGCTGAAACAACTCCGTTTGTGTAGCAGGACATAAAAAATACTTTTCTAATGAAGGCTGTTACTAAATCCATTGTGGGTACTTCACACTGAGCTTCTGTTAGGCTAATTTTTTTTTTTTTTTTTTTAAATAAAGGCAGTTGAACACGTGCATCAAATGGCATTGAGTGCTGAAACAAATACAAGTCACCGGCTGCACTTCTTCATGAGGAAAGTGGTGTTGGTGGCAGGAGGTGTAACAGGCATTGCGCTTAATTTCATTAAGTAAATTTGCACATAATCCATAGCCTATTAGTCTCTCTAGGTGATACCCACATCTCCTTAGTGTATGCCAAGAGCTATGGCTACCTAAAGATGTTAAAGATGAGTGCATACAAACTTTACATTTTGCTGTCTGACCATTTCCTCCTTCGACAGAAACTGATTTGGCCAGGACCTGACAGCCTCAGAAGTGGATCTTACGCGAAGCTTTTTAAAAGATTCCTGAGATCCTAATAATTGCCATAAGGAGAGGCCTTCTAGCCCTGCACACTACAGCTGCAGAGTATTTAAGAATGTCTTGTAACAAATCATTGCAAGCAGTTTTGTACAAATGATGAAACTTTGGAGGAAGTACAGTATGATGCTGCAGAGTATTTTAAAGAATGATTTCAGTCTCTCAAATGTGCTAAAATACCACATGCAGATTTACTCAGTCTAATTGGGATTTCAGTTATTCCATTGTAAAGAAGAATTCCGGTTGTCCTGTGTTGTGATTTCCTCCTCCCCTGCCTACAACTTAGTTTGCACAGGAATTCTTTTTTTACAATGGAACAACTGTGAAATCCCAATTTGACTGAGTAAATTAATAACTAGATGTGAATTAACTTTTCCTGAAATACACAATAAACTTGATCATCTAGCATGCTGTTAGCAGCACATGGGTTTTATGGTGCTTCTGTAATTTCGATACTCTGATGTGGAGACTAATTAAATTAGTGGGCAAACCTAATGTCATATATATTCTTAAGTTGTGTGAAGACTATTTGAAATAATGGGATTGACATAAACCTTTTACGTTTCTTTTTTAAAATTGTTTGAATATATTTTTCAAATAAGCCGCAGTAGATTTATTAGAGGTATGAAGAAAAATTCTACTCTTGTGTCTTGACTATATTTCAGTTTGGGTCCATGTAATAGAAAAAATAAGTTTACATTTTATCTTTTCCTGACTTCCAATTACTGGCATAAACCAAGGGGATAAAACCTTCCTTTTCAACTTGGAAAGAACAGTTGCCTTGAGATTCAGCCAAAAAAAAAAAAAGGGCATTTTTGCTGCGAATAGTTACAGAAAAACTTAAAATTGGGAAGGCACAGTGTAATATATCCAAGGATTTTGTATTTCAGGAAGGGGATGCTGATACAGGTGTATTCAATACTTCTAAAATTATCAAAAATAACAATAAACATTTAGCCTTTGGTTTTCTAACTGCAGCTCAGATTTGTGAGGTTGATGTTCTGTCGCTGTTTAAGCAAAAATAAGGCATGGGTGCAGTGTTCTTCAGTATCACTGCTGGTACTTACATGAAATCATGCAAGGCTAGCTGAGAAAGCTGCTCAGAGCAAATATGAACCTTAAGCTCCTCGTCTGCTCCAGCATCGTGACTATTTTCTGAAACAGTGCTCCTTGCAATCATTAAAACGTCAGGGCAAAGGAGGCAGTCTGTAGAGAGGGCAACACGGGAGGACAAGAGTAGTAGTGACTCGGATTGATTGAAATTGTTACAAAATTTCATCAACTTCATTAGGCTCTGGTGTGCCTGGAATTCTCATCAGTGTGGAGCTGAAAAGACGCTGTGATGTGTCAGGTAATTGGTGTCTTCTGCATACTGACTCTGTTTGATGCCAGGCTGTGGAGGTGTACAAAATTTAGGCTGAAAACCTGCAGGTGGTGGTGTGCAACACTTTCACCTGGCATAGACTGAATAATGATGTTAATATTTGACTTTATAAAGGGAGCGTCGCTGGCAAAGGAATAGCTACTGGGTAGGCAAACTGATTTTTCCTATCTGGACTCAGAAGCAACTAATCATTTCTTAGGTGGGTTTGGCATGTCTTGGTTGGGTTTGAAGGCATTTGTGAGTCTGATCTACCGGTCATCTTACTAAGAGAACTGAAAGCTGTAATGGGAATGGTATTTCCCCAAGCAGTTGTGGAACACCCTGGGGATAGGAAGAATCTGTGCCATCTGGTGTCAAGGGAGCCAAGAAATTCCCTGACAGAAAGAGCTAGACTTTTGGTATAGAACCATGGAAAGGTTTGGGTTGAAAGGGACCTCAAAGACCATCTAGTTCCAACCCCCTTGCTATGGGCAGGGACACTTAGGTTGCCCAAAACCCCATCCAACCTGGCCCTGGACATTTCCAGGGAGGGAGCAGCCAGAGCTTCTGGTCCAGTGCCTCACCGCCCTCAGAGTGAAAAATTTCTTCCTAACATCTCTCCTAAATCTGTCCTTTCAGTTTAAAGCCATTATCCCTTGTCCTTTCACTACAGAATAATTTTGGCTTGAGCAGTTTGTCCTCACTGGTGACAGACAGGGAAACAAGTGCACCTTTACCCTGTTTTGTTTGCTTGTATGTGTGTTTGTTTTAACACTAGCAGAAGTTGAAACCCAAATCATTGGACTCTGTGTGTTTTGGTGTCGTTGTTCCCACTCACTTTCCTGGAGGAATGACCTGTTAATCCAGAATGCCTTCAAGTTTGAGCCCTGTGAAGGGTTGCACACACAGTGAAGAGTATTTCATGAGGTCAGACTCTTTACTAGGAGACTTGATCATGTCCACTGCAATGCCTAATTGATGGGAAGGATGAGGATGTTTGATGGTGAGGCCAAGGAGTCCTGTTTTACTGTCAAACTAGTACCTCTCCATTAGTTTACTTGACACTCCAACTGAGTTTTGACCAGAAATCACCTTTTCAGGGTAGTACACCAGTATAATTTTTTGTTTGTTTGGGAAGCTCATTATTCAGATCCTGAATGTGTATTTTGTAGCTCTAAAAGCTCATGCTGAAGCCTAATTAAAGGGTGCTCTTGTTTACAGTAAGGTAAATTGGGGAGTAATTTCAGTTGTAAGAGTATTCTTTAGGTCACCTAGTCCAGCCTCTTGCTCAAAGCAGGGCTACTTTCAAAGTGGGGTCAGGTGAAGTCAAGCTCAGAAAATCCCCAGGGATGGAGATTTCAGAACCCTTAACTGTTCTCATTATGAACCTGCAGGAAGGAGTTTGCAGTGTATTTTGGGCATTTTGAGTCCTGATCTGGGTGTCCTTTTTTTTTTACTTCTAGGTAAGATGTAGATTAATTTAACATATCAAGCCTCTTTGCTTTGATCTAGCGCTTTTAACTGATGCCCTCTAAGAACCCTCAGGGAATAGAACTTTGTTGCTTTTAAATCAGTGTTAGGATTTTATTTCTTGGCATCCATTTTGATATTTTTGAGCTACTGTGGAGCATTTTGTGACTCCTGAAATGGTTAGTTCCATTACCTTGTAACATTGCTTACATGCATTTATTTTCTGTTTCTTGAATGTGTGATGTGAGTCCCCATTCTGTGCTAATGCTGAGGTGAGGGGTTTGCTCCCACCTCTGTATAGGGTGCCATTCTTTTCAGCTGGCTTCAGGAAAAGCATCACTGTGGTGCAGGCATCAAGTGCCATTGTGTCAGAACGGTCACATTCCCAAAAGAATAAAGGATCTGAAAGGAGTAGATAAGCTAGCTAAAACATGAAATTACTGTTATGTGTCTTCTAGGAGGGCAAATAAAAGGGGGAAGATGTAGGGTTTTTCTCATGTAACCCTCCGGCAAATTAAAAGCTTAAATACATGGTCAATGACAAAGATTCATCAGGTTTTTTCAGTCCACGTCTGTGGAAATTATTTTTTTCTGCTCAGCATAAACACTGCTATATCTAGGGAAGGGGATTCAGCTGCAGTATTGCACCTTTGCTAGTCTGAGGTGCTGCTGTTGTGAAATTCATGAAAACATGGAGAGGAGGTGTTTACATAGTCTTCTATATTTTTTTCCAAAATGTATCACTGGCTATGTATTTTAGAAACATTTTAAAGCAAACCTACTGTGTTTTGGTACAGATAGGGCACTTGTGTTCCCTGACTTCAGGGAACTCGCTACTGGTTGTTCCAAATTCATGCCAGAAACATCCATCCGTGTCCTGTGTCCTGGAAGTTTTGACCACTTGACTAGGAAACTGTTACTAAGACATACTATAACATGTAGTTACAGAAAGTTCATATTGCATACAAAGCTAAGCTGTCTTTTTTACTAAACAATTTTCATAGCTTTTGAGGGAAAGTAATGTGTATTTTTCTAAGACTTTTTTAAAGATCCCTTCACACCCACTCATGCTAGAAGCAGAAATTCTTCAGATCTTCTCTATAATCCAAACGTAGAAGTTGGAATCCATTGTGATTTAGTGGAATATTACAGCACTTCTGTTCACCAGAGGTTAACCTGGTAGGTCACTGGATTATCTTTGCAAGGGACAAAGCAAATAACAGCCTATGTACCTGGTATGCTTATGTTTTTGTCAGGCTCTGATCCTGTTAAAAGCCACTTGAAACCAAAGCACTAGATGTGAATTGCCAAGCATGGATTCTGCACTGGAAAATGGGAGCACAGCCCCTATTCCGAGTTTTAGTAAGACTCTCTCATCAAGAGATGAGGGTTAAGACCCTATTTATACGTATGGAATTAGATAGGAATTAGGCATTTTGACTTTTGACAGTCCCTGGAGACGCTTTTCTAATATCTGAAGGGCCCAAAGTATTTGTAATAATCCAGCTGCTAGTCTCCTACTGACTCTTTTTTTTTTTGTCATGTAACTATGTATCTGGTCTTTGAGCCCGTATATTATACAGGAGATAATAACATAGTTAATAAAATATATTTTAAAGATTGCTAGAGAACTTGTTGCACTTCCTTAGACAGTAGATCCCCCAGGACATGAATTCTGCTGTTACGTTCCCCAGTGATGCTGGCTGACATACTTGATGATGGCTCTAAAGCATTTCTAGTTAGTATGTTTGTTTGCCCATAGACACCTGTGGAAAGGAGCTCTACTGCACCATGTGTTGCACAGATACAAGGTCATAGTCTTCACCTTTAAGAACACATAGTGTTTAAGATAAAACTAGTACATGGAGGTCTCTAACCAGCTATGTGAGTCCAGGCTGAGAAAGGTGGTGTATGTAGTACTAAAAGCAGTTGATGATTCTAACACTTAGCTGTCTGAAAAGTTTTCCCTTAGTTAGTAAGTACGTACACTATTACCTAAACTTTTACTAAGTACATCATTGAATCTGAAGTGCTGAATACCAACATTTTTTCTTGATAATATAGTATTATTTGTATCTTATAAAGGTATGCATTAAGAATGCAAGCAAACCCTCGATTTATGCACAATTTTG
Organism: Porphyrio hochstetteri; assembly: GCA_020800305.1. NCBI lineage: Eukaryota > Metazoa > Chordata > Aves > Gruiformes > Rallidae > Porphyrio > Porphyrio hochstetteri. The sequence continues at coordinate 33,391,731 of CM036909.1, forward strand.
GTCTTATAATCAGATGGCTCCTGAAAATATGAATAGGTGTGCTGATCTTGCATCCAAGTCTCTTCTTTTTCATATTCATCTTCCTTATTTACTCATCTAAAACTAGGAAGATACTTTATTGTTGTGTTGCATAGTCGTTTGTTATGGGTTGTTAAAATGCTGCACAGTCATTTGTTATAGAGTTAAAATCTTGTGTGACCATTTGTTATGGAGAGTTAAAATGTTGACTGCAATAGTAAGAAATTGAACTCTACTTGGATTATTAACTTCCCCCCCACCAAATTGATATCTCAAGTGAGAGAGCTGTCATTTAAAAGTAGTGGGCTGCTCTAATAATATCTGACTGTCATGAGCTCATAGCCATAATAGAATTACAAAGATATATAACGGATAACATCAGAAATTTGGGTGGGGAATTAATAGCTATAATTTACTTTCTGGTTATGCTGCCTTTTCTTTGTTAGAAAACAGTACTTTGATATTTATTGCAGATACGTGTTGCCAAGTGGCAATTAAGTTATGTTTTTCTTCTAGTGCATGAAAAGCCATAAATTTACTGGAGACTGGCTGGGCAGCGTGGGAGGGAGAAAGTGAAGTTTTAGCTATGTTTGCTCCATCTCAACCCCACCTCCTTGATGCCTGCTTTTCTGCCATGGTGTTGGCAGCTTGCCCTCTGGTTGCTGCTGTGGCTTCTCCCTGGCTCCAGCCCTGCGACCTGGCTGGGCTCTGCATGCTGTGTCCCGCTTTCCATCGTTTTAGTCAGGTGCCACTCTTTCCTCATCTCCAAAGCATGCTCTGGTTAAACAGCGTGATCAGATTAGTCACTGGAGTACCCAGTGCCCCAGTACTGGATCAAAATGCCCAAACAGTGCAAATTTTGACTTGGTATTAACTGACTCTTCTGTTTTTACTTTGCTTGATTCACTTTTTAGAAACTGTTTTTATGATGGATTGCCTGTCACCTATCCATACCATTCTAACTTGGTGCAAAACTAGGTGTTGTCTTGCTTAAACTTGCATAAGCACTACATAAACTCTTTGGTTAGTTTGGCAGATAGTGTAGTCTTATGCCAAGGCCCAATCCTCCAGGTCAGGTTAGTACTGTTCGTTAGATGACAGAGCAGTGCTCCCCTCTGCTGCCGCTGGTGTGGAATCGCTGCCTTGTTAGCCTAGCAAACATTTTTAGTTAGTTCTGATGGTTTATCATGTCAGTTTATTGTGGCTGATAATACAAAAGCAGAATCATCAGGCAAATGTTTTTCTGCATTCCCTTTGGAGCCACCAGTAAAAGCTACAAACAGAGTTAGACTTCTGTGTTGGGCTCCATGGGGTTGGTGATGAGTCTCTCTGTTGGGGCATTCTGTCCTCCTCATGTATTGTATGGGTGCAGGATGCATGTTGCTTTAATATTTCAGGGAAGAGGCTGTTTTAAAATTTCTCAGACGGAAGTTGAGGTAGTCCAGAAAGTTGGGTTGGGGTTGGTTTTGGTCATGTGTTGCCCATCCTCCCCACCACCCCTCCCCAACTTATTTCTCTTCTTGTACCTGGGCCCAACTGAAAAATCTTGCACAATGATACACAGACGTCTTCTTCAGCTCTGTGGAGCACAAGGTTACTTTCTTTTTGTTGTACTATGTGGCATAATCGCAGAATTTAGAAAAGAAGTGCTTTTTGCTTTTCGAGACCTCCCTTAATTTTTCACTGTCAGTGATACAAAGATACTGGCATTAATGGTCAAGCTGGCTAGACTTAAAGGATACGTCCTAGGAAACAAAACTTCTTCCAGACTGAAAATCACTTTAATATCACTATCTCATTTCTTTATTCATGTATGTTGTGGGTTTTTTAATGGCAGCATATAAAAAAATGTAGATTGCAAAGCCAAGTACAATAGATACACAAAGCTTAGGTGTTAAAATGCAAGATGGATGCTTGCGGATGCAATCTTCTGTCTTCCTGTGGTACCAGCTATGGACTCTGTAGCAGGCATGTGATTATGTAATTAAAGATTGCATCATAATGTATAAAACCAAACCCTCTTTTTTGTTTATGTAGTAATAATTAATTTTAAATAGGAAATCTCAATTACTGTTGTATCCATTTCATTCCATAACTTCTAGATTATCACCTTGCAGTGTGGATAGTGCAGTTCTTAACTGTGATTGTTGAACCCTTAATTCTTCTCCACTGCAGCAGAGCCTGCTGTGTGAACTGCAGGACTAATTCACCTGGAGAAGGTCACTAGGCTGGACTTAGGAGATAGATGTGTTTGAGAGAGCTGGTTGAGTTTGCTTCTTATTTCAGGAATTTGAATAACTTGCGTTCCTCAAAGAGCTTCCAATGTGGATTGGCAGCACCATGTGCCATACTGAGTGGCTGTTGCCTCAAATAAAATGCTGTTTGCTGCAGGGTTTCAGGCATTCATCCCAAAAAGCAATGGGGTGCCATGGGGGTATCTGTTTGCAGTAGCATGGGCTGACTCTCTCTCCAATCCCTTTGGCTGTGTTTTAATACTATTCACTGCCCTAGACAGTGCCTTAGGGTATACTGATGATGATCTTGGAATACACCAGTGTTTCTGACCAAGACATGAAAAAGAGATGGAGATAACTGACAGGTTAGAACCAGGTTGGTGATGAAACAGCTGAGGTACTTCTGGAGCTTCAGACACACACTCATTCCAAGTTTCAAAGTCCATCTACACACAGTGGATAAATGTACTAGATGTGTAAATGTAATAATAGCCATAAATGTAACTCTTTACATATTTTTAATTTACAGAAGAAATAAGGAATAAGCGTCCCAGCTGTAGAGAACTGGACTACCTGCTGCTCTTTGGTGTAATAACTGGCAATTTCTGTGAGGTAGTGAGAATAGTGAAGATCACTTGGTGACCTTTACTTTTCAGTTTACTGAGAAATCGCTAGCAATAAGATCAGTACTGTTTAGAAATATTTTAATAATATGTATCACTGAAAATTGTGACCAGTTTTCTTGCACAGAATTGCTCATTAATGTTTGCAATCTAATGGATATTTTTGGTTGTAAATATATTATTAAAAAGGGTATTCCTCTGACTTAAGCATTTTACAGTAAAGCTGTTTTTACTGTATCTTTAAAAGGTGTAATTTGAGAAACCTGTACCTCTTCTAGCACTTTCTCATACAAATATATTTAACAATGAGTATCAAAAGTACAATATTGTGCAGGAAAGAGTAGTCTTAGAACTGAGAAATTTTTCCTTCTTGGTGGTGGCTGGCTGACCAGGAGCAGTCACTGTCTCTCAGCCCTTGTTCTGAAACTGTTCAGGTCCTTGGCAACCGGATCATTTACCAACCCTTCTCTTCATATGGTTTCTTCTGGGATCAAATAAAGTATGGCCACGCTGACGATTTCCCAAACATAGGAGGGCTGACTGAACAGGAGACAGGCTTAGCTTAGATTAACAACTGGATGGATGGTAAGCAGCGCGGAATATTCAAGCCCCATGCTAGTATGAAATCATTTGACAGATAGAAATATTTCCTTATAAGTTGAAAGAGTAGGTAATAATAGTGGTTTTTTATGATTACATTACATGATTTTTATGATTACACAGACTAATAGCTAGCAAATGGCAGAGTATACATTTTTTACTTGTTTACAAAGATGATGGATGACAGTGATTGAAAAACATTTTTTTTCCTTGTTACATTAGTGTGAGAGCTTGTAGTGGACAGGCAATTTACAGTATGACTCAACAATAATTTATACACGTTCTAGATTTTTGGGGGCATCAGTTAGTGTCTTTCTTAATTTATTGAAGTTTTTTCTTACAATATTTTCTTCTTAGAGAGATAGGGGCAGGGAGGGAAATCTGCTTGGAAGACCAGGCCTTTAAAAGGGTGCATGTGTGTCTGACAGTCTACAAATAATATCCTTTTCTTTTTTTTGTATAAATGGTGGGAGGATTTCTCACTGTTCTATTTCAGTGATTATCATATTACTCAGGCATTTTGAAGCAAAGAGATACACTCCATTTTTTTTCAGAGCAAATCTACGTTGTTATGTTGCATTTTACCAAGACAGCTAAAACTCTCCCGTCACAATAATGATTGCAGTGTTTTTCATCCCTTTTATTTAATCAGTATTGACTTACGTACAAAACATACACATAGGTAATTTGAGTAACTGCTGTTCAAGTGTTGGGTTTTTTATGGCTTTTGTTTTTTTAAGTGTGAGGGCTTGAGAATGTTCCATAAATGTAAATCAAGTTGTTCCATGTGTGGTAGACCTAAAACATTCCATATGTATTTGAGTCTCCAGTGTCAGATGCCCAGCCCCCTACCCTGTCCTTAAAGTCTTCTATTCCTTTCAGCCTCTCCCAGTGTTTTTTTGCTCCTGTTAGGAGCAGCATGCTTGTAGTTTCAACAGGTAGTACCAGAATCCTGAATAGCTCATAGGTTGCAGTCTCTCCAGGGAAAAAGGGACAGAGCTATGGCAGCTTTTCCTTCAAGAGTCTCTGTGTTGGGTCTTATTTTCGTGTAAGGTCTCTAACTTCTGTGAAATTAATTTCTGAGGCATCTAGCATTCTGCCAAATTTGATAGAACTTGTACAACTGGGTTAAAATGTTATGATTTTGTGTTTAGTCTTCTCATAATAACATTAGATTCCTGGAAAAATCAGGCTAAAACAATCAGATGGCACCGGGGTGTCTTTTGTCCTTGAAGAACCCAATAAGATCATAGATATTTTTTCCCTCCCCATCCCCCCAGTAAAAGGGGAAGGGAAATAATTGCAATAATTATGGTGACTGGACAGCATAAAACATAGCTAGAGATATTTTTCCTAGATAAGAAGACTTTTGCCTTTCAGCCAGAGGATGTTCCATAATGTATATGTCTGATTTCTAATAGAAATACTAAGTTAGTATCAAACTGTCCCTAAATTTCCCTTTATGAATTTATGTACATAAAACCTGAATGTACATTGGTATTAAGAAGTTCAGTTTGATATAAATCAGATGGATCCACTGAGTCCCTGTAATTCTACCCACTTTCAACTTGCCTGTCTCAAAGGGTTTTCATCACTGCAAACTGCTAGTGGCCTTTCAGCAGGGTAAAAAGCTTGTGATGTTGTCATATGATGTATGTGAGCATGTGTGTATGTCAACAACTACTGTCTTGTTCAGCTTCCCTACCTTTTCCTAAATCTGTATTTAGGATTCTCTGTAGGACCCAAGCTTCAGACTGGTATGATGGTACGGTGTTTTCCAGCTTGTGTGTATAAAGGTGGAATGGCTTTGGCACTGGCACCTAGCTTTCATTGTGAAGAAGAGAGAAATAAGCAGTAAAAATCCAGCTACCAAGAGCCAAAATCCTTCAGACCCTCTTTGATTTTTATATGGAAACCGATTTCTGCACCCAAGTTGTCACTGGTGAATGCCTGAGGTTGGTGGTGCGGGAACAGAGTGCGAGTAGGCAGGAGAAAGAGCAGTGCTTGTCTGGTTTCCTTAAGTTTTTATGGTGCCCTTGCTAGGAGAAGATGAGTACATGAGCAACAAGTGGCTAATGTGTCAGAAATAGTTTTTGGATCTGGATGGGTTTGTAATGCCCTGCATAATGGTTGCTGGATTCAGATGGTTAACCCAGGCTACGAGGTGAAGATGGTTTCATGAACACTGGAGGTGTGCCTGCTGTATTGCAGCCTGCGCTTGCCTGTGCTGGAGTTGCAGTGGCTGGGTGCAGGTACAGGTGTGCAAATAGACCCAAGTTAAAACTGACTCAGGGAAAATGAGTATTTAACTCTAGTGAGCTCTGGTAGGAGGGAAACCACAAACTTTGGGATGGGACAAGGGGCAGGGATGCCCAATCTGAAGCACTCTGGGTTATAATTGCATACAGTTTCCTGAAAACTAATCTTAATCCTATTATAGAAATACATATGCAGATTTCTGGATTACAAGATGACAGTGATTGATGTGCATGGGCTGTTAGTGTGCAAATCTCAGAGCTTTGTCAGGATTATAGATGATAAACTAGGCGATAGGTCTTAGTTAAAGAATATATGAAATGTACAATTGACTTAGGTTGTCTTTGCCCAGATTTTATTATCCTTTTGTGTTTGCAAGGTTTGTTCTTAATTATGCATGTAGTCAGAGGGCTGCTGGATCTCCTTTGTAAAATTATGTAGCAAAATTTTAAATAGAGGCCTTTTTAGTGTATGTGCTTGTAATATGTATCTTACTGCTGCAAAGCTACACAGGCCTGATTTTTAAAACTATTCAAGTCAGTCCTTTGTTAAAGCTGCTTTTTTGTCTGTGACTCTTTTGTGGTTTTAATAGTTCCTGTGTTGGAAGGAAGGAGTTTGCATTTTGTGCTTGTATCTAAATTATGCCTTCATGGTTTCATTACAATATGCTTAGTTCTATTTTTACGCTGTTTACATGCCTCATACAAGCCACTTTGAAACCCTTCTAACAATGTAATACTTCCATTAACAGTCATCAATATTCTCAAACAGGAGATTTATTCACGTTGAGTAACAAATACTTAAATTGTTCCTCAGAAATGTCTCAAAGAATATATCGCAGCATTTTTACTGATTAACTTGGTATGTAATGTGGTATGAATATTGATCAAATTTCAAATTGAACCTCTGTATCTTGAGAATGTAGTGAAATTCAGCCACAGATTGTCATAACTAATTTGCTATATATTTAGTCAGTGAAGCGTGAAGGAATTTAAGAAGTCCATGGAAACTTTTTACTTCGTGTTTTGAACTTTTTAACTGGTATTCTCCCAGAACCACCTCCTCCCAGGTATGTCTTTCCCCACATGGCTTTACAGGCCAGGGCAAGTTCATGGTGACTGTGGAAGAAAGCGCTGTCCGCTGTGCAAAGCAAAAGCCTGCCGTGCCTGCTCGCTCACAGTCCTGCAAGCGTTTGTTCAAGTACCTGCTAGCTGCTAATTTGTATGCTGCTAATGCGTGCGTCTCCGAGGAAAGTGGTTCAAGTGTATCTCAATATTAGAACAAATGGATTCAGGTTTTCTGACAAGAACTGACTGCTATTCAGGTTTTTAGCACTAGATTTTACTTCTGTATGGAAACAAAATGGGTTTCACAGTACTGATTCTTTGTCTCTTAACTGTTTGCTAACTGGTGCAAGTGAAATTTGTTACGGTGGTCAGGGATTTTTGATTTTTGCATCAAATTCTAGGGAAGACAACCTGTTTTATTATTCTCTTTGTGTCAGTGAGCATGTTTTAGCTTCCAACTAAAGCTGGCGGTATATATATATAATGGTGTACTGGTCCCTCAGTGTTTTCGTACAGTGCTGCATAACACTCTTCTAGAAGATTCTTCTTAAGATTTGCAAATCATGGCTTTTTGAGGACGGCCACAAGAATGAGGGGGAGTGGGGGGCAAAAATTGCCCTTAAAAAAAAATAAAATTAAAAAGGCAAATGTCTGTTTTCTGACCTGAGCAGTTAAAAAAAAAATGTAGTGCCTGGCATGTGACAATATCTAGGCACCCAATTCAATTTAAAATAAATAATTTACAAATAATTCTGGTTTCTGACTTCTGGAGTGGAAGTTATCCATTGTGTGCTGATCCTTAGTCAGAAAGCCCTAATAGAAGGCTGTGAGATTGTATGTACAAAAGGGTGGTGGAAAGTTTAAAAAACAAAAAACAAACAAAAAAAAACCTGAAGAAAAGTAGTTGATATCTCCAGTAGATACATTTGTAGTTACAAAAGCTGTTTCTTCTTTTGTATATTATGCCTTTTTTAGTCACTCTTCAAAATTAGACTGGTATTTGCAACGGATTTTAGTGGAATTTGCATATTGCATGCAGAAAAGAATATAGAAAGTGTGTATGTATATGTATATTAATTTATTAAAGCCAAATGCTTTAAAGCACTAATATAGTACAAATAAGACCCAGCCCTGTACTTAAATAAATAAAAAAATACTAGAAATTCCCATGGCTGCAGGTGCACAAGAGTGGCTAGAATGAATGAAGGGAATGGGCTGAAAAATTACTGTTTTGTTGGGGGTGTCTAGTTCCCCCTCTCTTTGCTGAATGACCCTGATTGATTTGTTTCCATGTTTTGATTAGGAAGGTTAGGTGGGCCTGATGTTGTTCATGTTCTAGGTGCTAGTGCTTGTGAGACTGGAGCAGACATCTTGCTTAAGGTTACCAAGGGCAAATCTGTTTCAGGAGTCTGACTCCAAAACTCGTTCTGCCTACGTAGTTAGTTCCTTCCTTGCCCTGTGAAGAGCTGGTTTGAAAACTCGGGTAGTATCCATTTGTGCTATCAGTTTCCTGTGAGGATAAAACAAAAAAAGCCCCTTAAAAGATAGGGTATTGATCTGGACAACTATCCCAATATGTGAAACATCCACTGACAGCTCTTGCACATTTCCAGTCTGTTCCTTATAGGCAAGATCTCACTTATTCTGTTTACTTAAAAACAAGTGATATTTTTTAAAAAAACACTTTTCACGACCACCATCTATATAAAATGAGTGACTGTATTAGTTTAAAGAAGTTACACTGTCTTATGGATGGACTTGGAAATGCATCCACACTCTTGTGCAAATTAGGGTTTTGATTGTTTTTCATAGGAGATAATTGCTTAAATGTGACAGTAATTTGTGCTTTGTGTTCCAATGTAGAGGCTTTAGAGAAAGCACATATCCTGGTTTCAGCTGAGATAAGAGTTCATTTTCTTCCTAGCAATGGGTGTAGAGCTGTGGTTTGGATTTGGGATGAGAATAAGGTTGATAACACAATCTCGGTTTTAAGTTCTTGGCACTGACCAAGTCTTTGCTATAAAATGTTACAGAATTGGGCAAATGTAATATTAAATGCCTGGCCTTCCATGTATAGGTCAGAATATCTTAGCTGACATTTGTGCTCCCAAGCAATGAAAAATACAATAAAATCAATTTTCTCTCAATAGCATATAGGCAGACAGTTTGTAACACCTCTTCATTGGATGTATTCATTTGATATGCCATATGGGTGATTAAAAACAAATATATTTTTACTTTGTGATAAAACCCCACGTAAACTATCCTCAGATAATAAACAGGCATTGGCTTTCAATGAAACAGTGAAGGAGTTAATAGCATTTTGAGTTCTGGCTATAAAAGAAGAAATCCAGGTCTTCTCTGTTCGTGTGCCTGAATCAGTTCTAGGTTTGGGTGTTTGCCGTGCAGTTGGATTACTTCGTTTCAATTGAACATAGTGCTGTGTTGTTACACCTCAGCCTTAAATTGTGCTGGTGTTGAGAGCGGTTTGAATAAAGTCAGGATGTCTGTGGAAGCGATGTCGTATAGTTCATGATATTAAGTTGCTGTGTGTTTGGCACTTATTTTGTGTTGTGGAAGAAATGGAACAGAAAGGAAAGTATCTGAAGAGGGCAAAAAGAACAAGGAGATCTGTGGTGTGGGCTTGTTACAGCCCTTTGCCAGGGCTTTGTGTCCCTACTTGATGTGTCCTGCTAGGTGAGGAATGCCAGTGCCTTGGGGAATGTAGTCAGTGTCCTTCGGTAGGTAGTCAGAGTGGTGAGGGTTAGCAGCTTGCCTGATGGCCTGCCTCGCTGCACCGCTGTTAGGCAGCGCTGTGTTTAGATGTAAGAATGATTTTTAAAACAGTGCCTTGGCCATCGTTCAGTAGCTTTTTGCAAGAGCTGAGTGGGGGTGTTAATTTGTATTTAAAAACATGCTTTTGAGACTCTGTGCTTTCTGTTATTATGAGTAACAATGAATCTGAGAGATATTAATGTGGTCGTTTTACAGAAACATTGGCAGCTAGACACAGAAGGAACACTTTCAGCACCGAGTCATTATGAGAAATGTAGCCTTAATGTTTCTGGAGAAACCATGTCAAACAAAGCCCTTGCTGCAGTGTGCACTTAAGACCCAGAGTAATTGCATACAGCAGAAGCAGTCTAAGGACTTCATCACTTTGGATTTCTGATTTATACTGTAGCTCCTAACGCAGCCAGGGAGTGTGATGGGGCAGGATGCTCCACATAACCTGTCCCGGGGTCCTGGTAGCTCATTGTGTCAGGGACACGCATGCACAGATGATGGCTCTTCCTTCTTTCCCCTGTCCATAGCAAGTGTGGTGTCAGCAGGGACACACGGACTAGGAGCAAAACGTTTCAGTGTTTGGGGAACAAGCATAACTTACCCTTACTGTGCTTATCTTGTAATCACTCTACTTGTGAATAAAAGTCTCAGTAATGGGCATAATAGTATTTTATAATATCATAAAAAGTAAATTAAGCTTAAATTTATTCAATTGCTGCTATAGCAGAGATCCTGAAGCACTACTTCTGCTTCTTTTCCTGAATAAATTTATTCTCTTGTAGTTGTAGGTTTTGGTTACTGTCCTGAAAGCTCTGCACAGCTGTCAGAGTGGTGCTGTATATTAAAATATATCATTATTCCTCTTGGTACTGTTGCATGATATATCTGAAGTAGAAGATTTTTAAAGGCACAAATACATCTTTGTGAGAGACAGATTTTTCTAAATCTGTCTCCATTTACTCTCATTAGTATTAAATCAGTACAATTGATAACAAATGTCAGACTGTAATGTTTCTGGTGAAGCAGACCATCTGCCTGTTTTGTAATCCGAACGTTTATGCTTACAATCAGCATACTTCAACAACTGTGCCTGAAATGCCAGGTAGTAAAGTCTGTTGTTGGGAGTCTCTGAATACATTATGTATATTGGAGCAATAATTAATTCTATGCTTTCTGGCAAATGTAGTTATTAAAGGAGAAGCCTTTCCCTGGATTGCTTGTGTCCCTTTAAAATGTCACCCTCCTATTAGCCTCTGGTTGATTTCCTTGCGATTGTGTGTTTCTTTACCAATATATTTGTTTTTCAAAGTAGTTAGCCTCTCTGAATAACTGAAATTTGTGAAGGCTGCCAGTGTACCAACCAAAGGAATGTTGTGATACTGCAGCTGAATCGTGTTGCTATCAACTTAACAGTTTGTTTTGACGGAAAGTTCTTGATCAAAAGCAAACACTAACAAACTAAAAATACAAATATCTGTGAAATCCCTCAATTAAAGCTTTCAGGACTGCAGTATAACTTGCTTTTCTTCTACGGGGAGCAGTGGATGGATGCTAATGGGCTTCAGTCTCCTCAGTTTTCCCTAAAAACTGATGTCTTGATGTCAGCAGTTGATGTCCATATTATTTGCAGCCAGACGCTGCCAGTTCTTGGTTTCTTGATTCACATGTATGGGTGAAGTGAAGGCAGCGTGGTTGGGAGAGCTGAGCTGAGCTCCCCTGCTCACCCCAGTCCTGCAGCACAAGTGGTGTGCTGCAACCACAGGACAGGACATGTAGGGGAAACAGGGAAGGGTTGAACACACCAGCTCATTTTACATATGTCCTGTTTCACAGGTCAGTAGTCCAAAAACAGGCTGTGCCAATCTGGACAGGTCACTGGATTTGTAGTAAGGCTTCATGGAAGTCACTGACAAAGCTGAAGAGAAGATGGGAGAGATATCTCTGCTGTCCCTAGTTTTTCTCAAGCCCTTTTCATGGAAGAGGAGGTGCTTCAGTGTCTTTGTGGCAGTGGAACCTGTTGAGACTGTATTATAAAATAGAGGGGTTGGGTTGGGGTTTTCTTTGAGACTCATTAATATGCCTAAAAGGAACCTGGAGAACCATAGTATGTTGATAGCAAGGCCACATACAGTATGCAGACTTTTTAATCACCAGGAAATACTAAAACCAGTAAAAAGATACTAGATGTATTCTATATTCTGTTTTACAGTTGCCTTTTGAATTTTATTATGAAAGGGCTGTTAACACTATGGACTTATGGATAGAGAAGGTTTGTTGAGGTTTTGCTAGTGATACATAAACTGATCCAGGTATTTACTAAATTTCTTACAAGTCTTTCTCCTTTGACTTGAGAATGAAAGCTAAGGGAATTGAGCTCTTTTGGTTTCTTACTATTGCATGACTTGAAATGCCATTTGACAAAAAAAACTTTGTGTTGCTGCAGCATTGGGTTGGGGTTTTTTTGGTCATTGTGCTGCTGGTTTTTCAAATACTGGCAAAACTACTTGTCCCACTTGTGGCATTATCACACTATTTTTTTTCAGTGTTTTCCCAGCTTTCATATTTGGCTCTGAAACCTGTGCTGTTTAAAATTTGAAAACAAGCAATATTCATTCATACGTTCGTTTGTTTATCTACTTAGACTGGAAGGTTTCCTAGAGTGTTACATCTGAGTAGCTATGCATGTCACTGGCAGGTGTGTATATAGCGTATGTATTTGAACATTTATTGATGTATCCAGTGGTGGGTTTTTCCATAAGTACTTAGCATGTGTTTGTCTTCACAGCTAAAACAGCATTAGAAATCTCTCCTGTAAAATATAAGTAGCTGTGTTTCTGTAGAGTATCTATATTTCCAATTCATCCACTGAGTCTGGTCTGACAGTGCAGCAGAAATGTCTTTTGTGTGCTGAGCATTAACAGTTTTCAGATGCTTCGAATCAAGACTTGAAGCAGAGGAGTTTTCTCAGTGAGGAAAAAATCAATTGAATGAAAATTTTGTTTGAGATCTACTTTCATTCTTGATGCCATGATGCTACACAGAAGGTCTGGTAACTCATATACAGCATTATGAATCCTACAATAAAATCAAGGTCTGCAAGTGCTGCCAAGGTTCCCAGTGAGTAAATATTCACCAGATTCTGTCTTTTGATGTTGAAGAATGTAAAAGGCAACTGACATGCAAAACTGCAGCAGGTTTTAAAGCTGCAGAGCTGCTTTAATAGAAATAAAATGTTCTAAATCACAGCAATATATCATATGCATATTCTCATAGAACACTTACATGTAATTGTATTAAGGTGTTGTGTTTTTATGTGCTCTTTAACAATGTGTGTATCATGCATCATTGTGATTTAAGACATTTTAATCTTCATTTATTCTTTACTATTCCTAGTTTTCTGTCTTACTCTCATTTTTCTGATCTCAGTATTAAAAAGGTAGCTTCTGATATTAAATTTTCTTATTTCTTTGGAAGGTAAACTTTTGGCAGAAGGATGCAGATGTTTTCAAACTTACAGGTCTGCTTGTTAAGATGGCAGCTGCTTAATTAATACAAAAACTACAAGGCTAAAGAGTACTTTCCAGCTTTAACCTCCAGCCCGTGTGAAGGATATACCAAACATACATATACCATAAATTAAGCTTACAGCCTAGATCTGTTCTCCAGGCTGTGGAGTTAAGCATCCCCCAATGTTCAGCTAGTGTATAGATAGTAAAAAACCCCAAAAACAAAAACCAAAAACCAACCAAAAAATGGCTGTTGGTGAAGACTCCTTTCTTAACAAAATAGGTAGTATTGTATTACTTTCTAAAATAGGCTTGAGCAAGGTGATAGTATCGTTCTGTTTTCTCATTAACCATATTATGCTGTTATATCATTATACCAATTTTGCCATATAGTCTGTCATTATCCCAATATATGTTAACCATTTATACCATAACTGTTTAATACAATGAGAGCTTGGTTTCTTGAAGTAATAAGCATATTCTGCTAAATCCTTAGTTTGAGAGGAGCAGAGGGATAGTCTAGAAACTGTTCAGGCTCTGAGATAAGTTTGGCATAGACTGAGTTGCTAGTTAGTCAGACGCTTATAGAGTCTTCAATTTTGGTTTATTTGTGAAATGTACAGCACCAATTATAGTTGATGTGTGCTGACAAGTGATATTTTCACTTTACAATTCTATCTAGTTAGATAACTTAAATAAATGGTGAATGTACCCAATACCTGGCTGAGCTTGCCTACGTGCTCCTTTGCTTTGTAAGAGTTGGCTTAGATTGTTCAGTTAATAAAAGTTTTAAATGTCATATCTATAAAAGGCCTGATATAAAATCCTTTGGCTAAGGAACATTTTTATCATGAGTTGTTTGGTAGTGAAAAGAAAAGATATCCAGTGTTAGGCCCTACTTTGTAGTCTTTTTCCAAAATGCTTGGTAAGAAATTATATTTGAGATTGACCTAACCCTGGCTAACAGCAGCTGCCCTGAGGAACTCGGCCCAGTCCCTGCATGCAGGCGTCCTTTCTCTCATTTTCTCCTCCTAATACAACCGCTGCATTTCTACAAATCTCTCATCCAGCTGCCTGCCCTATCCTTTTATTGTGGACATTTTTCTACACATCTCTTAAAAATAAAAGGAGGTGTGCATTTGTTCACTTCTTATGTGACAAGACCCTTGCTCTCTCGCGTCCCTCTCGCAAGGGTCACTTCTTGGGCATCTGCTCTTTCCTATATACCATGTCGAAACTATACTGCTAACTGACAGTTATGTGCTCGTGATTCTCAGCTGTACATATTTCTTGACACCTTTAATGACTCTTCTCTGTTCTCTTTGCCTGCCTGTGTTGACTTTCCCTCTAAATACTTCGCATGGATGTGTTTCTCCTGGGGACAAATCAACTGTTCTGCTTGTATAGTTGCTATTTAAACTTCCCGTGAATAACCTCAGTGTCATGCTTGATCCTGAACTTCTAAACTAATACCCTTCCTCTACCTGCAAATCTCATTTGCTATATATATAACGTTGGCAATTTTTTAGTACCCTGTGGTCTGAACTTTGTCTCGAGAGTTTCGTTTCTCTATATTCCTTCTTTGTCTCTCTATATGCTGCATGTGAAAGAAGCATTCATTCTTTTTCAGAGTGTTTTATAAATCTGCTAGCTTCCAATTAATTTCAGGGATCAATGTGAAACCGTTTTCTCATACTCAAAAGCTAAATACACTGTCTCCTTTATTTTGCTTTCAGTGTTTTCTTTTCACTTTAGCGCAGATCTTAGTTACATGAGTCAAATGCATTTTAATGAGCTCTTGTGTAACGTATATTGCTACAAGATAATTTTTAGGGTGCTTCTAGCTACTTTATTATGTTACTTGGGTGCATAACTTTCTTTAAAGTTGATTTTAAAGTTGCTTTCATTTGTTAAATCTCAAAGTTTAAGTACACTTGCTGTGATTCATACATGATATTGCTTATGGCCCTTCATTTTTTTAGGAGAATAACAAAACCCACACTCCTCCTACTGTGATGGCTGTCGAGGGTTTTCCTCCATTACCAAGTCCAGTGCTGATATCCTTGGCCTGTTGACTGGCTTCGGCATTCTCATGGAAAACTGGCAGTTCTAGAGGTCTAGCACTTAAGGAGAAAGTGCTTATTACTGCTTCTGCATTCCTCTGTGTAAAGCTTCAAGATGCTTGCATCCACTCTGGGCAAGATGCAGGTGTCCTTTGTCATCCTATTCCATGTAAACACTTCTGAAGTTGTGGGGTTTGTGCTGGAACAGCCTTGTGAGGCTTGTGCACATGCTGCTCCCTGGACAGCCAGGAGGACCACTCTGATGGTTAGTGTGGTGACTGCCCACGGTTAAGGTAGTGGCTGATTTCGTTTTGACTTTAAATCAATGTTTTCTCCTCCTGTTTTCATCCCCAAAATTTCTTTGCTCAGAGTGATGTCTGAATTGCTGTTACAGATACCTTCCAGACCCAAGACAAAAAGTAAACGTTTTGTAATCTGCTTTGAGTTGTTCTAGTATCTAGTATCAAAGGAATCTATTCGAGATTCGGTCTACAAACTGCTCATGGCTGATTTGTATCCCTTTCAGTGTCTTAATCTAATTTAAAGTTCATCTCCATCTGGCGTTTCCATTCAGAGGGTCTGTCTGCCTGACAAAGAGGTTCTCCATTCTTACGTATTTCCACAAGGCTGGTGCTTCTTGTGAAGAGATCTTGCCACTGTGCAGCGGAAGCTGCAAGCTTTCCCCACAAGCACCAGCCAGTCACAGGAGCATAGTGTGAGAGAGAAGCAACTCCCAAGCTGGGGTGCTGTGTGATACCCATAGAGCTGAACGGCAACAGCAGCTCTAGCTCTGACCATGAGTCTTCCTGATATTGGCAGAGTATCACCTCTCACATCTGTAGAGGTGATATGATGCTCCAGATATGCAGTAGCTCCTACCATTAGATCCCAGCCAAAGGGAAGTGTGGGTTTGTTGCTAAATGTCAGGTGCTAAAGCATTTTGGAGATGGTTATGAAGTGGGCAAATTGTTCATTAGCAGGGTGGTGTTGGCTGCAGCTGCAGAACTTGAAAAGAGATGACCAGTTCTGCAGAGGTGTCAGAGTATTTGGAGGGTTGTATTTGTTTCAGTCAAAATGTTTTACCTTCAGATGGGAAAGCTGCTCCTACCAAAGTGGTGTTTACACATTGTGACACATTGTGAGGCTTCACTGACTGACCAGAGACTAGCTCTGAAAGGTATTATGAAGTTGATTGATTGTATCCAAACCTTTACAGAATCTTAGCAAATTTTCAAATACAAGAGACAGATTTTTCCCCAGAACCCTTTGAGAACTTGAGAACTCCATATGGAGTGTTTTAGTCTTTTAGGAGTGTGCAGAGGTCTGTAGTTTTGGGGTTGTTTTGAAATGCAATTTAGGATCTTCTGCCACAATGTGGGCAGGTAATTATCAAGAGAAGTTATCGTTGGGATTAGTCTTCCAATTTGAGAATGAATATTCTCCTTTTAAACAGGAAAGTAGTATAGGTGTCTTTAATAGACATTCTGTAAGGCTCCCATGGGAATTTCTTTATCATTTAGATATAAAGACAGGAGTAATAAGACATCCTTAAGAGTTGCTTTGGAATAGGAGTTGGGGATCAAAAACTCACGGCATAATATGAGTATGAAATTGTGATACCCCTAGTATCACAATTATGCTTACTTATAATAGTGACTTCTGGGGGAAATAGATTTAGGTTTGATTTATGACTAAGATGAGATTAGTTTCTTACTGCAGTTCGGAATATTGGTTCATGTACGTTGACTTCACGTTTTGGGGTAAGGTGGGGGGGGAATTAATTTTATTCTGTTCTGCCTGTTTGCCTAGAAGGGAATGTTACACACTGAATGCTGGTCTAGATAGAGGAAGTGGAAAGTGATGAGCTGAGCACCTGAGCCACCTCCCTTATTCTTTTGTGACAGTTGGCTTCTGTTGCTCAGGGACAACCCTTTCTTTTGTTGCTGAAATAGATTATTTTGTTTTCCTCCTACTGCTGAATTTCTGATTTGCCTTTGTGGGAATGGAGTGTAGTGCTTCTAGAACTTATTTTTCTCACTGACACTTAACAACAATGCTCACTAAAATCTACCATTAAATTTACTCATTTAATTTTATAAGCTGGGTAATAATATGCACTGTGGTTCTAAAACGTATTCAGAGGTTTAATCTGATTCTTTCATGGCTTTAAAATATGAACAGTAAGGTGTAACTACTACCTTCCCCCCCCCCAGTGTTTTCTAAGCATTGTGGCTTATTTGAACATAATGGCAATTCCTTTCTTTAAGTGGTGGTGTCTCTTTCTGGTGTGGGGTTTTTGCTTATTTAAGTTCTGAGTTGCACTATATGCTCTTTCAAAACAGGTTGTTGTAGACTTGTGAAAAGGGGATTACTGTTACATACTTTTATTATGGTAACTGTGTCTTTGAAGTATGTTTGGTGTGAGAAGTTGTATCAGGTATGGAAACCCGGCTATGTAACCAGGGGTGGGCACATGAACCCTTTAGCTACCAGTCTGACCGGCAGCAGATCTGTTGAATCCCAGGTATGTGTTTCAGATACTGGAGAAGGTCACAAGATGCACTGCGTTGTTCAAAACTACATATAGCAAAGGCTGGTTTATGGTATGACCTGGGGGGAGCATCGAGGAAATCTGGGAAATGCCTGGAAAAGTGTCATCTCCAGGGCATCAGTTATAGCAGCAGGGATGATTCAGTATTTCCAGTTTGTATTGCAGTCAGAGTTTTTGTGTTCAAGCAACACTGGACATTAGAGTTTTATGATGGTTCTGCTGCTGCCATGCACATGTACTTGCCAGCCCACTTACAGAGCAATCTGCTGCTGGTGGTAAGAGCATGAGCAGGGACTAGGCAGAAGGCTTTCATCTCCCATGAGGTATTCTGTTAAGATTTTGTGTTGAGAGTTAATGTTTCTAGCTCACTGTTAGCTGTAAAGCTGTTTCAAAATCAGCTTGGGAGAAACTTTAGTTTCAGACTTGACTCATCCTGATCAGCTCAGGATTTATGGATGCACAGAGCTGTTTTCACGTGTGTCCTTGCCATCCCCATTTGAGGAGGGACAATGAACATGCTTTAGCCATTAGCAGTGGGGGCTTTTCCATGGGAAAATAGAAACTTCCAATGCTGATGTGTTCCTGCTGGAAGGCAAGCAGCTATGTACATAAGGTCTTAAGGAAAGCACTTGCTTCTCGCTGTCCGTGTGCCCATGTGATTGTACATGCACATGAGCTCACTGATACTTCATTAGTATTATTTTCTGGTGGGAACACTTAGTCCTCTGCTGAGAAACAGTGATCACGTTTTCCATCTTCAGAAAGGGACTTTTCTCTGCTGCCAAGAAAATCCTTTGTCTGTTGTCACTGCCCTGCACAAGGATGGTCTAGTTGAAAGTCGCAGATTTGTGGAGGAAGACTTGTCTCTTTTTCCTCACCCCCTTTTCCCTCTCTGTCCCCTTGACCTCTCTCTCCTGCTTATCACTTCCACTTCTCATTGTGAAATGATGATCAAGAGCCTTGCCTGCCAGTATTTCGGGAAACAAATTACTGCAAAGCCTACATGCAGGGCAGAGCAGGCTGACACAGGTACTGCCTAGCCGTAACCCGTGGACATGAAGCAGCAAACACAAGACAGTTATTTTCTCTCCTCATTCTTCATTCTTGCTTTTTCCCTAACACAATTGCTTTGACAGTCAGGGTAGCACATCCAGCACATCAAGGTAACCCTCCCTTAGACATGCTCAGCTCCCCTGACTGCCTGTGCTGCTCATACCCAGCGCCTGGTGTGTCCCCGGGAGCGCATTCTCCCTCCTCCTGGCTTGCAGGTGGCAGGGCTGCAAGCACCAAGCTTTGGTACTTGCCATCACTTTGTCATCAAAAGTGTAAGCAGCGTTCTCAGCTCTGCAGTAGCCGCTGTTGTCCTTCACTTCCTTCTACGCAGACAAGAGATTTTCCTACAGCTAGCAGCTGTGCATCTTGCACACGATTCTTTAGATTTTTTTTTTCCCCCGACAAGGCCACTGTAATGTAAGTATTTTGTTAGATTGTTCATACAAATAGACATCTCTGAAATAAGTGTTGCTTCGTGTCTGTGTTCTTATGAATATTCATGAAGTGAAGAAACTAGAACTGCCGTTTTTCATGCCGGTGAAATTCTAGTTGACTCCCAAAATCTAAGAATCAGTCTTTCAAAGGAACAGAGCACATAGGTATTTCTCTTAAACTTCTGTTTGTCCATTTCCATTGCATTTCAGCTTGAAACATATTTGGGCAGGCATAATCAGATAGGCCAGGACTCAGTCCTTTGCTTGTGCAAAATTCCTCTTTTAAGATAACAGACTGAGTTTTAAAAGCTCCCTCCAAAGTTCAAGATGCACTTTCCAGAGTATTGTTAAATGGATAAAATCCAAATAGATCATGTTGAATTGCATGTTTGATTTTTTTGTAATTTCCCTATTAGAAGTAAAAAACTATTTGCAGCAAAGGAGATGGAAGACATCTGAGCAGAAGGTTGATCTTGCTGTAAACTGAAAATCCTCAACACTGTTTCCTACCTCAGGAAGAGGAATTAATAAAGCGAATTAATCAAAATATCTTAGAGCTGTGGTTATGATTGTCTCTTTAAAGCCAGGCATTGTAAGAATCCAGCACTTAAAAACTGAATTTTTTTTTTCATTCTTACACCAGTCTCAAAATTAAGATTGATTTGATCTGCCAGCATGTGACCTTTTCAAATCACAACACTGCTTTATCCCTTGATCCTTTTCCTGAAGAAAACTACTTAGATCGTACAGCTACCATCTATTATTATCTTGGAATCGATCAATTCCTTGTAAAATTCTCTCCTTTTGGAAGTTGCTGTAAATAAAAATGTATAACATGAAAGTGATTTCTCTGGGACAATTATTGTGAACATAAGATTTGATGAATGTATAATATTTGAAACAAAACACAATTAAATTTGAAGAGTCAGATTTTACAAAGAAATTATTAACAGTACATTTTATTTTGGAAGTCTGGAGATGGGAATATTTTTTCAGTGGATATGATAGTTATTTTTATTCTGTATGTCTCAAATAACTAGCATGATACAGTTATAAGCTAGCAGCATTGGTTGTTAGACAAATTCAGTTTTCAAGCTACACAAAATACTTGCTTGAGAAAATGTCTTCACGTACCTTAAAGTCGGGTTTTTTCAGTTGTTTTTTAGTCTTCATTGCTTTTTCTGACTTTTACCTAGAAAAATGAATGATTTGTATCTGCTTATTAATAGTTCTAATATATTATGTAAACATGGTTTTTTGTTTATAGACACTGATTCAGATCCATATCCTGTCTCTTTCAAGTACACCTTATGGCATTAACATAAAAAACAATCTCAGATGCCCTACTGCTTGTGTGTTTTCCTCATAAGGATGATGTTAAGATGCCAGTGCCTACATGTGTTGGTGGAATGCTGTGCTGAGTTGTGCAGTAGTAGCTGCATAAATGCTGAATCTTAGTGAAAGTCTAGGTGTAACTACTTTATTGGTAATATTTTTTTCCAGAGTTTTTTCATATTTATGCCTTTTTAAAAAAAAAAACCAAAAAACCAAACAAACCAAACAAAAAACAATCACCAAAAAATGCAAATTCTATTTTCCCCTTCCTAAAGCACTATTTTCCACCAGAAAGGATTAGTCTGATCTAAGACTGGAAAGATATCCCCCAGCCTTTCTTTTCTTTCCTTTTTAATGGTGGGGTCATGAGAATTCACAAATTCCCTGCAGTGTGCTTTGAGCTCTTAGAGAAAATGCCATGTGAAAACAGGCACTGTCTGGAAACAAACTCCCCTTGGACCACCAGGTCCATGCATGCTCTGTGGTCAGGCCAAGCATTCAGCTGGTTTCGTATCATGTTTCCTTCTGTGCACATGTGTGAACAGGTATGAAGAAATTCTTATGTCTTGACTCGTAAGAGACAGTAAATAGTCATATCTTCAGTCTCAGTTAATTTTGTTGCCTTACTATTCATCTCTCATTTATTTTTGAGCACAACTCTCTGTGGACATTTCACAGAGAAAGCAATTATTCATACCCTGTTTTGCTATCATCTGTTGGTTTGTCTCTGGGAGTATCTTCCCCATTAATGCCATAATAACTTAGTTTTTTGGAGCCTATCTTGCAAGGAATGTCATCAAATGTCTGCTTTATCATGTTCAGTTTACTTCTGTAAGAAGACTTACAGAGATTTGCAAGATCTAAAAGGTAACATTTAGAACAACAGGGGTTGGAAGGGACCTTGAGAGATCATCGGGTCCAACCCCCCTGCCAAAGCAGCTCCCTAGCACATATTGCACAGGGAGGCGTCCAGACGAGTCTTGAATATCTCCAGTGAAGGAGACTCCACCACTCCCTGGGCAGCATGTCCCAGGGCTCTGTCACCCTCACTGGGGAAAAGTTCTTCCGCATGTTGGTGCGGAACTTCCTGTGCTCCAATTTGCAGCCATTGCCCCTTGTCCTGTCTCCACAGACCACTGAAAAGGGGTTGGCCAATTCCCCCTGCATCCCATACTTAAGATATTTATAAACATTAATTAGGTCCCCCCTCAGTCTTCTTTTCCCCAGGCTGAACAGCCCCAGCTCACTCAGCCTTTCCTCATACGGGAGATGCTCCAGGCCCTTAATCATCTTCGTAGCCCTTCTCTGGACTCTCTCCAGGAGATCCCTGCCCTTTTTATACCAGCGAGCCCAGAACTGGACACAATGCTCCAGGTGGGGCCTGAGCAGGGCAGAGTAGAGGGGGAGGATCACCTCCTTTGACCTGCTGGCCACTCTCCTCCTGCTGCCCCCCAGGATCCCATTGGCTCTCTTAGACATCAGGTCATACTGTTGGCTCATGGCCAACTTGTCATCTACCAGGACCCCCAGGTCCTTCTCCACAGAGCTCTTCTCCAGCAGGTCATCCCCCAGCCTGTACTGATACAGACGGTTATTCCTCCCCAGGTGCAAGACTTTACACTTGCTTTTATTAAACCTCATTTGGTTTCTCCCCGCCCAGCTTTCCAGCCTGTCCAGGTCTTGCTGGATGGCAGCGCAGTGTTCCTGCGTGTCAGCCACCCCTCCCAGCTTTGTATCATACAGAATCATAGGGGTTGGAAGGGACCTTGAGATAAGGTCCTTACAGACACTTTAAGTATTTTCCACTACTTCAATGGAGTATTATGTCTACCTAAACGCACATATACTATGTATACAAACTGTCTTCTTGACAACTATCATAATTCTTTAAAAATCTGACTTTGATCACTGCATTTCAGTGAGCTACCGAGGTACTTTGGAGTCTTAAGGCCCACACCTCTTGTCCATGAAGCAGTTGTCTGACAGATGTCTCCAGGACATTGTTCTCAAATGTCATCACATGTCACTGGAGGAAAAACGAGGGAAGAAAATAAAAAAATCCTTTAATGGGATGAATTCAGGCTTTCCCATTAGTTGATTCTATGCTTGTGCTTTTATTGTATTTACATTCTTATGACTTCCTAATATTCTGAAATAGTATTTGATTTGGCAGGGTTTGAAGATAACATGTATAAAACTGGGCATGACGAATATTCCATGTCCTCTTGCAGTTATCTGTTAGTGATTTGTTTTTTTCTTATTGGAAGGAGTACTAGCCTTGCTGTGCGTAGTGAGACAGTAGATTTCTCTAAAGTAATACTATAATCTTAAATAGTCTTCTAACTGAAATACTGTAAAATATTTGCTGTCTTGCTGATCGCATTTTGGATGAAGGAGAAAAAGGTTTACATCCTTTCAGTTAATCAGAATCCTCAGGGCCACATAGCTGGTCTTGTCTTCAAGTCTACTCTGAATGAGCTGGTAGAAAAACTTAAAAGCCACATTTTACCCCCAGTATGACACACAGTAGCTACCCACAGTGTTACTCTTTTCAGGTTATGACCGAAATGGGATTGTTTGGATAATTTGCCTTGTGAGGAAAGTTTGGAGATCACTAATGCGAAGGCACACGTTCTTGTAAACTGAGCAAGCTTTATATGGGAAGTAGAGAGGGATATTGAATTCAGCAGCTTTGTAAAACCCTTACACAAAAGATGCCACCGTAACGAGTCCGTTGGGCTTTGCGCCTGTACTGTATGTCTGAAATCCTTCTCTTTGCCTGAATTAAATTCAGTGGTTAGCAGCGAAAGCTGAAGAGTGCATGGAATGGGAAAAGCTGTAGGAAGAGGGGTTGCTTGCAACCCTTCTGCTGTAAGCTTGGCTTTGGGGGTTTGCAGTTGTAGTAACCCTGACCTGCTATGGAGGATGTGAAGGAAAGTCTCCGCTTCTCCCAGCATCTGCTGCTGGTTCCTGCTGCAAGAAAAATCAGTGAAGAAAGTGTATAAATTGATAAAGATTCCAAGGCTGGAAGAGATGGGCTTATTTTGGCACATAAAGGTAAATTTTTATATATTTTAATAGTTCACCTTTCCCAGGAGAGTGCTTCAAGCTGTAGTTCGCATGTTGTACCTTTTACTGAAGGTTGTGATTTGTGATTGTTTTCTCTCTCTGAAACATGGGTTTCCAAGCATTACACACCAGTGGAGCTTCACTGACAAGTATTTTTTACGCTAAATAAGCTCGCTATTATATGTTCTTTATGCAGTTGTTGGTAATATAACTTCTAAGAAGAGGAAAACTTGTCATAAATCTTAATCTGTGTTGTCTATTAGGTGTGCTTTGTTGTCGTGAAAAAGTGCATTTAGAAAACTCTTGGGAGGCACCATATGAACCTGAGCAGCTAGAGATGAAAGTAGTAGGGGTTTTGTATTGAGGTGCTTTGGATGTTTTCATACAATTCTGTTCAAGAGTGTTTTTGTATAGAACACACAGCTGCATGTGGTTTGTAAATGATTATGGGAGGCAGTTAAATAGCCATGAAAGAAACAGCAATGGTAATTATAGGTAGTTTCCATACAGTATGTTACAAACAATGGGCTTTTTTCATACTAATCACGAATTCTGATGTTCTGCCTAATCACTTTAAAGGTGAGTTGTCAAATTTACTTAAAATCGGAATACTGGAACGTAAATCATTCAGGAAGCAAGATGAATTTTTCACAGCGATAGGCTACCTCATACACGTAAGTGTGTGACCTTGAAAATTGTGTGTGTGATTTTGTTCCAGACGTTAGGCTCCTCGCTGTAGTATGATTAAGCGTGTATGTAAGTATTAGCAGGTTTAACAGCATATGCCTCTGTATGCATTCCAAAAATCCACTTATTAGTATTTTTTTATTTAATGCCTGTTTTCCTCTGAGCCTGGACCGTAGTGCCCTCTTCATCCCTCCTTCCCCCTCCAATAAAAATTAATGAACTTTTTTTTACTGCTACCAGTAAGCTTTAATGATCTTCGTAAAAAGAGACAAGCAATTAATTTGTTGAAATTCTTCCATTTTTCAGCACACAATTCAGATGTGAACATATTAGGAGACAATGGGAATCTGATAAATAACAACTCAAGTACAAATATTTAAAATTCATGTTGACAGTGCATTCACTGAACTTACAAACTTTAAAACAATTAATGATGCAAATCTTTTGTGTGGGTGTCTTCCATCATTCATCAGTGTCTTCAAATTGTATCAAAACTTAGGAGCGAACCTTAAACTGAAATGCTTTACTTGGTTTGATGTATTGCTGACAGTTGTGCATATTTCCTAGGTGTTGCAGCAATTGAGATGTAAAAAAACCTCAGAACTGTATCCAAATTGATTGTGTCTTATGCCAGTGTTTCTGTTCTATGTGCCACTTGTGCTTTAAACAAAATAGAGATATTTAATTGTTTTTTTGGTGCTTGCTGGTGTGAGGGATATAACACAGTAAACTGTACACAGCAATCATTGCACCAACTGGTGTTTTTTCTTTACAGCTGGACACTGATTCTTAGCTCTTCGTTTTTATTTTGCCTTCCTTTTTCAATAAGGTATGTCATGAAGATTATTGGTTTTAAGCAAGTCCAGCAAAAAAAGTAATATTGATGAGCACTGGCTATTGGTGTTCATCATAGCAGCCCAGAAGGACAGGGCTGTTGAGCTGGACAGTGAAACCTGCTGGTAGAAGTTGATTTCGGTTCATTGGATTGAATGGAATGGTGCTTCTGCTCTGCTGCTCAGTTTCCTCCCGCACTTCACCAATAGAAGTGGAAGAAACCCAGATTTTGCCTCCTATTCCAAACAAGGAAACCAACACCGTTGTGCTCTGTATGATGTTTGGTATTGGTTGTCAAGGCCTAAAACAAAACACTGGGACAAAGAAGTTAATTACTTCAGTTTCCTAGTAACAACTCTTGGTGCCTATTTTTCTCTTGATCATAGTCTATATTGAGCTTGGCTTATTCTCTTTTGTCTCTTGTTTATAAAAGCTAAATAACTGTGGAGAATTGTTGAACTTGTAGTCTGAATTCCTAGATATGCTTCCTGTATTCTGGCCACCTTATTCTGTCACCGCCTTTGGGGAGGTATTTTGTCCTGAAGAGGCAGGCTAGCCCCCAGGACTTGTGTTCGTTTAGGATAAGAGGATATGTTCAAGTTGTGCCAGGGAGGATATTAGGATATTAGGAAAAAATTCTTCACCAAAAGGGTTGTGAAGCACTGTGAAAGAGGCTGCCTGGGGGAGTGGTTGAGTCACCATCCCCGGAGGGATTTAAAAGACTGCTGATGGGGTGCTTAGGGACCTGGTTTAGTGATGGACTTGGCAGTGCTAGGTTAATGGTTGTACTTTATGATGTTAAAGATCTTTTCCAGCCTAAAAGATTCTGTGATTCTATAGGTTGTGTGGCTAAGGAGAGCTCACAGCTGCCTTTTGTGGACTGCAGCTCATATTATTCCTGTCTGAACAGGAGTAGCTCTGTTAATTAGTAAGAGAGTAGCCTAACAGTTGCTCATCTGAAGTGTTCTCCGTGTTCTCCCCCTCTGTCGAATGTCCGGGCAGCACACCTGCCTGCTGTTTAAAAAAGAGAAAAGAATTAATAGTCATTCTCTTAAGTTTGTAAAAATTGCTGTTTTATTTACACTAGACACATTCTACCACAAAACCAGATGCTTGGATTGCTCAGTTTACCAGAAACCTCAGAGTAGCTTGTTAAACTAGCATTGTGCAAAGGATGTTTTAGAACCTTTTAGTACCTGATGTAATCTAGAACTACAGGTGGTATTAATGTAATGTATTTAGAGGTTCAGAGATGGTCATAGAGAATGATCTAAACCTTGGAATGCACCGTGAGCCGGTGACTTCATTTTACACAGGATGCTTGTGACGGGAGGTTGGAGATGTGCAGCATTTGGGAGGTGGGAAATGTTTATAACCACTTTTGGCTCTTCATGCAGAGGGCTTCTGACAGTCTTCATGGAATTGAGAGCTTTAGGGAGCTTTTAAATTAGAAGCAGAGACTTTGTCCTGTTCTCTGAGAAATATCTGTTTCTGGTAATAATATTTTCTCTCAAGAAAATATTAAAACAAGATTTGTAGCAGATGAGTAAGTGCTAAGTGCAGACTTCTCTTTCTTATATAATTTTGTGAAATCATTCATTTTTAGCCACGTTTGGGGAGGTGATTGAGTGAAGGATGCTTGGAAGAAAGCTTACCCTCCTGAGGATAGAGTGCTCCTGTTATTTCTACTGAAGTCTGAGAGAGGAGTTCATTGATCTCAATAATGAAGACATTGAAAAGTCCTTCAGCAAAACCAGGGAGACCAAATTTGACATTTTGTGATATATCTAAAGTTATTTGGTGAGAAGGAAGGAAATGGGGATAAGATGTCAGGTAACAAACCACAACCTGCTAGGCTGTACTGAAACACTAAATATAGGAGAAGGGGGTGTGTTTTCCCCTGTGAAGAGGGTTTGACTCCTTTTACGGATTTTTTTTCTCTTTTTTTTTTTTTTTTTTTTTTGAGGGGGGAAGCATCTCAACCTTTCATTCTTCCTTAGGTGATTATCCCTTAGGTATACCCTGCCTTACAGCATAAGCAATCCAGGAGGTTCTTGGAAGGGGGTTAATGATAAACTCCTTCAAGTGATAGAGGATCCAACAAAGAGAGGTGCCATGCTGGACCTTGCTCTCACCAGCCAGGAGAGGGGCCGGTAGGGAATGTAAAGCTCAAGGCAGCCATGAAACAGTGGAGTTTGTGATCCGTAGGGCAGTGAGGACAGTGAAGTTCCCAGTGACTGGAAAAAGGGAAACATAATCCCCAGTTTTAAAAAGGGGGAAAAAGGAATACATGGGGAACTATAGACCAGTCAGCATCACATCTGTGCCTGGCAAGATTATGAAGCAGATACTTCTGGAAACTGTGCACAAGCACATGGAAAATGAGGTGATTAGTGGCAACCACATGGCATCTTGAAGGGAAAATTGTGCCTGAAAAATTTGGTGGCCTTCTGTGATAGGCTTATACTGTTGGTAGGAAAGGGAAGAGCGACAGACATCATCTACCTGGATTTGTGCAAAGTATTTGACACTGATCTGCACGATATCCATGTCTCTGAGTTGGAGAGACGTGGATTTGACAGAAGGACCACTTGGCGCATAAGGAGTTGGCTGGATAAAGAGCTCTGATCAATGGCTTAATGTCAAAATGGAGATCAGTGATGTGTGTTTTTCCTCAGAGGTTGGTATTGGGACTAATACTGTTTAATATCCTTGTTGGGAGACATCTACCCTGCTCTAATGAGAACCCACCTGGAGCACTGCATACAGCTCTGGGACCCAAACATAAGAAAGACATGGACCTGTTAGAGCAAGCCCAGAGGAGAGCCACAGAGGTGATCAGAGGGCTGGAGCATCTCTCCTATGAAGACTGACTGAGTTGGGCTTGGTCAACCTGGAGAAGAGAAGGCTCCAGGGGGTGTTACAGCAGTACCTAAAGGGGGACTGCAGGAAAGCTGGAGATGCTGTTTACAAGGGCATGGAGTGACAGGACAAGGGGTAATGGCTTTAACATGGCGGAGTATAGATTTAGGTTACATATAAGGAAGAAATTACCTGTGAAGGTGGTGAGACAGTGCACCAGGTTGCCCAGAGAAGCTGTGGCTGCCCCCTCCCTGGCAGTGTTCAAGGTCAGGTTGGATGAGGCTTTGAACAACCTGGCTAGTGGGAGGGTGTCCTGGCCCATGGAGGGGGTTGGAACTAGATGATCTTTAAGGTTCCTTCCAACCCAAACCTTTCTATAATTCTGTGGTCTTCCTTGACCATCAAGTTGATTTCAGACAGAAGAGGAAAAGATTCTGTGCTTCTCTCTATTAAGTGTCAGATACTTTTAGTATCAAAGACCATTGTAACATTCTTCATGGTTAGACACAAACTCGGGCTTCAGTGCAGCAACCTTCAGTAAGGTACATGTTAGGATTCAAGAAAACTTCAAGTTAGTAATGTTTTAACCAGTCATCTTTCTTTAGAAGTGAAGCATTCACTATAATACAGATCCTTTGCTTATGTATTTAAAATAGGCTTTCATGGCCTAAAAAAGTTATAATTTAAGTGAAGGGAGGAGAAAATTCAAGTAAACAGTAATTAATCTCTTAAATACTTTATCATATAAATGTCTTGCTCTGACAGACACCTTTGTCAAATGAGTCTGCATATGTTGTATGTGTATGTATTGACAGCCTTCCAGTGTGCTCTTTAATCACAAGATTAAAGAGGAAGTAGCAGTGAATTTCCAGTCCTTTCAAAATAGCCAGAAGGCGAGTATTCTCAAGTGTTAGTCTTTGGAAAACAGGTGACTGTACTGCTCATATTTATTTTAATAGATGTTTTTCAAGTACCACTGGTTCTGCGCATTGGTACCAGATTGCCTGGTTACAATACGTATGCTGACATCTGTCTAGTTTATAATTAAACATAGGTCTACTGTACATCAAGTATCTGAAGTAGCTACAGTGAACATGAGTGCTGGCGCTGTGTGTATTACTGCTGAAATTTGTCATTCCTTTGTGCTCCTATTATTTTTGTACTCTAAGCTAAACAGACTAACAGCTGCTAAGAAGCTGTCAGGGCATGCATGTCAAACACTAGGTGTATCATGCGATCGGACCAGTGCTGGGATGGAAAAGTCAGTGGTTGGAAGGGGGGGAAAGTGACCTTTTTCTCTCAACATTGCCTTTACACTGAAAGAAACAGATGAGTTTCTGAATTATTCACAGTACTGAAAGCTTATAATCGTTAGCAGCAGCAGAGTATAGAGACAAGGATTGGTGGATTGGGTTTTTTGGGTGGTGGGGTTTTTTGTTGTGGTTTTTTTTGGTTGGTTGGGTTTTTTTGTGGTGGTGTTTTCTGTTAGTTTGGAGGGGAGGGGGTTGGTGAAAATGCCTGATTCTGAAGCTCAACAAAGGATTAATTTCACAGAGCTGTCTCTGGGAATCTGGGTATTTAAGGTCTGTGGGAGTGAGAGCAGTTTCTTCCAAAGGATCAAGAAAGAATATTTTCTTCTTACTTTTGTAAGAATCTGTGTTGAAACAAACTTTAATATTAATCAGAGGTCTTATGGAGTAACGGAACAAAGAAGCTCTTTGAAAATGATTTGCTGTTTCAGCAAGTAATTTTCACAAGTCAGTTACAGTGATAGTAATAAAGCAAATCTTTTAAGCCATAACTAGACATAAAAATGACTTGTCCATCTAAACAAACAAACCAATTCCCATAGAAGTGAAATGTACTTCAAACAAAGATAAGCAGTGAGATTGTTTTGGTTACAACTGACATGGTAGAAGGTAAGGCTGCTCTTGATGTTGTGTAGAGTTTTGCCTACTTAAATTATGTGGTGTTAATAGTTTCTTTGAAGCAGTTACCTTGTAATGACACAGGTTTTTAAAATTCTTTTGTTGCACTTCGTATATTTTAAAAATTTTATTCTGAAAGCTGTTGATTCTTATTATGAATTTGGAAAGTGGGCACTTTGGGTGCAGCATGTAATAATTACGCAATGATTTAGCATGCATGTCATTAGTGTCCTATGATAAACACTGGTTAGATGCTGTTGCCCAAAAGAGAGCTTGTGTGGCAGCATGCATTATCATCATTACTCCTTACCACATGTTACTAAAGATAAAGCTTTTGCCTATGGAAAGAATAAGGAAGAAAGCAGGGGGCAGTGGCAGGAGACCTAGTGATCTACAGCTTTCAGGAACCCAAGTTTTTTTAAAATCTTCCAAAGCTATTTGTTTTTAAAAGCTTTTCTATCTGGATGGGAGGACACACTGTATTTACACACTCTGAATCTTCTTAAGATAAAAGGGCACATGCCGTAGAAAAAAATAAGGATTTCCCAGTAGTCCCAGTAATGTTTTAACAGTATAATAGCCCACAGTAATGCAGAAAAGCCTCCTTAATAACATACTTTAAATTGTTACATAAAACTTGCAAGTTCCTGCTTTTTAGTGCTGTGCTCTCCCAGCATGCCTCTGGGTTCGGAGGGTGGAGACAAAATGGCGGGGGCCCTTTCCACATAGTCACCGGCATTCTCTGCCCTGCACCACAGGGAGTGTGTTGATCATGGCGGGGCTGGCTTCCTCTTTGATCTTCATCTACTTGGGGCTGGTTTATGTGGTGCATTGTAGGCTGCTTTATTCTCATCAATTCCTAGCTCAGGCTTTTAAAGTTGCCCCATCAGCCTCCCTCAGCCTCAGCTGACATACAAAGGGTTTCTCTCCGTTACCCAGGGCGTCAGACTACCTCAGGGCATCAGACTGAGATCACATTCAGGCACAGGCCAGGTAATAATTGCTCAACCACCTGGCAACTGTTAAAACCAGCTCAGGTCATGACAGCTCCAGACGGCTCCTGAGACCCAGCGCTGCCAGGTCAGTGCAAAGCCTCTGGCCTTTCACTAGTGTTGGCAAGAATCGTATTTATTGGGCTACTTCATATATAGAAGTATAATTAGATTAAAGCTTTCTGAAATCATGAGCATCTGGCTCTTATTTCCTGTCTGAGGGAACTGTCGGTCAGCACTACTAAGTGCACTCAGAACAGACTGACTGAAGTAATAGCTGCTGGTCAGAAACTTCTTAAACCTGGCTGAAAAGATTTTATTTTTTTAACGATAAACCAAAATACATATGAGCAATAAGCTTATGCTGTGCTGCCCGAAGAGAAAAGGTAGTTTTCCTATTTTCTCCAAACCCTATCTAACCCCTCCTCGCTGCTCTCCTGGCTCAGTGATTGCCCTAGGCCTGGGTTTGGGAGCAGGAGCGTGGGGTGATCCTGTGTGCCTTCAGGCCTCTTTGGCTGCAGAGTGGTGAAGCACGGGTTTGCTCTTCTGGGATTATTGTTATAGTGAGGGCATCTGCAAAGGGGAAAGGAGGGAAGGGAATGATGTGACAGTTGCTGTTGCCCTTCATCTTTCTTTTTTTAGAAAATAAGAAAAGATGATCTGTTTGATTTTAATTTTTTTTAAATAACTTTTAAAGTGAATTTCTTGTAAGCATCTGCCAAATCCTGTTGGCTTCCTCCTCAGTCAATAGGGAGCATATAGACTCCCTTGAAAGATTCCCAAGGTTTTTTTCAGTTGTTGCATGAAAATGTGAACTCCAGAATTATATCACGGGGATTCTGGCAAGCAGTACTCTATGAATCTGAATTATGTCTTGTTTGACGAAGCTGGCCTGCCGCATGATTTTATGGATAAGGCATTTAAAAATTGAGACTGACAGATTGCTTTCTAGGAAGACTGTATTGTGTCCTGTCGCAAGCATGGCGCACACTGAGCTCGTATGTGTAAATTTTTGGGGCTGACATCCTAGTGAGGTAAGATACACTTCATTAGTTGCTTACTTTGTAGCTCTTTCTGAATCAGTGACACAATCTGTAATGTACTGATTCTAGTGGACAGACAATGTGTGCCCTTTAAACCAGGGTCACTTACTAGCCAATAGTGGTTTTGGTTCTGTTGCTATGTTGTGTAAGGTAACTAAATGCTTGGAAGATGCAGCCTTACAGCAATGTTTTTGACTTGCTGGTAGACAGCACTTTGCCTCTCCAAGGAAGCAGCAGCTCCTGATAGGTCTGGAACCTCTGCCAAAAGTTACTAATTTCTCCTTCAGGTATGCAGGAACATAGCCCTTTGGAGATAACAGGTAAGACAACACAGAGCAATACACAGTTAGCAATATTTCACTGTTATTAGTGATGCTGTTTTTGTTTCTGTAATAAATTTCATTTTAATTGAATAAATAGATAAAAGTAATTAGGAGGCAATTACAGTTTTATGTTTTTCTAGCTTGAAAACCATGTAGAATTTATCTCCACAATGGCATCTTGTACATTGGGCTAATTTGGCACCTAAATTAAAAAATTTCCACCCAAGTTTATTTGGATGGGTAAGATTCTCTTTCCCCCCCTTCCCCACCCAGGGGAGGGGGAAGAGACATTTCAAAACGGAACTTATTGAACTTACTCCTTCCTCTGGTACTCCCTGGTTATCTTGGCTTGGTCACTCATACCATAATGAACTCATTAACATGAAGAGAACTATTATCAGCATTAAAGTGTTTTGGAGTATACAGTTGCTGAAGGGATAAGGGAGTCAAATGAGGGACGTAAATTTCCCAAACTGGCTTGCCTTAGGCTAGCTACACAGTAGTTGTTGTCATTTTATATTTAAAGGAAGACTATTTCTGATAACAATTTCCTCACAACATGCCCTTCATAGGTGTTTATTATGTTTATAGGCATATATGAAACACTTATTTTTATTCGTATTTATATGTGCATATACACATTTTACTATCTTCATAATGTTCAGTAAGCTTTTTAAGCATTAGGAAAGCAAGGTCTGCACACCCATTAAGACCTGATGCCTAGTCAGGCCACAGAGCTATAAAATGTCTCCTCACTTTTCCAGCCTTTCTCTTTTTACCTGCTTTGCCCAAGTGTCCATCGCTATGTTTCAAACTCTGTGTGAGTGTGACTCAGGAAAGCTGTGCTTGGTGTTTGTGGGTTTGTTTAGAGGCTTTTTCTTTGCACTGCTTAGTCTATGTGTGAGGATTCTTTGATTTACATATAATGAAATTCAGTTATGTGGACATCCTAACTGATGTAAAGGAATATTAAGATTTGCTTTGCCCCTTTCCTATGAAAGAGAAACCGTCCAAATACCGTGGTATATCCTATGTTAAATCTGTTTCTTTCTGACACTTGCTTCTTGGGAACCCCGATTAACTCAGACACACAAATTGTATCACTAATACCTCTCGGTGGCTCTGTACAGCACATCAGGGCAATCTGCATGTGAATGGGAAGTGTGGAGTAGCCTATTCATTGTACCCAGCTGAATGAGACACTCTCCCCCCCCCCCCCCCCCCCCCCCGAAGCTGAGTATGTCCGGAGGTGATAGCCGAGCTGTGCGAACCCCTTCATTCACCCTGCTGTGTGCGCTCATCCTTTCACCTGGATGCGTTGAGAGCCCATGATATTCATCAGACTGGCTCCAGTCTCAGGGCTTATCTACATCAGTGCGTTTAGAAGTGCACTCTTCTGTCAGCATCGCTGCATCTGCACAATAAATTTTGCAAGCTTAAGCTATGGCTGCTAGTAAATTCAATGATGTTGGCAAAACTTTTCAGTATGGACTGGATCTCTCAGTACTGTGAGAATGGTTTCATACGTGTAATCAGCATCGCTGTCATTTCTATACCTTGGGAGTTATCTCCCAGGAATGAGTTACTAATCATGCTCCTCAGCTGTGCAGATACAGAGACAAGATTTTGATGCCACCAAGTTCAGGTATAGGTGCCAGGCATTTTCGTCCTTTTCTGATGCCTGCATTTCTTTGTCCTGATTCACCCCTCAGGAATAGGAGAGAAAGATCAGAATTTTATTTAAAGGTTAAATGTTCTGAATGTAGCTAATGCAGTTGAATGAACTTCCCAGACTTCCAACTGTGCTTTAGGGTCCTTAGCTTTAGGATAGACAGGAGTCCCTCTTCTCCATTGTGCAGATCAAGAAACCTGCCTTCTTGTGCATCTCATAGCCTTCTTGTGTGCCCATAAAAATATCTCAAGTATCTTGACAATTCAGGAAAAACTTAGTGCTTGGAAGAATGTGTACTGGAATACATTTGTGTCCTTAACTGTAGAGCTTAAAAAAAAAATTTATATTTAATCTAAGGCCACACAAATAATGAAATTAGCGACACTTCCACTCTGATTCATGTTAAAGCAGGATTGTAAATACTTGAAATAGGATGGGAATTAAAACTACCTGCTCATCCACCCAGGTAGTCCATATGGACTTGTCTGAGGCATCTTGACTGTCACTGAGGGAAGATTCACTTCCTTCTTGTGCATGCGCTTTCCTTGTCCTGTAAATGAGCCGAAGTCTGCAGTGCTCTTGGCTTGCAGTCTTGCACCTGTGCTTGCTAAACTTGGCAAGAAATACAGTTGCGTGTAGTTTAGTTCTGGTCTAACACAACAGTGGAGCTTCTCTCCAAGCTGGTATTAGCTCAAAAGTGACTTCGTTGATAACTGTTAAATATTTTCGGTATGCAGTTATAGACAATTGTCCATGTGTTCGAGCCCAACTTTCCATTTCTTTTATTAAGATACATCTCAGAAGGCTGGAACCTGCCTGCCTTTTAAAGGTCACCATCAGACCTGTTGCTGAAGTGAATTGCTACTTTTCATTAGAAGGATTTTTAATCAATGATTGTACTAAGAAATTCTGAGATAAGGAGGGATTTAAAGAAGCAACAGAAAGCATAATGTGAAGCTGCTCAACACTTACTGTAGAAGCTTATGCTGATTATGGAAAATTGGGATCTTCTGGCAGTGAAGCGTTTTTTTACAGGTCAGGATGGGTTTGTCTCTGAAATGTAAGTGCAGTGGACTGAGTGCTGTCATTGGGCCCTGCCAGCAGCAGCTCTGCTGCATCCCTGGGATAGAAATCGAGCAGCATGTGGAAGCACAGCTGGGTGCATTACCTACAGGTGACACACACCAGCAGCAGAGGAGGTCCGCAGGAGGTCCCCCAGCTTCCTGAAGGAGGCTTTGCATTATTAAAGGTTGCTTGTTTTCTGAGTGCTGTTACAAGAGAGGATCTTGGTTGGTAGTCAGGTAGGGTTGTGCTAGAGTAGGCTGTGTGGCCACACTTTCAGAGAGAAGCATGGTCCTTTGAACAAAATTGCCAAGTACGGTGTGAAATTTTGTGTCGCTCAGAGTTAGCCAAAGAACTTAATTTTAAACTGCACTATTCTTTTGTTTGCCCTAATCAAAGCCTTAGTTCTGTTGAAATTGGATCCAGTACTGGGATGTAAGAGTGGAATGGGGTGATTACAGGACAGAAAGGTTTTGTGTGACCTTTAAAGTAAGGTTAAAAACTGATGCTATGAAAGGGGTGATGTGAAAGGGAGGTAGAACAGGCATTATAGAAAGGAAGTGATCCAGCAGGGCAAACACCCTCCAGCCTTTACTGTCTGCTCATGTTGGATAGTGCTGAAGAAGAGACAATTACAGGTTGTGACAAGAAGATACAGCTTGTATAGAGAGGGAGGCAGGAACCTGGAGAGGATGGAGAGAGACGTGACAGCTGATACAGTCTGAATAGTTAAGTACAGTATTAGGGATTGTTAATGTAATCTTAATCAAATTAAACAGTGCTTTACTATGTGTTACATAGGCACTAGCTAATAAATTTTCACACTACTGTGTTAGAAGTGGTAAATTAATTTTGTGACAGTATGAGTATACAGTACTCACGTTTCTGTGGGGACTTTTCATCATGTTTGGGATTCTGTGTCTCTGTTTTTGATTTATTGCTGTTTTGAGAAAATGGGGAGGGGGGCAAGGGGATAATTTTGAATAAAACAAAGTTTTTGAGTGTTAAAAATATTGGCAGCATGCCTTCTACATCTTGGTAGTTACTCTGTGTTGAGGTGAGTCACTAAATAATTCTCCAGGTTTCTGTGCTGCAACAGTATCCTAATTATAATGTGACTGGAACAGAAACATCTGGTTACCCGGCAGATCACTGTGAAGAGAAAAATCTTATTCTGAATGCCTCCTGTTGATGTGGAATTTCAGCTTTCTCTGAGAAGCTGCACATGGAAACCAAGGCTGATGGTGCACGTGTATCCCTTGTCATGAGACCACAGCAATCGCTTCAGCACATAGCCTTTGCTATTTCTTCCTTCTCCCCTGTGTCCTCAATGACATCCTCATTGCAGTTTCCTCAAGTCCTCCTTTCATTTCCAGACACCTTCACAAGGATATTTTCAGCTCAGCCTTGTGACTGTATGCCCAGCTCTTGCATGTCACATGTAATATACTTCATTTCCCTTATAGTGACTTGAGAGATGTATTATTTTTGAAATCTCGCTACTGTCAAATTGCTTGAAATTAACTCTGAGTTGTTGAAGGGGGAGCTGAATGATCGACAGCCTGTTCAGATGGTGAAGCTGACATGTGGATAGCTTTGTTCTCCAAACTGAAATGCAAAAACCGTTGTGCTGTGCTCTCTGCTTGGGGACTTGGGGACTGTTGCACCTTTGCTAACACTCATGGCTTATTACATGATTTTCCTGTGTCAGGTGCTCCATTCCACTTGTTTTAGTTTTAAAAATCCGTAGACTTCTGTGACTTTGTTCCCAAACAAAAGTGGACTATGCCGAAGAGTTCCAAGCAGGTGCAAAAGTAAACTTGGGATCTACTATTTGAGAAGGAACTATACTTGCATAAATCAGGAAACCATCGAGATGGGTTGAATAACAGCATGGGAGGGGGTGTGGAACCATGTAGAAGGTGGGGAGGGAAGATGACAATGATGGTATAAAGGATTATTTTCAACTTTAAAAATGCCTTTTCTCCATTCTTCTAATTGTTGTTGAATACTGAATTACACAACAGTGACTCAGAGTTTATTACTTGTTTCTGAAGTAAATGAGGCACAAAGTTTCTCCCTTCTGAAGTTTTCTTTGCTCTCTTTTTAAATCATGAACTCTTCTCTCTAAGCTTGCCATGTCACTTCTCTCCAGTGTTGCCATACCAAGTGCTGATGATTATCTCACTCCGCTTTCTGTGTGGAGCTCATTTTGGTGTTCATTTTTACTTTAGACTGCAGCATTTCTGCTCTCAACTTCCTTTTGTTTCTTCATCTTTTTATCATGTTTTCACCCTTCTTCTACAAGAGCACACATTATTTTCAGGCATTTGGTCTTCATGTTCTTTCTCATTTAACTCTCTCAGCCCTTCAAGATAGAAGACACACTGAAATCCCTCAGCTTAGCAGCAGACAGTTCTCCTCAAGCTCGGAGTTCATGACAGTTCCTGCAAACCGTTCCTCCCAAGGAGGAACAGAAGTTGTCAGTGTACCCTGTACCTGAGTTCCTCCAAAGAGGCAGAACTCTGTTCACAGAGGAGTAATTTATGCAGTGTCTTAGGCTTCCCTCTTTGCAAGTTAGGTTTTCCTGCAGGGCCTGCTTGGCACCTTAATAGCCAGCACAGCCTGGGCTGTACTTAACGGCTATTTCCAGTTTTCTTTTCTGAAGGTTCGCAGCCTTGCTGTGTGAAGGGCTTCCAACAAACAGAAATAGCTGTAACTCAATGCTGCTGTAACCCAAATGCTGCTGTACAGCCTTCATACCCAGGAAAATGCCATCCAGAGAAGTACTCGCTCCACTCCCACCGTTAGAGAGACTGCATCATCTCTTTCTGCCTATATGAGGGATGGTATGAGGTGTGCTTTCTCTCTCTCCCCTCCCCACCAAGGTTTCAATTTCAAGTAGTGACAGCAAAATTGTAAGGCAAATATCAACCACTGTGACTGACCAGGACCATGCAGAACTCTTATTTTGTTAATTTTTCTGACTCTTGCTGCAATAAATTTTTATAAGTAACATAGAGTACATTTATTTACTGTTTATTCCATATCTGATTAGGTTGATATATTAGACTATGTAAGGTAACTTTTTATTAACAGTACATCTTACAGTGTTGGTAGACGAGAGTGTGTTGTTCCCCTGACTAATGCAGAAAAATGCTTGAAAAATACCCAGCATTTTTTACTGTTCTTCCTTTTGTCTTCTTTTGATTTAATTCTAAAAACGCGGGGTGGGTTAGTCACTTAAGGAGGCTGCTTTTTTTTTTTTTTTCTTAAATTTTAGTTTGTGAACTGCCTGACTGGCCATCTGTTTCCCATTCCCTCTTAACAATGCTGACTTTGGATGGATCCTCCCTAGTTTCTGTGCTGGAAGACAGACTTTTAATATTAAGAAGTGAGTTTCTAGATATGATGACCTGAAATGTTCATGTATTAGGAGTCATCAGTTTGGCTAATGGCACACCATGGCTACAGATCATCCTAAGCACCTCTTCAAGGTGTCATTTTTCCAGCTCAGTTGATTTCTGACATATCTCACTTCATCAGCCATTGAAGTGGAAATTTCATCACTCTTTTATTCTTTTGAGTTTTTGTTTGTAATAGGTTTTATGGGTGATTAGTTGTGTGAATTGTGAGTATTTTTTGCGGACAGAAGAATTCCTTAATTTCTGCATATTGCACTTGGAGTTCCTAATCTACCTGTTACATGGATGGGCTGGATTCACTTTGTTCTTTTTCCTGCAAGAGGCATGCAAGTACTGTACCTAGTGCAAACTGTAACTAATGTAATATTTACATTTATAAACAGTTACAGTAAAAGGAAATAAATGATTATTAATATGATGACACTTGCAGTAATGTATCTCTTCAGCAGCAGTACTTAGATGTTACTTTCAGCAGTTGTCAGTGCTGAGATTAGGTACCAACCTGACTTCCAGCCTGCAAAATACTTTGCTCTTATTTCAGACAGATGTTCAAGCCTGCTGCTTCTCCTCAAAATCTTGTGATTCCTTTACTGCCTGTGTTTATGTAGCAGTGTATCACGAAATGGTAATTCGTTACCATTCTACGCAAGTGTTCAGACTGTGCTTCTGTTAAGGGATCGACGTGGAAGGATCAATGATTCTTAATTCATAATAATGGTAATTAGTAATAAAAATAATAGTAATTCAGTAATGATAATGCAGCCTTTTGAATGCAGCTGGGAATACTACCATTCTTTAGAATGCCTAAGTTGTTCTATGTAGGTGTTGGGAGGTAAGGCTGTGGTACATAATACCTACGTTTCTTCCCTGGCTCAGTTTTGCTGGCCTTGGGGAGGGAGGAAGGGCTGTGCCCTGAGCAGCGTGCTCCTTCCCTTACCGTTCCTTCTCCTGGTGACCTCTGTAGGAGGGGTGTGTTTGACCTTCCTTATAACAGTATTTTGGACACTTCCTGTTCTTCTGTAACAGAAAAATCTACAAGTTCTGTCCTGTCACTTTTAAAACCTTTCCTACTCCAGCACTGTATGTTAGAATAATGACTTGTTATTCTCAGAACTAGTTCCAGTCTTGCTTCATATGTTTTGAGATGTCTCAAATGGATATACTCATTGAAAGGGAATAGAATGCATACTACAGGAGATCCGTAAGTCATCCCAAGCAGTGGCATAATCTTTTCTATGCAATTATATCTTTCTTTTGGTAACAAACATCTTTTATTTGTTACCTTTTTACTACTTTGTGCCTATGTAGCTTTTTACGTATCAAAGGGCATAAAAGAATCTGGGTATATTTAGCCTTTTTAACCAGCTACCTTGATGTTCACTGAGCTGGGTTTAAAGAAATTTCTCCAGGTGAGAGATGGGGGGTGGGGGGCACTGTGTACGTTTGGTGGGATTGCTATCCTGTTGCCAAACTGTAATAGCCCTTTGGTGAACTTGGAGTTGAAGCTGCTGAATTAAATGCAATAATTTTCCATAACACTTGAAAGGCCTGCAGGCATGCTACAGTTTTAGCTGGGTGTTTTAGGTAACACTCTGTAGCATGACCCCAAAGCCCTGTTTACATCTTGGCAATTAAAATACATACTGCATTTTATGTCTGTTGTACTTTCCCCATACTGTGGCACAGGGCTTTAGCATTGAGGGGGCTTTATTGTTTAAAAAAAAAGGAACTTATTTTTTCCCCTTTTCACTACAGTGACTTTATTTCACGTCACAATAAGTGATTAAGAGGAACTGCTGAAAGGCTGTCCTGGGGTATTTTAAATGCAGTGTAAAACTTGTACTGCTGCATCAGTCAGCTTTGTATCTGAGACTTCAGCCATCGAAGCTCCCACTATAGCTTTGACACTTGAGTGTGAATATGCCTTGTGCTCCTTTCTGGTGTTTACACTTGGGCTGTCTACAACATTTAGAGTAAAAGCAGGCATTTTTATAATTTGTTTTAATTATTATTTGAATGTACCTTATCTGACTTGGTAATTAAATACTCTGTTAAATGTGTGCTAATGATGTCAGAAGTCTTCAAAGTAGCCTGGCACATAAGGGAGCAAACTCTGTGATCCCAATGACCTGCTCATGTGCAAAAAACATTTTCCTTTCCTGGTTCTGCTTTCATTCTAAATTAAAAGAAATATGTAAGTATTAGTGTAAAAAAAGGCATCTCCTCTGTACAGTTTGGAACCGTTTTTAAAATTTGGAGTGACACACGGAGAGTGCAGTCTGACCAAGGCTGCACTCAGCTAAGCTTTGTACACATATGGGACGGGTATGGCTGTAATAGGAGCTGACATGTCAGCCTGGTGATTAGCGTACACTCTCCTGTTGAATCCAGCCAGGAGCCTGTAACGTTGGACAGATCATTGGAAAGGTCAGGGGAGATCCCAGTGCTCAATTACACAGATAGGCACCCTCCGTTTTTTATACTTGGAGAAGCATTAGGCAGAAACTTGACCTAGTGTCATGCACCAGCGAAATATTTTTCAATTTTTTTCAGTATATGGAGGTGATTTTGCATTGGCATTGTAATACAGTGTGTAACAGTATTTAGCACAGCTGCTCTGACATCCTTTTGTGAGTGGGTGAGTTAGTAGTTCAATAGCTTTGTAAATATTGCTCTATGAAAATGTGTTCATTTAATTGGAGTGAAGCTATTCTGTGGACCATAAATATTGACATATGTGCAAAAATTACTTGCTGATGAAGGCAAGTGGTTTTGTAACATGTCACAAAATAAATTTAATTTTATTTGGTTTAAAATTTTAATCTGATTTGACAAAAGGACTGTTCATGTGTCAAATTTGTTGCTATAATCTCTTGAGATGTACTGTACTCATTACTAGTATTTCATCTAAGCTGCCTCCAAAGTGTAGAAAAGAAAGGTAGTCAGTGCATTCAGGTAACTCCCCCTAGGATGCAGCTTTTATGTTTTAGGAAACAGAGGAGGAGAAGAAATGAAATATCTTAAAATTTGTGCAATAGTGGTTCATTTAAATCTGAAGATTCAAGTGGAAAACCTTCTTGATATTTTAAAGCACTGTGGCCTTTGTAAGAAAGGAGCTGAGCAGATGCAGTAACTGAGAGATTGAGCTTTTTTCCATAAAGTTTTTCACAGTTATTTGAACATACTTTCATTTCTTGAAAGGTGGGGATGACAGGTGGTTTTTTGTTGGTTTCCTTTGTTGTTGTTGTGTTGGGTTTTTTTAAGGGGACAGTGGCAGGATTTGTCATGGGACACCGGTTCTGACCCTGTAAAACATCTCACTGTGGTAGTAAGACTTACAGTTCAAATCTTGTAAAGCTATCTGCAAGTATTCCGTTGTCTGACTTGTCACTGGGGGCTTCCTGCTTAACAAGGGGATCTGTTTCTGTACTCTGCAGTTACGTTTGTGCTCTGTCTTTCTGGTAGAGAACATGTGTTTGTAGACAGATCATTAAGACAGCTTTTATTCTGTCTCCTTTCAGATATGTGTATTAATTCACTGATGAAATAGAATCATAGGATTGTTTAGGTAGGAAAAGACCTTTAAGATCATAGAGTCCAACTGTTAGCCTAGCACTGCTAAGTCTGTGCTTGACAACCCTTTTGGGGAAGAAATTTCTCCTAATATCCAATCTAAACCTCCTTGACACAACTTCAGACCATTGCCTCTCATCCTATCACTTGGTACTTGATTATATAAAACTTATGAGGTATTTCAAAGACATGAGACTGCAGATATTAAGTTTTTCCTAAAACTTGCTGAGAGATACAATTGATTTTTAAAGTTAAAGGTTGCTGCAGGTAAACAGGTGTTCTGCTTAATGCCAGATCAAAAAGATTAGGTTCTTAAATTTTACAGGGTTCTTTTTTCTCAAAAAATCCCACCAAAAAACCACTATTCTTCATTATTGTAGCAGTGTAATCACTGTTTAAGTGTTTCCATAATGTGGTGGTATTAAACAGCTTGTATTTTTCTTTAACCTTTCCATTCTTTGCCTGGAGAGGCAATAGATAACCCAGAAAAATATCGTTTGAAGTTATATTGAATTCATTGACTTCTGTGGGAAGCAGATCAGTACTTCCTTATGCTACAGCATAGATTAAATCTTTGAGGATTTGAGCTTGGTATAGTAACAGAATATTGTGCAAAGAATGGGTTGGGTTTTTTACATTATAAAGGAGATGGAAAGCTGGAGAGAAAATGAAAATTTCATCTTTGATGATAAATAGTGTATGTTAGTTTTCCCATGGCATAATTTAGAGATATTAGGAATTAGTGGCCCCATGAAGTCTTGAAGCACATCTATGAAAGGGGAGATAGACTTCCACGTGAAGTCTGTAAAAGAATACCTGTGTGTATCTGTTAATAGTGACTTTTAAAATCACTATTCTGCTTAGTGTTAATAAAATAAAATGTTTCTAAATGTTGAGAAAATTGTTTTTCTACAGAAAGAACTTGCAATCATTAGTCAATCAAATATTTTAAAATCTGAGTGCTTCATAAATTACAAAGATATGCTGCATGGGCACACAGACATCTAAATAGTC
Source organism: Porphyrio hochstetteri (assembly GCA_020800305.1). Lineage (NCBI taxonomy): Eukaryota > Metazoa > Chordata > Aves > Gruiformes > Rallidae > Porphyrio > Porphyrio hochstetteri. Next base: position 33,434,742 of record CM036909.1, read on the forward strand.
ATAAATTTAGCATTCTGTTATAAAACTTAAGGTTTTTTCTGATCATGTACAACTATTTAAGTTTCTTTTTGAACAGTTAACATTTGAAAAATAGGTTTAATATAGTAGAGCGTTTGCTTAAATGGAAGGTTGTGTAGCTTTTCCTATTAGTGTAAACTGAGATTCACACAGGTCCAGAAACGCAGGAGGTCTTTGGAGAATTTCAAAACCAGATTATAAGAGATCAGCCATTCACAAATTTGAATTATGTTTCTGTAGTAAATAGTCTCTAAAAATCTTTTCAGGAGTCACAACTAATTAGCTTTTTTCATATTAAATGTTTAAAATTAAATAGGTGAAGGGTTCTAAAGCAACCTTGGATTTGCTGAACTGTTCAAATGGAGTTGACCGTTGCATTGTGATATCTGCTGTAAACTGTGATTTTTTTTTAATTCTACATCACAAAGGACTGGATTGGTGGTGCTTTGCAAAATAATCACTTGTGGTATTTAAGTACTTAAAAGTGAGGAGCACCCAAGAGAAAGTTCTCCAAAGAGAATCCGAATATATATAAGGTGTTAAACAGGAAATATCAAGGCCTCAGCTAACAGGTGCAGTTACACAGTGTTAAAATAATCTGACTTTTCCTAATTTAGGTATTTTTTCAGCTGTTTAAAGATATAAATTATATTGTTTATTTTATTTTAGCACTCTCCTTTAGAAAAGTGAAATTGCCAAGCTATTTCTGTCACAAATGCAGATGTTTTAGTTAAGCGTGCAGGACCCAAGAGGTGAAACTGAGAAACCCTGTTTTGAAAACTGTGGAATGAAAAAGTAAAGAACAATAAATAGTAATAGAAGTAAGATTCTTATAGTAATATTGCTTAAAAACTTGAGGGAAGGGAAAACTATTTGACTGTCATTTACAAATCAAATTGCTTTCTAGTACAAAGTTACATAGAATACACTATCTTGGCGAAGTCTTCCTGTGTATCACCTATAGTGTTTTCATGGCTTGCTGTGAAATTATGTGTATATCTTCTGCATGAGACCTATTTTCTTGAATAGAAATGACAATAAATAGTTGCAGAAGTATGTATGTAAAAACCAGACATTAAAACCAGAAGTTGCTGACAAGCAGAAGGAAGTCAGACTTTCTATGAAAGCGTACATCTTTCTCAGAAAAGAGACAAAACAACTTGCCTACAGACAGACTTTAGGTAAAATGTCCTTAAAACTGAAAAGATAACATATTTTCCACCCAGATCTCTGTCTGCTTTTGATCTTCCAATCTGTTGTATAGAAATGAGAAGTACTGTGTCGTCATTCACGAGAATTTGCTAATCTTTTGATCAAGGTAGCTCATGCGTGAAACGCTGGGAATTCTTGCAAGTGTTGCAGAAGTGTGTCTTGCCCATCCAGGATCACACCTTTCTTTCTCTTCCAGACAGTTAAGAAGCAGTCACAGCAATTAGAGAACTTTGTAACACATGAGTGGTTGTCTTTCTAATTTTCTTACAGGTATACTGAATGTAAGCTGAATGTAGAGAAGACTTCCAAATAAGCTGGACTGATGTGTGCTGAGAAGGAATGAAGTATGGATGTGAAGGAACGTAGGCCTTATTGCTCCCTGACAAAGAGCAGACGGGACAAGGAACGGCGCTATACAAATTCTTCTGCAGAAAATGAGGAGTGCAGAGTGCCTACACAGAAGTCTTACAGCTCCAGTGAAACCTTGAAAGCCTTTGATCATGATTCCTCTAGGCTGCTGTATGGAAACCGGGTAAAAGACTTGGTCCACAGAGAAGCAGATGAGTATACCAGACAAGGTAGGCAAGATGTTTTAATTCAGAGTGTGTAATTAATACCCAGCAGCAAGGCTTTCTTGCTGTAGGAAGAATATGTTGTTATACCAGTTTAATCAGGTTTGGTAATCTTCTACATGCACAGTACACTTCACTTGTATCTCCCTAAACTTTTTACAGAGATGGGAAAATTTTATGTACGGTCTTTGAAATAAATTACTTTCCTGTGCATCATATATGAAGTAAATGGCCCGTGTTGGGAGATGGGTCAGTGGCAACATTGCAGGCTCAAGCCTGAAGTATTCAGGCCTTACATTTTAAAAACTAGACCCCCAGCACCAACTGAACTCATTAATGGATTGCCTAAAAGCTTGCTGCTCCAGTATACCTAAAAAGTAAACAGCTTCAAAGTGAATAAAAATAAACACACCCGTTCCAAGGAGGCTGAGCCCTGTGAACAGGTTTGGGGAAACATGTGTGTGTGGCTGAGCATGTGGATAATGCAGTAGCTCACTGCCTTTATCTTTTAGCTCGCAAGATCAGTAACAGAGCACTGTACAGTGAATCACAGAATCACAGAATTGTAGGGGTTGGAAGGGACCTCGAGAGATCATCGGGTCCAACCCCCCTGCCAAAGCAGGCTCCCTAGCTCATATTGCTCAGATAGGCGTCCAGGCGGGTCTTCAATATCTCCAGTGAAGGAGACTCCACCACCTCCCTGGGCAGCCTGTCCCAGGGCTCTGTCACCCTCACTGTGAAAAAGTTCTTCCGCATGTTGGTGCGGAACTTCCAGTGCTCCAACTTGCAGCCATTGCCCCTTGTCCTATCCCCACAGACCACTGAAAAGGGGCTGGGTGATTCCCCCTGCATCCCCTGCTTCAGATAATTATAAACTTTGATTAGGTCCCCCCTTAGTCTTCTCTTCTCAAGGCTGAACAGTCCCAGCTTACTCAGCCTTTCCTCATAGGGGAGATGCTCTAGGCCCTTAATCATCTTCGTAGCCCTTCTTTGGACTCTTTCCAGGAGATCCCTGTCCTTTTTATACCAAGGAGCCCAGAACTGGACACAATACTCCAGGTGGGGCCTGACCAGGGCAGAGTAGAGAGGGAGGATCACCTCCTTTGACCTGCTGGCTACACTCCTCCCGATGCATCCCAGGATCCCATTGGCTCTCTTGGCCACCGAGGCACACTGCTGGCTCATGGCCAACCTGTCATCTACCAGGACCCCCAGGTCCTTCTCCACTGAGCTCTTCTCCAGCAGGTCATCCCCCAGCCTGTACTGATACAAACAGTTGTTCCTTCCCAGGTGCAAGACTTTACACTTGCTTTTGTTGAACTTCATCTGGTTTCTCACTGCCCAGCTCTCCAGCCTGTCCAGGTCTCTCTGGATGGCAGCGCAGTGTTCCTGCATGTCAGCCACTCCTCCCAGCTTTGTATCATCGGCGTACTTGCTGAGGGTGGATGTTATTCCCTCATCAAGATCGTCAATGAAGATATTAAACAGGACTGGACCAAACACTGAGCCCTGGGGAACACCGCTGGTAACAGGCCTCCAGTCAGATTCTACTCCACGAATCACAACCCTCTGGGTTCGGTCCGACAGCCAATTCTCAACCCACCTCACTGTCCACTCATCTATCCCATGCTTTCTCAGCTTTGCTATCAGGATGTCATGGGAGACAGTATCAAAGGCCTTGCTGAAGTCAAGGTAGATGACATCCACTGCTCTCCCTCCATCTACCCAGCCTGTCATGAGATCGTAGAAGGCTATGAGGTTGGTCGAGCACGATTTCCCCTTAGTGAATCCATGCTGACTACTCCTCATGACCTTCTTCTCTTCCAATTGCTTGGAGATGGCATCCAGAACAAGCTGTTCCATTACCTTTCCAGGGGCAGAGGTGAGGCTGACTGGCCTATAGTTACTAGGTTCCTCCTTCTTGCCCTTTTTAAAGACTGGAGTGACATTGGCTATCCTCCAGTCTTCAGGCACTTCTCCTGTCCTCCAAGACCTGTCGAAGATGATAGAGAGCGGCTCAGCAATCACCTCCGCCAGCTCCCTCAGCACACGTGGATGTAACCCATCTGGGCCCATGGATTTGTGTGCATTAATCCCTTTGAGCCGCTCCTGGACCTCCCCTACTTGAACCAGAGGGAAATTCTTCATTTCCCAATCAGTCCTACTCTCATCCAGTGTCTGTGGGTCCCGGGGGGCCTTTGAAGTGAAGACCGAAGCAAAGGCGGCATTCAATATCTCCACTTTCTCAGCATCCCCCGTAACCAGGACACCCTCCTTATTCAGCAAGGGACCTACATTATCCCTGGACATCCTCTTACTGTTCACGTGTCTAAAAAACCCCTTTTTATTATCCTTTATGTCCCTTGCCAGCTTAATTTCCAAGAGGGCTTTAGCCTTCCTAGTTGCATCCCTACAGGCCCTGACCACATTCCTGTATTCTTCCCAGGTGCTCAGACCCTTTTTCCACGATTCATAGATCTTCTGCTTCTCTTTGAGTTTGCTCAATAGCTCCCTGTTCATCCATGCAGGTCTTCTGCCTCTCTTTCCCCATTTCCTCCTCAAAGGGATGCATCGTTCCTGTGCTTGGAAGAAGTGCTGTTTGAATGCTAGCCAGCTCTCGCAGGCTCCCATTCCTTCAAACAGCGTAGCCCACGGGATAGCCCCCATTAAGTGGCGGAGGAGATCAAAGTTAGCTCTACCAAAATTCAGGGTAGCTATCCTACTTTTTGGCTTGCTTCTTCCACCCAGGATCATGAACTGAACCATTTCATGGTCGCTTTGCCCTAAGCTGCCCCCGACCTTCACTTCCCTAACAAGTCCATCCTTGTTAGTGAAAACAAGGTCCAGCAGCCGCCCTCCCCTTGTGGGCTCCTGCACCATCTGTAGCAGGAAATTGTCTTCAACACACTGCAGAAATTGTCTGGACTGCATACGACTGGCCGTATTGCTTGCCCAGCAAATATCTGGGTAGTTGAAGTCCCCCATAAGGATCAGTGCCCGGGAACTTGAGGCTACTTCTAACTGTTTATGGAATGCGTTATCTACCTGCTCCTCTTGATCAGGGGGCCTATAACACACTCCCACAACAATGTCCCCCATACCGGTTTGCCCCTTGATTTTAACCCACAAACACTCGACAGAAGGTTCATCCTTCCCCAGGTGGAGCTCAACACATTCTAGGTGCTCTCTCACATAAAGAGCAACTCCTCCACCTCGCTTCCCTAGCCTGTCTTTCCTAAAAAGCACATAGCCATCCATGACAGTGTGCCAGTCGTCCAGGTTGTCCCACCACGTCTCTGTGATTGCGATGAGATCATGGCCCTGCGACCGCACAAAGATCTCTAGTTCTTCTTGTTTGTTCCCCATGCTACGTGCATTTGTGTAAAGACAGTTCAGTGGTGAAGCAGATGTAGGTATCCTCAACGGCCCACAGCGAGATTTCTGACAGGGGACTGGCAAAAGTGGCTCCACGGAGGAGTACTCAGGGCAGTCCACAGAATTTTCCCTACTCTCACGTGGAAAAACGTCCCCAAGTCCACGACTGTGCTGTTGGTATTTACCTCTTCCCACCGTCAACTCCCGTTGTGTCTCCCGAAGCCTAACCCTGGCAGCCGCCTTAATATCCCCTTCCCCCTTCCTAACTAGTTTAAAGCATGATCGATGAGCCCTGCTATCTCCTGGGCGAGGATCCGCTTTCCTTTATAGGACAGGTGAGCCCCATTAGCAGTACTCATGCCAGGAGCAGAGTACACCATCCCTTGGTCAAAGAATCCAAAGTTCTTGCGCCGGCACCAGCCTTTTAACCACACATTCAACTCGTGGGTTATCCTGTCCTGCTCTGAGCCCCTCCTCCCACAAGTGGGAATAGAGGTAAATTAGTTTGTGATCAATATATTTGGGTTTGTTGGGGGATTTTGTTAGTGGATTCTATGATACCTAACCAGATGCTAACAGTTAGGTCCTGGGCAACGTTCTGTAGCTGCCTGTACTTTAGCAGAGAATTTGGACTAGATGATCTCAAGAGGTCCCTTTTGGACCTCAGTGATTCTGGGAGATTGCACTTGGCTCCAGTTGAGGCTAAGCATTGCTTTTGGATTCAAAACTGTAGTCTCTGGAATTGGCATTTTTCATTTCCACAACTAAACTACTTAATGTAAGGAGAGGGGGTGAAAAAGAAAAAGTTAACGAAATGTGTGGAGTACTGCAGCCAAGCTGTCTAAAAGGGTGAAGCTAGGCCAAGAGCTGTGTGAACCTATGCCTCAGTCTTCTGCATAAAGTTATCTTCTGTTTTATGAGGAAACAAGAATAGATTTAGGGGTAGAAGAAGAAAGCATCCTCCTTGTCAGGAAGTCCTTAGTTTTAATTTTAGAAATGTTTAAAAATACTTTCCCCATTGGTGGTTTCCCTTTGTTCCAAGTAGAATAACTTTACATTAGAATTAGAGCTGGGCAGATGGTGTTGACTCTTTTGCCTACAAATGTTTGCAAGGGAAATAAAAATATTTCTCTTAGGCTCATGTAACTGAGGCTTGCTGCAACTGTAGTCTGTCTGCTTTCTGCCATATATTTTTGGTTTCTGTGATGTGTTGAAACTTCAGGTCATCACTACTTTCTCATTTTTAAAACTTTAGTCACCTTGATCTTATTTTAATGAAGTAAAATCAAGAAGAAGTTTTCAAAGACATGTACTGTAGATGCTTTCTTAGTACTAGGTACAAAATTCTATCAAAATAGGCACCATTTACTTAATAAATTAATAAACTATTGCCTGAATAGGGTACTATTCTGCTTCAATAGCAGTAAGAAAATGGAAGAAGTTATGTTGTCTGACATGTCACATACGACGGTGCACTGGGGCTTGGGGTTTTCTTCCTCTTAGTTTTCTTGAGACATGTACGTAATATTTAGCTAATGCTTAGTGCCCAAGATGCAATAAATTACGTGTATAGGTCTAAAATGTCAGACTGGGATGTGTAGCTTTGTCTTTACCTTCTCAGCACCCTCATTTGTGCCCATGTGATTTTCCTCATTGTCCTTTCAATTCTTTTTGTATGGCTTATCAGCTGCTTCTGATGCATGCTGGTTTAGCACCTTTGGGGACTACCTGCAGGTTTGATAGGGTCAGGTTATAACAGGCTGCTTCTGCAGTCTTAGGTAGTGTGTTCCTTTGATTCATCTTTGTCTGAGAGAATGCACTGCTTCTGGCATTGGAAGCATTTTGTGGAAAAGGTGTTGAAGGTCATTCCAGAGGTTTTTAAATAATACATACAACACGCTTCCCTGTGTTTATTTTTTTCCTCTCTGTCTAGAAATAAAAGTGCAGATATATGGATTTGTTGACAGTCTAATTACATTCTAGCCTGCTAAATCAACAGAAAATAAATCTATAAGCAAAAAAGACAAGTTTTAATAAACACCTTTAATTGGAAACTAATTTTTAAAATTAATCATTATCAGTGTTTCTGGATCTGGTTTTGTTGTTGTCCGATATCAATGTCTGCCCAACTCCTCCCACCCCCAATCCCCATGTAAAATAACAATATCAAATTTCCAGCATCCACTGGAAATCTGCTGGACCACTTACGTGAGTTTCTCGAGTCTCTCAAATGTGGTGCAAGTTAAAAATGTCAGTGTGTTTTTATGGCTGGCATTTTGGGGTAGGGCCCTTCAAAGCTTTTTGTTAATGGATCAGAACTTTCCTGCCTGTTCTTCTCAAGTCTTTGTTTCAGGACATGTATTTGTGCTTCCTGCTTCTCAAACTCCCATAGTAGGAGTTTGGAAAGGGATGCTGTGGTAGGAGAGATGTGTGCCCTGTTCAGTGGTACCTTTATCCCAGGAGATGTTTATATGTGAAGAGGAAGTTCCCCAATTGTCAGTTCCAGTCACAGAATCTTTTTCCTTGTCTGTTGAATTTTGGTAGCTTGTAATTAATTGCATAAATAGAAATAAGAGCCTAAAAATGGACATGCTTGTCATTATAATTATAAAAACAACTTTTAAAACATAAAGTAAAATATTTGAAAATGAAATGTTTATATAACTGGGATAATTTTACTAATTTTGAAATCTAGCTGACAAAACTGGAAGAGCAGATATGCTTGTTTTGGAGATTAATTGTAACTTCATCTAGGTGACCTGCTCTCAGTTAATATCCATGAGGGATGCGCCCCACTGGTCTCCTTTCCTTCTTCTCAAGCCTCTTCATCGGTGGCAAGACTTTAGTTTTTTAAAACTCTTCAGACGAGGATTATTTAGCCTTTATTTTTAGAACTTCTCAGTTATTTATTTTCTCTTTGTTTTTAATCCCCACATAGATTCAAAAAAATTAAGCCTGTGAATAATTAAACTCAGCACCTAGCCACATAAATGAAGAGCATGAGTTTTTTTTCTTTAAAGGTATTTTTAAGCTAGATACTCAATTTTCTGTTGCATGTTTGAGAACATACCTGATCTTGTCCTTGACTGTGGATGAAGCACCATGCAAGACTATTTACTTTTCCAGGGTGCAAAGGTGAGATTGTTTGCTGTTTATGTGATAGAGAAGACGACGACACCGATTTTCATACACTTTGAAATACCCAACTATAATGAACAGCCTGTTCTAAATGTAAAACTTTTCTAAGTGAATTCAGCAACCTAAATGCTTGCAATTTGGAATATGCCCAAGATATAATGCAGAATGTAGGATTAAAGCTGACTCTGTTAAGTTGAATTTCTCTGTTGTACGTAGAGAAATTCCTGTGTTTACAAAGTGAAACTGCTGTGTGAAGTGATACAAAGTACATAGGAGACTTCTATGCACAAGCATCTGAACGGGTGACGTGACTGTGCTGTGGAATGGAAGGATTATAGAAATACAGAAAGTATTTTAAAAATTGAATTTAGGAAAAATAATTTGAAACAATAATATAACAATATAAAAATAATTTGAAGAAGATCATGAATAAAATCTGGACTCACAGTAATTGGAAATCTTTTTATACAGGGGCATTAAATTATGAAAAAAAAATCCAGGCGTGCAAAACCTGAATTTATTTACCATCAGATACATGTTGAAGGGAAAAGGGGGATCTGCAATGTCTCTTCAGGAGTCATTGCAAAGAATTCTGTGGTTGCTGGACAGTATAGAGATCCTATAGAATGACCCACGTAGCACTTAAGTGAGTTTTTGCTCAGGAGCGGGAGGCTGTCCCATGAGCACAGGTGGCAGGATGTGCTGCAGATGTACGCGCATTCATGTTTTCATACAGAATAATCACAGCACTGCTTGCAAATGGCATGAAATGAAAAGCTGAGCAGCAGGAACCTTTTGCTAATATAAGACATGATGAGGTAGTGCAGGCTTGGTTAAATTTTTATTTTTTGAGAGCTTAGATCAACTGTAGTTTAGCCTGCAGGTAAAGCTATTTGGTCTTCCTAGCTGGCAGTAAGAATGAGACCATCATGTTTATCAACCTGAGCGTTGTCAGCCAAGCCTTAAAATGAGTTTATTTTCATGCCCCCGTTTAGAGCTTTGTAGGAGAAAGTTTTGCATGTGTGGGTTTGTACCTTTACTCTTCTGGAATACTTAAGTGTCTGAATTAGATGAAATGCCCTAATAAATCATTGGAAGTGCAAAAAGAGGCTCTGAACTTATCAAACAAGCAAAGAAAAAGAATTCTTTTCTTTCACAATATGCTGGATCGCTGATACGAGGTTGCTGAAAAGCAAAGCCGTATGCAGTACAGATGTGGTATAGCTATGGTTCATCTGACGCTCCTGCAACAACTAGATTTAGGTGCTAGAAAAATCTCACCATTCTGTGAAAGAGGGCAATGAAACAGTGATGCATATGCCTCAACAATTTTACTTTATTAGTTATGTCATTAAACACTGTCAGGAATACACTTTTAAGACTTCAGAAGCCTGAAACATGAATGGCACCTTCGGTCCTAATGTAGTATGACTCCAAAGTCTATTGCTTTTAAATACTAGCTGCTCAAAATGAGTTATTTGGATAGCAGAATGATTAATGTTTTCAGTCACCGTAAATGTCAGCTGTAGGATTAAAGGATTTAAATTGTCATGCTTTTAAACCTAAAGTCCAGTACTTTAAACTTATCTCTCTGAAGCAATGGAAGGACAGCCAGGCTAAGACCATTTTGACCTCCCACTACCTATGCCATATTGACAAGCTGATTTTGACTCTTGAGTAGGCAAGCGACTCTCAATAGAACTGAATCGCCTGTTCTGTGGATTATTTGCAAGAAGGCATGAGATTATATGGAAGGGACTTTCTGATCTCCTAAGGAGCAAATTAATCACTGCAAGCACTGTCTCTCAAAATCTAAGGCAGCTATTAGAATTGGTGTTTTGTGTTCCCGACTGCAGTGCAAGATGTATCCTGATTGTGAACGTGGCAGATACCTTTTTGATATGTTAAAACACGACCACCTGGAGTATCAGCCTGATTTGAGTGGGTAACTTCTGTAAGCGGCATACAGTGCAGTGTGTTCTGGATCATTTTGTGGCCTTGAGCTAAGCACGTAACCTTCTGACAGAGGTGTTTTTTTCCCCTCTGTAATACAGGAATAATAACACCCACCTCACAGGCGTGTTGGGAAGATTAATTAGTTTGTTTGCAAAATGCTTTGAAGATGAAAAACGCTGTAAGTGCTAAGTAATATTATCATCTTTCATTGCTATACTAGTTACTTCTTAAAGCAACAATAAGAAGTTAATTGGTTTTCAGGTTCCAGGTGATAAGGATCTGTTGACTTTTAAAGTTATTCTATTAGCTACAGAGTGGTATGAAGAAAAACATTTAGCTTTTATTTGATTAGGAGTATATTTAGCTCGCACTCAGTGATACGTGTGCTGCTCTAAGGTATTCATCAGTTGAAATTGGCCCCTAGTGGGTCATGGTCTGTAGATGAGCTACATGACAAAGGGCAATTGTGATTCTCCAGGGAAAAATCAACCTTGGTTATTGTCAGTAGACTGCCTGATCAGGGATTTCTACGAAGCCTTGGTCCACAGAGTAAAAACCTTGTCTTTGACTAGTCCAGTTGCAAAATCAGAGAATTAAGTTCTTGATCAAATGATTAAGGATTTATAAGGTGAGCAAGGAGCCTTCACAAGGACTTTCAGCCTCATGGAAAGGAAGATACTGTAGAGGGTCTGTAATAGCCGTATAACTTTCCGTAGCTCATATAATGAGATCTGTGTGCTGCTCCTTTTCATAATGTTCACTAAACTGAGGACTGGGAGATAAATGGATCAAATGCATGTCTATGAAAGAGTATTCTCTTTATGGAGAGAATAAAACTGGAGAAGTGTGTGGTGAGAGAAGGGGTGAGGGAGAAATGAAAGAGGCCGAAGAGTCCCATCTGTTGATTTAGTGCTTAAGGGCTGAGAGTCAGGGCGGTAGGCCAAGCTGCAAGTGATTGCTTATTCCATCACTGGCAAATAAATGCAAAAAGTGAAGCAGAGATGAGAAAAAAGAATAATTTCTCAGAACGTTCCGTGATACTTCGTGAAATAAGTTTGTGAAACGTCACAACTTACTGGCTTGAGAGCCAGTACTCAGCATTACTGAGATTATTAAAACTAAAAGATGAAGTGGCAGAGCCACAGGAACTTATTTGCCTCAGTTTTGTCTATTTACTTGCTGTGCAGTGCTGTAAATATACCTGAGTCATAAATCCTTTCTTGTGTTCAGCATAATAGATTTTTTGCTAGAACATCTAAATTAGCAGGGCTATGCTACATTTATTATAGGGGTTTCCAGAATGGAAACCCTTTTGGGGAGATGTGCCAGGCTGAGAGAGAGACTTAAAGGTTTAATTTCTGCAGAAGTCCTTGAGTCTGTATTCTCCATTGTTTCTTGCACTTACCTACAGCGATGGTCAGAGTGCCTCATTGTGTCCATGCATTGCAGAGCTGATTCCCTTGGTTGCAGGATACTTGTTTATGAAATCTCACAGATAAAAATGTATGGGGCTACTCAGAATAGGTGTGTTGGGATTTTACTTTATGCCAGCTCAGAGCCTGTTGAACTAAGCAAGTTTTCTACGATGCTGAGACATACCCCTCTATGGGTCTGTCCATTCAGTTGTGGTGGCAGATGTTACTTCTGCCTTTTCATGAGGGAAAGACACAGTAGAGTTTTCTCTTCTCCACATCTGTAGGAACAGAAGTGAACCTGAGCTCTATTTTGTGTGCTTCTCTTCATGCTGCCTCCTTCCTCCTCACCTTCTTTCCCCATTTAAAGCCGTATGTCATGTCATTAGCATCATATTGACCCTAATGTGGCAGTTCATACCTGTCAGATCTGTGGTTGTAGGCTCCCTGCAGACTCTATATCCATCATCTCTATATTGCTTACCCTTGGGTCATATTTTCTTCACATCTATCAAATTTAGGCTTTATTTGTGTTTTGTAATAAATGGATGCTCAGATCTTGATGATTTGGTCTCAGGATCCAAAGATTAAGCTAGAAGCCTAGAATGTCTATACTGTCATTCTGGTCATGATCAAGACTTCTTCCTTGCTACTCATGGAGTTCTATTTCTTTTTTTTAAATCCACAAAATCCCTTCTTTTTTTTCCCCCTTGCAGTCCATGATCTGGACAGCTGTGTTAGTTTCTCTTAATTTAGTTTACATATTATGTAGTCAGTCATAAAACCAGATTTTTGTATGAAATCCTCAAATTTGGAACCGTAACATTTAAATTTTTAATTCATTTACTGGAACATGATTGCTGATGCTGTAGCTTGAAGCTTTGAATTGTGCAATTGTGAAATTATCTTCAGCTGGCTTTAATCTTACTCTGTGGTAACTTCAGAAGGGCTTGATGAACAGTCCTTTATCCCTATACGGGATTAGGAACTGCTTCTTATGTTCTAGTCTGTGGATTAGTACTGAGGATCCCCTGCCACCTTCAAGCCTAACAGAATAAAATTACAAGTCCCCCATACTGCACAGAGGGGTCTGTATGTTTGAACCACAATTTGGAAAAACAGTGTCAAGAAGATGCTTTGTTTCATTTGCATTGATTGTGCTTTATTTCTCAAAATAACTTAGGCAGGCTAGCATTTCAGTCAGTGCCTCCTTGTGTGTCTGTAGTTTAATATTGGTAAAAATCACAGAATCACAGAACTGTAGGGGCTGGAAGGGACCTCGAGAGATCGTCGGGTCTGACCCCCAAAATGCGTGGTTGCTTTAAATACTAGCTTGGAAATATTTTATTTCCCACAAAACAATAAGCGTGGGGTTAGGCGTGGTTTTTTGGGGTTGTTTTTTTGCTGGTTTGGGGGTGGTGGTGTGTAGAATAGACCTAGGGTTTGAGCCTTACATAAGGCTTTTCTGCTGTGAGTGACACAGTAAGTGCAGCTCAAAGAACTCGCAGTATCTGGTGCTAACTCATTCAGAAGTCAGAGGCCATTACTTAACTCCCTCTGCACTTTTGAAAACCCACAAGGAAAGGGAGAGCTGTATGGTTAATGTTTGTTCAGAATAACAAGCACTTGAAAATTATATGCACAGTTGCTAAGATTTAACATCATTTAATGCTGTTTGCTGTTATGTAGTTTACTGGATATATATTTGAGAAGCAACTGTCATTCATATGTATGTTACAGCTCCACTCTAAGTCAGATAATTTCAAGAAAAGGAGGTTAAGATGGAAAAGTGAATAGAGCGGAAAGGTCAAGAAAGAGATTAAGAGGTGACAAGAAAGAGGGCTGTGATGAGTGAAGAGAAAAACATAGGAATTAAAAACAGGAGGAAAATGTGATACAGCGGATTAGGATGGTTTAAATTTCACAGATAATTTTCACAAAAACAAGGGAGAAAATCAGGCTGAAGTAATAACAAAATACTATGCCAAATCAAAAGGAAAAATGTTAATGTAGGTAAAGCTCTCTACTTGTCACTCTTCACTGCGATTTCTTGCATCCTAGCAAACAGAACTCTTCAAGTACAGCTTTGGAAACTCCTCTTCAGTAAATATATTGTGAAGTTTATGTGACAGAGTGGATGGTATCATATCTATTACTCATTCTCTCTCTTGTGTAATTTGATTCCACCCACCTAACATTCTGACTTCTGGAGGCAGCCTTTGTTTACTTCTTATCAAAGTTTTGTAGGGCATCCAAGGCCCCTGTTTTGCTATTCTCTGATTTAAGATTTTTATCCTTCCATTTCCAGCAAATCTGTTATCCTAGTGTACATCTACTTCCAATTCTGTGGTGCTCCTCTCAAGACCTTTCCTTACTAAGGACCACCTTAGTAAGTGTGTCACACTCTATTGCCCCAATAAATGGAAAAAATAATATTCTATTTAGAATTAAGTTACATATTTTTCTGTAAGAAACCAGTTGTAGTTGACACTTGAAAGTAGATGGGGGGTTTATGATCTCATAGAATTGTGCAGAATTCTTGCTAAACCAGTCCAGATCTACTTCGGTCACCTAGGAAGGTGGCATCTGCTCCATGTTGTCAGTGCTTCTGTAGCGAATAGCTAGTGCCCTGAGAACAGAAGAGACAGTTTTGCTGCCTATTGTTATTATAAAAAGAAGCTCCTCTTTCCCTCTTTGACTAGCACATAATTGAACTTTGTCATTTTTAGGAAATAAAGTGATCATGCCAGCCAGTTTGCAGTTACAGAGCTATTCCTTCATAGCTGTCATGGGTTTGGCTTTGGAAGGGAAGGGACTGTTGAATCAGGTCAGTAGTCTTGAGCCCTGGGTTGTACAAGAATGATGAAGCACTTCAAAGATGTGGTGCAGCTGTGTGCTAGCTACTACTCTACAGAAAGTACTGGAGGTATTGAGAACAAGCTCCAGGTAAGGGGCTTCCAATAGGGAAAATGCACCCACTATATGGCTAAACATGGATATAAAAGAAGTTAAGTACTTTTCCCATATCAAAACAGCAGAAAACAGCGTGGTGCTTGCAGTAACACTTTGATGTCAGAGTGCTGCTAATACTGTAACCTCGTGTGATAAGCATTGTATGTGGTGGTCTGCAGACACAAAATAAAAACCTCAGACCAAAATATTTGTCCTCATTTTTTTAAAAATAAATGAGGCTTCTCTTAATATTTTTTGAATAATCATGATTAAGTAGGGAATTGAGGAAATGTAAGGAGATTGGTTCTCCTAAGGACCATGATTATAGTTTTGCATCTGTACAGATTTAGTTGTTTCACTTATCTTCCAAGTTTAGTTATAAGTATTTTTGTCATGCTTTATCACAGAGTGATTATAGGGGAAATGTTCTTGGGTTGGGTTTTTAATGGAACAAAGGTGTTATAGGCAGACAGAAAAACAGAAAGAAGACTAGATGAAAAAAGGGCCTGACAAGTACTAAAGGATGCATACACAGCAGGTGTGACATGAAACTTCATCAGAAACATAAACAAGAGCCAAGCTAAACAGAATTTTGGGATGGTTTTGGGACCTCTGCCCTTTTGGTACCATGCATGTCCTTTTACAACAAAAGCAAAGTCAGTAAAGGCACTCAAACTGTAATTCCTCTGCTTTAAAAGGTAGGGGTGTAGGTGTATTTTTGTGCTAACGAGGCAGATACTTGGGCTTTGTCCATTTTTCTTTCTTTCCTTCTTTTCCAAGATAGTCTATTGTTGCTAAAACTTGACTTGTCAACATATCAGTGGTTAATGAATTACTGAGGACAGTGCTGATGCCTGGAGATGCTGTCAGATTCTCGGTTGGATATTTTTTGTTCATTCCATCTGTTACTTTCTCCTTTTCATGGTTTTTAAAAGACTATCTCTGTGTATATATTTAGTGTAGATCCAACTTAGAGCAAGGACTGACAATGGAAGAACCATAGGGCCTTTTCTGTCGTTTAGCAGCCCTCTTCAAAAACCCTTTTCCACAGAGAACATTTTCAACTTGAAGCTTAAGTTACTGTGGATATCTTTGAAAAGCTTCCCCAGTTTGGACCAGGGAAACAAATGTGGCACAAGTGCAGCAGATTTCCATTTAATTCCAGCTGTTAACTTCTGACTTTCTAAAATAAAATGTAACTTCTGCATCCATCAAACTGGCTTATCTGTAGTATTTGATTATACGAAAAATCATTTACATTTCGAGACAATGTGAGCTGTGCGATTCTGGCAGAGATACATATACACATACACTCTCTCTTTTAAAAAAAATAAACTAACATATCCATATTATAATTATGTTGGGTTTTTTTTTTGTATGTAACTTGCTGAGGTACAGCAATTGTATGTGGATCGTTACACCGAAAGCGGTTGTAACGGGTATATAGATGTGCATGGTTACTGCTGGCAAATGCTGTGTGTTTAACAGTGATTACTGTACAAGCTCCCAAAAGTTGTTTCAGAGTTATCACATTAATTTTGTTCCTGTCTGCACAAATGGAGGGGGTCAGCATTCCTTACACTACCCATAAATTGATATTCCTAGCCAAGAGAAATGCAGTATCTAATGGTAGAGTGGGAGTAAACAGCATTATTGTTAGGTTTTAAAACCTAACTTCGTGACATGTCCCAAATAGTCCAAAAACCCTCAAAGATGTCTCCAGAACAAGTCTCCCTGAACCATTGTGTCTGGTTTTTTTGTTTTACACTTCATACTTTGTTAAAGGAAAGGGGTGAGGGGAACAACCCACAAAGCATTATGCCTGTTTGCTTATTCTGTGTGTACATTTTCTCAAGAATTCATACACTATAATCACCAAGTTGCTTTTAAGTCTTCATGGACTGTTGAGGCACTTCTTATCAGTGGAAGAAATTGCAAATGTGTATGTAGTGTAAGAAACCAATGACTAAATCCTTCTCATTGGAGTCATTCTGGAAAGGCTGATTAGAAACTCTTACACAAGGAGGAGACCATCCTCTCTTCAAACTTTTTTTTTCCACTGAGGTCCTACAACCTCCTTTGTTTTGTTTTAAATTTCAGTCTAATTCATGATCAGGTGGAAGTCCCCAACTACTCTGATGCCCACTAGGTCTGTTTCCCAACCATGTTCAGCTTCTGGATCCTGGAAGACTTTCTTTTTTGATTGCTTAGGAATCTTAATATGATGTAAAGTTGGTTTTTTTATCATGTATGTATGAATTCCTCTGGAATATGAATTCCTACACAAATAAATATTTTTCTTTTCAACATTTTGTTTTGGATTCTCTGTTGTCTGTTTGTTTTTTCTTTTTTTCATTTGTGTAGTGCAACTTACATGGAGTACAATCCTCTTAGTAAAGCTCTTAGGAAAGCTTTAATTCAGAAGATGATTTAGTCTCATGTTTCTAAAGCTGTTACAACATTTCTGGGCTATGCTATAAACTTCACAGTGTAGTGAAAAGATCTGATATATTGAATGTGATGAGAAAGCAATATACAAACCTGCCCCCCTTTTCTGTTTGGCTCTATGACATGCCATCTTGCTTTTCTTGCTGTTCATAAGAGGGTGAAAAAAGAATATATTTTACGTGGAGGTAGGCTGTTGTAAATTTCAAAGTAAAAAATAAAGTGCATTAGAAGATGGTAGGCAGTATGTTGTGCCTGAGAGAGTCTCCTAGAAAGCGATCATGGAGGATGTTGCTGCCTGAAGTAGTTTCTCTTTAAAATAATAGTTTGCTCAAGAAGGAAAAAAAAAAGTTTTAAAAAAAAAAAAAGTGGTAGTTGGCAAGGGGAATAGTGTCTTTAAGTGGATGTGTCTGCACAGGTGTCTTCCTGAGCTAGTCTGAGTGCAAAGAGGCCCCTTTTTGCAGTGGGGGGAGCACACGGCTATATATGGTGCAGGCTAGAGGAGCTGCAGGGTGAGCGAGATGCTCACCTGCTGCATCTGGTTGCACTGTGGCTCAAGAGGCAGCATCTGGGTCCATCTGCATACATCCTTGATCTCAGTACTGTGAGGTTACGTGGTTGAAGTCAACAGCACTTTTCCTACTGACTCAAGTAACCTTGTCTTTGGTCAAAAATACCTCTTTCCTTTCTGTTTTGCTTCCCTAAACCTCGTTCTTAGAACCAATATGATGATGCATGTCCAACTGTGTATACACCTTAGCTGCTTTGTGTGTCTGTAGGTCCACCTGTATACATACACACACGCACATGGGCTTTTCCTATTTGGTTCTGACTGTAGGCAACAGTTTGAGAATGTAGATTCACATAATAACATACAAACACATAAAACCAATGTGCTACTCTGCCTCCCTTAGCTATATTTCCCAAAATACAAAATAATAAGCATTTCAGACACTTTACTACTCTCAGCTCTGACCCTATTATCACTGGGCGGTTTGTTTGGCCTGTTTGCTTCTTTCATTAGTTTCAACTCTCACAAAACCTGAAAATTCATATGGCATGACAGCTTTAAAAAATGACAAAATACTATCAGTGTGCATGGTAATCTCCTGTTCTTATACCCTTCACGCTGTTCAGACGTAGTCATAAATATGTTTACTCCTTTCATATTTACCTCCCCAGCTGTATTTTCGTTCAAATATTTATTCACAGCTACATAATAAATACAGTTTGATTGGTACCTAATTGGTGTAACTGATTTTCATTATTTATGAAAGTCATTGTCAGAGTTCATTTAGGGTTCTGACTGTGAAGAAACTCACAGCGACAACTTCATGTGACTGCAACAATTAAATAATTAACTGGCTTACTTAAAGCAAGTCAATGGCCACTGCATTAATTCTCAATATTTCATGAATTATTTGCACTTATGTATTCACACTTCTGCAGTGCTCTTATTTTGTGACTGATAGGATTCTCATTGTATTATAAGCTTTAATTATCTTATTAACATTTTTATGTTAAAGGACTAATTTTGCAGAAATTAAGATGCCTGTGAGTGTTAAGCATTGAATGTATGTTCTAATTTGTTCCCAGAGCTATGAAATAACTGTGGGCAGGGGTAGAAAAGCCTTATGGGTATAGGCATGCAAATGAACTTGCCAAGTGTCTGTATACCATAAAATGTCATAAATCTCTGGACATAAAGTAGGAGGAAGATACAGCCATTAAAAAGGCAGTCATTTTTGAGTATCGCATAATTTAGACACTTTAAGTTATTGAAGTGTCGGGAGTTTATTGCATCTGATTTATTAATACAATCATTAGGGATTCACTTATGTCTCTTGCTCTGCCCCAAAACAGAGGCTGGAAGTCTGTTTAAAATGCACAGACCCTGCTTCAGCAGTAAAAGCCTAAAATGTTTCTCAAAATACCGACACGCAAAAAGTAACAACTTTACTGGAGTTCTGGCAGGTAACGGGTGACCACGTTCCCGTTTGTTTACGTTTGCGCATTAAAATAGGGCAGAGAGGTCCAATAAAGACCGTGAGAGTTTGCTTCTCATTTAGTGTTTCTGTTGCCACTTTAGGTGATAACCTGTACAGGGAAAAAAAGCCTGTTGCTTTGGCCTCTAGCCAGGACAAGCCCAGAAAAGATAATCCCGGCAAATACCTTGTTACTGCTTTCAGGCTTTGGAGAAGGAAAGGGGAGGAAAAAAAAAAGTTTGTCACCTTTGTTTTAATCCTTTCATGTGCTGAATTGGCTTTTCTTAGCTTGCAGGTTCTGTTCTGTTTCTTTCTTACCCAGGGGCACTTTTGATGTGTTTAAGCAGTTGACAGAACAATGCTAAGGTGTGGTATGAATGAGAAGGGGCACGGCAGAGAGCTGGAGACAAAAGAACCCACTTGATTGTAACATGGGGAGTTTTGACAGAATACCTTGTGTGATACCCGAGACAATTATGCACATGAGTTTTTTACTTTTAGGTTCTTAAAAATAAAATAAATTCTCACCTTTTGTTATTTTCTTTTCCCCTAATCAGGACAGAATTTTACCCTAAGGCAGTTAGGAGTTTGTGAACCAGCAACTCGTCGAGGACTGGCATTTTGTGCGGAAATGGGGCTCCCCCACAGAGGTTACTCTATCAGTGCAGGGTCAGATGCTGATACTGAAAATGAAGGAGTGATGTCTCCAGAGCATGCCATGAGACTTTGGGGCAGGGGGGTCAAATCAGGGCGCAGTTCCTGTCTGTCCAGCCGTTCCAACTCAGCCCTGACTCTGACTGATACCGAACATGAAAACAAGTCCGACAGTGAAAACGGTAAGTTCTTACGCATATGCACATCTATAAATCAATGTTTTATTTGCTGTTTTGGTTGACATTTGGTAATTTTGAATCGTTAAAGGAATAGCCTTGAATTATTTACCTATTTATTTTTTTTCTCCTCCTCCTAGAAAAGTCAATACGAAGTATTAGTCCTAACTAATATAAGCTTTGGGTGTGATGTTTTAGTTATAGTATTGAAAGCATTTAATCACAAAGAAGATTAGCTCTGTTTTAGCTCAGGCCATGTCACCTGTTACCCTTCGGGGAACAGCTAAGTTGAGTGGTGATAAAGTTGATCCCCAAGGCCAGCACGCAATCAAAGGTTTCATTGTAAACTCATCTTCAAGACATCTTGGAGAAGTTGCAGAATCTTAGAATGGATGAACAAATGCGAAGAAAAGCTTATTAACAGGGTTCATGTGATTGGAAAACAAATTTGATTGTGCTTTAAACTTCCTAGTTGATGAGAGGAATTGGAATTGTGGTGAAGAGGTACAGGCGGCCTTTGATGTGCCTGGGGGACTGGATTACTGTGCAATTAAAATCTGCAGAAAAAATCTAAACAGCAGCTTTGTAGGATGTGGTGTATGACTATTGTATATTAAGGCTTAGTGTTTAAATGAAAAGAGGTTATTACAATTGACTGATTCATTTTTAAATCTTTTGAAGTTTTTTTTTTACCTCCACTTGAGGTTATGAACAGAACTTTGTGTGCTGCTAAATGCTAAATCCACAAATCTTAGAAAACATTTTATCTCAACTTCTTTTTATTTGCAGATTTTCAGCTTTCCAAGAATTAAGATGATTGTTTTATTAACTTCCTGACTTTCTATATAACAAATTCAGAAGAGGAATAAAGAGAAATTAGTAAAAATGAAACTCGGAGTAATGGCTACTGCCTGCATGTCTGCACTTCATTATATTAAATTATTAAACCTTTCTGCTTAGCTGTACAAAAGTCAGAGCAGCTTTGTTCCTATTCTCTGGCAATAGGTGTAAGATGTGGCAAACAGCAATGTAGGTGTGTGTATGGTAATATTTAAAAAAAAAGAAAAAAGGACTTGAATTTTAAACTACAGACACAAATGTTTAGTCCTACCTATTTGATTGTTAACTTCAGTTTGAGAAGACAAAACCAAAGCTATAATTTGATATCATTCCTACTTGCCTTCCTCTGGTGACAGATGATAACTGAAGATGCCTGTGCGAGATGACTGTCTCAGATGGGATCCTCCTTTTTGTGTCAGACTTAATGCTGCATGGTACCTGGGGAGGCTGGTCTCAGTGTTGACAGGTGTTTTGTCTCATGCTTGGAAAACTTTGTTTTGAGTTGGAGGCAAGTTTTGACAGAGGAGGACAGGAGCAGTTGTCTGCCTCCTTTTGGCAGTGGAGTTTCTGCTGGATGACTCTTATTTCAGTTGCAAAGCAACCTCGAATAAATTGTTGGGCAGTCCTCTGATTTTCCTTGTGAGAGATGTATGCTGAAACAGATTCTTTTGTAAAATCCTAGGTTGATGATCTTGAAAATACACATTTATGTATACATGTGTGCAGACACACAGTGTCCTTAGAGGGTTGTGTCATTACATTACGGAGAGGTAACTGCTTCAGAAGTACGATAGGCTTGGTATACTTTTTCATAATTTTTTGAAAAAAAGCAAAATGCCTGTATAGGATATGCCAAAGCCTTCTCCATGAGCTTCATGTTAAGATTTTATTTTATTTTTTCATGTGTGAGAGGACTGTGAATATGCTATAAACAATGTTGTTCTGTGCTGGTTAAAATTATGCAAGGAACGTCTGATGTTTGATACAACTTCAAAGAAGAGTTTAGTCACTAAAAAGGATTACAGCTGATATATTTATTGATAGGGAGGCCAGCGGTCTAACTTAAGGCACTAGAACTGCTGTGAAGCTAATGAAATCTTGATGGCTTGGGAGCTCCCTAGGGCTGTGACACACATGTAACTCAGGCTGTGTCATGGGTCGCCATTTCAAGGGAGATGTTATGGATGTAATGAAAAGCTTAATCTTCTTTGGTATTTTTCTCTGGGTTTTTTTTTCCACTGGACGTGGAAGATTTTGGCTGAGAAAGTTTCATACACATACTTGGAACTTAATATGTTAAATGCTCACAGTAGAATAGAAAATACAATTTAAAGACTGGGAAGCTGTATCACCCTGGCAGATGTGGGTACACTAACCACAGGTGGGAGTTTTGTTAATGTATGGCCTGAAGTTGATAGCTGTGCCATTATACTGTTAAAATCTGATGAATCTCATAAGGCTTTGAAACCAAAGTTAGAGTTATGACGAGTCCTCTGCACCGCATCCCCCTTTGCTGCATGTGAAATCTTTCTGACTGAATTTTGATGGAATTGTTTTACAGGCACATGTACTTCTGTGCAGCCTGTTTACCTCCAAGGTATATAAGGAGCATCAGGTTATGAGGAGCAGAGCACAACACCAGATTCTGCTTTCCTTACGTAAAGCTCCCTGTTCTTGAGTGATTCTATTGTTCACCCAGTAAAACGCTTCACTGTTTAAGTAGTCCATTACTATAAGCAGATCATATTGTAGTTAATGGGACTGTTCACTACAACTGACTTATCCTACAGGTTTGTGAACTCAGAGTGAACTATTTGTTGAATGTACTTTGGGTTTTCTTTCTCGCCAATTAGGCAAGACGAGAAGCTTGGCGTCAAAACACCATTTCCTTTCCTGCCTTGTAACCATTGTGTGTATTTGCTCTTCTGAATACTTGTGGGTTGTACGCCCCTCAGGAAGGCAAAACTCGAGTTTCTCTTGTGTAATTAAAATGAATAAGTTGAAACAGTTTGTTGAAGATAGTAACTTTTATGTGTCAAGGTCTCAACATGTTTCTGAGATTCTACAAAAGCAAGCAGTTTGTGGATAATATTGGCAGGATTACAAGTTTCTTTAAATAATGTTGCACATGATTAAGTTGCAAAATTTTCAACATACTAATAGCATAACATGAATGCCAGCAGATTTTTTTCAATATATTTTTATGCATTTATTAGAAAACATTAGAACCTTTTTCCTAACTTAGGGTTTATAGATGTCTTCTCACATCAAAGCTTTAGGTTACTGCTCAGTAAATCATTCTGAAGAGAAATATTTTTCTTTGAGCTCGTTCAAGTTCCATATATGACTCTTGGCATCATATACTGAGAGATCTGTCATGTCAACCTCCCTGAAGGAGGACCTGCATCTGTTAATCTGGGCAGCCTACCAGTGTCACATACAGCATGATGTATCAATTGGAGCATGCTGAGCACGCATGTGCTTCTTCAGGCTTTCTTCTCCATTCCCGTTGCAAGTTACTTCATAAATGCTGCATCAAGAAATTTTTGGTAGTAATTGTTCTAGGAGCTGTGGCTTTGAAATATGAGCAGCCCATCTTTTACGTGCTTGCCAGTAACTTCATGTTATTAAGCTGTTCTAAGATTACTAAAACTTGTCTTTTAAACTCAATAAATAGTCCATTAGAGTAGGAGCTAGAAGTTAGAGTAAGGCTTCATAGGGCCCTTTTGCTTAAAGGGTCAACATATTTTTAAGGCATCTTAGAATCCATATATTTATTTAAATTATTTTTAAATCCATCAAACTGCAATCCCTGGCTGGCTTCATGAGACATCAGAGAGCTAATAAGCAAAACATGAAAGTTAATTGAGCAAGTTATTCCTAAAGTCCATCTCCTTGTGGAGTTATTTGTGTATTGTAAAGTTACGTGACCAGTTTTGTATGCACTTTTTGTGTTGGCCTGAAACTCAGGCTGTCACTGGGATGGTGACTGGAAAGTCACTCTCTTTAAAATTTAACCCAGTCTGTGTCACCTACTACCCATTTGGAAGCAGTATTGACGGTGCTTCTGAAAAAGATCCAACACTCTGGATAGGTGTGTGCCACATAGCTGACTGCCCACAGCCACAAAAACTAGTTGGGCATACAGAAAATAGTTCTGATGGCACTGGAATGTGGGATTGTATTTTCTTATCTAGTGCAAGTTTTGCCCTGATGAGGGTTTGTTAGAAGACCAGAGGAGATCAGGGTCTAGCAAAATAGGAAGAAAGGGAGAGAGAATAGAAGATCATGGCCTCAGGCAGTTTTTCTGAATTGGTTAGATAAATGATCTGAAACTTGAACCCATTTTTCACAAAGTAGACATTGCTGGTAAAATGTTCATTGCTGAGCGTTTCTGTAAAGCGATAATACCAGTTTATCAGCTGCATGGGCACCTGCTTGCTTCCTCTCCAACTTAGCCAGTTTCTGAAGATAGCACTCCTGTGAACCTAATACTCTCTTGTCCTTCCAGAGCGGTGAATTTACTGGCATTCAGATCTCTGAAAACCAAGAAATACATTGGTAAGATACTTGTCAAGACATTTAAAATCTATTCTCGCTAACCCAGTACATCTATAACATATACGTGAACTCTGCATTCTTAAATAAAGCACATCATTCAGGAAGTAGTGTCACACTTCTTTACCTGTTTAACATCCTCCTTTATGCTATGGAAAATCTTGACATAGATGAACTCTACAGAATAGGAGCAGCTTGGTACCTGCTAGCCAAATGCTGAGGCTACTGAATGATACGAGCCACATAGCTGACAAATTAATATTAATCTTACTGCCACACCACCCTTTACAGCTTCTTCGCTCTTTCCCACAGTATTCCATCTAGCAATTCTTTACCCTTCATTAAGCATGCCAGTATCTCTTAAATCCTGCTTTGCTGCTAAGAGATTTCATGACCAGGAAATCAGTCTGGCTTATTGGTGACAGAAATCAGCTCTGAAATAATATTTAATATGTAACTACAAACTACAAAGTTTTGTTTGGTTACAAACACATGGAACAGAAATCAGTACATAGAAGTAGTCATCCCTGGTTTTCTTCAATGTTATCACAAGTTTTCTGTAGTTACACCAATTTTCAGGCTCTGTTATGTTATGATTGTAGTTCTCTGGATATATTTCAATGAATCTCCCTAGTGTTCACTGTTACTGCAATTTAAAATCATGTTGACAATTCCTTTGGGTAGTGGTGGCCAAAGAGGGAACACCTGGGCTGACCTTTTCCCATAACTTTTTTGGGATCTCCTGGATTTCAGATGTTTGAGTGTCACCAAACTTGCTGTTGAGGAAAGGCATGAGATTGCAAAGGGCCATCTTAATGGTGCTTGTCTGATGGGAACCTGGTGCAGAACATCAGGACAGGAGATGAGATTCTTATGCATCAGAAGGAACTTTTGCCAAGGAACCGAAGGCTTAAGAACAGATGGCAGCAATAAAATTTGAATCGGGGTCTGTAAGGAGAAACAAATCTATGAAGAATTTCAGAGAATTTACTCAGCTGCTAAGCTTATAAACCCTTCTGACGTTAAGGAGTGGTGTTTGATGACCAACTGTCATAGCTTAAAATTTCTCCAGAGATCTGAATTTCAAGAAAGAACTGTGCAGAAAATGAAAGGAATGTCAAATTTCTGAGGAGAGGCTTACAAGGATGCATTTGCGGAGGTCCGGGCATCCAGATAAAATTAAGATGTAATCACTGAAAAGGTGAAGAGTTGTACAGAAACAGGAATGCTAAGAAAAGAGAGCTGATGGATTACTTAATAGTGAAGGAAGACTGGTATTATATTGCTAATAACATTTTCTTCCGGTTGTGTTTGTTTCAACGTTTGCTACCTGAGTAACCGATCACAGAGCTAACATTTATACTGTTAAAATAAAAGATTAGGTGTTACTTAGGCAAACAAAATTTTAACTGCATGGAGACACTGCATGAGTGTCTACAGCCTCTGGGCTTTACATGATTCGTGTCTGGAGACATTGATGATAGATATGGTTCTGGACGGCAAAGCCAAACAAACAGGACAACTTCAGAAGGGGAGAAGGAGGAACCTAGTAAATAAATGCAAAAACTTTATAATAAGCATGACTTGTACTAAATGAGGCTTTTCAAACTATGGTCATTTCCTTCTGTGATAGTATAAGCCACTCCTTGATAAGGCGAAAGGACTAGATCTGAACAGTAAGAGATATTTTGATAATAGTAGGACTTCTTACCCTGCCTCACTCCTGACATAAATGGAATTCATGAGCTTTTTTCAGCCAGTCTTTACAGCCTGTTGAGATCCCTCTGAAAGACAATCCTGCCCTGCAGTGTGTTGATCCCTCTCTCCAGCTTGGTGTCATCCACAAACTTGCTGAGGGCACATTCAATCCTATTCATTCTCAGTATGTTAGATGTAGTGCAGACATCAGACAGCATCAGCCCTAGTAATAGCCCCTGAGGAATGCCATTAATATTCGCCAACATTTGGTCTTTGCACTACAAAAGCCCCTATTCTTTCAGCCTTTTCAAACAACCAGTTCTCTACAAATTGCACTTTGTAGCTCACTCATCCAGTCTGTCTCTCTCCATCTTGGCTACCAGGACACTATGGGAGACCATGTTGAAAGTCTAGCTAAAGTCAAGGAAAACATCATCTGCTGTCTTTGTCTGCTGAGACAGCTCTCTGTTCATAGAAAGCAATCAAGTTGTTTGGGGATGATTTGCCTTCTGTAAACACATGCTGGCTGTTCTCCATCGCGTTCTTTTCCTGGAGCCCTATCCAGGTATATGAAGGATAAATCCAACAGTATTTGTTCCATAATCTTGCCTGATAGACTGGGGTGAGGCTGACTGCCTTTACTTCCTCACTTACTCCTTCCCTTTCTTAAATTTAACGTGATCTTTATCTTCTAAAAAGTCATCAGGAACCTTCCTCCATTGCTGTGACCTTTCAAGGAGTCAGAGAGTGGCCTTTCAGTGGTATTGGTCAGCTCTTCCAGCACCCATGGATGGCTCCTGTGTAGTCCCCTGGACTTGCATTTGGTCACCTTGTATAAAGGGTGCCTAATGGCTCACTCTTGTCCTGCAGTGGTAGAGCTTCTCAACTCATGTTGAGCTTTGCCTTCTCTATCCCCTATCCTGCACATCTAAGAAATGTTTCTGTGTTCCTCCTGGGTAGCCATCAGCTGGAGGTTATAGTGCTTATTTGTCTCAGGTATTTTCTGTGGTATGTGAAGGTTTCTTTCGTGACGTTACCACATCTTTTGTATACAGTGCCACCAAAATAATCCCACTGCTGCAGCAGTGCCACTGAAATAATCCTACTGCTGCCTTGTCTACCCATCTTTAAAATGCATCCAGGGATGGTGACTCAACTACCTCCCTGGACAGCCTGTTCCAGTGCCTGGTAACTCTTTCGGTGAAGGACTTTCTCCTAATGTCTAAACTGAACCTGCCCTGGTGCAGCTTGAGCCCATTCAGCCTCGTCCTATCACGTGTCACTTGGGTAAAGAGACCAACATCCTCCTCTCTACACCCTACTTTCAGGTAGTTGTAGGTGGTGATAAGGTCTCCCCTCAGCCCCTTCTTCTACAGGCTAAACAACTCCAGTTCCCTCAGCCACTCCTCGTAAGGTTTGCTCTCTGCACCCTTCACCAGCCTGGTTGCCTTTCTCTGGACTCGCTCCAGGACCTAAATGTCCTTGCAGTGAGGGGCCAAAACTAAACACAGTATTTGAGGTGTGGCCTCACCATGCACATTCTGTCTAGGTGTTGCTGCCGTTACACAGGCCACAAGCTATATATGGCAAATATGACCAGAGGAAAACAGTGCAAGCAGCAGAAAGTGGAAGTTAGCTCAGACAGTGGTGTTTCAGGAGGACTTGGTGAAAGAGATTGCTGGGGACCATGCAAATATTTTATCATCTAACATACTTTCCAAAACAATTATAAATGTTGGTGTAGTTCCTGTTGGTCCTGATTTGTGGGGGAGGAGGGACAAAAGAAATTATTTTCTGGTTGTGTTTTATGAAAGTCAATTGTGTTAATACAAATATTAATGAGCAAGAAGTGCATTGAGTAAATGAAGGCTATAAAATTGTTGCTCTGCAAGTTACTATAACATTAATATTTATATGTTTTTTTCTTCTACTTGGAAATGGTGAACTTTCCATAGATTATTTTTTCTCTTCATTTTGATATAAAAATATTACTGCTCAGTCCCCCTAAACAAAATGTTTTCTGCACATGCTTGTGCAAGGAAATGTTAAAGAAAACAGTTCTTTTTCATTTAAGTTTTGTTTTAATGGTGAGGTT
The DNA here is from genome assembly GCA_020800305.1 of Porphyrio hochstetteri. NCBI lineage: Eukaryota > Metazoa > Chordata > Aves > Gruiformes > Rallidae > Porphyrio > Porphyrio hochstetteri. Next base: position 33,462,828 of record CM036909.1, read on the forward strand.
GCCATGAAAGGACAGCATGCTTTGCACATCTATAAACTGATGATCTCTGCTGTTTTGATTTGGAATGTGGTTTTGATGTCCTTGAAAAATCACAGTGGCAGCAGTAAATTGTTTTAATTAATGAATTAGAGAGCAACGGATTTGCTGAATCAGGTTTATTGACGTAATTATCACTGGAATAAAAAGGAGAAAAAAAATTGTCAGAGCTGTGAGATTATTTGGCTTCTTGTCATTTGAAAGCACGTTTCTCAGCCACCACTTAACTCCATTTCCCATATAGTTTTGTGGATATAGGGGTCAGTATGTACATATATACATACATACACACACATACATTTATATATTCATTAGACAAAAGCAAATTAATGCTAGAGGTAAAATTTAACGCCAGTTCTATATAAAAAGTAGGATTTTATTAATATTCAGTTGTGTTAAGTGATTTTTCTAAGTTCCATCAAATTTTGATTTGAAATAAGATTTTAATTGCATTTACTTGTTTAATTACATATGTCCTTAAAGCCAATATAGGCTGTGCTCTTCTCAGTGTCAGTAATAATTACAGGTGACAGCCTTTGTATGCTGGTCAAATGACTGCTGGATGAAATTTGTCAAGATGCAAAGTTTTTTTGGAATAGAGAGTGTTTTAAAACTAATTGTTATTAAACCCACGTAAAGACTCATTTTGATTTTTTTGGATAAAAAAGCCTATTATTTGATATAGATGAGAACTCAGTTTCAAATTAAGTAAAATTTCAAAATTAATTCCTTTTACAGTTGTTAAAACAATGTATTGATTGAACTGATCAGAACATTTTTTGGTCTGTATAACGTATGCCCGGTCTGTTAGCAAAATTGAAGCTTTTTTGAAATGCTTGTTAAGTAGCCATGGTTTTGATTTTTCTTCAACCCCCTCTCATTCAGTGTAGCATTTTATTCCTAATTTGTATAGGTTTAGTCTAATTACCTCTTGCTTTCACTTGTATGTTGTAGAGAAGGAGAAATGTGGTTTTGGCACACTGAAACCAAGGAAAATATTTCCCCTGGCCCCCGCTGTGTTAGAAACCTCTCAGTGGAAGCGCCTTTGATACCTCCCCTCATCATTGTGGATTAATCCGTGTAGCACACGGGAATTTGCAGAATACTGATTCATAGCTTATATTGATTATTTTTATTCTTTTTTTTCTAATTCCATAAGAAAAGATGAGAATTAAGTGTAGAAATTAATAATGGATTAATTTATGAATGTGCAAATGGTGAATAGGCATATATCTCCCATCTTCTGTAAGAGCATCCGTGAAAGATAAGTTTTCTTGGAGTTTGAAGGTTCTGTGAGCTGCTGTGCCAGGTCTGTGGTGCTGCTGACGAATCCTTCCCAGGGGTACTGTGGCTGCTGACTAGGTATGTCTGAGACAAAATGTGTTTCCACCTCTGCTGCAGTATTCACAGCAGGAAAAAAGGGTAACTGATTTGGGAAACCCTTGTTTTGGGTTGTCAGGCCATGACAGAGTAAAGTCTGACAACAGGCTGATTTCCCTGGTTTACTACATTACCATTGCTTTGTGTCCTTTGTGTTGAAATATATGCATAGGTGTGTATACAAGGCTGTGTATGCATATATATGGCTATTCTTACAGGACCTTTTCTTAAACAGTTTGCTTTTTACAATTTATACACGTAGTTTTCCTGAAGTTTAAATGTACAGGGCTGAAGGCTGGTTTCTTCTTTTTGAGATGACCTAGAAAGTTAAAAGCATTTCCATAGCAAATCCGTGTGCAGTCATGAGTGTAGGCAAAGGAAGGTTATTCTGTTATGCGCTCTGCCACTGACCTACGGTATTCTGGAGAAAGAGACCGATTCCTCCCTACCCCCCTTGCCGATCGCTGGCTTTTTATAAATGTAATGCTTCTATAAACTGCTTTCTAGTTACAAATTAAATGTCTTGTATAATTGCTAATGACTAATGCTGTGGAGTCTGTCTGCACCGGTGGCAGACAGTCTCAGGAATTTGGGTTGCTTACAGTCTCTGTACAGAACTGAATCTCTTTATGTAGTGGGTTTCACTGAACCGCACTGTATTGGTCACTTGTGCAGTTTGTAGAAAAATAGCAGAAATGACAGAAGTCCAAGGTGGTTTTTTGGCAAAAATTAGTTCTTGGCGAAGGTTTCAGAGGTGTCTTTTCTGCCTGCTGTGGAAGGTAGATATTGACTATATCAAGATCGTTTATAGTCTTTGAAGTTCTTTTGAATATTCAAAGTTTCCAAGATACCTAGGTCAAAATGACTTTGAAAGGGATGGCCTCTATCATCACTCTTTGTTTAAATGGATAAGTATCCATTCTTTCCATGTAGACTTAAGCAGAATTGTTGAAGCTGCTAAGTTCTTCATTGCATGATTGCTCTATGTTCTATAAGGAGATTTGTTTAAAATTGCTTAAAAGCTGCACTCAGTGGGGAATACTGCTGCTCGTTCCCTCAACTACTTTAGCTGCAGAGAACATATGACGTCTTTTTCATTAACTGTCTTTGCTGCTTGTTTGCTTTCAGTGGAGTTCTAGGAGATTGTTATATTGTTTTGTAAACTCAATATTGCTGGGTCCTGGCTGCTTATGGCAATTGAGATGAGATTAGATGCTTTTGTTAACAGGCCCCAGACTTCAAATTTATAGGGACTAGGCACCATCTGCTCTCAATTGAAGGTCCTGAGCTCTGAAATTAATTCCCTCCATTGGTCCATTAGACTCAATCTTTTGACCTGAAGTCACGATAAGGTTATATTAGCCTCCCGATCCTTTGAAAAGTGAGGAGTTCATGCGGGGACAGTACTGGATATTCCTTTTAGTTCCTGTATCAGTGTAGTCAGAAGGCAGAAAGTCATGATTGTTTTTCCGTTTTACAGGTAGAGTGAGATTTTTTGAAAAGCACCCTGGAGATTTAGAGCTCACATCCTCATGAGTTGTAACAGGACTTGTGCTCCTAAATCATATAAGTGCTATTGAAAAACTTTCACAGAAAAATCAAATTAATATAGAGAACGTTGACTATATTCACAGAAGGGCTGGATGTAGAAGTCTTTTGTTTCCAGGCTTACATTTGCTCATTGTGTTAGCTGTGTTTTGCCTCAGCTGTCTTTCATTGATTATGTCTGAAGCTACAAACTGATGGGGGATCTTACCAGAAATCTTGGCCCTATAATTGTTCTACCAATGTTGAATTTATCTGTTCTGTGTGTCGGTGGTGCAGGGAAGAAATAGACAGATAGACAAATTGTTTCATGTTTTTATGGTTGTAACACACCACACCTATTCTCCCCCATTTCCTTTCTGCATTTAATTAAAATTGAAGTTTGCTCTGATGAAATATAGCAAGAAATACTGTGGAGCAGGGAGAACCTAGAGCTACAAGCTTCTGGTTGTTGAAATTGAGCACCAGTTCCTCATACACATGAAAATGTATTTTAAAGGTTTCAGGATCTGCTAGTTCCTCAGCAGACTGGTTTAATTTATACAGTGCTAGTAATTTTCTGGAAGACTGTTTAAGAGTGTTGTTTTTGAGAGAAAAATCTCTCCAGTGTCTAAGAATACGTCTGCCTTACCCAAAAATGGATTTTAATAGAATGCTTTGGGATTTATTGGCCATTATGCTATGTAGAATTAAGCAAGAAGAGTATGTATGCTTGGTTTTGTTCCTATCTAGCCATTCCTGTGACTCAAAAAAAAAAAAAAAAAAAGCAGCAGTGTTTGACATGATACAACAGGGAGCAAAGTCATACAGGGAGCAAAGTCAAAGGGACTCTCTTCTCAGTGTGGAAGGAATGACTTGTGAGTGCTCCACCTGTGTGTTGCTTGCTGGCAACCTGTCAGTCAGAGGTTAAACTCAGAAATTCAGTTTCTCATTGCTCTTTCTCAATATTTTCCTTAAGTTCACCTAACTCTCTGTCCAAGTCATAAATTTCTTCTTCATAGGGCAGAGGGGATACTCACCTGCTCCCAGTGCTGCAGATGTTTATACCTACAAGGCTTGCTGCAATGCCATTTTCTCCTGCCATCTTGATGCTGCCAAGGCAGTTTTATGTAGCTGTGTCACTCTGTTGTTCGGTAGATGGCCATACCTGCCAGCTGAGCCCAGGAACTACTGGCTGAAAAAGGCCAAAATACCTTTTCGTGTCAATGGGAAACACCACCACTCTTGCTATTCTAGCAGCTGGAGTTCTTGGTTCCATCAAGGCCAAGTCTCAAGCAGACAAGAACCTGTTGTCTTTAAAAAGTGGGCTTCACTGCAGTCTAGATGTAGCCACATGACAGCCTTTTCATTGGGTTTGTAAACAACCAGGCAAAATATTTCTTTTGCCTGCTGCCTACAGTTAGGAGCTCATAAAGTTTTAATAGCTTGGAAGATACCTATTTTTCAGCATTACCTAAGCTAGAATAACTTTGGAGTCCCTGTGATACCGGGCATTAGCTGTCAAGTGTGGCTTAGATGGCTCTGTGATGTGTATATAGATTTTGAAATTCAGTTTTGGATGTTACAGATGCCTGGTTACATTTTTGAAACGATAAGTTAGCGTTCTTTGCAAATGTAACATGTCAGAGGATGAGAGAGTCAGGACCCCAGGCTCCAAATGGCCCATCCAGCAAAGTCCCATCTAATCACTGTCCTGATTATCAAATCCAGACCTAACTCTTAAAGGTCTTTTTCAACCTAAATGATTCTATGATTCCAGATAAAACTATTAAGTGAATTTACCCAGAAAGTGCCAGAAAAGTGTCCACTTTGCATAGATTAATAACATTTGCCTTGTCTAGAGAGTCATCTTTGCACTTCTGGGACTTGGGGAACACACTTAAATGACTACAACGATATTGAAAATATGGTAACAGAGTCCATGTACATTTAGTTAGTAATTTGCTTTAAACCCCCCCCCAAATTCAATCCTGTCTTGTTTTCTTACAAGTTCTTTGTTCTTTCAAGTATCAAATATATTGATTTTTATGAAAAAGTTAATCGGCTTACCTTTGTTCAGAGTGGATTTTTTGTTCCTCTGATCAGCTCTACACAATTGAATTTTTCATCCTCTTTTCCGAGGTATTTCAATGTTATGAAAAAAGCATTAAAGGGAGTTCTGATAAATTATTCCTTTAAAAAAGAACCTACTGCAATGCACATTTGTTGAGGCCGGAGATTTAATTGAACTTAGATTTCTGTTTTGTTTTCAATGAGAAAGATATCTATTCTTGGTAAACACAAGTGACAGTTTGTCTTGGGGAACTAGATTAAATGGTTCCCTGATGATTCTGGATTTCCCAGAATTTATAATATGAATTTGAAGTAACCATTTAGGTGACATGGTACTATTGGTTATCTCAAAATCCAGTTTTCCTTGTGATTGAATACATTTTAAAGTAGAGTCTGAATACAGTACACTAAAGATATGAGGAAAAATATTTCATAGTCCTATCAAAAAAAAAAAAGAGAATCTTTCTGAATGTTGTTTTATCATCATTTTATGGAGTAATGGTTCTCTTCCCCAAAAACTACTTTAAAAAGCCAGATGGTGTAATAGATTTTTATTCAAAAAATGTCATTATCCTGCTCTGTCTTAAGAAACAAACAATTAAAAAAATATTTTTAAAAAACCACAAAAAACCCAACCCCAAGCAAACCCCCAACCTTTTCTTCCATTATGGTCCTACTTTATTTTTCCTTGCTAAATCAGGCCTGACCTAATCTTTTATGAGTTGTTTTTGTGTCTGTATTACCTTAGGCTGTGCTCTCATCAGACTTCACAAGCTAAGTGGACTTGAGTTTTGGATAGTCTGTGGAAATAATCAAAGAAAATGTACTGTACTCCTGGATGTGATGATAATGGTTCATTATGTCCATTAAATTTAGTACTGAATCAGTGCTGAGTATTCTGCTGTACGTTCAGGTTAGACTCGGTGTCCTGATCACTTGTAATTACTAAAGCGCAACTGTTAGCTCAGCTGAACTCCAATCCAGGGACTTCTGTTCTGCTTATCAATTTCTTCTGAACTTTACGTGTGGGAAGTCTTCAAAGTATTTGCTTTGAAGTGAGGGTTCCTGCAATGAAATCCTGATTTGGTCATTAATTTGCTGTCTCTGCATTTGCATGTTACTTCATCTTTTTGATTTTGTTTTCCTACTTATAAACTGGTATCGTAATGCTTATTTTCTACCAAACTTCCAAACTCTGCCTTTTTTACCTTCTTGAACTAAGTAATTTGAAACTGTTTGGTATCTTTTTTTTGTATATCTATGTGTGTGTATATATATTAAAATTCAAATACATTTGCAGTAATAAAGAAGGTATAACTTACCACTTCAGAAGAGCATCTGAGTCCTGCAAATCTCACTGAATTTTATGCAATTATTAAAAAAAAGGTGGATGCAAAAGTCTAGACAATCTCTGGTAATTTCAGATGAGATTGCAGTAAAAATAAGCAGCTTTAAGATACTTGATTTTGTGTACTCTGACTAAAGGCAAGTAGTTTCATATGTTTTTAAAGCGTATGTTGGATTTCCGTGACTGGAAATGTGTTCTTTATCTACTTGTACAAGGGTGAAAAAGCAGGGATGACGTTACTGCCCTTTCCTTGGTTACATGCCACCTCCCATTATAGCAGTAAGGCTGAGCTAGTAGTGTTCTTGTCCAAGCTTCGGCTAAATTGCTATGAACTTCCTGAATTGATTCTTTTGATTTTTGATTATATCGGTACTCTTAGATCAAGTACTGACATTTTTCACACCATTTTTATGTTTTCCCTTATCTCCTGTTCAGAGCTCTTCAACCTGAAGCTTCAAATTCCATCCATTCAGGAACAGATTAATTTTCTGTCTTTAGAAAATGGGCACAAGTGTCTCTGTCTCCTGTTTTGGAGAGCTGTACTCAGTGTGCCGTGCCTAGTGTGCTTGATGTTTTCCAGTAGGATGCACAAAATGTGAGAGAGAGGTGGTGAAATCAACTTTCTGGAACAATCTGTACTGATCTCATCAGATCTAAATGAAGCAGTGGCCTTTCCTCTGCTCTTCTCCCATCCCACCAAAACCATATGAACAGTTTGTCATCAGGTAAACAAGCCAGACTTTATTCTTGTACAAAACGAATGCACCACAGTATAGGCAGCCGCTGATTCTTGGAAATGGGAGGCAGATGCCCCCACTTTTGACATCATAGGTGAGCATGAGGAAGGAGCATGCTCAACCACACAGAGGCATTGGATGAAGCTTTACTCCTTTCCTGCAATATTTGAGGGAAAATAAGGTGCCTTCAAATTCCAGCAGTGGTGGAAAGTCCAACATGGCTTGCATTTCAGCAGCCACGTAGGACTGGGATAGCTGAAGCAGCAGCTGGCACTGGAGCACCTGCTGTTACATCATGTGTATCACTGCTGCTCATTGATATTTGTTCTCCCTCGCAGATTATTTTGTGTGTGTATGTAAAGGCACTTGCTGCCCTAAATTTGTAGGTGATACTGTGGAGAGCAAAGCCAGGGTTAACAGTGCAGGTAGCAGCCCTGCGTGGTCAGAGTATTGCTTTTTGCTGCTCTGCTCTGAGTGCTCTGACAGCATGCTAAACATGGTGACTGCCATGCTGTATTTTCTATGTGTGCTTTCTTGGTCCCTCTTTGGAGTCCACTGAAGGCAGAAGTGGCATCATTTCTTTTGGTTAGGAATAGTAGATGATGACATAGTAGAATTCAAGAGAAAACGTTTGTATTCATAGTACTTCCTCATTTTGAAATGTAGGATATGGATTTAGCTTGTCAGGTGTTTATATTTGAGGAGATTGAAGAAATCTATAGGTTTCTTGTTAGGCCTACTCATTCTGTTGCTTCCATTCTTCAAACTTTTGGTGCACAGCTTCTTAACTTGAAACTCATTTGGCCACCTTCTGAGCCTGCAAAAAATACTCCATTTGGGATTTCAGTGCATGGCCTGTAATACCTCAATAAGAGGATTTTCCAAACAGCCAAGTATTGCAATATATCTTTTGGTTGTGGAAGGACACTTGAGGAGGGACAAACTATATGCAGATTGACTGACATGGTCAGAAGGCATGTAAAGCCTGCAGCATCAACCAGGATATCATGAAAGCTGGAATAGATCAGCTTGCGCTAGCCTAGATGATAGAGTTGGTTGGAGCCATCCCATATCAGGTGATTACACGAAAAAAAAGGAAAAGTCTAGCCCTATGAAGGCAGTATGTGGTGATCTTAAATCATACATGCATATGTAATTCTGCTTTCAAGACTTCACTCATGACATCTATGGGTTTGGCTGGAGTTTGTGTGCTGCCCTTCAGGTACCACCTGAACAAACTAATTTTATGGAGCAAGAGTCAGCTTGATGGCTGGATCCCATGAACGTGTGGAGATTCTTTGTTCTCTTCCTTGTGACTGTTCGTGTCAAATGCACCAGGCAGACTGAGTAACTTGCAGATACAAGGGATGTGATGTTGCGATGAACTCAAATTACCTAGTCTTTCTTCCTGGAGTTGAAATTCGTCATGCTGTCCCACACAGCTTTGTTCTGCATCTCATTTTTGTGCCTGGCTTCAGAGAGCAAGTCCTGAAAAACAACACACTTGAAAGCTGGAAGGATGTGACATTCATTCATCTCCTATCTGCCAGGAAGCTGTCTCTCTCACAGTGAGACCGTATCGTATGTGTTCTGCAGTGATCTGGCATTTTCAAAGTAGTCACGTCATGACTTAGAAGCTGCTGAAGGGGTTTGTGTGAGCAGTGTGAGGGAGGGACCTACTTGAGAAAGATTCATTTGCCACAGAAGAAAATCCCAAATTTAATAATTTCTGCTTTGTTGTGAATTGGGCTTATTGCTAGATACCTTGATTATTTCTATTCATCCTAAACATATTTCTCTGGGTTTTCATTTGTTAGCTGGGACGAAGCTGCAGTGTCAGTGTTCTAGCCAGTTTCAAACACCAGAGCTATCATCAGTTGCCTCCTGTGCAATCCCATGTCTTACACAGGGCATATTCTTGTGTATACAAGGTCCTATCTGACAGAGTCATTGAGGCTGGTCTTGAGTGTCAGTGGCTTGAGCGCCTCTAATACCGTGCAGATTCAGGGAACCCCTTTACAAAGCAGAAAGCACAACTGTTTCTTCCTTAAAGTGGAAAGATTTAAAAAGTAGATTCAGACAGTTTTGATTTAAAGAGAGTTTCGGTTACACGGAGCCCACCTAGGCAGGTCTAGCTTTCAAGCCTTCATTTGCAGTATTTGGTACTGAAGCTTCAGTATCAGAATGCCTTAGGAATCCATCTTAAACAAAATCAGAGGCAGCTAACCTATAGAGTACCATGCATGTGTTCCTTACTTCTAGTTTTGCATTTTTCAAGTTAACATATAAGGTTAAGTTAAATGTGAAGACGATGGACTACTTACTTCCACTTTGGAATCAGTTCAGTGTCACAGGTCTGACTGCTTTCACTGGCAACAGACAATGAAAATTGGAAAGCCTACATCAGTTTAAAGCCCTTGTGCTGAAGAACTTGCAGCTAGGAAGTCTTTAAAGTAGGCAATAGACTATTAAAAGGCTAAACAAACTGCTGACTAAATTCATTCAGAAACTAAATTATTCAACAGCATCCAGTGCACATTGTCATAATGTGAATTTGTATCTAGCTACTCTTCTTGGGAGCATTTTGTGCAATTGCCATATAAGAACTGATTATTCAATCTGATTTCAAACTGATCTGCAGCGTCTGCAGAAATTGGATATATGTACCTAAAGTCACTGGCTTTTCTTAAATTGAAAGAAAATATTCACATATATAAATGACTATGTGCAGAAGATTATGCACAGCAGTAGCCTGTATGACAGACAATGTTTACATGATAGCATACTTGATAGAAGCACAAATATATATATGACTCTTAAGGTACGGTAAATACCAAAAGGGAGTTTAAAACTTGGTATCTTCACCTTGTTTTATTCTAACAAACTCTAGTAGAAATTCTCCTTTTGTCTTTCAGAGCAATATTCACATATCATGCTATTGTGTTTAAGGAATGTTAGTTGAAAAGCTCTATAGAAAGCATTTCAGTATGTCTATGGATAGATTAAAAACTTAATATTGAAGAATACATCAAGGAGTAAAAAAGTTACTAAAACACTCCCCTGTGCTGCGATTAATTTGTATATTATCAAGGTCTTTATTATGAATGCAGTTCCTAATGTAGGCCTGTAATAAACAGAGTGTAATTGAATTTTCAATATTTTGCCACCAGGGAGTAATTTTCTTACAAGACCTCTGCTCCATCTTCTGGCTAATTGTCAGCAGTTACTCAGTATTACTGCATTAATGTCACCAAACAGTGAAAACAGAAGCTACCTGCTTCCATTACACGTCAGGATGTGTAATTCCAACCCTTGTCTACTTACCAGCTTTGAGTTGTGTGCTATTACCACTTGCACCCTTATTAACAACATGAAGTTTTTTGAAAATACAGCTTTGGAGACAAACAAAAATTCACATAAATTTGGCTTGGTGTAAGGTTTCAATCAGTTTGAGTATTCCAGGTAGTAAAAAGAAACATCCACAGTGTCTGGATTTTCAGGCACACTAGTGAGAAGAGTGTCTTATGTAACCCGCGAGTGACTATTTTGTTTCTTAGCAAATAGAGTAATAAATTTGGGAATATGCGTTGCTTTTCACTACCAGTTACATATTGTGTTACTGTGCCAATATAATGAGGACAGAATGACAGACTGCTGTATGCGCAGAGGAGGGCATGGGGAAAAAACAGAATTAGCTGGAATGTGAAGTGTAGACAATGTCCTCTGAAGAAACAATGGCCAAACTGTGCTTTTTCTGAAGACATGAATATGGTGGACAGACCTTGTGCATTTTCAGGTTCATCCAGGGCTGATGGGAAAGAGTGGGGAACAGCTTTGTGGGTCATTCTGTCAGCAGGTCAAGAAATAATGTGTGAATTGTTGCAAAAGATTTTGTTTAGGCATTAGGGTAGCTAAGTACTGGCTGAGATGTCTTGGGAAGGCTGTGAAATCTGTCTCCCAGAGGTTTTAAGAACAAGTTAGTGTTCTATTAAGAGTGGATAATCCTTCTCACTGCCTCGCTCGTTCCCGTGAATCTGTGGTCCCTGCAGATTGCTATAAACAATGTGTAAGAAAAGTTGCATTTTGAAAGCTGACAAAAATAAAATGCCTAGCATCATCCACCTATCTCAGTTGCTTAGCTGGCCTTAAATAGTGTGTAAGAACAATGCATTTCAGTAGGTTTTAACGCTTTTGCAAGCTTGACTGTTGAGAATTGTTTTGATTATTTATTTATTAACACCTGCCAGTTTGAGAATTTGCCAGGTTTCTTGACATCCAAGTGCTGTACTTTTAAACTCCAGCCCAAACTTATATATTAGCATGAGAAAAAAATAACCCCGCACTGGCAAATGTTTTAGAGGCTTTTGCTGGCAAATACAAAAATACTGTCAAGTGTATTTACAGCCTAACAAATGAGCATCAGTTTACAGTTACCTAAATCCAGTAACACAACACACACCCCCACCCCCACCCCCCCCCAATGCCACTTCCTTCCTCGGAAGGGAAAACACAAAGAAATGTGAAGACAGAGAATGTGCTGGAGCAGTGATTGCTACCTGTACGGCAGCCATGCTCTTTTCATCTCTGCACGCCTTCTTCCAGTGCATTCTCATCCCAGCCACCATTCAGAAAATCCCATACTGGGGCAGGGGCAGTGAGACAAGTGCTGAGAAAACAAGGTGCACATGAAGCAGGAGCAGAGAATTGGGTGTTGGAAATGCTGCTGGGTGGCTCAGAGCTTTAGGAAAATGGGGACTGATGCTTGTGCTAACAGATGTAGAAAAGCTCAGCAGGGCTTGGGTAAGTTGAAAACTGAAGCAAGAGAAGTGTTAAGTTTCTGGGCTTTGAGCAGAGGTAGTAACGCAGGCGTGCTTTTAAGATGGGGAAGCTGACAATTCTCTTTTTAATAGGAAATTGGCATAATTACTTTGCATTCAATTCATTGGCAATATTATATGATGCTATAGTTGCTAGTTGTGTATAAAAATTAACTTGCATAAAACATGAACTCATACTCGGCAGCTGGCTTGTAGCTATAGCTCCTTTAAAATGTGTTCAGTGTAATTTTGAAGGTCAGAATTAAAGTACAGGGGCCATAATCTATCTCCTTGTCATCCATTAAGAATTACTTGCACTTTGCTACTCAATATAGTCAATATCATTCTCTGTAAAACATGTGCCTGAAATTCTGTGTACTACATGCTAATTGTACCTGAGCTCTTCAGCAAAAAGATTCTGTATGTGTTTGATAGTTCCGTGTGCCTATGCAAAGGAAATTTGCCCTGCAAAGGCATTATGATACCTCTGTAGCATTCGTATGCCTCCTGGAAACCTTATAAGAAGTTCAAAGTGAGGAAATGGCTTCATTTCCCCCCGGTCTCTTTTGGCAGGAGCACCAGGACTCTGCTTTTATCAGACCTGTCAGGTTTCATGATTTCAGCAGGAGACCGATTCCCTCACGAAGGTTTCTCTGCCACTGATTATGTACCCCCTGTACAGGAAAATAGCGCTGCGGCTTAGGGCGCTTCATGCTTTGGCTGATCGATCCTATCGCCAAACCTTATAGCAAGTGATCCCTTGCTTTGGCTTTGCACTGCCATTCCGCTCCCCTTGTGTGTTTCATGAGTTACAACTTTTAGAAACTTTCTAAATTCCCTTCTCAAATTTCCATTGTGACAGACAGCTTTATAGTTTCATATCTATTGTCTGTGAGTTTCACAGTGCTTTGTATATTTTTTCAAGGTGTTACAATGCAACAACAAGTCTCTATGAAGGATGTGATGGTATGGCCTTCCTTCAGATGCACAGGCTGGTTGACTAATTGGGCCTTAACCGAGATTGCTTTCTTGAGGATGTCAGGCAAGGCATTTATGATAGGGAAAGCAAATACTCCCAGGCCTTGTGCTGCAGTAAGTAGTTGGTAGTATTGTATTTTTCAGAGGAGGAGTTAAGAATTGTTTGTCAAGTAGTATACCTGGACAGGTGGAAGGCACATGTGAAGAAAAATACAAACATTTCAGTATCTGGTTGTTGGATGAAATGTGGTGGGTTGATGAGGAATGGGAAATGATTTGTTTCAGCTGAGATCTATCTACTTAACCACCAGTAAAAATAATTTTAAAAAGAAAGAAATCAGTGAACATCACTGCAAGGTTTTGAGTTGGCTATGGGTTTGTCCCCAGCCAGGAGCTGAGCACCACGTAGCCAATCTCTCTAGGGGAGGGTGGGGGTTGAGAAGGAGAGGGGAAAAGAAAAATCATAGGGAAACCTCATGGGTTGGAATAAGGACAGTTTGTTTGGACAGCAGGGAGAGAGAAATAACAGTAACAGGATTTTTATAGCAAAATATGTAAAATTGGTGATACACAAATGCAGTTTCTCTCCGAACTGGACGACTCAGGCCATACAGCTCAGAGCCATCCCAAAGCTGCACTGTCCCCAAAAATCTGTGCATTGTGGAGCCATGCACTCTTCCCCACACCAGCACCCCTTTATGCTGAGCATGTAGTTGGCATGAAATACCTGCTTCATTAGTTTGGGTCACCTGTCCTGGCTGTGTCCCCTCCCAGCTTCCTCGTTACCAGGGCAATACGAACAACTGAAAAGTCCTTGACTGCTTGGCAGCAACTGAAAACATCCAGGTATTATCAGTGCTGCTCTCATCCCACCTCCCAAACAGAGCATTACACCTGCTGCTAGGAAGAACATGAACTCCATCCTAGCCAAAACCAGGGCAGAGATATATTTACAACTTCTTAGCAGCAGGATGGTTTTGATAGCCAGTAGGCAGACAGTAATTGGACTTAAGATTGGATGGTGAGGTCATTTAAGATGACAACACATACAGTGAGAATTACTTCTTCGGTTTTGAGTGTACAATATGCATTTGCAGCAGATGTAAATTAGAAGGAAAGTTTGCAAGTGGTCAGAGGCTTAAAGTGGCTCTTGTTTTGTCAGCCCGGTTTGCTTCCATGGAATGGGGGAGATGTAATGTCAGATCTTCAGGGAGCTCCCAGAAATTCTCCAACTATAACTATATCCTTGAAATGAATTTGCATAGCTCCTGTTGAAATAACAAGGACATGCAAATACCAGTTTGAGATTTAGATGTCTGCTGTGTTTTTTGCTTTTCGGGTGGATAATGAGTCTCTCTTGGCCCATGGGGTGAGAATAGTAAGATATATAACACAGAGAAGACAAGATCAAACTAGAAATGAGGTGCAAGCATGGGAATTAGCTGGGCTTCTCAAGGCCCATGTGATATAATTTAGGTCTTCTGTGCATAAGGGACATGGTGTAACTCCAGTTAAGACCTCAAAATGTGAAGTTCAGCAGTTAAGTGAATACTCTTTTTTTTTTTTTTTATGTCACTTAAAGCTGCTACAAATTTAGCCCACAATATGCACTTGGTATCCAGCTTCTGAAATGGACTCCCAAAAATTGTCAGTAAAATGGGTAAAAATCACTTCTCTAACAAATAAGCCTGTCTATTGAAAGGATGAGCTGCTCTTGGTATTTTGAGGCTGGAAAAGGTATATTGAGAAAATGCAGGTGTTATGTCTTCCTGACGTATGTTTCATATATTGTTACAAACAAACATACAAATCGATGTTGTGCATTTGGTGATTCCCTTAAATAGTGTTGTTAAGGTGCTACTGAAACTGCTTTGAAAATCAAAGCAGCACTTGGTGTTTTCTCCCCCCTTTACTCTGTTTCTTAAGGAATATGTTAGTGTAAGAATAGTCTGCATTTTCTGTGGTTTTGAGCTTTCTGGTGTCGTCAGGAAAGGTGATGTGTGTTTGATACCACCTGTGGATTTTTACATTGCTTTTTCCCACTCGTTCTAAATACCGTGTCTCGTTATCTCACAGCAGCGCTGCATTATCGCTGCTTTCCTAGCTCCCTGAGATGGTGTCTATATTAGCACAGTCCCTCTGATAGGTGTTTCTGTGTAATCTACTTAACTAATGCTTTCCAAAAGCATCGAAGCAGATGGGTGATTTCTGTTTGACTTGAAGTATCTGTATAGGTAGGATTCATCTCCCTGTAGGTTTGTTCTTTCTGTGTTTTTCAGATCTTGTTCAAAGGCAATTACTCCCTGCTCCTCCTTTATTTTTTTTCTTTTCTTTTTTCTTATAGATGAGCATTCAGTGAACTGGGTCTATATGCTTCATCCCCACAAAAAAAACCCCAAATAAATTATCTTTTTAGTCATTAGATTTTTGCTAGCTGTTGGGGTTGAGTTTGTTTCTTGTGTGTATTGCTACATTATTTTATGTTACTTCAAGGAAATCGGTGATTTTTTTTTTAAGATTTCACATTAGGAATATTTTACAAGCATAGGTTCTGTGTGCACCAGTGTCAGTCTTATTTGTCAAACTTAGCACAGGAGGGAATGTGCCTGAATGGAGTCTGTGCCAGAATCCCCTTTATGACTGATGAAGAGAAAGTCTGGGATGTGGTTCATGTGCTTAAAGGTATAAGAAGATGCCCAGGTTATGTCAGGTGATTTGCCCAAAATGTGCATGTGTGTGTGTCAAATGGCCTCCAGTTCACGTTGTGTTCACATGTGCTGTGATTCAGGCAGGGATCACTTCAAAGAAAGTCATTAGTCTGAAGGCTCAAAACTTACAGTGGTTTGAAGCTGTGGTCCGCTGTCGTCCATATACTACTTGTAGTATGATGGAATTAAACGCAGTTTTACAAGTGATGGGATGGAATTGTAGTAGTGTTCAGAAAAAATTGGAAGACCAATAAGCATACGAGAGCTTTCACATCTGCATTCGAAGTTATTAGAGCAATATTTTGAGTAGCTCTGGTTTCTACCACTTACAAAACAAAAAAGACCAAATGTTCAAAATGTTACTGTGGTTATTTCCTTGTAACAGGAGGCTTTGGGGCTTGACATAAATCTTCTGCCTGAGAACATGTGCTAGTGCTGCTGCTGCTGGCATTGTCAGGGTGTGACACTTCTTTTTCCTCTGGAAGCCATTGCCAGGCAATCGAAATTTGGAAGCCTGTGCATTGTGTTAGGGTAGAGAAAAAAAAGGGGGGGGGGTTAATGCTAAACTTAATTTGGTTTTGTGGGGTTTTTTGTAGCTGTGCTGTGTCCAACAACTTCCTGGCTCTTTAGCCCCGAGAAAGAGTTCTCTTTGAAATATCAATATTATCAAATAGTTTTATCTTCCCCCCCCCCAAAATAACATTATGCATGAAATAGGCAAGAGTCAGGTCTGTTGTAAATACAGTGTTAAGATGTGATTTTTCAATTGTTCTGCTTTAAAGTGTGGTTCTAGCTTGTTTGCATGTTTTGCAAATTTTCCCTATGTCACTAGTTTTCACTCTGACCTATTCCTAGTAAAAAAAAAAAGATCATTAAAATATCATCCTTCTTTATGATGATCCACGCGATAGTAGCCAGGCTATTGCTCTTTTAATAAAATCAGAGAATGTATTTGGTGGTTCTCCCGATAAAACAAAGAGTTATGGAAATTCTTGCACAGGCAATGCAAGTTTGGTTTTTAAAACAAGCCAAATCAATTTCCTGCCTTTCAGTTGTCACTGAAAAAGCACTGACTGCCATACTTTTAAATTAGTCACTTTACCAAGTAATACCTGGTGTGCTAAAAAGTGAAAATATAAATTGAAAATAAAACACAAACAGATATATGTATTTGTATTTTATATATATGTGTATGGCAGTTTAGTAGAAAGAGTGCGAAGGTAATATCTGTGTGCCATTAGGAAGAAATGACAAACATCAAGGTATTTTTGCAGATGCAGGGAGCTGTAGTTGAATTTTCTAGCGGAAGGTGACTGCTTAAAGGTCATTTCCCAAAGCATAAGTCAGATTCTTTGGGGATGTATCCTTTAGCTTCATCTAATGTTTCATTGACTGTATAAGCATTAAACTTGGCGAGAATGACAGGCTGTAGTAAGTGGATCCCAGGTGGGCCTTGGGATCTGCAGAGCCAGCTGTTCCCCAGCTCCGATAACTCTTTCAGATTTGCAGATCCTTTTGCATCAGACATGGCATGCCAAGCCTTTGTACTGCCCAGTGCTGATGTTTTCAAGGAGAACGGCTTAATAATTTATTAACTGCTACATTTCCTTTGGGCTTTATCTGTGTGATGCTGTTGAGTCACTGAGAAGTGTAAATACATAGAAGTTAACAGAAGCACAGTCTTTAAGAAAGCCAAAGCTTTTTCTTCTTTTTTTGGGGTTTTTTTTCCCTTTTTGACCAAGGACTCCTCTGAGAATTTATTGTTGGTTTGCCTTATTATGAAAGGAAGAAAGTTCTGCTTTTTAAATCAGGGCTGAAATATGTTTTGAGCTTGTTAACATTGTGCCTTCCTCAAAATAATTAACAGCATAAAGGCAATGTTTTTTCCTGTTTGTATGCATTTTTAGCTACTGATATTTTTTCAGTCTACTTCCAATATCAGCCTTTTCTAATCTCTGTCTCGGCATGTGGGGGTGTACGTGTACCAGGTCTTTCCCTTCAAATTCAGGAAACATATTCCTGTCCATCACCTGTGTCTTTGTAATATGTTAGTGTAGGATTCTGCCAAGCTGTTAAATCTCCCTAAGGCCACCTGCTCCACAAATCTAGAAAAAGATGATGAAGAAACAGTAATACTTCTTCAGCATTTCCTGGCTAAGAGAAATCAAATTGTTTTCTCATTCCCTGAATAAGTGCAATGAAAAAGGGATAGAAGTGGTTCATTTTCATGCTTGTTTCTTTAATCTCTAGGTCCCTTCCTGGAAAATCAAAGCGTAATGCAGCCTTGTCCATGCATATGGATTTATGAGATCCATTTCTGTATCAGTCCGTATTTTCTGTTTCATACTTGTAAGTAAGAGAACAAAGTTACAGAACTTCAGTGTCATTATTTTCACTAGTATTCTCTCATAAGCTCTAGTACGGTAGTGAGTTATGACCTTTGCCATATTTATTGTTCAGATACAAACCAGTATGGTACTGTATTTAACAAATACAATAATTTTGTTTAGATATTTAACCTAAAGACCCTCAAGAATAGAGATCATGAGGGGGTTTCTTGATAGAATAAAACAATTGAGAGAAGACAGACTTCCTCAGTTTCCTTTGTTTTAAGACGTGCAAGCTTGCAGAAGTGACTGTACATTTAAATATTAATTGTCTCTAAATCTAAAAATTAATGTGAGTAGTCAGTTTTAAGTGAAAAAACTTCTCAATTGACTTCAAAATTTTGCTATTTGGATGCTTATTCATTTTAGCAATAAAATACTAATTTGGACTGAGGCATGAGAGACTGCCTTTAAATATAATTTCATTTCATTCTTTATCCTTTAGTAAAATAAAAGAGTAAAATATAAATCTGGAATGGTTGGTGCCTCATCTCTTGTTTTCTATCGGGATTCTGTGGAGGCACCAATAGGTATTGGGAAGCGAGGGGACAATCTTCCTGCAGAAGAAAAAGAAATGGGCTTTTTAGGATCAGATGTAGAGTATGTGAATACCTGCAATTATGTGGTAAACAGTGTGGTAGAATAAATTAACAGAAGTTAATCCTGATATGACCGAGTTTTCCAGCTCCAGCTAGGGTGTTCACTCTCTGCATCCTGTAAGCAGATTTTCACATGCTATGTTACTGCTTTTATTTCTGTAAAATCACCACTGCTTCATTACTAAAAAGTTGAGAGAATGATTATATGGCACTTGCAGACTTTATGCTGGTTTGAGCACCAGGATATGATAACATGAATTATTTTTCATCTGTTCAGCAGCATTTAGGCTCCGTGGAGGCTGAGAGCATTGTGAAAGCTTTTTATATCGGAAAGAGTAGACCAAGCCTGATAGATATCAACATCTAACAGAACTGGTTCCAAATGCAAAGAGTGATACATTATTTTCTTTATCTAAAGCAAGTGAAACAAGTCTTGCGGTTGAGAAGAGGCTCTCAAGATTTCCCTGAGCAGACTTGTGTTTTCCACTGGACCTTTGAAGCATAGCTCTAATATGAAAATAGTTCTATGGAAATGACCATTTCTGACTCATCTGCCAGGAGCCTTCTACGTGCTTGCAGTTCTGTTTAGTAATGAAAATGCTCATCTATACATCCTTTGGTCCTGCAAAGGTAACATAGCTTTGGATTAGTGAATTGTGCCCTGCTCTGTCTTGGTCTTGCTTGTAAATTAGCAAAATCAGGTAGCTTTATCTTCAAACTCCTCCCTTTGTGGCTTTCCCAAAGGTGTTCACAGTGGTGGTCACTGATGGAGCTGAGGTGGAATTCACCAGAGAGAACAGATCCAGTTTAGATCCAGGAGGAGTTCATGGCATTGGCAGCTATAAAAGGATTTTATTCTTTGCAAAGGCAACAAATCCATCATAGAAATTATTGAAGCACAATTAATACCAAGTTTTGCAATGCATCTTCAGAATGATTTTTTTTTTTTAACGTGATTGTATCTGTCTGCATTCTCACAGGTTCCAAAATGACAATTGGCTTTACAAACACCCAAATGAAAAAAAAATCATTAATGTATTTGTTCTTTGTTCTTTCTAAACTTAACACCTTCCTAGTCCTTGTGACTGAAGTTTGCAAGCCAACTTTTTTTTTTTTTTAATAGACTTCTAACACTGCTGGAGCAAACATAACTTCAGGAGAGAGCCCACCTACCAGCATGTGTCTCACTACTGCACATTCACAAGGCCAAATAAAAACTTGGTAGCACGGCTGAAGAGCACATTCCTATGTGAAATTAAAGTAAGGTTTAACTTGAGGCAAGTTTTACTTTGAGCCTTACAAAGAAATCAGCAGTTACTCAGTTTCTCTTATTTGACTGGGTCATATTAAAATGGAAAAGTGTTGTTGGATGTACAGTAGAGCCTGAGTTATAAGAGGAACTGGCTGATTAGGGATTATCTTCCCAGAGTGATTGTTTGGTGGACAAAAAGGGATGGAAAGAGTGAATGATTACTCTTAAATGTTGATGCATTTGAAAAAAATGATAGTAGTACTCATTTTTGCTGAAGTTACTGTTTCCTTCGGTAGCTTTTAAAAGTACTGTCTTATTAAACACAAAGTATGTTTGATATGTGTTTATATATGCATAAAGAAATTTAGCTTAGAAAAGCCAAAATTCTTAGTTGGACTTGACTTTTGAAGTGTTGTACATCAATCTCACCTTATTCAGTAGAAATTTCATTAATTTACTAGACTTTAGATCATGTTCCTACCTTGATGTTGCTTAGCAGAGCTACTTCGAGATGCAATACTATGGAGAAAATTTTCTAGAAACAAATGATACATTTCTTTAAGAAACTAATTTTTCCCCAGTTTGTTATGTCACCTACAGACAATTAGTGTCAATAATGAAGCGCTTCTACAGTAATTTGAACAACAAAAAAAAAATCCACTGCTGTAAACATTAATATGTTATGCCTGGATATATATGTACATATACTCTTCTCATTGTGTCTTGTGGGAGCGATCAATATATAGTGAACAACATAATTTGTTCCCGTCGTATTTATGTTGCAGCATCACAATACTATAAACCTAAGGATTTGTTCTTGTTTTGTCATTTTTAATATCATTCTGGTTTGATTTAGGCATGCTTAATTCTGTTCATTTCTGATCCATTGATCTGTAACCAGGCAGAAATGAAATTCACTCATGAAAAAGAAATAAAGTTTTCATCTTAATCAGTCGAATGCAGCCACCTCTGGGCTGCTCAGCTTACCTACGCTACTGCCACATCAGTTGAAGAGAAAAAAATATAATTGGATGCAATTAGTTCAATGCACGAGAGGAGTTATGAGAGGAAAAATACAGTTGTGAAATCCCAAA